>QEIL01000001.1:0-705283 GCA_003116535.1 Paecilomyces niveus
CTTTTGGCTCTAGGATCCTGAAGCTTCAAGGATCCTTTTTTTCCTCTCTATCCTAGGAGCTAGCTAAACTGGATATCCCCAGTGTGTTGCTCTAGGCCTAATCGGGGAAGGTGTGGCAGAACTCCTACTGGCAGTCCGCCAAGATTATCTACTCTAAAATACGATATTAAGTATCAGTGAGTTATCTGATCTCCCTAGTCGGTAAGTATTGGGGATTAGTTAACAGTGATGTGTACCGATAATGCCAACCCCACAATCTCCTAGGGTACCTCGTGTACTCTATTCTAGTTAATAATACTACCCAGATCTCCAATGTTATCCTCCTCATCTTTATTCTGACACTCTCTATTTTCCACCTGGGATACTAACAGGCTTCCGGATACTACATACTAGCCTCTCACTTGTACTCTTTCCCTAACGGCCACGCAGCCACTTAATATAATGTCGCATAGCTGTGATGGATACAAAGATGAGTAGAATCGCATGTAGACTAACACAAATGTTATCAAAATACCCATGTTGACTTCGAGCCTACGAAATTACTACACCAGAGCACTCGAAATGAAGAGAAATAGATCTACATCTCACCTATCGGTAGAGAGGCCATTAATTGAGCAGTAAGTACTACGTAGAGTTCACATGGTTACGCATCTGGTTACGCATTGCTTCGCGCTGATCTCCCCTGCCTGCCTGCTTTCTAGGTTATGTTTCCAAACAGCTATCTACAATATAGGAACTATGTACGATGAAAGAACTATGATATAATCTAAAACTAGGTATTACATAAGAAGAAGGATGTGCTCCGTAGAGTATGGGAATGTCTTTGTCACCTGGCTTATGCTGGATGCTGTCTTACCACAGGAGATGATCGTTCTATATGGGTTGAGACAGCCTGCATGAACGATGCAGCATTGCGGTCGTAGGATATGGATGGTGGTCATCGTTCCCTCCTATGAAATTCAAAATAGCCATGGGTGTATAGTGCTCTCTGGAGCATGTATCTACTTATCCCATACTCTGCTGCGTGGAGTATATCCTCTCGGAGACGATTTTCGGCCGCGCTGGAACGGGGACAGGGCCGAGTGGGGAGATCCATGAGAGGCTGGCCAATCGGAACAAGCGACCACGGCTGGATCAACCAATTCAGCAAAGGCTTGGAATCGCGTCGATTCCCAAGGACAAGAAGAAAAAAAGGCAAAAAGGGAGTCGGCAGTCGGGGGAAGAGGAACAAGCGACCGAAATAGAAAACCTCACTTTTTTCCCGTCCCGAGTCCTGTATAAAAACCCATTCACACCGCCCGAGACTCATCCTCCGCTTTTCCTCCGCCGCTCCTCAACTCCGCTCAGCCCGGGTCATCGTACCGTCGATAGTGCAAAATCCTCCTAGTCTTATTAGTCGATCGTTAGGGATTTCCATCTCTTCCGACCAATAACGATTTGATCAAGATGGCCCGCGGTAACCAGAGAGAGAAATCGCGTGCGAAGAACCTTGCCGCGCAAACGGAAGCAGCCAAGGTGAGCATTTCTTCATCTGGGTGCTTTTATATCCATCTACGATAGAAGAGTTGCCTCTGCTGAAAATGCAGGATAATTCTGACGATGGCTGGTTGGACAGAAACACAAGAACGCCATGACTGGCTCGGAGTTCCAGAGAGCGAAGGAGAACACTGCCGCCATTATGCGTGAGAAGCAGAGACTAGGTACGGGATCCCCGGAAACCTCACTCTGAACCCCTTTGAACATGGTTTGCAAGGATGGCTCGAATCCAGAATACTACGAAGATGTGATATTGACTTTTTCCCGCCTCGAACAGCTGATGAGAAAAAGTCTGCGGCAGCGGCTGGCAAGAAATGATCGCGACCTCTGGTTACCCGTCCAGGACCGCCTGGTCCTTCATTTCTTTTCCCGAACGCTTTCCTGTCACCCGTTTCTAGTCAGTTTATGCCAGCAACGATGCTCTTGAGATTCCTCAGGTCGTATCCTGCATTCAACCGACAGGTGACCCGGGATAAACAGATAGGGTCGGGATGTCGCTTAAAGATATACCCATTTAAGAAGTACGATGAATATGTGGCTTTGGAGTAAGGCCCCGGTGTGTCGGGTTCGTTTACTTTTTGGTTGTTAGCGAGGCGTCGATCAGCATTATGCAGCGTTCTTCCCAGATCGTTTTGCACTATTTCTATTCCCTCGAATTTCCGAGATCGATACATTTTGGAGATCTGTAGACATTGTGGTCCCTACGTCGGCCGTTCGACTAATACCTATCGTAGCGTCTTTTCCCGGTATATGATAGACGTGGTGGCTGTCATACTAGAACTTCTGGCCCGGTGGACTAGTTCATCATCGTATCTCCTGGCTTCTATGCATCTCTCTGCACTTGGTGACTGCTCCATAGAGTCCTCGCTCTTTTGAACCATGATTTCCAGCCTTCCAGGGATAGGGAGGTCGCGACTCGAGGCCCTTCCGGAGATAGATTGCTGGCAGTCCTATCATCCTCTAGCAAGCCGAATGACTGCAGAGTCTCTAGTACTGGAAACTTCCTAGCTGCCAGATCGATAAAGGTCCAGAGACTTTCTCCATCCCAGCCAACATGCAAAGCAAACTGGAGGACCTTACCGACTGTATTCCTCTGAACATGGTCAGAAGCAGTGGCGTCTAGGAGATAAAGGAGGAATGTCCATCCAGAGATATCCCGGGGCTCAGCTAGACACCATATTTGGCACCGCTCGACTATCCATCCTGCCAGTACTGATGAACAGCCGGCGGAATTATCTCCAGCCGGACCTCGAGAATTCTCCAGATGGCGGAATAAGATAACATGTAGCTGGCGCATATAACTAAAGGCATAGTAATTCCTAGGGTGCAGCTCACCAGCTCGAAGCACCACATTAAGTTCATCTTCCAGCAAAGGTCGCACTGCCTCGGGAGTGGTGGCATTCCGTATGCTGTCACCGTATTGGATCTTGATCAGTTGGTTCATAATCCAAAATCGATGATGCCACAAAGTTGGCGACTTTGTGTGCCGGTGCAACCGCGAGCAAACATAAGTCGCCATGAGGGTGCGTTCCCTTTCCAGGAGCTCGATGAGGTATCCATTCGGCTCTTCTTGGGATGTACTCATGGGATTTCTGCCCTCAATCAAGGCAGTTATTCGTCTCTTTCTCCAGTTACATGCTGTCAGATGTTCACAGTCAAAAAGGAGCATGATTTCCGTGGCCACGGCAAGATCGTCAGTGAACTTTTCTCCTGAGGTCCCATTCTGAATGCCGTATTCAGCCTTAGATGGAGCGACTTCTGTGCGAGCATCCCCTGAGTGGACCACACCGCCAAAGAATTTGTGCCTGGCAAGGATAAAAGCGTGCGCCAAGGTTTTCTTGCAAATACCTATGCAGTTTCCATCCTGAAGGAGCGAACCGAACGCTGGTGGGATGATTTCGAACTCCAGAACCAGGTTCTTTCTATTCGAGAAGATCTGCTGGAGCTGTTCGTAAGACTGCTCCGAACTTGGCATTTGTGTTCTGGAGCAGAAACCCTGCACTTAGGCGACGTGATGCATGTCCAGCATGTCAGTTGTAGAGTAGTTCGAGCGACAACGAACACCTTGAGCTGTAAAGTTTAGAACGGCGCGTGGTCCGAGCGGCCCCGGCGCGCATGGCCTTTCCCTTCGGTGTCGCTTGACCTTCAAAACGTCATTTGTGTTCCCTCACCGTCTTTCTTTTCTCAAACGACGCAGGCGGCCTGCGGCAGTCACTCAAGCCCCTTCAAGACTCAACTTGTATCATCGGCTTGCGAAGGAGAGAGAGAACATACGAAAAGAAGCCGCAGTCATGAGCGCTGCGAGCCAACCTTCTGCGCGCGAGTGGGCGCCCGAAGCCGGCAACTCGGATGCGCAACAAGATACCAGACCGGATCCTATGCTCTCTCTCATTCTTATTATCTTTTTCGTTCACCTGGCAATATACCTTGTTAATACGATCGGTGCACCCACGATCGATAGTCTGGTAAAAGCTGTTTTGCTTCCTGTTGTGACTTTTTTGGAACACCATTATGCCACATGTTCGCATTTGCGCTCGACATAGCACTTAGCTCTCCTACTTTCTATTCTTAATGTGCAAGAGGACTGATTAGATGACAATACAGCTATGGGCCCTTTATCTCAGACTCCCGACCGCCACGTCGAGAAATGCGAAGGAGCAAATACGACTCAAGCGTGAAGTGGTCCAGTTGAAGCGAGAGATGAACGCTACGAGCTCGCAGGATGAATTCGCCAAGTGGGCGAAGCTGCGGAGGAAACATGACAAGACTATGGAGGAGTTTGAGACATTGAGTATGTGTCCTGTCGACTTTTCCTAAGACGATGGGGTGTACACGGCTAATACGGTGGACTTTCACTACAGACAAAATCCTCAACTCCAACAAGACCTCTTTTGACTGGACCGTCAAAGTTGCTCGTTGGCTAAGTACCAACGGATTCAAGCTGTTCCTGCAGTTCTACTACTCGAAGACCCCCGTTTTCGAGCTTCCACCGGGGTGGCTCCCATACTACGTAGAATGGGTGTTGTCCTTTCCACGGGCGCCGCTGGGTACGGTCAGCGTACAGGTCTGGGGCAGTGCCTGTGCAGCCACCATCTCCTTGACGGGAGATGTCATCGCATCTGCGCTGGCTCCTGGGAAGACAAAAGCGCAGGCTGTGCCTGTAGGCGGAGCGAAGGCAGCCGACAAGAAGACGCAGTAGATCTGTTATAATGAAGGGGGACAAAAATATTATTCTTTTTAATTTTCAAGATTATAAGTGACTATGTGAAATGTATATAGCTCAAGATCACTCCATATGACTGCGGCTCGGGCACCTCCAATCACAATAAGGGCATTTACGATGTTCGTCAGATATTATTAACAATCTTTATCGTCAAGGACACCAAGGTATATACCAAGGCATCTCTGTGCTTGACTCTATGATTGGTATTTCATCACTCGAACATACCCAAATAAAGTGAAGATAAAATGGAGAAACAAGAATGGAGTCCAACCCCTTCGACAGGGTTTCTGCGAAGCGAGACACCAGATCTTTCCTCAAGATCTGTCAAACTCCACTTCACCGCTTTACTATAAGCTACAGACTCAAAAGAAAACCATGAAATGAACTCCTCGCCTCAAGAATGAGCCCCATTGAGTTACCCACACAGATCCCAAGAGATCTGCACAAGCAATCGCATAACTATACAAACACGACGAAAAGCAACCCAATAAAACCCTTCTCCCTGTTCCCGCCATACCACAATTGTTTCCACCAGAGGAATATCTCCCCCGGCGTCGGGCACAGTCGAAAGAGCAGGGGAAGGAAATAGGGCGTAAGCCGCTATCGAATTGCTTTTATGGCGGCGCGTTTCCGCATTGCCTGACTGAGCCAGTTCCTTGAAAAGGAACTGGGCAGGATGTCCGGGGACTTTCTCCCAAAGCTTGAGAATGGTATGAGTTTTTTGGTAAAACTCTGTGCGTGAGCTTCGAATGCGATTCTTTGAGCGAGGAGTTGGAAAAGAGAAAAGAGTAAATGAAGTTTTGGGTCGGACGGAAATTTTTAAATGGTTTGCTTGGGAAATGTGGATTGTGGAACTAGTACGTTTTGGGATGTGGTCATGTGATGGTTACGCTTCACCTAATTGGGATATTTACAATATAACTTATTTTTGGTCTATCGATCGTTTGTTAATTAGTTTTCAAGAAGATGAGTCGATGATAGGTTCTGAAGTTAGAGAAACACTATAATACTATAATCCCTACTATGCAGAAACTCTAGGTTACTCCTAAACCCCATGATAGGGAAACAATTCAATATTCTAGCCATAGCGATTAGAATATTTCGCTTCTAAAATTTCCTCTATGCAAATAATTCCTTGAAGAAACCACAATAATATGATCCTTGGGTCGAAACACTCCCAGCAGAGTCCACCCGTATGGCCCTGCATATATTAGCTACAGTATTAATGCAAGCTGCCGAAACGCGACACGGCGTGATCCGGTTCGCTGCAGTCTACAGCTCACCGCTTGTACTTCTGATCATATCTTTTTCCCCTTTAACTTTTCCGCAGCTGTCGCAGTGAATTCATTCTTATTCCTTATCTTCTGTTATACCCGCTGGGCCGAAATAATTCCTGCATCCCACCTGAGATACGGTGTAGACTACCTAGATCTTTAGGTAATGATACTATCCAAAGTCTCGCACTGGTCTGAAAATACTATATACCGTCTCGAATTCACATCTGTTATGACTAGCGGAGACAGACAAGTGCGCATGAGTTCCATCGAAACATCAAGATACAGCTGAAAAGAACGTGATCCGAAAGGAAACTCCAACATGAACTCCGAAAATGCGAAGGCAAACATGCTGGGCGCGATGGCCCCAGCGATACCCAAAACGCGCACCTGTTCCGCATGCAAAAGGCCCGAGCCCGCGGAACCCACTTCTGAGCAGACCCTAAAGAGATGCGCCCGCTGCCAGATCACTCTGTACTGCTCTCGTGACTGCCAGAAGGCGCACTGGAAGGCAGACCACAAGAACCGGTGCATATGGGGCGCAATCAACAATAACATCTACCTGGATTCTCTTTCGGAAGAAGCAGCCA
Source organism: Paecilomyces niveus (assembly GCA_003116535.1). NCBI lineage: Eukaryota > Fungi > Ascomycota > Eurotiomycetes > Eurotiales > Thermoascaceae > Paecilomyces > Paecilomyces niveus. The sequence continues at coordinate 6,624 of QEIL01000001.1, forward strand.
TGGAGCAGTTGATCGATGTGTACCGCATGCGTGTTGAGGATGACTACAAGTTCCGTGGAGATACCCATGGTCTTTATGCGATGGAAGATCCACTGGATGACTTTGAAAAGTTCCTGGACCTTGCGGAGGCGCAGATGATTAAGAAGAGTGAGGGAGGTCAGAAGAGAGTTGGGATCCTGCCAAAGTGGTGGTGTGAGGAGAAACGGAACGCTTGTGAGCGCAAGGCAATGAGGGGTGGTTGGAGTAGCATTTCGTGTGCGGTTGAGAAGGGTGATATTCAGGAACATTACAAGGATAATACGATGCCGATGAAGTTGCGAATGCTTGCTGAGACGGTATATGGTTTCAATGTGATGACGTTTACGTAAACTCGGGGGAAATACTGCTAGACCTGATGGGAGGGGAATGGGGTTTATGAAAAGTTGTATGAACTATGATCACTTTTGTGGATGTTCTGAGAAAACATCCCTTGTGGTATCTATCCATTTTTAGGTCCGAAATACAGACTGTAATGCGGTACTATCGTCGAATCCACAGAAGACTGAACATGACCGGATAAAACAAAGCCGCATGTGAATGCAAGTACACAAATACAGGGAATTCCAAATGACAGCGAGACACAGTAAACGTAGGGTCATGGATGCGCTTACGCCTTAGACTTCTTCTTAGCCTTCTCCGCCTTCTTCACCTTTTTGGCTGCGGGAGAAGCAGTAGCCTCCGCATCAGCCTTCGACTCAACGGGCTCCAGCTTCGCTGTCTTTGACTTCTTTCCTTTCCCTGAAGACTTTGGGGTGCCATCAGCTGGCTTGTCCGCATCCTGGGCAGGAGCCTCGATAGCATTGGGCTTCTCGGTTGCGGCCACCTCGAGAGCAGGCTTGTCCTTTCCTTGCACAGGAACCTCGTCGACGGTCTTGAGCTCAGGAATCTCGAACTCATATCCGAGCTGCTTGAGCTTCTCGAGTTTTGCGATTCTCCGCCGCTGCTCCTGCTCGATACTCTTGGCCCACTTCTCGCGGGGCTTGCCACTCTCCAGGCGCTTCTTCTCGATCCTATTCCAAGGTGTCTTCTTAAACCGCCTGTTCGCACCCTTCCAGATGTCGGGATGAAGCTGCTCGTTGGGAACGAACTTGCACTTCAGGATGTGACCATACATGAGATAGTTGTTCATGGTCTCCGCAACGATCTTAGCAACGGAAGCTGAGGCAAATTCAATAAACGCGTAGTGTTTAGAACGACCGGTCACGCGGTTGCGGGATAGGCGTAGACGAGTGATGTCACCGAACTGCGAGAAATATGCACGCATTTCGTGTTCGTAGAAACCATGGGGAATGCGTCTGGCATAGTATCGATGATTAGCATTTTGGTCTTAATGTCTCATAAAATAATAGCACATTCAGGATAACTTACCCAACATAAACAGTGCCAGGTTCCTCGGGTTCGTCCAACTTCTTCTGCTTTTTCAAAAGCTTGCGCTTGAGTTTCTTCGAATCGGGAATCTTGGGAACAGGTTTCTCAGGGTCAAAACCTTCGTCGCCGGAAGCATCCTCTTCATCACCACTGCTCTCGAAGCCCTTAATGAGTGCGGCCGTCTGGTCATCTTCCTCCTCATCCTCTTGGTCAGAACCAGCTGAGCTGGAAATATCACTGAAGTCTTCATTGACGATTTCCTTCTTCTTGGACTTGGCGCCCGCAACGGGCTTGCTGCTCTTCTCGGCCTTCGACTGTTGTTCCTCACGGTCTGACTTCAGGTCCCAAGTCTGCTTTCCGTTCTTCTTATCCTTCTTGGCAGACTTCGCCTTCTTAGCCTCGGGTTGTGTCTCCTCCGAAATCGCCTTGGATTCAGCGTCTTCATCATCGCTGAGGAAATCGGCTGCCCGCTTGCGGGGCTTAACTTGTCTCGCAGGCTCGCCATTGAGTTTCAACGACGATTTGGACGAGGTGCCATTAGTCTCTGCGGGAGCAGTGGTCTTCTTCAAAATCGATTTTGCCGGTTGCTTAGGCGCTTCAACGGCCTTGGATTCGGCCTTCTTCGATTTCTTCGCGGGCGGGTCGCTTACCGCAGCGGCAGCGGCCGATGTCGCTGTAGAATGTTAACAAGACAAGATAAAGCTTGCAGTGAAAATCTGAGAAATTTTTACCTTTGCGCTTGTTGACTTTTTTCTCCGGTGCCATTTTCTCCACTGGTTATGCAATAAAGCGTTTCGGGTGAGTTAATATGATCAAGCACGAGAGTGCGGAAACTTTTTTTTTCTGGCGAGGCGGCGCCAAGACATGGAGCTTTAAGCTCTCCGCAGCGGTCACCGATAGGCCTCCACCAGCGACATCAACATCAAGGAGCATCCCGCAACAGATCGATGTCATGGGGAAGAAAAAGAGCACAAACCGAGATCTGACACATGAAGAGATATGGGATGACTCAGCCCTGGTCAGGTCTTGGGATGAGGCCGTCGAAGAATACAAAGTAAGTCGTTCACTATGGGCATCCGTACCATTCACGTGATCAGTACATTAACAGTCCTCCAGCTCTATCACAGCATCCATGCGAAGGGTGAGAGTGTCGAAGATGTTTTAAGACAGGCTGATGCAGCAGAATCTGCACAACATGAAGATCTCGATTATGGAACGGATATGCAGATTGGACCAGCACAGGTGGATCCTACCATGACCGTTGATGACGAATCTGAGAAACGAGCCGAAGATATAAAAGACACACCCCAAGTGGATGTACGTGGGTTCATTATTTTCATTCCTCCTTCCTAAAACGTACTGATCAGACAGCAGACTATATCCTCAGCAGCACAGCCTCCCCAACAAGGAGAAGGTCGGGGTATGAATCCAGTCCCCGGTGGAGCAGCCGCCATGCCCGAGATTCTCCTGCAAGGTGAGACGATGCTTTCCCTGAGTTTTCTGTGCGACGTATCTGAAAGCTGACAATTTCTTTTTGTGGCTTGAACTCTAAGGCCAAGATGATAGCCTCAAAAATCTTATAATGGCATGGTACTATGCCGGGTACTATACTGGACTACACGAAGGACAGCGACGAGCCAACCAGCGCAATTCCTGACGCTCGCCACTGTCCCAGTTTGGAATCTACCGGGGCGCTACGAGTCTCAGGCACAGCCGAATTGAAGATTTTGTTAACATACTACTAATCCGGAAGGTCCCTTTCGTGCCAACATTGGCCGACAACAATGTATTATTCCATACCCGAGGACCCCCAGCCGGGTAGGCGGAAACCCATTTGAGCCGCACGACTGCTACCTGGGAGCACTCCAGAATAGCGGGATATATTTTTCAGCCCGTGTGGGAGGTTGGGTCGAGAGGGAAAAAAAAAGATTCGAACGACGACTATACTAGTACGGTTCGAAGGAGGCTCGGCATTCGACGACAGTGTCAGAAATAGGAACTGCAAGCCACAACCACCCGATAGGGGTCTAGTCGGCCATGATAAGTACAGGGATTGATGTCTATGTGTCTGTGTAGAATACTCTGTTCGTAGACTAACAGCCCAAAGAAGGATCTATGTAGATGAAGGGGACGGATCGGCGCACCCTGAGACAAATTGCCTTTTTCGGTGCATCTCGAACCCAGAAGCGAAACAACAGGTAACTGACGTTAGCTTGATAGGGCCGCAAAACCGCCATCCTTCCTCGAAGAAGGAGATTGACCCGACGAGGTGGCTTCGCATTGATCCCTTCTTGGAAGCTGGCGTGGCTCGTGCGACACACCGGCGGCTCTTTCGAAACGCGACGGATGGAGGCCGAGACGCAACGCGCGACGCTTTTCCCCTTCGCTAACGTTAGATACCCCTTTACGGTTAACGTGCACGGTTAACTGCAAGCATCGACTGCCTCAAACGTGTACGATTGCTGATCAGATATACGAAGGATAGTAAGATCTCTCTTCATGGAACAGGAGACCTTCCCGATTTTGGTTCCTGAGACTGCTTGGCATTGCCCCTTCGGGTTGCCGAGATTATTAGAAAAGCTTGACGCCTTTCATAGTTCATGCGAGATATAATCATGGCCTTCCCACCGGGCATCACGATTGTCTCTCTTCCCTTTCTCTGTTCCTAACCCAACCATCTTATCTGCATTTACATTTCTCTCTTTAGTCCCTCTCGTTCACTTCCATTCATTTCTTGTCTTCGTGTCACGAGCAGGCCCTCGAGAAGTATATTATTACAAGTTCCTTAGGTTCTTAATACTGCAGTACACTCCACTCTCCAGTCGGAATTCTGTGAACTCTACCGACAATTGGTTTTGTCCTTTCGGTCATCAGCATCATCGGAAAGCAGAAAGAATATTATATCAAAATGGCAAGACTTTTGACTTGGATTTCTTTTATCGCAGGCGCGATGGCCACTATGAAGCAGGGCCAGTCCATCTCAGTTGGGGGCGAGACCATCTCATTTGATGGCCAGTCTGTCTCTGTCAGTGGCCAGTCTGTCTCAAGCGGCGGCTCTGGTGTTAGTGTCAGTACTTCTTCGGGCTCGACGATCATTATTATTTCTTCGAACAACGGAGGGTCTTCTCAGACTCAATATTGGAATAAGCCGTCGATGCAGGCTGGTACGGTCCATCAGGTAAGACAGAGAGCAGATATTCCTCGTCCTACTATGTGGTTCTTTATCTGATATATGTTTATGCAGGTGACTGTTGGTGGAGACGCCGGTCTTGTCTACACGCCTGATAGCGTCCAGGCCGCTGTCGGTGATATGATTCAGTTTAACTTCATGTCTAAGAACCACACTATCACACAGTCCTCCTTCTCCGAGCCCTGTGTGGCGATGAAGGGTGGTGTTGACTCTGGCTTTATGCCTAATGCGGACAACACCATCAACCCACCCCCAACAATGATGTTCCAGGTCATGACGACCTCCCCTGTCTGGATGTACTGTCGCCAGACAGGCCACTGTGGAAAGGGCATGGTCTTCAGCGTGAACCCAACCGCGGATAAGTCCCAGGCGGCTTTCAAGGCTGCTGCGATCTCCATCAACGGTACCAGCACCGATACGTCAAGCTCTGCAGTGGCCGCGAGCTCTTCGGCAGCCATTGCTGCTGCTACCTCTGCTGCTACTTCTGCTGCTGTTGCCCCGGCTGCCTCCTCCAGCGCTAGCGTTGTACAGGGCTCTGGTACTCTCGTCAACGGTGGTGGTGCCTGTGACTGTTCCTGCCTCTGCGGGGTTAATACATTCCCAGCTGATGCTGGCCTGGGGATGTTTGGTGGATTTGGAGGTGAGTCATTATCGATGAGACAATAAACATCTAATAGAAAGACTCTAATGAATGACTTAGGCTCCATGCCTCTCGCCGTTGCGGGCCAGAAACGCTCCTATTAAGCAATTTTGAGTGAGTACCAAGATATGATCCTGGTATGAACTACCGTGGGATGACCTACGTATGAGCTTTATGAGCTTTATACCCGATATTACGGAACTCTTTCTACTGAGCCACATGTATGAAGGGGCCTGCTTCTCGGAAGGTCATCCCATATGTTGAACTGCAATATTTCTTTCTCTATATTTATGTTGTGTTACGCACACGCTTAAGAACCGCAGAGCGATGTAATAAATACACCGATTTTTTGCTTCACCCCCGTCAAATGCCTTACTGTTCGTGCTTATTTTTTTAAACCTTTTATTGTTTCTAGTCTTGTTTTTTTATTTATTCCCTAGATCTGCTTTTCTAGATCGGGAGAGATGTAATTAGATATGGTTTGATACCACAATTACACGGCTTGATGGATTATGATGATTATGCGTTGCTCTTTTTCTGGTTGTGAAACTGATATTCTCATAATAGGCTTACCCAAAATGGGAAGGATGCCCCCATCCCTGCACCCGCTTGACCCCTGAAGGAATAAACAGCTTATGAAACATCATTGACGTGTCTAGCCAATCCATCTTACCATGAACTAGACACTCCTTATTACTGCACTAGAAGGAATCATTTCTCCCACAGGGAAACCAACGATCAGAAAAATGCCCGAGAATAATCTATCACTGTTAAAGCTAAAAAGCTGAGGTACAAGTTCCCTTCCATCCAGCCATCAAGATGGAAGAGCTGCTATATGCTGAATAGTCATAAAAAATGGGGGTTATCCATAACAAACAAAATCGAACTCTCTTTTCTTCCCTCTCAGTTCATTCAGCTTTTACCGTATCTCTCGTCTCCTAGTCCATGCTTCATCATCGGAAGGTATGGCAAGGAATAACCTCCGCGCAGTCATACCATCTACTTAACAGCGTGATTGTTTATTTGGGAATCAAACCCTCGCCAAAGATGGCACCAGCGAGCGGTCCCAAGATAGGGACGTTCTGGAAGGGGTTGTTGCTAGAAGGCGACACTGGAGTGGGAGTGGGCGTCGACTCCTGTTTGACCGCAGTAGGCTTAGGCGTAGCAAAGAAGTCCGGAGCGCCAGCAGGAGTGGCAAAGCCGTCAGGGGCCTGTATTTCATGTTTTAGTATACTGTATTATTTTCATTGATGTCTTTTAGGGGAATCTTCTGGGAGACGGAGAATTACCTCTCGCGCCTTGATGCCCTCCAGGGCCTCGTCTTGGATTTTATTGTGGGTGAAATGGGCCATGTTGAGAGGCAGGAAGTCAGGAGAGTCAGGGAGAGGGACGTCGTCATGTTGACGGACAGTATCGTGGGTTGCAGTGGGCAGAGCGTTGGACAAAGCAGCCAGGAACATGAACGCCGCAACGAGGGAGGAGCTGAGACGAGCCATTTTGGATTATGTGGATATTGATTTTTTTCCCCCTTGAAGATCTAAAATGAATGTAATGAAGGAGTGGATAGGTGAGAAGAGAGAGTGCTTCTACTACCAGGGATCTTTCTTATGAGAATGATCAAGTTGGATGAAGAGGGAATACGATGACGAGCAAGACATCATGATGGGTTTTATAATGACCAAACGCAAGATCTAAGGGATCGAAGTGTAAACAGCGCCGCTGCTAAGAATCTATGTGGGATCACATCAAAAGGGATCTTCGTTGAGGTATGGTAACTAGGATACTTGACCCCGTCAGCTGGTTCCTAGAAGGAAAGCAAGGAAAAGTATTATTAGCGAATGCATAGGTAGATGGAATGGTGTCTGAGTCGATTAATCCAGTGAGAGCAAATAAGAAGGCTGTCCGTAGAAATAGTCAACTGTGGTTTGTACATTCCGACGAAACGCGATCCAGCAGGTGGTTTTGCACATCATTATCCGCCAAGTTCTCTTGTTCCTCGTGGGAGTATAGGATCACCACTGATCGGCAGAGCCTGCCGTATCGCCCTTGCATGACTTGTTGTGTAGCATCCACCTTGAAACCAAGGGGGTTCTCTTCGCTGGATATCCTTTCTGTACCTGAAACCTTGAGCGGGCGGGGACGGGAGTCGGCCGGGGATGATCCCAGCGCAATGTCTCTACATTCCACAAGTCCTCCACCATCAGGCCGTTTGATGGTGGCTACGGGGAAGATCTTATCATTGGAATGTATCTCGCTCTATTGACACGTACAGACTCATGAAATATTAAGAGACTAACGCAACACGAGTGAGAACATCGAACGGAAGGACAGAGTCCCTCCCTCGGAATCTCGATATTGGCACGAATTTGACCTCGAATGTCATCAAGTAGGACGGACGAGACTTCGAAAGTGCCGTCTGAAGGTCTATATCGAGTGAGATTACAGTGGTCAGTAAACGAAAGGCATGGAAAGCGCAAATCCGTGAACCCCGCGCGATCGGCTTCCAAACATCACAGAAGCCGGCCAGGAAGGGTTAAGCTGCGGATCGCTAACCAGCCATGTAGGATCATGAATGAGCCATAGGAGTGATGGTGCCCATGGAACTGACCAAATTCCTATTCTGTTAGTAACCACAACACATTCACTCAGTCCCTGAAGAGAAAAGCATTCGCCAGCCCATCAGTTTCCCCTTAGGGCCATTGACAGTGCCACCTCATCCCCAGACCAGTACACTCCCGTTGCTCTGCAAGGAGCAAAGAGAATGTAGACCATGGTGATGTATGCTCAAAAGCGAACCCAACCACGTCGTAGTTTGAATCGAAAGCACAAAGTGTTCCGATGGGAGGCGATGGCGGGATTAGAACGAGCTTGGTCACTCTAGGTCTCTGTCTATAATTTGTAGACGGAATGAAGTAGCTTTGACAATACAAGGCCATCCATCGACAAGGGTATGTTGGAGACCCGACATATGTATATTTATGATGAGAGAAAAGAAAAAGAGAAGGGAAGGAAGAAAGAGGAAAATTTAATCTGCGGAGCGGATCGTGCTTATGTCAGCTAATGGAGGTACGGAGGCGGTGAGAGTTGGCAGAAATGAGTAAGCTTATCTTGAGCTTCACCATCCAAGTTGACTCCCATATAGCAAATATGCAGACGATGTTATTTTTGTGCGATGATTACCTTTCACAGTTCCTTAGTATCTACCGCATTTTTGTTAAGGCTGGATTGTTTACTGCGAACACTTGCCAAGGTATCACACGTAAAAGCCTTCGACCATATTACTTCACCATGATAATCTAAAAGAAATGCTATCGTAATGCCACCCGCTGTCTTTTCAAGTCTGATTAATTGAATTTATCACGTTTGAACATAGTCTGCCTAAGCTCCCTGGTTGGTCGGATCAACTAGAATCGAGCCAAAACCTTTTCTTGAGTATTTCCCAACGCCCACTCGCTACTGTTCTTCTTACTTAGCACAGACTTGGCTTGCTCCAATGTAAAGCCCTTAGCCTCGACTGCCGGGTTATGTCCCAGACCAGATATTTTAGCGACGACATCTGACGGTACTGGCGTGGCAGTTTTGCCGTCAGGCCGTTTGTAAACTGTTACCACCACAGCACCTCCCAGACCAAGATTGTGCTGCAGTGCCGCATCTGTACCTTCGACGAGGCGGTTGTTCGCCCAGCCACGCAGATGCCAGACAAGCTCAGCACACTGCGCGATCCCTGTCGCGCCAAGAGGGTGACCTTTGGAGATGAGACCTCCCGACGGGTTGATAACCATTTTGCCACTGTAAGTAATGTCGCCGCGGCGCACCATCTCGTGTGCCTTGCCCGGCTCAGATAACTCGAGTGCGTCGATCGTGATCATCTCGTTGGCGGAGAAGCAGTCATGTAATTCGCACACTTTGATGTCCTTGACGTTGATGCCAGCCTGAGCGGCAGCGGAACGGCAGGCATGGCGCGTCATTTCGAAACCCATCAGGTCAATAGCACTGCGGTTGTAGATAGATGGAGCGTCTGTCGCAATGGTCTGACCCGCAATCAAAATGGCTTGCTCTTTCAGATGAGGCCTCGCATCGAGGAAAGCCTGGGAGACCACGACAGCGGCTGCGGCCCCGTCCGAGGTCGGGCAGCACTGGAGCTTGGTAAGTGGCTCATGAACTACGGGAGACTTGAGGATCTGCTCCAAAGTATATTCGTCTTGGAATTGCGAGTATGGGTTGCGCTTCGAGTGTTCGTGATTAATGCGAGCAATCTCTGCGAAATCTTCTAGCTTCGCTCCATATCTTGGCAATTGTCAGTAAATATTATCACTTATCAGTGAGGTTTAGATGCTCTTACTTTTCCATATATTCGCGTCCCGCATTGCCAAACATCTGGGCAGCTCCGGGAGCATTAGTGAGTCCTCTCGTTTCGGCCATCATCGTAGATAGCGGCCCAATCGGGTTCTCCCGGTCGTTATAAGCAGACTGGAGACTACCGGGGCTCATCTTCTCGAAGCCAACCACGAGGACGCAGTCAGCGGCGCCGTGAGAGACCATGGTTCGAGCCATGGCCAGTCCCGTAGAGCCGGTCGCGCAGTTATTGTTGACGTTATAGATTGGGATCTTAGTCAGACCGAACTGGTAGAAGACTCGTTGACCGCAGGTGCTATCACCGTAGACGTAGCAGGCCACGCCCTGTTCGACATCATCGTAGGTGATATGCGCATCTAGCATCGCCTTCACACCGGCTTCAAAGCCTATCTCGTGGTAATCGACTTTGCCCCGCGGCTTGATAAACTTCGTCATCCCAACGCCTAGAACATAGGCGGGACCTGCTTGCTTGCCCATGGTGATGGCTGCAACTAGCGGTAATATCGTTTAGACTTGATGAGAATGTGTAAGAACTTGGGTTGCGGAAACTAGGATCTATCTGCCAAAATCCCCTGATGGTCGGATCGTATGTTAGGAGATGGATATATATAATCGCAGCCAAGAGTATGCAGTAGGCTGATGTCCTTCGACAGTTTGGAGAATGATGACTGACGAGGGGAAGAAATAACCGAGGATAGAAAAGGTTATGACCGTGACAATTATGCCAGAGGAGAGTGGCTGTGACCAGTGTTGGGAAGAATAATACGCATTAGAACTTGTTGCTCTGGTCCGTCCGGGGTAAAATGTGGTTTTGCGGGGGACGACCGAGGTTCCGAGGGATCTCGTTTCTCGGCTTCCCCCCTGAGTATTCAGATGTACGCGACAACTAATACATGCTAGTAGGATCACGACTCATACATTGTAGCTTACAGTGCAGCTTGCTAATTAGTTAGCGTCAGCTGCTGTTCCTTCATTCGACATTAGCTCCACTGCTGGTGGAAATGTGCAGCAGTCCTTTGACATAGACATAACCGGTTTAGTCTCTATGCAGTTTTATGCACCAGTGCTAATGCCTGTTAACGCCTGGCAGATGCACATGAATCCATACTGGTTCACCTTCATGGTATCAGACACAAATACAGCATGTGCTGTATGAAACTAAGGGTTTAGAAAGTAAGTTCTCGGATTTCGGTCGGTCCTCGGGCAATTATGATGCTTTGACATATGATCGCAATTGACTATTTAACCTTGCTGCATCTGTCGACAGGATCAGAAAAGTTCCAGACATTTGAATTGTCACCGCCCCCCCCTCCAAACCTTTTTTGGTGTGGTTAACGGTAATTGCCGTGCAGGAGACGCTGACCGATCAGAGCTCAGACAGTTGGCAGTCTCAAGTGTATGCAGTGTAGCTAGACCTGAGCAACCCGGTCGCCCCTTCGCTACCGTCAGCCTATCACTGCGCTGTTATTACTGAACTCAATATCAAACTTGCTCTCCTACTGATCGTCAAGCCGGACTTTTAGCATTTCGGATCGGTTCATGGTACGGATCCCGGATGCGTTCAACGGATTTCGGTCCAGTGGCCTGTCCTGTGTCTTATCTTCGGCTTCTGTAATGTATCCGAGAACCACTGCCATCTATCGGTCCTGTCGTCATCCATCGTAGCATTGCAAGAGATACGCCGTACTGGCGTTGCCATTTCGGTTGGCATGTGAGTAACGTGAGAGCCTCTCACTATCCTTCTTTGCTTCGCAAATGTCGCGTGTCCAGAGCTCCTCGATCACAGTAAGCATGACAAACGCCACCAGGAGGTCCCTGCTCTCTCCCTACAGTAGATTGGTGATCGTTTCTGAAGCATTGGCAGTGGACATATCTCGATGTTGGCGGGGTCACCAGAGCGCGGACAGGATCTACCAGCCTGCCCTTTCAGAACGCGGAATCCCCCTGTTGGATGCGCGCCATTCTGGAAAGCCATCAGACCGCTGGCTTCCCCGGGGTAGCGTCCATTGAAAATATCCAGTGTCGTTGGAGAGAAAAGATGAAGCTATCTCTGGCTTAACGCTTAACCGGGTCTGTTCATCAAGACGTCACTGGAGGCTTTTAGCTAAGCCCAGTTTGAGTTCCACCCGTAACGGGCCCACACGCCCAGCGTCGCCGACTTGCGGGCGGACCTCATCTTCGATCAAAACCCCCTCCGTTGCGCTTCACGTCCATGGTGAGGGGGTTCATGAGGGCTTGTTCGATTATTTCTGTCCGAGGTAAGTGGAAAACCAGCTTCCGATCCAGCTCGTCCAGTCTACCCGGTCGAAGGGTAGAGAAGGTTTGAAAAAGTATCGATGCTGATGTTGTTGCCCCCCGCTAGCTCTGGACCTGGTTCTACTTGAAACTACAGGGTGGACCGGAAGATATAGATGAATTATCGTACGAAGGACACCGCGGAGCCTTGAAATACCAGACAATCCCTGCTATACTTCATCTGGTCAGCAATTGAAGGTGGTGGACGACATTAGGACGCGAACTTAGATCTTTCCCACAGGACAAGAGCTTTGTGACAAGCTTTCAGTTCGAAATATCACTGCATATCTCATCCAGTACCTATTCTAGGTGTTGGAAAAAAGGAATCAACAAAGCCAGGAAGGGTCCAGCAGCCCAATGGACAATTGTGGGACGTCAAACGGTCTGCTCACACCCTGAGAGACCGCTTGCGTTCCATAGGGTTCCCCAGCCCATCCACGAAGGAACAACATCCCATCGCCCACCATTACAATCACGTCGTTAACACAAGTGACTGAGAGTGCTTGACGACTGAGCGACGACTAATCGACAGAATCACGGTTGCCCCAGATGAGACACGTCCAGGGATGACTACTCCAAACGAACACTCTGAACATGCGCCCCACTCCTCTCTGTCCACAACACCGTCAGCAGCCATAAACCCCTCTTCATCCTCGTCAATAATGGACGAACACACTCGCAATAAGCTGTTGAAGCGGTACAGGACGCAGGTTGCTTCGGGCGTCTCGACCATCTGCGCTACGCTTTGTGTGGTACGTGGATCTGATCAACCTAAGACCGAGCGGAGACGCGTGGAATATGAAGGAAGTAATGCCATGACTGACTGAACCACCTCTCTCTCGCAGACCCCGTTGGAAAACATTAAAACTCGGATGCAAACGTAAGTTCTGCACTCAAGGCAGTAGCACGAGTCCCTGATACTGGGCTAACATCAGCTAGCCACAATTTCCGCAACGTCTTCGAATGTGCCAAATATATATGGCGCACGGAGGGATTTCGCGGATACACTGCAGGTACGTGTTCAGGTCTGCGGACTAATGCTTGGTAAATCACTGACGCGGCTCAAACTTCCAGGGTTTCTCCCGCCGTTGGTTAGTATCACTGGCGTACGCGTGGCATCCTTCTCGACCTACCAAGTCGCTAAATATGCTATTTCTGATTTCTTCGAAGCGACCACGGGGCAGTCGCCTCTGATTTACTACAATCAGCCCGGAAGCACTCCAACTGTAACCACAGTCTTCACATTCACGACTTCTGGCATGATAGCTGGCGTAGCGACGTCTTTCATCGCTTGTAAGTGAACCATACGGAACCTCAAAAAATTAGGTTACTGACCTGGCTATAGGCCCCTTCGAATTGACAAAGAATGTCGTTCAGACTTCTGTCCTTGTCTCTCATCGTTCCCAGGCATCGCCAGATGCTGTCAGAGATCCTTCTCTCCGCAAGCAGCCTCGTCTGGGAACGATTGAAGCGATCAAGCAGATTGTCTGCCGTCACGGCTTCCGCGGGCTCTATACTGGATTCCACCTGCATGCACTGAGGGACACGATTGGCACTGGCCTCTACTTCGGTGTATATGAAACCGCCAAGCAGCTCGTCGCGAAACACATCGGAACTGAACCATCGTCTCCCTTTGGAGCTCCTATGGTGGCTGGAGCGCTCTCCGGGACCATTCCGTGGATCTGTGTAAGTGGATCTCATGTCTTTGAACACAGCGAGTGCTGACCAGCTTCAGACGTATCCTCTCGATACACGTAAGACCCGCGCCCAGAGCATTCTTCTCGGCAAAACGAAGGAGATCGGAGAGGCGTCCGCCGCTACAGCCAGATCGAACATCTACAAGGGCTTATCCGTCAGTCTGTTGAGGACCTGTGTTAATAACATGGTCCTCTTGTCTCTCTTCGAGTACATCAAGACCAAGATCAATGAGCTGGACGGCTAAATAAACCCTCTATGATAGGACCGCCAATTTTTTTTTTTTAACGAAGAGAAATTGCATGAGAGATCCAGACAGATCATGGATATGAAATCCACTGGATATAGTGGGATCTGAATTTTCATTATGTGAATGGTTTGTTTCTTAAAACAGTCTTGTATTAATGTACATACATACATCGAGCGCACCGCCCTCGAGTAGCTGATAGCAAATTCCACATATGGTGGTCCATGACGCAGACCACAGTGATGTTTTAGACACTGTTTCCCTATAGACGCGACTCTAAGTCCTTAAACCTTTACGGTTAGAACATTTGTGCTTGTAAAGCGAGAACCGGTAAATTTCCAGATCCCGTTAGTTTTGCCTATTTCAGACTAGTCCCCCAGATACGCCGTACGGTCATCACCGCGCGGCCGCCCGTTTAGTATAGAAGCCCATTCCCTCACCGTTCTAACTTCTTCCTTTTCCCTCCCTATTTCTCGCTCGGTCGTGCCCATCGATTCTTTTTTTTTTTTGAGAGGTTGCCCCCACTTCCTTTTTCTATTAGACATTACGACTGCGCCGGTGATAGAGCTAATACAGTCTCTGTGAAGGCTCAATCAATCAATCATATTGGTAGCTAGCGACGAATAAACTAAGCTGTCAGAGAATCGGAATATTACAGCCAATAGATATACAGCCATAGGACGCGCTACTGCACGACGGAACAAGGGATTATCCGAACTAGGAGCTAGGGTTAGGGCAACATAGCCAACAGAGCCACCCGAAACGACTATGTTGAGGGATGGATATATAAGGACGCTCATTTACATTGTATCTAGCCTCTTACTTACTGTCTTTGATTAACTGTACAACCTAGGGTATACTATCTATACTGGATACGGATCACTCTAAGCTAGTTAATACAGTTTATCTCTCTTTTGTCTCTTCGACATAATACTTTAATCGCCTTCGTGACATCTTTGTTAGCAGAATACCACCGAACCTCTAATTCAGTGAAGAGTTTCCTCTGATTTGGCTATCCTTCAAGCGCAGGTTTACGACATAAGCATGGAAGGAGAAAGGAAAGAGATATCAACATGAGGCTATTCCCAGGCTGCTATATCCGTATTGTTCCCTAATTCCCCTGGAAAAACTCAGTCACGTGCCATTCTGGTCATATGACTTTTGTGGAAACGCGTCCTGAACTTTTCTTTACTAGTCGGGTTGCTGTCTCAGTCTCGAGACAATTGACACAAGACAAAAACCGACCTATGCCACATGGCTCAGGACCCACCTGGGTAGAGGTGATTAGGCCTGGGTCGAAATGGGTCCTAGGACCGCGGTCCCGGGCCTAGTTGTGAACCAGGCTCGATGTTCTAGAGTGAGAGAATAATAGCTCTTAATATTCACGTCGTTCAAAATAGAAAACCTGCAGAATTCTTCAATGAGAATTCAAGTACGAACATGCAAGATAAGAAAATAAAGACAACTATAGACGTTCAAACGGGAACTGCCGTCACTAAGTAACTACGTACTGGGTGGGATTCACTGAGTCCTGACCAATCGTTTCATATCGTAGTTGCAGGCGGTGAGCAATTTTGCCGATTAGACCACACCAACTACTCTATATGCTAAAATTTTTACCTCAACACAGACCTTTCTGGCTAGGGCGGCTGCCGCGAGAATATTTGGAAAGCAGCTCAATATGGATTCCTAAAAGGATTAGTGTGTTTTTTTTTTTTTTCCACCGCCCGCCCAATACGCGGGAGCTTTTCCGTTTGGGAAGGCACATGACGGCAGAAAAGTAAGCGGGAGCGGCTTAGGATGAGATGACTAAAATTAAGCCGGATGACGACGTCTAACCTCCCGCAATCGTTCGTTGCAAACGCCGTTCAGGATTTCAATATATCCTACCAATCCTTAATTGGTCGCATTCAGTGTCATGGTCATGGATATTAACGTAGAAGATGTTGCGCTTTTACCCGACGAATACGAAGATCTTACCGAATCTGATGAAGAGGTGACTGCATTGGCCGACGACGAAGTTATCCCTGAAGATATCATGAAAGCTACTCCATCAACTGAGGACATTTTATCTTGGGATGCTTCTGCGATTATCAAGTGGGCAGAGCCACTGATGCATGGTCTGGCCACAGAGAAGGATAGACGCATACTTGAAGAAAAGAACTTCGATGGATCTGAAATTTTAAGTGGAGATGACTGCTGGTTTGGGCAGCTTGGCATATCCCACAGAGCCACTTATCGCCTTCAGCGGCTATCACAGGAGATTAAGACAATCAAACGTAAGTGCTGTTGGAACTTGCGGAAACAAGAAAAACTGACAGGTATCCCTACCTGAGGCGATCGAACAAGCTCGTCAAGCTGCTGTTCGATATGATGTTGTTTTAAAACAATTAAATAGCACATTTAAAGATGATGATGACGCGGTTCAACAAGTTTTCAAATCCACAGGAATATACCCAATTGCCATTTCCCTCTACCCTTTTCATACCTACGAGGTTTGACGGGGCAAAAGGGAAAGACTTCCATTTTATGGGACGAGAAATTTTCCGCCGCCTCTTGAACGCTGTTAAGAAGCTGGAGATAGGTCGAAGTTATAATGAGTTATGGTTATATGGCACTAAAGGTTATGGAAAATCTCACCTTCTAGCTGCTCTCACGTGCTACTTGTTGTTTTTGAAACGACGTGTCGTCTTCATTCCTGATGCTTCGGAAACTGTTCGAAATTGGGTTTCAACCGTTCGAAAGGCGTTACTATTTGCCTGGGCAAATAACAGAGAAGTAGTCCATGAGATAATGATGCTGGACAATCCTCAAGCTATAATCGGTTTCTTAGAAGCCAATCTCAGAGATGAACACGGACAAAAGGTCATCCTCATCGTTGATCAAATGAACGTGCTTGAATCAGTGAAGACGACAATGAGGCAAAGCGGTGAGATGCAGATTCTTGGCTACAAAGTTGTCGATCAGAGATTTGCTCGATCATGAGCAGTTCCGCGAACTACCGGTCATTTATCAGAGCGTGGAAGAAGGAGCGACCTCGTCGCCCATTCCGCTGCTATGGAGGTTTGACGGAGGTAAGCTTTAATGAGCACTGTTATATACAGAATACGTTCTCATTTTATCTTAGACTGAAATGAAGCACTGGTGGGAGAAACACAAGGATATTAACTGGGGACTTTACGACAAGGAGGAGGTCGAGGACGTCACAGGTCGCATACCACTGCTTTTGGTCAGTTGCGTCAACGCAAAGAAAGAAATAGATCTCAGTTTTACGCAGGGAATATGGGATGAAATACTCGCATTTGCTAAGAAGCATAGAGACGCCTATCAAGATAAAGAGTGAGTCACGGTTAACGGTTAACCGCTGTTACGAGTGGCTGCTGACTTCTATAGCTATCGCGACTTTATTAAAGCTTGTATCGCTGGGGCGGTAGTGGATAAAATACCTGTTGATTTGGAATTTATTGACCACCGCTATCTCATCTACAAAGAAGTCAGGCTCAAGCATGTGAAGGACGAAGACTCAAAAACACAAATAGTGACGATTGGTGGCTGTGTTTGTGGTGTTGCACGTGATGCTTGGGCTCAGGCGCTTCGCAACCTCGATGACTTGGGATTCAACGTTGACTGCGTTATATCATCCATGCGGAACCATGCCACCAATCCGGGTATGCTCGGATTTCTTATTGAACAAGGTGTTATAGGAACGGTATTGGATACTGGGTTGCCGTTGGAGGGATGCAAAGGAGGCAAGCGATTCGTGCAAAGGACATTTACGAAGTTTCCGTCCTACGCTTTGGATTCTCCCGAGAACGTGGCGTTTTCCAAGTTCCTCTTCGTCCCAAACGCCTTTAATTACCCTATACTCGACTGCCTGATGCTTGTGATCCAACGACGGCCCCGTATTGAGGAAAGTAATGTTAATTCCTTGTCTGTGCGAGGAAAAATTACACTGTATCCGATTCAAATCACTACGGCAAGATATCACAAGGCTTCCGAAGAGGCGTTCTTCAATGATCTTCCAAAATGGAAAGGGGCCTTGAAGAATATGAAGTCGATGTCGAATTCATGTGGATTACTCTTGACTCAGCTACCATCACAGGCATCCCGGGAAATCTCAAACGTCTACGCAGTCGAGAAATCACCGTGAATCCTAAGTACACATCAAAGAAAATTCACTTTTCTGAAGTCAATCCAAAGCTGTGGAAAGGGTTTACTGAGACAATATCAGGGCTCAAGCGCGTGATAGAGCAAGAAGCGGCAACAGCGGACCAAGAAGCGTTGGCGACGGCAGTAAAAAAGCGAAGAAATACGGAAATTGTGTAGTGATGAAATAGGCTGCCGGTCGCGATGTCACATCATGATTTCACTAGTTCACACTAGTCACCGTATCTACTTGCATTTCTTTGTGCCTTCGTACCTAATGGGCTTCCGTTTATGATCGATCATTTGCGATATTCCAGGAAAACACTGTGTTTCTATTCCACCATGGTTTCGGGAGTTTACGAGACCCGGGTGCTCCACGGTGTCGGCATACCGCCCGTGCGACTTGACCCCTTGTTCTAGGGGATTCGTCGAATAGAGGCAGCAAGGCAGCACGATACGGCATAAGCGAAAAGTAGCCCGTTTCATTCAATCAAGCAAGAGCTCTGAGGGAAGAAGCCTGGCCACAAGACCACGCCACCGACATAGGGTCACCGGACCAACAGATCCTATAATGATAGCGTCATCATTAGATTATTGTTATGGGCTGACCCCATATCGGTGGTTTCGGACAGGGCCCTCACTGAAAGCCGTTCGTAAAGCTATTCCCAGATCTGGCGAGCGATCCTGGTTAACCAGTACTTAGCCTCCCAGAGTTATAGAAGCGGCCAGGAGTTATTATTCAGAGTAGCTGTTTTGCATATACGAACTTACAAAGGAAACCCTAGAGAAACAGCACGAATTCTCCCTTCTATGTTAAGTTGTATGCGCAACAAGAACTTGCATGTTTTTCTCTTTTTCTTTCCCATGTGCGTTATCATCTTAGGAATGAAGTTATAGTGTTTCCATACGACAGAACTGGCTCGTAACATTATAATTAGTAGTCAAATAATGCTTAGCGAGTACTCTGTACGGCAGTATTAAATGGGTAGGAACTATGAAGTATATAATAAGCCGTTAAAGTGGCGGCTTGCCGCTGGGAATTACGGGTGGAAATGATGCTGTAAAAGGCCTTAATAGCGGTCATTTTCAGCGTCGATTTCACAGGTCCCTATATTCTATGTGTAATAAAACCGCCTGGATGAGAGACCTGCGCTAGTCCTTGTTGGGGGATTGCTACTATTCCACTGATGATGACGCAACCGAGGTGGGACGGCCGTGGTGACAATTCTCCGCTAGCGGCTGCAAATATATGAATGCTTACTCGAAGGCGATACCGTTCCTATATGATAGGCCCTATAGCTATTCAATGTTCGATGGCACCCGATAGCAACTCGCGAGGTATGAGTTACTATATTCTCGAAACCTGTCAATCGCAATTTGGATCAATACATAACCCATTGACATTGTTGTAGCGTGCTTTCAGTGTCGCAGACGTCGGATTGTCTGTGATAGAGACACACCAATCTGCCGTAAATGTACCAAGAAAGGTCTAGAATGCTCGGGCCCTAGTGGGATTCGTTTCTCCACGGGCGTAGCGAGTCGAGGGAAGTTGAAAGGAAGCAAAGTTCCAGTTCTGAACGTCTCTTCTGAATCGATGCATGATGAGGCCTCATCAGCGTCGTCCTTACCACCTATTAGGTGGAAAAGGGAGCGGAGCAAAGTTGTGAAGGGGACATCTAAGCGAGAGAAATTCAAAGGAACCGGAGGCAGCCCTAAAATTGACGACTAATGCAGCCGTACTATCGTCCGACTTTCTGAGTCCAACACCTGATAAATCTGACGAAGTCGAAACGGAAGCATGTGGTCAAAACGAAGAGAATCTCGACCATTACCTCACATTCATCTCTTGCGATGATTTGGATCGAGTGGCTCCACAGCTTAGTCGACAAGATGCTCTGACTTACACACAGACGCTCAGACCATGGATTGCACCCTTGCATCCCCAAGTTCGTGCTTTCTTCTCTCATTGTAAGAACAAGTGCTTTAAAGAAATGTTTGTGTTGTTAGTAGAGCCTCCAACGCTAATACTCATCTTATAGTCTCGGAGGCGATCGCTGCGGTTATAGTGCTCCTGGACATTTTAAATGGATATCGAGAGCTTATTTTACCAATGGCATGCGAAGATATAGTTCTGCGACAGGCTGTTGGTGTTGTCGTTGCGCAGCATCTTAGTTTGCAGCAGCCTAATATGCAAGCAGCAGCGGACGTTTGGCGGACGTCTGTAATATCTCGATTACTACGAGACTCACAGCAGAACCCTCTCGACCGTGTCTTCAACGTATCCACATGGGCCACATTGATTGTACTTTTAGTGGGGAAAGCGGTGACAGGGAGCTCGGAATATATTCAACTTCTCCGAATATTGATGAGCTTCTGCGAAAACATTAATCATGCAACCGCAACGCCGCTGGGGCAGTTCCTAGCGAAACAGACGCATATGTAAGTTTGCATCAACTACTGGCTCCAGATCCAATTCCCCTCCGGTGCTGTTTTGTAACCGATTATAGGTTTGAATTTCTGGGACTTCCCTTTCTAGGACAAAGGCATGGAGTTTCTGCTCTAAGGAAACTTTGCAGCGAGCGTCTAGATTGGCTGGACCACGAACTCCCTCCCGAAAGCCAGTATCACGATCTCACATACATCGTGAAGCAGATATTTCTCAAGGGTTCCGAGATCTATCTGCACCGAGCCAGTACTAATGAAACCACGTGGGAATTACTAGAAGAGCTCCGACATTTGACCTTCTACGTTGAACCTGAGGGCATTGCTGCGCACACACTCGTATGGTCATGTTTTATTGCCGCAGCAGATAGTGCAGATCCCTATCATCGTGAGTACTTTAGAGATTATATGAATAAGGTATACTCGCGGACTCTGTTCCGTAATATTCCGGCTGCAATCGAATCGTTCCCGATGATCTGGCTGCACCAAGAAACAGGAAAATGGACGGAAAATATAGTCAACCTGTCACCAATTCTGATTATGTGAATGGCCATGGAGATAGCACTATCTTAGCTGAGGGAAATTAGGTTCAAAAGATGTGCAATTCTGGCAAAGTGATTTCAACCTAATGCAGGGAGTTAAGGGAGTGGGATGCGTACTTAGGAATATGTTGTTCCAGCATATTCCGCTACTGAAGATGCTTGGATTCTCTAACGTACTATCTAGCCCAGGAATTCCACTTATCCTCTATTTTTTTCCTTTTTCAATATTTTGTCAATTTTGCCACCGGAACAATCTCCTGAAGACTATGCCGATCTGTTGACCGGCCGTCCCAAACTGGATAAATGCCAACTACAATCAGAGTGATCCAAAGCCAAATAAGGGCAACAACAACCCAGGCGGTGAAGAACTAAATAATATATCAGCAGCAGTCCCCAGGATATTCAACCGTAGCAATGCAGGGAGGTACTTACTCCTTTACCGAAAATGTAGTGAGCTGCATACATCGGAAGCGGCCATAAGACCCAATGGCCCAGGAATGTTGCAACTGTCCAGAATAGCGCGTATCTTGTCCATCTCTTTTGTGTTTGATCCTCAATTACATCTGTAGTCTCCGGCTGCGGCTTCTGGTCTGTCTTCTGCAGTGGTTCATTTCCAGCAGCGGAACCAGAGTCATTCAAGTCATCCACGCCGTCCTCTGGAGTAACAGCAAGATTCTCATCCCGGAATCTCTTCCAGTCATAATTGTCTGGTTTGATTAGAGTGATGACGACAGAATAGAGCAACGGACTGAGTGCGGATGCCACAGTCCCGTACATACAGGGTAAGGTACCCCCTGTCGATGCGACGGTAACTTCTCCATAGAAGCGATACGCAGTTGAAAGCCAAACTGCAAGCCCTGTCGCCATGCCCAGATAAGCAGAAGCGATAGCCGCGAGGCGACTTTGCTTCTTCCAGATAATGGTGAAGATAAGCGGAAATATTCCTGGACAGGTTACCACCCCTGCATTGTGAATATTACTCAGTATCATAGACTCATATAGGAAAAGGAGTGTGTATAGCAATCTCACCAATCATATAAAGTGTCCAGCCCATATCGATACCAACGTAATGGAACATGACGGTAATTCCGGTGGAGAAAAAGCCAAAGATGATGACACCCAAGTGACTCCAATGAACGACATCCTTATTACCCGCATCCTTGTTGAAATATGTTCGGTAACAATCGAAAGCAATTATGGAGGAAACCGCAATGTTTGTGCCGACAGTGTGGAGGTACAAGCCATAAAAGTCATCAACAAGACAGCAACAGCGCCTCCCTTGCCGGCCACCGCGAAAGCAGTAAAAGGAAGGGCAAGCCCGTTTGTAACTTCGCTGTCTGTCATTGTCTAGTATGGATAAATTAATGAGTATGATGTGACAGAAAAAAATACTTTGGAAAAAAAACCACTTACTCGTGGGAAGGTAGGGAAGATAGGTGATCTTTCCAACCCTAGTGCAGCCATCCCCATAATAGTGCCCAGAGCCCAAGGGACACTGAAATATGAGACTCCCCCAATAACGTATCCCGGAATGACAGCTTCTGGAGTGGCTGCGAACGCTTTGATAAAATAACTAGTATCCATCTATCAATGTCAGAATCTGTCTTATAAATGTAGTGTCTAATATACTCACAATAACAGCACCGAAGTTGGACACCAAGAGAATGATGGCAAAGAAGATCCCTTGCTGAGATGTCATGGTCAAAATGGATCCCTTATAATTGCCATCGATAATGTTTTGCTTCTCAGCGGCAACAACTAGATCATATAGTCCGCCAATTGAACCAACAGCGTCCGAAGTCAATGTCTTCGCAGTCAAGTAGCAGCAGAGGATTAGAATGATTAAGGTATGAGCATAATCCGTCAGAAAACTGTATCCCTATTAGTATCTTGTATCCGCTCTCGGTCGTTTGATTCTCACGTTGCTTTAATCCCGCCAACTAAGGTGTAGATCATGACTCCAAGGGGAAGAAGAAAAGTGGATGCCATAATATGGACTCCTGTACTATTTCATCACTTCCGATCAGCAACATTCAAACCAGGTAGAGGCAAGACAGTTCAATACGAACATGGATGTAATAGCCGATGAAGCACCAAGAATCATATTGCAGGTATTAAAAAGATTGTTGATGAGGGCAAGGAACGTAAAACTGAGGTGCGCGAGCTTGCCTATCGTAGTAGACCATTAGAACCAGCAAATATACCTCCGAGGCCAGAGGGAAACCTACCATATCGGATTCGGATAATTTCCAAGATCGTATGTGCCCCAGGTATGCGATCCTTGCAAATAATACCAAGATATGAAAAACATACAATCATGGGAGAGCAACCAGCAGCGTACCAGAATGGACCGCTAATGCCGTAACTGTAACCCACCAGGACACAGCTCAACAATGCGGTACTCCATAGCCATGACTACTTCACATTTAGCAGTCAGAAAGAAGGGAACTCATATCATTTCTTCTTACCGAAACGACTGCAGATGCTACTAAACCTGTGCGAACCTGTCTGTTGGCGACCATAAATCTGGAAGATGTAAAATCAGTATCCATCTGAAAGGGATGCGTTATTCTAGGGAGAATGGGAAGCAGTCCCTCACGTTTCAACTTTAGAGTTATCTTCCCCAACCGTTCGTTTCAAGATTTTAGTTATTAGAATCATAGCCATAGCAAATGCTGGACCAACTGCAGCTATAACAGCATAGCCTACTCCCTGAGAGAGGGGAGGAGCGATCTGATCGTCATTGTCTGACCGACGAAATATGTCCATTTTCGATTCTTTTTTTCTTCTTCTGAAAAAAAAAAAAAAAGCCGACTGAGGCGCCTGATGAATATCCAGAAGAGGGAGCAGATATTAGAAAGTAGTAACACTTGCAATGCAACATAAGATAGAAGGTCGTATGTACGTCTACTTCTAATATTTATAGGACTCGTTCCCTTGCCAGGCTGCCGAGGGAAAGGAAATACGAGCGAGAAGTTTCACATGAGCTGTATCCAGAATAAATTTACGGAACATGGTCTTCTATTATTCACGGAATTATCTCCTATACTCCACTAATTATTGTGATGGCGGAGCTACAATGATTGAAACGGAGCTTATTTTGACATTTATGCACGTGGATGTAAACTCAATAGGAATAGCATGGGGAACTTTGCAGAATTTCATAAAAGGGAAGTAAAAGAGAGAAAATTAGACATCTCTAAGTATTGCGTGCTTTAAATAAGCTATGACTCTAGTTTAGTCGCTGAGGCCAGAACTCGAGCATTCAGAGGATGATGAGAACCCACTCTGTGATGTCGCAATTGACGAATCCACCTTTTCCAATACAATACTTTACTGTGAATCC
Source organism: Paecilomyces niveus (assembly GCA_003116535.1). Classification (NCBI taxonomy): domain Eukaryota; kingdom Fungi; phylum Ascomycota; class Eurotiomycetes; order Eurotiales; family Thermoascaceae; genus Paecilomyces; species Paecilomyces niveus. Next base: position 30,930 of record QEIL01000001.1, read on the forward strand.
TATCCAATAATATCTCTTTCCACCTAAGACCTCTGCACGGATCGTCTTGATGTTCGATTCAGTATCAGCTACAAAACCCTTTCCCGGTCCCTTGCGGTTATTAGCACGAGTTTCCAACTTTTTGTGTGAAGTAACCCCTAGGCATGTTTGCTATTACTTAAAAAAACATATAATTTTGCAAAGCGAACTCTTTACAGTAAAGCCTCACTATATCCCTTGTGGTATAAATAGTAAGCATCCTAGTAGGTAGTTAGTTCCCTAGAGATGAGGCCCGCGTTGTGGCCTCAGGCAACCTGCCGACGTCATCCCGCACGGGGTTACCCCAAACGCTAAACGCTCCGTTCGTTGTCCAAACAAAATACGATCCTGGGGAATTTTTGTCGCTATCGCGCCTCCCAACTCTATCCAGTACCCAGGATGGCTTCGTAGGTGTTTCCCTCTCCTTCTCAGTTCTCAATCAAAAGGAGCAAATCTTGAAAGATTGACAAGGTCACCGCTGACACATTCTTCATAGGAACATCCTGCAACTGCCGTTTCGGCGCACCCATACCGTATCCCTCTCTGATGCTATCACACAATATATATCTTCCAAATATGACCAGCGACCCGACATGTTCGCCGATGACCTGATGATCCTGGATCGCTTGCGCACAGAGGCTGTCAATGTCCAGGAGCCCCATGTTAGCGGCATCAGCCGACTGGTCACCTACGGGGCCCAGCTAAAATGGCTGGGCGGCAAGTTTCCGATCGACGTAAGATAACAGCGAAATGGTGTTTGGACGAGAATATAACCGGGTATGTGCGAATGCGATGTTGACTTCGATTCCGCTATATATAGGTTGGTGTGGACTTTTCGTGGTATCCGGCATTGGGATTCAATACGTCAAGACCGGGTGAGTCCCAATCGGTGCAGGAGCGTGAGGACAAAACAGGGAACCTTGAACTGATCTCCAGAGGGGTTCAGTCTCGCAAAATAACCTACGTTTCGAGCTCGCAAACGTCTTGTTCAACCTTGCCGCGCTTTATTCACAGCTCGCCTACTCCTTGAATCGAACGACATCCGATGGGCTTAAACAAGCATGTAACTACTTCTGCCAGGCTGCCGGTGTTCTAGCACATCTACGCACCGACATAGTTCCCGACCTGCGCTCCTCCCCGCCAGAAGATATGGATGAGATGACGCTGCAGAGTTTGGAACAGCTCATGCTAGCGCAGGCACAGGAATGTTTCTGGCAGAAGGCAGTCAAGGACGGACTGAAAGATGCTTCTATTGCCCGGCTGGCTGCGAAGGTGTCCGATTTCTACGCTGAGGCAGGTGATTATGCCATCAAATCCAATGCTATCAGCACAGACTGGATTCACCATATGACCGCCAAGCATCATCACTTTGCAGCCGCAGCTCAGTATCGACAATCTCTGGACTGCTTGGATAAGCGTAAATATGGCGAGGAAGTCGCCAGGTTGCGTGATAGTTTGACATGTGTCAATGAGGCTCTTAAGGAGGCTCGCTGGATAAATCGCGTCGTCCTTGGTGACTTGAACGGGCTCAAAAGCCGTGTTGCCGAGGATCTGAAGAGAGCGGAGAAAGACAATGATATGATTTACCTGCAGCCTGTTCCACCGAAGTCAGAACTCAAGACCATTGACCGTGCATCCATGGTTGCCTCCAAGGCACCGTCACAGGTTACTGACGCTATATCCATGCTTGGAGAAAAGGGGCCATTGGGCCAGCCACTGCTTGCTAAACTAGTTCCATATGCGGTCCACGTCGCTGCCAGTATCTATTCTGACCGCCGCGACCGATTGGTCAATGAGAAGATTGTGGGAGAGCTGGAATCAATGACGGATAAGCTACGAGAGTAAGTGCTCCATCTCATCCTTTACACCCTGGAGTCGTGCTGAAGTCTTCTTCTGTAGTCTTCTGCAATCATTGAACCTCCCTGGTTCTCTACAAGCACTAGAAAAGCCTCTGGGTCTGCCACCCGCTCTGGTATCTCATGCCGAAGAGTTGCGCCAGCAGGATGGATTGAACCGCCTGCGGCGATCTCTGGCCGACATAGAGAAAGTTAAAGCAAATGACCGCGGCGTCTATAATGAGGGCGTCGAATTTTTATCCGCGGAGAAGGCTGAGGATGACGCAGCACGTACTAAGTATGGCACGGATCGCTGGACCAGGCCACCATCAGAGGTCGCGGGCCAGAAAGTCTACACAACGGCAAAAGAGATCGACGGATATTTCAAATCGGCACAGAGCAGTGACGACCTCATTCAAGGCAAACTTGTGGACTCGGAGGCAGTCTTGAGAGTGCTCACAGGAACGAACAGGGATTTAGAAGCATATGTCCCCAGCAGCCGGCGGGCAGAGATCACGCCCCAGGTGGAGCAGGAATCCAGCCGACTAAGGAGCTGTTTGAACGAAGTCAGCCGTCTGGAGAACAGGAGGAAGCGAAAGATCCAAGCCCTGAAGGACAAGGCTAGATCTGACGACATCAGTATGGTTCAAATTTGTTGCGTCTCCCGTCCCAGCTGCTGACATACATTCTAGATCAAGCATTGCTCAAGGAAACTGCTCGCCTCGAGCGGGAGTTCCCTATGCAGCCTATTGAGGCTAGCCAATTCGAGGACCTATTCGAAGAGAGACTCCATCTCTACGACTCCGATCTCCAGATGCTAGAACAGGAGCAGAATGACCAAGACCAGATCGCCGCTCAAGTGCGCGAGGCCAATAGAGCCTTCACGAAGGCTCGGAAAGGCGACTCCTCGACCAAGGACAGAGAAAAGGCCCTCCAGGATCTGGAAAACGGCTACTTGAAGTACAAGGAGATTGTATCCAACATCGAGGTTGGAAGGAAGTTCTACAACGATCTAGCCAAGATCGTAGGACGGTTCAGAGAGGATTGCAAGGCCTTCGTCCACCAACGGCGAATGGAGGCAAGCCAGTTGGAATCGTACGTGACCTGACTTTCTCACTACAACCCTCCCCCCCAATCTCTTTTGCTGACCACATCTCTAGTGATATTACCAACGCCGCAGCAATGGCCTCCCTCAGCATATCCCAACCACATCTCCGCCCTCAACACCAGCAACCAACAAATCACCATACCTCACCTTACACCCAGCCTCCTCCTGAACCCCAACTCCAACAACAACCCACAGCGCAACCGCTGCAGAACCTTCTCTCACGACCTCCCGTAACAGGGGAACCTCTAACGGCTCCCCAACCGACCCGCGCGTCTGTCGTTCCTCCCACTGTCACATCAGCGGGCATCTGGTCTCCTGAAATGGGGATCCGATTCGGCGGATCAGCCGCGCCGGCATCGGCACCGGCATCCGTTCAGCCTCAGGGACAGGGAAGCGCGCAGATGCAAGGGAAATGGGATCCGAGTCGAGGAGTGCGATTTTCATGATTTTTTTCGTTTGTTTCCTTGGGATTGCATAAAAACAGGAAGATTTTATTTTTTTCTTTGGTCTTGAATAAAGTCCCAATTCATGAGTTGCCGGGTTCGCTCTAAAGTTTCTAAAGTGTATTGGGTCGTTGAAAGACGAAATCAAAGAATTAAGAGAAAGAGAGCATTATATAAGATATGATACACGCTCGATACCAACTTGATTTGTGCTTGATTTGCATTAGTCCTGTTGTTCTTCTTTACATATCTTGTCTTGTCTCTGTACATACAGATAGTGATATCCGAAGAGCAAATATGCTCGAGTATCTTCTGCTATATACATGATGGTGGCCTGGTATTATGTATAAATTATGTATAAAGTAGAATGTAATGCATCTTCAGCTTTCCAAGGGCAGTCCGGAATCGAACATTGCTCGTAAGAAGACGCTAATAACGTGCTGGCGGATTTGGGGTATATCAGATGATTTAGGCGTTGTGTCTCATGTTCTTCTAATGTGAGGTTTTCTCGTTCTCTGCGGTACTCTGCAATCAGAGCATGATGGAGAGCGTAATGCTTCACAGATGGTTGATTCCCATGAACCTCTCCTTAAAGGTGGAGGGGCTCAACTCAGTCGTCCCAACGAACGTGTCTCAGTCAATGTAGACCCAAGACTGAAGGATGGACGAGGACGACTCTGTCATTACTGGTGGGCATAGCTCGAAGAGAGGAGGGCCAGTTGATGATGTACATAGTAGCACATCTCGGAAAGTCTCCATGCTATGGATGGACTTCGGTCCATCGGGCAAGTGCTGCATGATCAGGTCGAGATATCGATCACCGAGTCTATTCAACTGAAAGTTTGCGAAATACAAACGAGCATCACTCAGTTTCAGCATTCTCCCCAGTGTGTATTTCACCGCCAGGGCTAGGAAGTACATCATTACCACCTTCAACGGCACCAAGGAAAAAGTCAAGTTCACTCGGGCCTCCCAGGGAGTTTTGTTCGTTCTCTGCCAGTTGCTCCAGCAGACTGAGGAAGGGATCTTTCTCTGAAGACCCATTGTCGCTGGTAGTGGTTGCATGTGAACCACTGGCTTGTGATATCCCACCAGGCGTGAGCGCTGTTATTCCCGCAGAAGCGCCATCTGGGCCAGGAGCAGGCTGTTGGTTAATTGTGTCGAATGGGAAGGTAGCGTATTGTGGATTTGTTGGCGGACTAGCTGCAATATTGAGTAAAGTGTCAGAAAATGACACTGGTGGGGAGAGACCGAAGGCCGATGGTGTAAAGGAGTTTTGCATTCCGGATAAATCCTCGAGGACAGGGAAAGCGTTGATATCTACAGTCGAAGATGAGACATGGGAGGGTTGCTGAAAATTCTGTAAAAATGGTGACTGAGAGTTCACTGCCGGGGATGGAGCTGAAGGGATGAGATCCTTTGTCAGTTGTTGCACGTCACGGTGACCTAGTCCTGCAGTCTGCGAAGACAACGTTGAGGGCAGCAGTTCAAAGCTTTGCCGTTGCATTTGCATGTCCTGGTGAGAAGGGGCTTGAGAAAGATGAGAAGATGCCATCCCTATTTGGCTGAGATATAGATTGTGCGCATCGAGGGAATGCAGGGGCACACTAACGTGAGTCAGTCGTGGAAGAGAAGGGAACGGAAGATCAAGTACACCATACCTCTCACGGAACTCTGCGACAGAGTCGATGAGCCTCATATGAGACCCTTCGACAGCAAGACCGGGGTAGCGATCGAAGAAATCCTCAAGATGGAAAACAGGTGAGAAGCGCATGGAGCTCGTGGCTAGCGTCCTCACCAATTCAGTATGACAAGTATAGATGTTTTGAAGTAACTCTCTTTGGTGTTGTATTCCAGCCCAGATGTTTCTAAGCCATGACAACTGTTGCATTTCCCTGGCAAGGAAACTGGCGCTCGAAGAGAATACCTCCCCTTCCTGCCCCTTATAATGCACACCATGGACGTGTACTGTACCAGCAGTGCAGACACAGTATCCCACCAAGGCTGGCCATTCGATAAGAGGCGAGTTCCTACCGAGTTCAACAAGCTCGGCAATGGCATTGGAATGCGAAAAGCACAAGTTTGTGGCTCCTATCTGCCAGGACTGATGTTGTCCAGTTCCGCGGAGCTCCAGAAGGTCTATGGGTAGGAAGGGTCTGTATATCAAGCAATGCACCAAGTGATAAATGAGCTTACTCAGCAGCAGCGTTGTGCTCTCTGGGTGACCGAATAGAGCATTCACTGACGAGAACACGTCTTGTGTTCCTGTTGCCCAGATATCGAGCTCCTGACGGATCTTGGAGAGGTTTGATAAAGAGTGCCAAGGGAAATGCGAGTCTCCCTTCACTCCTCCAGCTGCTAGATATTGGTGGGTTATACCCAGAACCCGGGTGATGTCGATTAACGAAGCAGTAGCTCCGTGGCTCTTGCGGCGATGATCAGATGAATAATGGAGATTGGGCCCATTATTAAACATTTCCCCCTCTGCATGTATGCCACTTCCAGGGAGTGTCCAAGAAGGTAAGCGAAGGGAGATGGAAGGATCAGAAATCAGACATGGTCGCTTTGACCCACATGCCGCAAATTTATCTAGTATATAACAAGCCCAGAATAGTCGTCGACGCATTTCTCGGTCGGAGGGCGACAAATTAGCCTTCGATGGTGTCTCTCTGTGCAAGTCTAAAGCGATTGCGACAGTAACAGAATTGGCTTTCATAATAATCAGCTATCATGACTGCCAATATCCGTGAGGGAAGGTCAATCGTACATAGAGTCATATATGCTTTCTTGCTCAGTCCATGTGCAAAGAAGCTCAGAGAAAGCAGTAGCAGAGTCTGAAGAGTTTCAATGGAAGGATCATCGATGTCCACAGCTCGTTTTGCCTGCAGAGCGTACTCTAACCCGGAACGCAGAGATGGTTCCCCATAGCTAAGCCATTAAAAGTGAGCTCTTTCTAAAAGGAACATATCTACGGACCTTATGGTTATAGCATGAATTGCGATTGACAAAGGAGCGGGCAATTGGCCAAGCTTATGCCTTTGTCGCGTATCCGCTTCATCGAGGATATAGTATGGTTTGCCATGGATCCGTGAGAAAAAGGTATTTAACACCGCGTCTGGGAGTGTAGGGGCTTGCAAATGCCGAGGTCTTTCTTGCAGAGGCGCCAAAGATGCGCTGTAGCCACTATTCACACTATGGGGAGGCGCGTTGGCTTCTGTCCGAGGTGTTGAGAATGATTGCTGACTCTCTGTATGAGAAAACGCAGTTGCAACGGAATTGGCAGTGCCTTTTTGCATCCCGGGGTCATCGGGAAGACCGCGTTCATCTGCAACCCCCTTCACGGGAGAGACTGGAGACGCAGGGGTTCTCTCTTCTTGGAGGCGCTTTTCCAAGCCATCCACTCGTTTTAAAAGCGCTTCGAGGACGTCCGTTTTAGGACCTCGCTTCTTAGGAGTTGCATCTTCCCGTCAGTTAGTCATTTATAGGTCCATAGAAGTTGCGATTCCATGTTTTCCGCATTGACTGCCGAGAACATGAAAAGGGAGAACTACCGTAGATACAAGGACATTGAAACACTTTGCAGGCTTCACAACTCGGGCGTAAACGGTTACATTTGATCTGTAGATGCCCCAGCTGCTTAGTCAAATAAACTGAACGCATTGTGGACGGGACACCGCATTGGAAGAGAATAATCAAATACGCCCGACATGTAACAACCACACGCGACGGACCTTTCTTTTCCGACAAGACTTGCAGTTCATTGCCTCGCGAGGCTCGGACGTCACTCGTCGCGGAGCAAGACGGTCGATGCTGACCTGTGGACGCGACATGCTTCACGAGGAAATGTCGCAATCACATTGGTACTTATGAGAGTAAAGCTGGCCCAGGAACAAGTCGGAGAGTGGTGCGATAAACCCCCACAGATTAATAAGTTGCGCATCTCACGGCCACGAGCTGCGAGAAGGGCAATGGCTCGCCTATATGCCGGGCAGAGACACAAGAGACACGATCAGTCTAGAGGGGAAGATGGGGCACATGGTCGTGGCGTTGTGCGGCCTGGGCCAACCCGTGCAGCATGCACGATCCTTTTCTACTGCCCTGAGGAGCGAAACCTTGGAAGTCAAGGAGAAACTTCGGGCTCAGGAAGACCAACATCGACAAGGATAGCCTCAACGGACCAGTTCGCGAGCGATAATGGAGGAACAGCGCCGTCCCCGGCCGGAGGACCTGCCGAGTCGGGGGATCAGAATGCGGGGGAATCGAGAATATGCAACTTCAGCAGTAATTTCGGCGATGATGGCTCCGATGGGGCTGCAGAAGTTGCACGAGAGTGGAGATTCGTGAGCAATTAGTCTATGAGACTAGTGCGGAGAGAAAGGCCTGGCTAAAGAACCTTCGGAAGAAAGGTCAGATCTGGACGTTACACTCATGGGGTAAGGGGATCGTACCCAGCGCATAACCGAGGTCGGTCAATAATAATACCTAACTAATGAACCCGCTTGCCCAGAGGAGTTAATTTAATCGATATAGAGCCAGGAGTACTGCAGTGCAGCTAGGGCTTTGCACACCTCATTTGCTGGAGTTCACCTTAAATCATGCTTCGATTTCTAGAGTACTCTAAGCACGGGGCTCGAGCGTAACTTGGCGGTTAAAAGCATCTGGTTCCAGGCTAAATCAGCCAACCGACGCCTTTCCCAGCGGCAGGACGATGCCGGAAACCATGTTCAAAAGCAGAGAATCCAAACTCGGCGCTGGGCATAGTACGCCGCTAAAGCACATGCATGTACCACCGTCAAAAGTGTGTGTAGATAAAACCGCACTGGCGCAGCCCGTGGGCAACTCCTCCTGCAGTTGCGCGTCATGAGATCGCAACAGCAGACCCGATGCACCAGGCCGTGGTAGCGAAGACTGCCAACTGTTTAATGATAGACTAACAGATAATCCAGATGCTTGACTGCATGTTATTGCAAGAAGTTAAAGATCAAAACAAGCTGTGATCAGCTGAAATGGGCCGCTCAATGACGACGTGCAACGTTTCCGGTTCAGATATCCAACTATACAAAGTCGACCATTCACCAATCTAGGCAAGTAGAAAGGGCGTTATGAACGCCACAGGGCAGAATGTAAGTATTCCAGAAGAAACCGCAACACCAGAACAGACCAAAAACCTCACTCAGTCAAAGGAAATCCGAGTGGAACAAAGAAAAACTTGATGATCTATATAAACAGTTGTTGTCCTCTCCAGGTCCGACAACAGGAGATCTATAATTGATGGGAAACCCTAATATAGACCACGACCGGATGCCATGCGTACGAAGTCGAACGGAACGTTCTGACCAACCAACAGACGCAGTGTCTCAACCGTCGTCCAGGCGTTCACGTCGTCAATCCCATATGCGCTCCAACCGGCGCTGGAAGCTACTGCGATTGGATCCCCTTTTCGTGGGCCGCTGGTTAAGTCCAGGTATACCTTACCCCGGGTCGAGAGGGGCGACGAGCGACCATTTGAACTGTAATGTCGCAACAACGGTTGCACGAGGAGAGATTTCTCTGGCGGCAAAGCGGAGACGATAACAAACGGCTGTCCTACCAGTTTGACTGATTGAATAGAGGTAAATGGCTCTAAGCCTTGCGCTAAGGGTCCAGCGGCTTTAAAGCCAACGGTATAGATCGTGCCGATATCCAAACTGCGCAGAGCGAAAATCGCAGCAGATACCTCGCTCTGGGAACTCGAGATAACAATCGCAGCGCGACCCCGATAAGCGGAAGGAACATAATCTCGTGTCAGGGTGGCGCGGATGCCTTTCCACGTTGCATTCTCTCCGACGAATTTATGGTGTCCATCCGCGTCGTTCACCGTGATTGTGTCAATCAGACCAATTGCGTGCGCAGCGTCACTCGTCGAGGGGATATACGAAGCAGAGCTTAAGAGTGGTGGATTCACGTACGCACCGCCGAAACTCGGTTGCATTATTATCGCTTCGATCGACTCCTTGGGTCCTCTGTCGATCAACTTGAAATTATGTGGTAGACTGAGTTCATTCAAACATTTCTCCATGAACATAGTCTGGGGCGTCGCACGAAACGAACCGATAGCGTACATGTCACGCTTAGGCAATTGTCCCATAATGTGAAGCGCCTCGTTGATCTCAGCTGCGGTCAGCTGGCCGGGAGCTGCTATCATAGGTAGCAGAGGATGCGTGATTGGCGAGAAAACTGTGTTGAGCGCACGGGAGAGTTGGCCCATCTGTCCCATATTAACAGCAGACAGCAACGGATACGAATAATCGGCTTTGACGGTAGCCCGGAAAAATTCGAGCTCATAGTTTTCCTCGATCGTGTTCACCATGGCAATCATCTTCACGATGTCCGCGTATCTAGCACCTTCCTTGAACAGCCGCTGCGCCTCTGGGGAGGTCCATTTCCAGGTACCGGAAAAATCGTGGAAGGCGGACATGATGATGCTATTGCCTTTCTTCTCCGCAAGACGTCTTCTGATCTCCTCTGGCAGCCACAACTCAACGTCAATGTATTCGATGCCCCATTGAAGGGCTCGACCCAAATACTTGTAAAACAGACCAGGGTCATCCATTGGAAATTTACCATTCTCTTTCGTACATCTTGTCGTGAAGATTATAGGGAGTTCTGTTCGCTGGCGCAGTAACATGACCTGCTCCCCGACATATTTCAAACTGGGAATCTGACGATAAGAGCCGTCCGGTAAGGGTTCCTGTAGCAGATCAACTCTTATTTCGACAGCATCTGACCCCACTGACAAAATGTCAAGATTAGACAGAGCTGCACGGACGTTAGGAAAGGTAGTCGAGATGAAGTTCGTTCGTTTCTTAGTGGCCAATTCTTCGTGCGGTCTCCTCTGTCCCAGTATCAGGGCCAGGAACCGGGACAGATACCGTCGGAAGAAAGCACTCTTCGAATAAAGAAACTCATAATGGCAGCGCTCCGTGAGCCTCTCATCTGGGAAACCTCCGTCGTCCAGGCAGTGTGTGTTGATCAGGATGAAGTTGGACTTCGCACATTCCTGCAAGCCGTTTTCAAGGTCAGCGGACCGAATACCTACTACAACTGCATCGCTAGCTCCTGATAGATGTGACAATGATGTTGTTGTCGTCCACGCCTTCCCTAAGACTTCTGATACGGCTTGGGCAATATCATCATGTCCAGGCTCAAATACAATCACGACGGTTCCTGACATCTCAAGTGCAGGTGCAACCGCAGCATTTGGGCCATCGAATGAGATAGTCTTCGCGGGAGTTTCAGAGCCTTTTTGCAGTGTGGCAGCCATCGGCTGATGGGAAACACTCTGCATCGTTGGAGGGTGTGGTCGTCAGTTTCCCATAACTGAGAAACACCACTCTTAGATATGTTCAAAGGCAGTTTCTGAACACAGAACAAAAAGATGAGCAGTACTCAGCAAGAGCAGCACCCATACTCATCGAGGAATGAAGAGAAAGGGTGATTAATATGGTTAGTGGCACCTAACCGACAGCGAAACTCACGCGACACCCCGTTGCCTAATGTTAAGGATGTCGAAAAGAGCGTGTTAATAACAGAACAACACGGGAATAGACAAGATAAATGGGAAGTGATTTGTACAGGACGGGGTATAGAATGACATCTGCACTGGCCATGAATCAATTGGCCTGGTAGATGTGTCTGGGTGATAAGACAATGGATGATGAGAACTGCACTTGTGAGGATTTGATCTGCACCGGGGATCGCCTTGACGAGACCGGGGCCATTTAGGCGGAATCTGGAGACCGTAGAACTATTGAGATGGGTTCGATCGGAAGATCAATGACTGTTCTTCCGATGCTCACTGGGATAATGCGACAGCAACAGCATAAGGATGGGCTCTATCCGGAGGATTGAGAGTCCAAACGCGGGGAATCGCGCGCGCCTGGATCTCCCGAAGCTGGAGCTGGAGACGGGGAAAGGTGGGATTTGGGCGGCGAATTCCCCGGGCTCCAGAACAGACGGGGCTTCGTCTCGTCGGCGATGGATCGCATTTCTCCGCCAATCGTAGTCGATATTCCATGGCCGATTGCGACTCTCAGGATGCGAATTTCTGATTCCTTTACAGCTTTTTGATATCCCAGTCTACTACTTGGAAACTGTTCCAAGCATATTTCTATCTGAGGTAGAGCTGGTGGATGCGATGTGCGCAACCTGAAGGATAAGTGTCAACATCGCGCTGGACGCCAGACGTTTCTCTCTACTCTGAAGCATGAAACACAAAGGGAACTATTCTATCTCTGTATCATGGACTAAAATCACTGTTCCAGTTCTTTTATGCCTTCCAATTAGATGGAATGCATTATCCTCCAGTAGGAAAAAAAAGCACGGGCTCCGGCTGGAGATCTATAGGTAATGTCAAATGCCGACGGCAACTGACCAACCCAATGAGATGATTTTATATTGCTACAACGCACGCCTTCCTCCATCCCCAAATCTAATCCATTTACAAAGGTGGGGTATCAGCGAACAGATTGGCCGTCGCGCTGCACTTCCGTCAGTGACTGAGTTCTTCATAGGGGGAAACTCTTTTCTTCCTTACCTATTACCATATCTCTCTCCAGCAACCTCTGCAGTCTCAGCCGCAGTCCTAATCTGCGCATTCTCTTCTGGCGTCAACGTAATACTCAACGCCTTCAGATTCAGATCAATGTTTTCAGGCTTCGTCGTGCCCGGGATGGGAATAATATCCTCTCCCTGAGCCATGAGCCACGCGAGCGTCAGTGAACTAATATGGACTCCCTTCTTATTGGCGACCTCGTTGAGGATATCCAGGAGCTTGAGGTTCTTGGGGAAATTCTCCTTAGAGAATCGGGGGAGCATTCGTCGGAAGTCATCTTCAGGGAAGTCGTCTGGAGACTTGAATTGACCTCCGAGGAATCCACGGCAGAGGGGGGAGTACGCGACGACAGCGACGCCGAGCTCGCGACATGTCTCGAGGAGCTTGGTTCGGGGACTTTCGATATCTAGACTGTAGGGGCTATATTCGATCTGAACGGCTGAAATGTGGTGTACCTTGCATCTGCAAATCGTGAGAATCAGCACATACTATTCTCAAACTGATTGTATGTAAATAGGGAATGAATCCACTCACGCCCGACGAAGGGTCTCAGCAGAACACTCCGATAATCCCAGATACCGAATCTTCCCTTCCTTCTTAAGCTCCGCCATAGCCTGGACCGTCTTCTCAATCGGCGTGACCCCATCCATGCGATGACAGTAGTAGAGGTCGATGGTCTTAATTCCCAACCTCTTCAGACTGCGATCGCACGCTTCCTTCACATATTCCGGATCACCCCTCAGGATCGTATTCCCATCCCTATCTTTCGTGACTGCGAACTTGGTCGCGAGGAAGATCTCGTCCCTCTTGCCGGATCTAGCGAACCATTTTCCAAGCAGGTCCTCGCTGTCGCCGTAGAGGTCGGAGGTGTCCCAGTTCGTGAGACCGGTCGAGTATACATAGTCTAGGAATTTGAGACGGTCTTCGTCGGATTTCGGCTTTCCGTAGAAGGAGGATAGGCCCATGGAGCCCCATCCCAGAGCGATGACCTGTGGGCCATCCTTGCCCAGTTGGCGAGTTGGTAGTTTGGGAGCCATCGCGACCAGTGCGTTCGATTCGATTTCAATTGGGAGATAGATCTGATACTACTTGAGAACGTATTATATGCCAGATGAGCTACTGTCTAAATGCATGTATATATATCCCGTCCCCTGCGGGGCAAAATATAACCCCTCCACCTCTTTCAGTATGAAGCTATCTAGTGACTGGCCATAATTGACAAAATCCTACTCCACATACTAACCGCGTGTAGTACTTGCAAGCTTAAAAAAAAACTTGATAATTGCACTTCCACGGCATTAACCGGACATCAAGTGTGAAGATTGCGTCATTTGTCCTTTCATTGCGGAGACATTCTGCGGTTATCGTTATCTCCGTTCGCAAAGTCCGAGGTTGAGTATCTGGTGAGCTATATAGTTTGAGAACATCTGTTAATTCCTCAACGGTGATAAAGCAGACGGATAAAGGCAAATGAGCCATGTTTCAAATGCTACAGACTGAATTTTGACCATAGAGATCTTTATCTACTGCGTACGCCTCCTACAACATAACCTATTCAGTAAAGATTGTTAATACGAGCCAAAGAAATACCATAGGACGCAGAGTGGATTGGGGAATATATGCCGGACATCACAATCGTACTCCTATCTAGAAATGATAGACACGCAAAACGGGAAATTAGGAACTCTGGTGAAGCGTGCAGCAAGGATACTCGAGGGGTAAGGACTCATTATGTCACAAATATTCACAAGAGTGTCTCACAGATATGACTCACAAATGGACAGACAAGAAACTCTCTCGGGTATTAAACATAAACAGGAGAATTTGACGCCAAATATTCAGCGATTGGTAACAAATTTCCAAGGAATAGCAAGAACACGAGACAAGTCAAGCGAGATGAGATCCACGAGAGAACAATATCAGAACCAGACTTCGTGGTAGCTGATCTTGCTTCTCAAATACCAGTCAGTACAGGCCGTCAACTGGAGTATGTACTTTTTCCCACGTAACCAATTTGCATCCAGTCTCATCCCGTGTATCTGAGACGAGAAACACCATTTCAAACAAATCAAAACAAAGCAGCGTACAGAGAAGAAGCTAGGCGACAATTGCAAGCACGATTCCAATATTTTGCATGCAATCCAACAATCGTACTTCGGAGAGCGAAAGTCGGAGACTCATAGTAGCAGGCATGTATAACAGGGGATGGGCTTGGGGCTTTCACCGGGAACATAGACGCTGATCCAGCAGCCCTCATCCTAGCGTACTGTAGTCATAATCGCATCACGGTCGGAGATCGGAGAAATTACTGGAGAATAAAATCCACTGAAAATACACCGGTTTCTGAAATGCTTAGGGGCCCTGCCCCATGAAGCAAAAGGTCGCGATGTATGTTCGCTAGTAGAGAAACGATTTTTCCCGGTTTGGGCTCGATGATCGATGTTCGGGACATTAGAGGTTTTATGAAATAAAAGAACTTCAGCTCAAAATTGCAGAGGAATCTCCATAGATAAACACTGAGTTTCTGCCCAATTCGCGGCTCAGAAGAGAGCGCGATTATGTGTATTAGGCGACTTAAGGGGGAGATATCGACAAGCCGTTCATAAGTTTAGGAAGTGGTTTCCGACGGGCATTGTTCGTCGTCTTCGTCATACGAGGCTGTCCCTGGACCATCCGCGGCTCCTTCATTAAAGATATGTCGAGTTTCGCAGGGGCTACTGGTTTAAATTAGTTAGCACCCTTATGCTGGACTCTAAAGTCGACAAAGGGTATGGTCCTTACCTCTGATAACGATATTTCTGTAATCATTAGAGAGATTCTGCTGACTTCTAGTTGACGGGAAAGAAGTTGCAGCTGCCGATCGCCATAGGTGGTTTGAGGTGTCCGAAAGGAAATCGGTGACGGTACGGCCAGAGAAGATAGACGCCCGACCACGATTACGTTTTGAGAGGACGATCTCATCGAATAAGCTGATCTTCGGATCCTTCGCCTTCGGCTTCGCTCTTTCGCGTTCGCTGATAAATTCGTTGAAACCTTCTGTGTATGAGCAACCGCTGCACCAAGACGCAAAGGAGGTGCGATAAAGGTAGTAACTTACTTTGTGTCTGCTGGAGTACAGCCATATAGTCCGCATGCTCGTGGGGCAAGCTCTTCAGGAAAGCCTCCATGTTGAAACTGTAAGTCAGACCTGACTTCTTTTTGTCGCCAACAGCAGGCAAAAGATATTTCTTGTATGTGTAGAATAAACTGGCGAAGCATCGGACAAATGCGGCCCGAACCTGCTCAGGGTGGAAAGCAGCAGGGCAGACGATACAAATCTGAGGCGCACACCGGCCATGCACTAAGATCCTGCAAGCAGTGCACTTGTACATTCCTTCTTCTGCTCTTTCATCACACAAGGAGCAAACAGCCTTTTCATCCCACGGTTGGAGCTGTAAGCAATGCCCCTCGGCGTAGCAGGAAGTCTCTGTATTGTGAACAGCCTGCGCGGTCGCTTGAGGTACAATAGTGGAGGCTGCGATGGTGGACTGGGCGTACACAGATGGCGCGTATGTAGATCCGCCATAATCTGTGCTCAAAGTCGTCACCGAGAGGTTGGAGGCATGGCCAAGGAATGGGGCGCTGGGTCGCCGAGGCACCCCTGTCCGGCGGTCCATACCAAAGGATGAGCTTCTACGGGAGGCAGAGTCAAAATGACCCGATCGTTTCTCTCTCAGAGATGCCTGAAGAGCATATCCGGAGTCGTTACGGGATGCCGGGGTAGAGGGCAGGGGAGGGAAGTGTCCCGAGGTTGGAGAGCTATTTCGCGGTGATGGTGGGGAGCCGGTCTTCGACGTCGAACTCGTGCTCGGCCGGTCTGACCCTGATCTTGAGGAATAACGCCTAGCGACAGCATACTGACTCTGAGCATAGAGAAAGGCGTTGAAGATCAGGGGCTGAGACGATGCGGAAGCGGGGAGCTCCTGACCGAACGAGTTCGAGTTGAGACTGACATATTTCGCAAGATGCGTCGGCTGCGCTTTGGATATGAAAATGGAGGGGTTTTCCGCCACAAAGGAATCGAACGGAAAGCTTTCAACTGCGTAGGCTGGCGGACCTGTGCTCACCCCGTACCGGTTATGGTGGGGAGCAGCTAATTGGAGAAGGGAGATCAATTTTCGCCGCTGGTGACGAGGTAACGGTGTCGGCTTGGCAGTGCTTTCAATTTCATTTTCGTCCAGATCGACCAGCACGAAGTCGTCAGATGGTAACTCCACTTTCTCATATCGACGCTCAATTCCAACAATATAAGGACAGGGAGCCTCGAGCGCCTGTATCAGACGAGAAGGTAGCACGGGAATGAGAACTCCGGTCCACTGCAGAGGAAACAAGAGATCAATAAGAGCTCTAGTGGCCAGATAAAGCATCGAAGTGTGAGACGAGAGGAAAATAATCCTCGATTCGGCCAGAGCATATTCAAAGAGGAGGATGATATTAGATATCGAAAGGGCCTTGAACAACGCATATAGGTCGGTATTTCGAGATCCCGGAAGTTCGTTTATTGCCTCTCTTCGCGCAAAGAGGCGCAGCTCTCTGATAGCAATCTCGACCTGCGTCTTTGATGAAACTGGACTGAAGGCTTCTGTGCAGAGATTCATCACGTATCGTTCTAGAGGTTGCCAGACTCCCACCCGGGGTGAAGTGGGTGGTACCCTTGCGACGCCCCCATCGGTCATAGGCACAACCACTGCCTTCAGCCACTCTTTCCAGAAACTTGTCATCGATGCATCTTTGCCCAGAATACCGTATGCACGAGGAATCCAGAAGCCAGTATCTCCATCAGTAAGACCCTCGATCTTGGAGGCAGCTCCATGACGGACCGGCCGCAAGAGATCAGTCATCAACCCGATCTTCTCCTCCACTGCACTGATCTCATCCTCCAGCGCCTCTCTGTCCGAGGAACCAGACTGAACAGTTGGAAGCTGGGCGAGAAGACGTGATAACTTTGCTCTCTCTGCTGCCAGCCTCTCGCCTAGGCTAGCAGCTAATTCCCTCTCCTCGTCTGTCATGTTATCTCTCCGCCATTCCTCACAGCGCTTTTCTAATTGCTCCGCAGCCCGTTGATTCAAAGGGATCCAGATCGTAACGCAAATGGCATGCAACTTGGAGCCGTCCCCACCAGTCATGACGAATCCATGCCAGGTAGACCGCGGCCTCTGGTCCGAGGAGACAATACTGATATCATTTGGAAAGGCGAACATTGGCACGTAATCCGGGAAATTGCCCCTCTGGTTGTTCTCATCAGGCATGCCCTTCTGCGGATATCTGTCGAGAAGGACTGGTTCGAATCTTCGTTTCAGAGGGTGCATCGTCGGCGAAGTTTCTAAAGGCTGTGGAACAGGGATTACCGAGTTGTAGTTGCTCAGGCGTCTCGATGTTCGAATGGATGCTGTGTGAAGATATATTGTAAGTAAACGGACAAGGAGGACGATAAGGATGCAGAGGGAACTCACCTTGACGAGCAATCGAAGGTTGTCTCTTCATGCTGCTCATATCCCGGAAAGACATGTGCCTACGCACGCTCCCGATACCTGACTTTAGGGGGTTCATCTGCGGTACAGCCTCCTCTGAGGTGATTCTCTGCGTTCGCGGTCTCGGTTTAGGCCGTGCAGGCGTGATGGCTCCAGCGCTCAAGCTCAGATCCGACAGGAAGGATTCTCTCTCGGAAGCAAACTTCAGCAGCGCTTTATCGAAGTCGAAATCACCAAGGAGCGAGGTTCTGCTCGGCGATGAACCGCCTTTGATCGTCATGCTGCTTCGATTGCTATGTGACCCCTTTGGATCGGACCCCGTTGACCGCATTGACATCCGCGCTTCGTTCGAGAGCTTCGACAAGCGCTGCACCGAATTCCGCCTGCCATTCCTCGAATCTGGCCTCGAGGAATCCGCCGCCAATATGACAGAGGCATTTTCCTCTTCAGCGTCTGCATCCTCCTCGATCGTATCTGAGAGGGCGGGGCCAGGAGCATTAATCCTATTTAAATGGCTGTATTCTTCTCCCAGTTTTAAAAAGGTGTCGAGTATTTCTGATCCATCAACGCCTGCTATCCAAAAGAAATCTGCGAGGGGTGCGGTGGATGTCTCAGGAGTAGAGGTTGGAGGCATGTCGACGGTATGGAGACAACGGGCGTTTCTAGAAGCATGGACAAGGCGATATCACCAAGGTCTCTTATAGACCCTCCCTATAACACCGGTGATTATTTTATCACAATACACATTAATAGTACCGCAGGTAAGGAGGACGCCGTCCGTAGGGATTGATCGAGTCTTCGAGGAGAGAATGTTGTCGTCGACTCAAACCGTTCGAATAGGAGGGACGGGTAGAAGAGGCACTGCGGTGTGCGCTCCCCGTTTCTGGGGTTTCTGCAGGGGCAGAAGAGAGTTCCTTTGAAGAGGCCAGTTAGACTGTCAGACCTTAGCTAGACAGGCGGAAAGCCTGCACACTCCACAAAATGGAAAATTGGAGAAACACAACGTGCCTGTATGCTGGACAGACGCACACAACGGCAACACGCCCCAGGTACCACCACAGAGACAACCGCCCACCACAAGAGACGACCACTACTAGCCGCAGGTGGGCAGGGGCATTGACGGTCGGCAAACTCTCTCCAGGGAAGAGGGATGGATGAGACGACCAAAGCCCCCAATAGACAGCGGGACACTAGGAGCAGCTATCAGCTCTCCGTCCGGCGGCCGTCTTTAGTGTGAAGGGACAGCTCGTGCCTGGGGCGCGCGTCGTGGAAAGGCGGGCGACCGCGCAATACTGGATTGGCGACGAAACTTGTTTGGTGGAGGTTCACGTAACCATGGATAATAATGTTCAAGGTGTTCGAACTGCGAACCTGTTCGGTGGAGCTGGCCTTCTCGAAGGGACGTTGTGTGTACCAGAGATTTTCTGGACGGTACCGCTGATTATTCGTCCGTTGGAGAGGATCCAAGCTAGTAGAGTGTTCGCGAGAACTCCCGGGGGCGGGGTGAAGGGGGCAATAAAATTGAGTGGGATGAAGTTTCTCTTGACACCTTGTCTCTATGGTGACAAGGCAAGGAAATACAGTAAGTAGCGGCAAAAACTCTCTTTCCACTTCGTTTGCTTTCCTTTTTTTCTACAAATGTACTCGTCGGAGATCGTTCCGCGTTACAGGGTTCCTATCAAGCGACGCACTCTGCCGATGATGGTGGTGGCGAAGATGCTTGGTGGATAGATGGGTCCATTATTGGATGGAAAGAGGTGTATCATCGTCGTCGATTGTTCCAGTAACCAAGCACTTCAGCGATAAGCCGACCGGGTAAAGGATCTTCGTGTGATAGGATATACTCAATGCCTTGTGCGATGATCTGCATCGTTAGAATGATCAACGATTCAGTCGTTCTAGCCTTGTTCAACAATGCCCCCCTGACCTTTTTGCCTTCCCAGACAGGCCCGCAAAGAGTGTCTTGTCTCCCCATATTTTCTCTCAAGGGACCAAGTCGCTGATTCGTAACCGTTGTGGAGGACGGGAACAGCCTGAGGAGGCCAAACTCTGTTCGGAAGAACAAAACCCACATGAGCTATTTTGAAGTTGTAGAACTCCTGAAAGCCACAGTTCAAGGTGTCACAACATCAGCAGAGGCAATAAAATACTGCAATGATTTTCAGCTGCAACACGGTATGAAACAGAAGTAGTAGATAACTAGCATTAAATTGTATGGACAGAACCTTGTACATTAGTGCCGCGCAGATAGCGACGCCCACATACTAACAGAGCTATGCAGAAGCCCCCTCTCTATCCCAATGAAATCGTTTTTTGCCCAGTTCCCTGCTGGGATTCAGTTCAGGGTTCTGACTAATTGATCTATTGTCCATTGTTTATCGGAGAATTGAGCGGTCTGGTACAACTCCCATCTGCCAAGGACCAGGGATGATTATTATTAGCATCCGCATTTCCCTAGACTGACTAGCATCCCAGTGAAAAGTAAAGTATAACCGCAACGTGCCTGGGTGGCGCTGACTAGCCGAGTTCGACGTCTACTAGGAGCTGGAGCTCAGGCCTTTTTATGGCTGAACCGCTAAAATACTTCAGTTTTGAATCGCTAGCGTTTCAACTGCCGCTCTCGCGGGAGATCCTTTTCTTGGGTTAAACATTTTCAGACACGCCGGTCGGCGCAAGGAAGAGATAGATACAACGCTGGTACACAGATACACATAACCACTGGCTAGACCCGCGGAAAATTCCCTCCGCTTGAACTCTGGAACGATCTGGGCGTTACAGCAGGCGACGATCGACAGAGTTGTACAGGCCATTAATCCGGAGTCACTGTGAGAGCGACATGCACTTCTAGTCGGATATAAAATAATGGCTACGTCGAAGAAGCTTGACGGACCATGAATAGCGACCGTAGATATCCACTCTATGTCAGAAATTCCCGTCTCATCTGAGGAGTTACTGACTTAATAATACGACTAGTTGCCGCCCCATATGTGCCATGGCTAGCTGCTTGGTTGTTCTATATTCGGAAAGCCCAGATGAGCAGTTCGATTTCTATACCAGATAGACAGCACTCTCTGAAGACTGTCTTGGATTTGTTTCAGTGAGGATGAGCGCTTTGCCCGAGCGTACACGTTACAGAAATGGATTGTGCCGCAAGTGCCAGATATGGGTTGGCGGGATGGGGAATGGTACTGCAGGGATCAAGAACCATCCATGCAGAGCACGGACATTAAACGTCCCAGAGGGCCAGAGCGGAGTTTTCTGCGCCTGAAACAACTAGGGACTCGACCAAGGGGCCCTTAGAAGTCCACAACGGCAGTAAGCTGTTTGCAACTCATACATTTGCAGCCATCGCCTGTATAACTCCCATTGATTGTCGCGCGTGGTGCATATCCGGACTTCGCCATGGAATGCTCTGAGGTCAGAATGAACAGTAAAACACAGCAGGATGGGTTATCATTTCCCGTAGGATTACTGTCGTTTCCTGGTTAGCAAGTTGCCGGTGGTCAGGAACCCCTTGTCGCCCATAGAGCTCCGCCATTCGATAGACAACTGTCCGAGCGTAGCACGACCATCTCGTTTCATGTCTTTCTGCAAAGCATCCAAACCCTCCTGCTCTCCGGGCTGCTGCTCAATAAGAAATGCAACTTGAAGGACGTCACGTGGATTGAGCATCGGAGCTTGAATGTTTAAGTTATCCGGTCTTTCAAAGTCCCAGTTCAATGACTGTGATTTGAAAGGTGGCTTCGGATTTAGCGTGGTTTGCTGCAGAACAGTGAGCGTCACGCTCATAAGAGAAGCAGATAGGTGTCTTAGAGTAACCAACCTGGACGATGACATTACCGTCGCCCACATTTTCCAGTTGGGCTTCAAGGACGAAGCGAAGAAGCCGCG
The DNA here is from genome assembly GCA_003116535.1 of Paecilomyces niveus. Lineage (NCBI taxonomy): Eukaryota > Fungi > Ascomycota > Eurotiomycetes > Eurotiales > Thermoascaceae > Paecilomyces > Paecilomyces niveus. Next base: position 52,328 of record QEIL01000001.1, read on the forward strand.
ATTTGCCATATGGCCCTAGAGACTTATTGTCTACCTCCAGTGGCGGCAGTTCAGTTGCCTTGGTCCTAACACTAAGGCAAGGCTGAGCAATGAATTGGTAGAGTTTGCGGAAAGTCCTAGCACGTCCACTCGCGGCTTGCAAGGTATCCGCCATCAGAGTTTCCGTGTAGCTGACGCTAACGGCTAGTATGTGGTTCCCTTCCTCCTTCAGATCGAATCTCACAATCTGCTGGAAGGACTGACCCTTTCCTAGTCCATTCGTCTGAAGCTCTCTGCTGGATGGCGTAAGTTCCAAATGAAATATCTGTGAGGGAGTCTGCATCTCCGCAAGGATGCGGACTGAAGTCACGACCCTTGATGATTCTTCCTCCGGTAGGTCGTTGTTTGCACACAAGGAACATGCGAACGTCTCCCCAACGTAGGCAGACCCAAACGTGGGAGGAAGTGTGAGCTTTCTCTAAATGTTAGCAATCGCAAAATATGACCTTGAGAGGTCATCTGCGCACATTTGGACTAAGAATGAATTCATTATCGGCTGCGTCCGACGGATAGCTCAGGGACGCCTTTGGCGAGATCTTAGTATTTGCGGCAGGCAATGGACATTGGTACGAGAAAGATGGCCGTGACAGTCTGAAACAGTCAGTTCCTTATAGAAACCAAAACTGGGACATCTTTGGCCTACCGTAAGACTGAACCTCAATCAGCCAGGCAATGCAAGAAAGTCCACTGATGCCATACCTTTAAGAGAAACCGCATGAGGTTCCTTGGGACCCTCAGCACCCGAGTGTGCCCGTGACCGTGCCATAATTAAAATATAAATTCGAATTTGGAGTTAGATTTTGAAATTCGTTGACAGATGTCACTAGCGATATTGTGTAATCTTTAGTTATCGTTTATCGAAAGTTGCTTGATCAACATCTAATTTGCAAGTGGAGCCACGGCTAAACGCGCCGGCTGAAACAACAAACTACATAAAGGATGCAAATCGAACAAACACAGATCGAAAATGACGCTGATGTTGCATCAGCTGACTTTATGACATGCACATTCTATCTGGGAGATACCTACTCTATGTCAGAAAATTTCCCCTAAGGTTATCTTTAGAAACTAATCAATATTAATGAATTAACTTTATATTTTGTTAAACTATACTTGGAGGTGCTGCAGATGCTGGTATATCAGCATCCGAGAGGCACACCGGGCGCTATTCCGGCTGCACCGTGTAGTTCGTATAGTCAAAGGGGTGCTCAGCGCTGCAGGAAGGCTTGGTGATGCGACTAAGGTCGAGACACGAAGTTGCTCAGTATTGCGACGGCAAACACAATGTCTGGTCGGGTTCCGATCATCCCCTATGCTTTGGAACGGAGGTTCCGGACTCACGAAGGACCTTCGCGAAAAAAGTGTTCAACGTTCAACGACTTGCAGTTTATTCGTGAATCAGAGCTACAGTTATAGACAGTGTTTATCATCGCTATATTCATGCTACTCAGTTCTATGAAGTGAAACAATTGATTGAGGGGGGTATCTTAAGTATAATACATCCGAGTCGAGTTTCTTATTTTACTTAAGTAGCCCGACCATCACAAGGCCAGGAACCAATCAAAGTTGCATCCACCGCTCATCGACCTGTTTGAGGAGTGACCAACGATCTGACCATTTATCCTGAAATGGTTCGAGAACAACTCCACGCTGCTCGACAGCCCGATACAGCTGTTTGCACGCATCCTGCGCTTCTCGAAGCATATGCTCCGGTGCCGTGACAAGCTTCCTTTTGGAGGATGAGTCTTCCTCTGGAGCCTCATAGTGTAAATCTAGTACAAAGCTCAGTCGTTCCAATTTCGGCAAAAAGTCAGAACACGCAAAGGATTTCACCCAGTTGGCCCACTCGCTGGATCTGACAAGGGATGTGGGACCTCGAAAGCGTAGTGTTGACAGATTCGGGGGAAACAGAGAGTAGAGTGTTGGAAGAAGGGTTTCATCCTTGAAGATTTCGCCAACAGAGAGAACCAAGGTTCTCAACTCTGGAAGCTGCGGAAGAAGACAGGCAAACAGCTCTTCAGTCGTGAAGTGGAAATCTAAGCCTTGGGTGGAGCGAATGTTGAGTATGGAGAGCTTCTCTACGACATGGGGAAGAGCTATGGTCATCCGGTTGAAGGCGTCGATAGAATCGTTTTCGAGTATCTCTAGCTTAGCCATCTTTGTTGGTACTTCTTTTGGGAGGAACAGTAAGTCTTTGTTTTCTTGTATGGTCGACAGTGGCGTTGAGAGGGTCCCCGCATATCTCTCATTCATTGCTTCTGAGACGAGTTCTGGAAGGAATACCAGCTCAATCTTCCTCTCTTCGGGCGTTCCTTCGTTGACAGTGATGTATTTAGCCTCTTTTTCTCCTCGGGAAATCGCTTCCTTGTTCGCACGATACAGCTCATCGCTGGTCGGCCCTTCAAACCGTAATCCGGACGTCCCTAGTAGAACGAGATGCTTGACCCTTCCTTCGAGAACGAATGGATTGCGAAACACTTCTCCGCAGGCGTCGCTAACAAGAAGCCGTTCCAGCGGCCAGTGTGCTGGTAGTTTCGCATCGTTCAACTCCTCGTTGAAACCCGTGCGCATCTCGAGATCCTTGATACTGCTGAAGTGATTGCTAAGCAGTGCCCATTCAATATTCGACGGTGTATCTTCCGTTATTTGAAGAGACTGGATGTCCCGGGGGATTTTTTCCAGTTGCGCAGACAGGTGGTCTCGGTGGTCATCGCTTTCGCATTTGTGACGGCCTTTGACCCGGACCGTGAAGCGATGGCTGTCAGAATGGTATGTCCGTATGGATATATTCTGATGTCGTCGATGATCGGTGGCTATCGAAATTCGACAGACTTGCAACCGCCTAGCTGCAAGGCATGGGCCTGTTGGGGGGGACGACAGGAGGCCATGGAAGAATATTCGACTAGGCCCGAGCTGTTTCTAGGTTAAAAAAAGTTTTCTTGACCTACCATATAGAAGGTAAGGGGGATACGTACCATGGTGTTTGGCGGAGGATAATGTTTGATGACAGAAGGGAGTTGGTTTCTCTGATTTACACACATGCCCCAAGTACGCTAACCTTATCTCCTACTGAGGTCGGTCTAGATTGCCTGCTCTATTGGACACGTTGGAATGCCTAAACTCATATAGGGTTAGTGCACTTTGGGGTATCCAAACTTTTGCCCTGTGTTGGCGCTTCAAATCCTAACTCTAGCCTATCAGATGTAAATGTTTTTCTTCCACCAATCGGCTCGCCTTTTCTGGAAGGTTAATATTTATAAGATCTCCAATTGGCATCAAAGCCATTCTTGTAGGCGCTACGGTTAGATCTAGCTGTAGAAGAGGCCATTTTCGGCGCCACTTTAATATTGAAGTTAAAAATGTACAAAAGAGCTTACTAGGGTTAAGCGCTTACACAACGAAATCAAAACTTGGTGTGACGGCGTGGCAACAAGTACTATATAAGTGAGTGCAGTATCAGGTCTTACGACCTGATATTCTGGTCTTTTGCTGGTAGTGCAGCGGTTTAGCTCCTAGAATGCACCCTAGGAGCTAGGTCGTGACACTTGGTGGGTGTAGAATAGTGGTGCGAAACACATAGAGGGACATCAAAGTGGCCGCTTGCCGCTGTGAGGTGTAGGTGGAAATGAGGCGATAAACGGCCTCAAGGGCAGTTATTTTTCAGTGTCAATTTCACAGCACTTACTAATATATATTAATTTTTTATTATATTATAGTCTGTTTTATACTTAGTATTTTTTTCACAGTGTTGCTGGATCCCTTATTGTAAACTGCTAATTGTCTGTCATGTTGAGTGGAGGCGCGTCTTATCGCTTCGCTAGCGCCTAGCGATACATGAAGTACATTTCCAAAAGTGTTAATTCCCAGAAAACGCCTCTGATTGGTTACTTCTTGAATTAGATATTATCTGATAGCTTACCGCTTCCCCTTTACAGTAGCTTTCGGCAGAATTGAAGATTCATGTCTATTATGTAAGCGCTCGGCTCCTAAGTTACTGGCGGCGTGGGGTCATGGGACCGCCGTAGTCCCCTGGTTGGATACCAACATTGGTGTTACACTTGGAGTTGGTATTGAATTATCGTCCCACCGCTATCGCCACTTAGGAGCATATCACTATCAACCACCAGCTCTTTGCGTCTTCTGCATATTCTCGTGATACTATTTTCGAAAACCTTTCTTGAATAGTATTATGGGCTCTACAAGGACGACGACACCCACGAAACGGGCGGCGACTTCTAGAGTCGCTTCAAATGTGAACTCTGCGGGGAACGCGCAGACGGCATCAATCAAGAGAAAGAGAGCTGCGACCCACGAGCATGATACCGCTGCTATATCCCCCAGGTTCGCAAAAAGGAAGAGGACCGTTGCAACTGCAGCTTCAGGCAGGGTTGATGTTGTCGATTTGACTAGCGGTGGATCACCGCGAAAGAAGGCGAAGGCAGACTTATCTTTCCTCAATGAAGAGCGCCGGGCTAGGCGATTTCGCAGTCATCCTCCAAATAGTTATCTGGAAAAACTGGCCCGAGCTACTACGCAAAGGTAAGAATTATTAAATGCGCCCATTGATCTTGCCGTTAGCTGACTTCTTGATATAGGATGTATGTTGTTGGTCGGACTAGGACTGGTACTGTCGCCGCCCCCGAGGAGAAGGTCGATATAGTCGGCACTACCGGCAACATCTATCAGGTCACTATAGGGAAGGAACCTACTTGCAGCTGTCCTGATGCCCAAAAAGGCAATATGTGCAAGCACGTGATTTACGTATGTCATACGAATTCCCCTCTTCCTGCTCATACTTCTCCATAATACTATTTAATTACCTACGATTATTCTTATTTTCAATTGCTAATGGCCAACCAGGTCCTCGTGAACGTTCTCAAAGCTCCAGAGCATCTGCAATATCAGCTAGCTTTCCTCTCCTCGGTAAGTGTCATTCATTCTAACATCTTACCTTGCTTGAGCCAGAGTCCCATCTGACTTGCTGTAGGAACTTCGTGAGATCTTCCAAAGAGCACCTCTGGACTCGAAGGAGAATGCTTCCGCAGAAGACACGTCCGGAAAGAGAAAGCCGATCGAGGGGGATTGCCCTATCTGCTTCATGGAATTCGATCCGAAGACTGAAGAGATAGTCTGGTGCAGGGCAGCTTGCGGTAATAACGTGCACAAGGTCTGCTTCCAACGATGGGCCGTGACGCAGCGCCCAAATGGGGTCCGCTGTATATACTGGTAAGTCGGATACGAGCAAATTTGAAGATATGGTCTATGGTCATGCTGACGATTTACCTGCAGCCGCTCCGATTGGCAAGCCGACGAAGATGGACTCGAGCTTTCGAAGCTTCTACGGAACGGAAAGGTCAACGACGAAGGATACATCAATGTTGCTGATCAACTTGGAATGTCTGGTGAACGCGGTATGCGACCGTCTCTGTATTTCGCCCGTTTTCAGTCCCGATATTCTGAATCAAAAGCTAACTGACTATCTTTGTGTTGCCTAGATTATTCAACCTACTATCAGCCTTGGGCACGCCGGCGATTCTACTATTATGGCTGAGCTAGATGCTACAGTCCAGTTCTTTTGGTGTGCTTGATTTCTTCACTGGGCGTTTAGAGGGACAAATGGGATAATAGGATATGGCGGTTTAGCAAGGCGTTGGGAGGTAGGCTTTATTGGTGTTTCAGGGACTAAGGACGTCATCGGATGATGGGAAAGCATTCTTCTTCCTCGTCCCAGAGGATGTTGCAATTGCTGGGCTTCAATTAAGAACATCCATATAGGATCAGATTGAAGATTTAAAAGTCGTCCAAATATAAAATTTGTTGGACGGCCCATTACATTCTTTTTTCCCTATCTGCAAGATCTAATACTCCAGAAAACGCCGGGTATCCTCCCGGAGGCATTTTGCCATGCTGACACCCCCACCTAAGTTACCCGTCTGTATATGAACAGACAATCCAAGAAAAACAAAAGCAAATAGAGAAAGTTACACTGAAATAGATTACATCTTACCGTTCATTATCAGGAACGATTCTCCTCCCGCTTCTCACGGCAGCAACACTCACTGCCTCTTCGCCGGTCATCCATGACGGCATGCGTTCTGGGTCCGCGACGCCCAGCTCAGCGAGTCTCCGCAGACCAGATACAACATCCGTCCCGTGAAATGTGAGCGTTATTGTTGGTATGGAGGTACTGTCAACGACCTCATCGGGAGCGTCGTCATCCACCACTGGAGGGTCTAATAGGCGGATATCGAGCCGGTCGAGCGGTGCTGCTGATGCAGGTGTACCTGCCGTACCAAAGCGGGAGCAGACTGCTAACTTGCGTCTTTTCGATCCTTTGGGATCAGGTTCTGAGTCTGAGGGTCGAATATTTGATTTCTTTGTTTGCTGTTGTTGATCTTTGGTATCTGTAGACTGTTCTTCTTCGGATCCTTTCCCTTCCTCGTCCTTCTCAGAAGGTTCTCCGTACTGATATTCCTCTGGGGAGACGGTGTTCGAGGCTCGTGGATCAAGAGGACTGCCCTCTACTACCGCGTCGGCAAATATGCTGAACGCACCATTTGCTCTGTTTGTCCTTCCCGGCCCGCGCAGAGCAAGGAGTGCATGTAAGCTTTTCGCTGTGAGCGATGTCGGTTCCAGTGTGTACCGCTCATGCGGACGGGATAGAGCCTTAGGAAGAGCCTCTCGAAGGATGTGCTGGAGGGTACGCGTGTCTGTTGCAAGGGGGTGTGATGAGGCAACGGCGGCTTTTGTCCCTGGCGGAGCGGCGATGGAGGTATATAAGAATGGACAACTGTCCGGAAACGCGACATATACCACTCTCGACGCGTCTGTGAATATCTCCGGTGGTTGTCGAGGATATTGATATGGTGAATCGGTAATAAAAATCCGAAGAAACGTCAAAGGTAGAGACTTGGAGCGCGAAAGATAATAGTGCGCCTTCACCAACGGCGATATCTCGCGCTGGAGATTCCGCAGGAAAGTCGATGAATGAAAACGCGGCATGCAAGCTGATATATCCGATGAAGATTCAACACTGTCCGGACTACTGCTTTTGCTTCCCCGGATTGGAGTCAACTTCAATGCTGTCCATCTGTGACTGCCAGCGGGGTGATCTTCCATGTAACGGAGATCCGCCATCGCCAGCTGACGAAGAGTGATCCCATGCCGCCAATCGCCCTCTAGTATCCGATCAATGACCTCACGCTTTCCACCCTTCCTGCTCTGCAGCTCGCGGTACGTCTCTCGCACATCCTCCACCGTCACCGCGGCGGGGTAGAGATTGATTTCCTCATCGTCGGCGCGCTCCAGCTCATCTTCCTCGAGAAAGGGTCGGAACGATTGTACGTTTTTCTCATCGAGCCATTCAAATGCGAGATCTAATAGGGACTGTCGTGAGATCTTGCCCAGGGTTTTGACTAATGATGGGGTCGCTGATGGGATGCGAAGGTTGTTTGGTAGACTGGCGGTTGTAGGCGCGCGGACGGCCTTGAGACGCGCCATTTGACCGGAGGGTAGCTGAGATGTAGATTCTTGTTCACATAATCCTTTTAAAATGGCCTTACATCCCGATAATCATGGCTGGGATGTACAATAGAGGGTCACATACAAGCGTAAGGTATGTATGTATGTACATCAATTTGGGGGATCCGACGCGAAGCGTTGCGCAAACACGAAATACCGGATAAGGTCACGTGCTGATAAGATCTTGTCTCCATGTACTCCGTAGAGACCAATACTACTACATACTTCGTAGATACCAATGGTTAAGACGAGTTATATCGTAAGAATACGTTGCTTTTATCTTTTTTGATCTTTTGTTCAGTAAATTTTAAGAAAAATGAATTTGCAATACATGTGGTTTCTTGGTTTTTGTTCAATTGGTTAGTCCTCTCCTAACAAACTTGATGTTATGTCCACTGTCCATCCAGGACGCGGATCAGCGATCGTGCTCGAAGACCTCAGAAACATATGTCGTTAACGTTATTCTTAGAGCTCGTCTCTATAAACTCACTAGCTTGGTTAGCAAGGATCATGGTACCCTGACCTAGGGGTGGTATTTGGATTTCAAAATTTCATGAATTTCATGAAATTTGGGACCAGAATTTCGCAAGGAAAATCTAGATGAAATTTTGACATTTTCACGTGATAATTATTATGTGAAGGCCCTGAAATATCAGGCTGAAAATATGTCCAAAATCCTCTTTTCTAAGATCTTTACTGGCTCGCTTAATGACCGAGGAGACCCATATTTAGTCCGTGCGTTTTGAATTTCGCAAGGCCAAAAAAAGGTTCAAATTTCGGTAATACATGAATTTTTCCCTCCCCTCAGTATTTCACCACCCCTACCCTGACCCCTTAGGAATCATGCAAACGGACCAATGTCGCTGTTTGTAACGAACGGAATGGCTGAATGCAATCACAGGGGGTTCATGCAAGCATGGTTAGTACTAGGTACACAACGTGCGCCCGAGAAACAGCAAATGATCGGCCATCATCGCCTTTCTGACCGAAGGCGAAGCTCGCGATCTCAGCGGACCCCGCACTACTTGACGATAAGCAGTACCCATGACCCAAGCACGACATCGTCTTCCTCGAGGTCACTTCGAGGGGCACTACAGCTCCAAGTTGCAAGGATTTGCTCTGACCGGGATTTCCTAGTAAAATTTTATGCGCGTGGCTGACCTGGCGAAAACCTACAAGCGATCTGAGGTTTCACAGGAGGAAATCAAGAGTAAGAGGAGAGAGTGCCTGTGTGCTACTTAGGGAGTAGAAATTGCGCGAAGCGCGCTAAGGAGGCAAATACAGCGGATCGATCCCACGCGAGGTGGTGTGCACGTGCGGAAAACATAATATCGTTGTCTTACGACTGCTCTCGTGGAATGTCGTCTTCAAAATCTCTACACCATGCACTGTCATCAGCAACGATCGATACAAATCTTACTGTGCAACTCCCAAAACCCCCCTTTTTTTGCGGGGAGTGGGCGGTCATAGGCGAATACCGTCCTTGGGAATTATTGGTAATCGAAGAGAAGGACAGGCTAAGAAAATGAGAGAAGCTGGCCCAGTGGAATCACCCCTCCAATTGTTCTCTCCAGAGCAGTTTTCCGCGGATAACGCGCCCCATCTAATTAGTACTAAATCAGGTAGGCAGTTCCCCTTCCCCTCGCCGGAAAAGGTAAAATGGAGGAGATACCGGTCCCTATTATTATTAAGCATTCTTCCGAACCGTACTCACTACCCGGGCCCTGCAGGGGCAGGTGAAGGGACAGCGAAAGCCACAACTACCGCAGTATACCGGGAGTATACAGCAGAACAGTAGAACAGTGGGAGATGACGGAAAATTAAACGTATATGCTCTGAGTAGGAGATACGAGAGCTCCTTGTCCACTCTGCGAAATGGAACTGTGTCCACGGCCAAGTGGGAAAACCCCATCATTTATTAATAATTCAAACGCATTGCGGCTCCAACCGATGGGCACGGATCCTTTCGATCGAGACCCGCTGTCGGAGGCCGAGGATCGGCTGCCTGAACCTGAACCCGCCGTGATCGTGCCGCGATGTCATCTCCCGGAAGATAAAGGAAGTGGCAAGCAGTCTTGAGTAAGAATTGATTTCATCTCAATCGTATTTCGATCATAATTGAATCAAAGAAAGATAATGGTGATGATGATGACGATGACCTCGAAATAAGATCCTGGTCATTTTGCAAAGAACGGACCACAGCGCGGTCCCTGGAGATTTCTGACTAGAGAGTGTTAGTCACCGGGTTGGCTTCAGTTCTCGTCCTTCTCCGCCGCCCGCGAAAAAAAACCCCCACCGCACCCAACCGTAAAGGGTTCGGTTCGCCTGAAGGTCAAACCCCGTTGAACGTCCGATTTTCTCTCTTCATCCCACCATTCCGCCTCCGCAACTCTTTCTCTCCTGCCATAACGGCACGGTCGCCAATCTGTCGAATATCGCCGTCGACAACGAAGCAGCACGATTATCGACAGTCGTTGCAAGAGACGGAATTGCCTGTCAGTTGCGGGGTTCTTACGCCTTTGCATAATCGGACCGAGAGTTCGCCGGTGACCTTGTCGCCAAACATCTACCAGCGTTTCATCTCCATCTGGACTCCCAGATCGATCACAGAAGAAATTCAAGAGAGATTGTTTGGAATCGAAGTGAATAGGCTGCGGCCGGTGGTCAGATAACCACAATGTCCGGCTACAATGGGCGGCGCGCGCCCAACTTCTCGCAGTTCCTCGAGGACCTCAATACAATTCCTTCGCCATTCGAGCAAGCGGTCGAGCAACAACAGCAGCAGGAGACCTTCAATCTCGATGCGGAGCTGGCAATGTTCACAAATGCCGAATTCCTGGACTTCGACAACTTGGATATGAACATGCCTATCTACGACCCTGTCGAGGAAGGTCAAGGCCAGGGGGACAATGCTGGTGCCAGCAAGGAGCAGGGTGTGAAATACCTGGACCTGTTGAATGGTGAGTGACTTGGAACTTTTTATTGTGATACTATCGGCCGTTCTTGATTCGAGGAAGGGCCGTGCTGCATTGTTGCAGAGGACCCATGTCCCTGCATATTTCGCCTGTTTCTCCAAGGAGCAGGGAGCCGCTTGACTTTTAGTGCTTTTCTGTCTACGTTCTGTCAAAGCTAGTCTTCTGTGTGTTTTCTGTCGTCTCTATGATATGTCAGCTGTCGCTGTTCCATGGAGTCCCATGGTTCTGTTGGATGCCCTGCTTTGTTGCATATCCAGCATCACATTTTTTCCCCTCAAGCACACAATTTGCACGAGCCATTCGTCCGTTCTCCGCATGGGCTTGCTACACATGGCACCATCGAATCCGTCCTAAATAGATCGGCAAATACTGCATGCTCTAATTGGCACGCTCACACGTGCCCGGCGTTCTTTATCACGCCATTTCACGTGACCTACCATACTCCAACTGCGCAGCTGAAGTGTTATCCTTGAGTCCTGCTTCATGGCCTTCGGGGTTGTGGACGGCGTCCCGGGATCTCTACTCCTTTGGATTTTGGAATTCTTGTCTACTCCTCCCATCAAGTTGCGTCTGTTTGGTGCTTTTCTTATTCGTGAACGGCTCTTACTGCGCTCCTTCTATGCTCAGATCATGTCTGAACATCGTCTAACTGCATTAATGTAGCAGACTTCAATCTCCCAGATTTCTCGCAGACCGATTTCAACACTCCCAACTCTCAGATGATGCAGATGCAGGCTCCTCCATTCCCTACTATTAACACCAATGCTGCTGTGAAGATCACATCACCTACGGAACCGGCAACACCAATCTCAGCTCCGACTCCACAGGCACAAGCAGCAGCTTCTACTTCAGCCCCGGCTCGAGCTGCTGGCACGAAACGCAAGCAATCCACTCAGCATGATGGCACTCGAGGTCTAGAGGAGGCCTCTCGTCTGGCCGCCGAAGAAGACAAGCGCCGCCGTAACACTGCGGCCAGTGCTCGATTCCGTATCAAGAAGAAGCAACGCGAACAAGCTCTGGAGCGCACTGTCAAGGAAGCTACCGAGAAGAACGCTGCCCTGGAAGCACGCGTCCAGGAGCTCGAGCGGGAGAACAAGTGGCTCAAGGACCTCATCACGGAAAAGAACGGCGGTACTGTTGCGGAGACGGAGGAAAACAGCTCTGAACTTGCACAGATGTTCAAGAAATTCCTGGCTAGTCAAAAATCCGGCAATGAGCAAACTAGCACTGTGAGCCTCTCAACGTGAGCGCCAGCGCTTAAGCTCTACATTTTATCTGAGCCCTTCTTCTCTTACATCTTTTCCTTCTCTGCTTGTCCATATTATCATTTATTTCCCGAGTTAACAGTACTCGATGCCATCGAGGAGTCTCCCGTGGGTTCATTATACAGTCTGGTGGTACACTGGTTGATATTCTATGATTTAAAGACTCAGCGCATGATTGGCACGGCCCAGATCGGTCTCCTTTTTGACGGCCACGGCCCCAGTCAGGCTGGCGCGTAGGCGTTTTATGTGTGGATGGCGGCTATATGAGCTCAGATGCGCAGCGCCGATGAATGATGAAATGGAGGTGATGATGGGTATTTAACGTCCGAAAAGTAATGAGGACGCTCGTGTCACTTTTTCTTTTCTTTTTCAGCTCAATTAAAAAAGCATGGATTAGTGTTGAATCCAGTGCGATTTTCCATTTCAACCTTTTTTTTTTCTTCTCCAAGATACGAGTCGTAGACTTGTACTCCGGAGGTGAGGAGATCTCTGGGAACCCTTAATCCATCTATTACATATGCGTGTAGATCTCGATGGCGTGCCTCTACTCTTGACTCGCGCCCAATACTGGTATTGTCAGCGTCAGCGTCAAAGCAAAACTACTACATACTACATCAAGTGACCTTTGTCTTCTCTTCCGACTACGATAATGCAGCAAACAACATAAGATACTTTATAAAGATAAATCCAATTCGACTCTCTCTCTTCCTCTCTCAACGAACAGAATACATTATCTTATCAATGGGGGTTAGTTAATTACTTCGATTGCATCGAACTCGAACCATACAACACTGCTAGGGAATAATTTGGTATCCTGAAGCTAGAAAGCAGGGGGAAACGAAGAAGCAAGCAAGAAAAAGAACCCTAGAACGCCCCAAAGTCGATAGCTCAAATCAGCTTCCCAAGCGGTAGAGGTATAAGGTAATAAGCAGCAGGAACGAGGTAAAGTAAAGTGTGAGAAAGGGGAAAAAAAAAACAAAGGGAGACCCATTTCCCAAACCGTCGCCGTTTCTAAACCCTTGTTCATCCGTCGTAAAAAGAAATTACAGCTTTGCCTGTCTGAGGGGAAGGCTATCGGATATCGCGTATAGTGTCATTTCGATCCTTATTGGCTTTCCCCGACTTTGATATCGGTCTCATCACGAACTGCTTCTGTCTTCGTGGTCTCCGTAGACTCGTTCGATTGAATTTGAGTTTCAGTACTCTCCCCATCCTCTTTGCTCTCCTCAGCTTCGTTGTCTTCGGAAGGTTCGCCGTTGACTTCGCCCCATCCAGAGCTCCTTCGGCTGATCCGGCCGGTAGCACTAGAAGGGATCACTGTAGGGCTTGCCAGAGGGCTGCTAACGCCTCCGGCCACACTTCCTCCTGTGCTACTATCATGGCGGACATGTGACTGGATACCACTCCTGATGCTGCCCCCGTCCCCAGCCCCCGAGCTCTGCTTGTTCGCATAATAGCTACTTCTGTCCCCAGCACTAGCACCAATACCTATGGTTCCGGGCGCCGAATAGACACTGGCGCGTTCAGCACTGGCAATGCCGCCCATGCTAGGACGAGCAAGGACCCCTGGTGCGTTCAGGACAGACGCATTCGAGTTGTCTGCAACGTTCCCGCTTAGTACACTCAGTGGTAGACTCTCGCGACTGCCACCAAAGACCGAGGAGGGAGCCAAGGCACGCACTGAGGCATTCGTATCGAGCGAGTTCCGACGTCGACGTTTCGACGAGGACGCAAGTGTAAGAATGGATGCATTATCGGTCAGCAAGTTGTTCGCAGTCGCGGTGCTGTACGTAGTGGGGTGGCCATGTGGCGCCAGATGAGGTGGGACAGCAGTCGCAGGTGATGACGGAAACTGATGAGTGAACTGAACGCCCAGCGGTTGACTGGAGGAGCTCTGGGTCGAGCTCACATGTGGCAGTCCACCATTATGAGTCCCGTTCTGGGCTCCATTGAGGTGCGCTGAAGGTGCAGTGGATTGAACGGTCGTCAGAGTTGTGGTCAAAGACCGTACTGAGTGTGTTGGCGAAGAAAACGTGCTTCCCTCGCCGCCTCCCGCCGAACTGACCCCGCCACCTACTGTTGCCAGTGTACCTGCCTTAGAGTAAGCGGTATCTGATATCGTGGTGTCAGCGTTCGTAGAGAGTGTGGGAGCAGTCGACTTCGCGCTGGTTGTGGGGACCTGGCCGTCATAGTTCGAGTCCGCAAAGGAAGGCTGACTCTGCAAGCGAGAGTCCCCGCCGTAACGGTCAATAGATTCTGCCCAAGATATCCGATCATTCCTACTATTCGTATTGACCGTTCCGGAGAGAGGATATGGGTTATTCTTGGCGTTTGCGCTCTTCTTGCTTTTTGAGGATGTCGCTGAACTGCCACGCTTGCTAGACGTATCCGCATGGTTCGAGACGGACGAGCTCTTGAGATTAGCAAGACGCTTCATCCAGTTCGAGAAAGGACGACGGCGCCCATGGCGGTCTGCCATATCCGTCAGTCAGGGATCACTTGGGTGATACCGCAATAGGGCTGCGATCATAGAAGCAACGTACCGTGTGCTCTGGCCGGACCCTCGGCCGTGGCCATCCGTCTTTCTTGATGTTCTCTTATCCGTCGAGAGGATTTTGTAGTTTATCGTCGAGAGCCGTGCTAGAATAACTCAACAGTTGTAGAAAAAGGGGCAGTTCGCAATGAGGTTGTTCGAAGCCCACGTTCGGCGGCGGAGTTGAGGCGGCGGTTAAAGGTGGGCTGAGGAAGATAGGAGATCAACGGAGATTAAATGTAATTAAAGTGCAGACTTGTTGAGACACAAATTAGATTACGGGGACGGAATGAAGGTTCCAGATTCCGATGAGCAAAAGCAGTATTAAAGGGATCCGGATTCCAGATGAGATCCCATTTCTCAGAAAGCTGATGACGGAGTGCTGGCTGAGCTGTCGGGAGTTGATGGATTTCCCTCCCTGGCGGACTTCGGGGTTAACTAGGTTAGGTTAAGATTAAATGCTGACTAACATCGGCGTCTCCGCCCCGCTAAGTAACCAACACAGCCACAAGATCTTTATCTTATCTGAAAATGCTCTCTTGTCCATTCTCGACTATTTTGATACCTGATTTACTGCCGCAATTCTCCTGTCCCTTTTGGTATTGCTCTCTTCAGCTCACCTGTTTCCCGAGAACCACTCACCCGTGGCTCATGAGGAGTCGTAATGATATATTATCTTATCTTTAGTCAGGGAGAGCCCATTCCACTTACACTCTGTCTTCACATAGCTGTTTGCTTCATTAATTTCTGTGCGTTAGTAGTACTTTATATACAATTAACACATCACAGGAGATTTAAGATCGTTGATATTTTCATGAAGATGCCGGAAATAGACAAACCTAAGGCTTCCTTGGCGAACAATATTCCTTGAGTGATTTGCATGCAAGAGCAGTGATAAAGCAGACCAAGTGGACAGTATCGTGATGGTAGATGACGCATATGTCCAACAGGCAGCAAACATCATCATTAGTGCAGCATCTGCATGTGATGCCCTCAACTGAGCGATGATCCTTACCTCAGACTTATTGCCGAATGAAGCGTACGTCAGCGTAGAATGCCGCACCAAGCACTTCGTGTCTAGTATTCAACGTAAGATGTGGAATGGGGCGTTTCTAGTGAGGCGGGAGATTGGGCTGCGATTGCCTTATGGTCTGTTCTATGTTGTTCTATTCCTTCATTTTTTTTATAGGATCGGGTCAACAGGGGAAAGTAGCATCGTATTAACTGAGAAAGGATCTCGACAGGCGTACAATTACCACTTCCAGATCGAAGTACATTTTCTTCCTTGGCGAGAGAATATCTCGATAACTTCTCTGAGACTCGGAAGTGGCACTTGAGGGATCGGGAATTTTGGTTTCTGGATATTATAGCTAGACACTGGTAAGTGAGATAACAAGCCTGGTTGCTAGTAACGTCATACCGCTTCTAGGGCTCTCAAAGTGACTATCAATTTTTGAGCAGGGGTGATTCCTTCCCTACTCGAGTCGTGTTTGTGACAGGCGCGAGAAGCAAGTCTTCCCACTTGGCTAGAGATAAATAACGAGCACGCTCGAGATGTCTATGCTCATTTTGGGTTCTAGGTCGTGGAGGAGGTCATTATTGGGAAAGGACACGTAGATAAGTATGAGAACTGCGTGAATGGAGGAAATAGCATTATTATTTATGGTATGGTTGTACAGCCATGAGTGATGTATGAGAGAAATGTTTGGACCTTGCAAACAAAACCATTCTCATTCACAAGAACTAGAAACTAAGAAATGAAGAGAGAAGGTAGTAATCAATTTCCATGTCTGAATGTTGTCCCACCTCCTGATAGGAAACTCCCTTTTTGAGAATCGGACTGAAGCACCGTGGGGAGGTTAAACAGCTACAGCCTACTTTCCTCTAATCCCCACTGTTGCTACAACCCCAAGAGGACACCTATCCCCTTAGAATAGAGAGCCCTGATATTGTAATTTCTCGTAGAACAAGTAAAATCCACTTCCATCCCTCAGGCTTCATTTAAATCAATCTATGAGCTATACATACATCCCTCATCAGTCAATCTTCCGACCTCAAGTCTCCAACAGGGGACTCTAAATCCAGTAGCATCGTATCCAGTATCCTTCTAATCAAGGAGGCCATTCCAAGCGCCCATTCATCCGTAACACTGGTACTCCAGTAAGCAAGGTACAGCTTGATCTCGCTGTCAATTTTTCCTGTCAATTCCACGTCATACTGCCTCGACGTTAGTTCAGGTAGATCAACAAATTCGGGCAATATATGGATATACTTACAGCAAGCGGATCATACCCCTTTCTTGCAGCAAATTTCAATTTTTTGTCCCCCCCTTGCTCCAGCGGCGCAAACCGGTGGATATTTATCATGGTATTGAAGGTCGGCCCCTCCGGTGCAGGCACATATTGCTGCATTTCTGGCCACGAAAAGTTCTGGAACGGCAGACGTTCCGTCATTGTGGCTTGTACAGTCTGCAGAATGCTGTGCAGAGTTTGTGAGGGACTGATATTGTACCGGGAGATGAGGAGGTTGAAGTACGGTCCCACTGCGTGTTCGATGCCATCGAGAGGGACGTCACGGCCCGACACTAGGTAACCAAAACATATGTTTCGCGAGCCAGTTGCGATATGTAGAGCCATAGTCCAGGTCGCGTGGAAAAGATTCGGGAGCGTGGTGGACGTTTGCTGGCATACTTTCTGTAGAATGTCCATAGCCGGGAGATCCAGGGGAAGGAGGCGTTGTTGACGCTCGCTCTTAATCCCGCTGCCGTTCAATGGGAGCGAAAATGGCGTTAATCCAGATAGATGCTGGGCCCAGTAGGAGATTGCGTCCTGGGAATAGCGATCTTGGATTAGGCGGACCTGGTTTTGGTAGCTAGGTGCTGCGCCAACGGATAGTTTGTTCTGGTAGGCTAGGTCCCAATCACGCAGAATGATAGCCATGGACGCACCATCGATGATGGCGTGACTTATGTCGATTGAAATGAAAACAGCTTTCTGGGACAAGCTGGGGCAGAATGTTATCTGGTATGGAGGCTGTCCACCGTGGAGTTTCTTGTAGACTTTGTCTGTGTGCTCTGGTTCGCGACTGCAATCAGCAGCGGCCAGCAGAAGAATTTCTGGAGAAAATTCCTTCAAGATCAATTGATTAAATCCCCATATCGGTCCAGTCTTTGGCAGGAACACTGTGCGTAGAACCGAGTGTCGCTTGACTACCTCTCTGAAAGCGGCTGAGAGCAGATCCAAACTGATCAGCTCATTGGAGTCGGTACTCGTGACCTCAAAATTAAGCCGGGTCATGTGGTGCCCGATGGCATTCTCTTCGTCGTGCAGCATATCGAGCTGCGTTGGTGAACAAGGGAAGATATCTTCCACGGCCCCGATTTCAATTCCCAGAGAGGGAAGAGTGTCGCCAAAGAGAGCCTGCAACTCTTCACTCGAGGTCTGAAGCAATGGGAAATCGCTAAGTGTGTACATTCTATCCAACCTGGGCAAGATGGCTGCCGCTTCTCGCATGCAGACCTCGCACTCGGTTATCCAGAGTGAGATCAAATCTTGGTGCTTGGACACCCGGTTATACGAGAAGTCGAAGTAGATCTCACCGTCGCGGACCTGAACCGAGATATTGAAGAGCGAGAATCGCTCCTGCGACGAAGCATCCTGTGCGGAAAGATCTATGTCCGTTTCATTGAATAGCGCGTCTTTCTTTTCCAGTTGTTGATACTGGCCGAGATAGTTGAGAGTTATCTCGGCTACAGCCGATTTGGGTGTGGAAGACGGCTGCTGAGGATAATGGCTGCAGGCGAAACTTGCAAATCCATTGTCTGGAAACTTGTTGCGGTGATCCTTCACTGAGCGGACAGCACTGACAATGTCGATTGCTTCTCGTTTCTCCAGTGATACGGGGTATAAGGTGGTGAACCACCCAACAGTCCTCAAAATATCGATGGAAGGATTCCAAGGCTCCCGACCATGGCCTTCAAGAAACACCGTTGGAAGTTCACGATCAAAGAAGACACGTCCAAAGGACGTGATTGCAGAGGCGAGGAAAATATCAACGGGTTTGCTTGCAAAAGCCGTGTTACACTCGCGGAGAGAAAGTGACGAGGCTGCTTTGTCCAATTTAAATCCTTGGTGGACAATATCTGCATAGGTATTGCTGATTCCGTCATGTATGCCCCAGTAGCTAGAGTCAAAAGGCTCAAGATGCTGCAGAAACCTTGTAGGATTCAGTTGCTGACAGTACTGGGATTGAAGAGAGCACCATGATTGGAATGATAATGATCTGTATAGCGCGGGAGTCAGTTATTGTAATTTCAGGCTTGACAAAGATCTTTCAGAATTTTTTCGTATTGGGCAAAACTTAGGCGGAGAGGAATGAGAAATAAATATCCTAGATTGGCATACCTGGGCAATGTTTCAACTCTGTGCAGAATAAGATCCTCGAGATCCTGAAGCAATATCCTCCAAGACACGAGATCAACAGATAGGTGGTGGGCAGCGAGAAAGAGGTACTGTTCTTCTCCAGTCTCTACCAGGTCTGCCACGAAAACTGGACCGTTCCTAAAATTTAGTCGCAGTTTGGACTTGGAGATGATGTCTGGAATATCAGAAAAATGCGCATTATGGATTCGCAGTATGTTTTCCCCAGATTTGTGTTCTGAAATGCTTTGCCTGTTTGAACACCGAATTAGTTACTATTCGCCTAGGGATGATCTTCACGTTCAAGCGCTGAAAAGAGAAGCCACTTACATCCAGGAACCTGGTGCTGTTTCCTTGTAACGAGCACGGAGTGCGGAATGGTGTTTCACGATCTTTTCCAAAGCATCCACCAGCGTTGATACTGGCACCTTCTGCGTAACCTTCACCAGCATGCTCTGCTCAAACTCATCATTGCCTCTGGGTGATATATTGAAATAGTGTTTCTGGATCGGAGAGAGCTCGAAAAAGGTGTCAACAATTTCTGTCTCGAGGCCATTCGCTCTCTCTATCGAAGAGATATCGGGAGTTGCGAGTTGTGCGAGCTCCCGCAGGTTCTTAGATTTCGTGATATCCAACATGGTCAGTCGAATGCCCTCTCCTCTGGCCATAGACATAAGCTGCATTGCTGAGATGGAGTCACCTCCCAGCTGGAGAAACGCGCTGCGGCTGCTGATAGCACTAATTTCCACGTTCAGTACTTTGTTCCACAATAAGCGCAATGACTTTTCCATATCTGTTAAGCTGTCTTCCTCCGATATTTCTGTCAGAGCTGTGAGTCTTTTCCAACTCTGCTCATCTATTTCTTCCAGCCAAGTGGAAACACGCTTCCTATTTAATTTTCCAGATGCGAGAACAGGGATGGACTCTACCGGGACCCAGAAGTTGGGCACCATATGGCTCGGCAGCTCTGAAGATAATTTTCTTTGAGCAGCGTCCACTAAAGACTGAGCTGCCTCTCGAAGCTCTTCAGGAACGATTGTCAATTCTGCTGAGTTATGTGTGCTCTGGAAAGCCGCTTTTTTATGAACGCTGATCACGGCAACGAGTCGTTTTCTGAGCCGCCCAATTCTCGGTATCATAACAATAGCGTGGCCTAGGTTGGGAACCGTGGAAAGATGGTTTTCGATATCTCCCATCTCCACTCGTTGCCCTCTTATCTTGACCTGGCTGTCCTTGCGGCCGAGGAATATGATAGAGCCGTCAGACGCGTATTTGACTCTATCCCCGGTCCGGTAAAATTTACCCTTGGAGTAGTCCTTGCCACGTCGGAGAAGCCACTTCGGCGCGTGTTCTAGAAATGTCGCCTTAGTTCTGATCGGATCATTGATGTAACCCTCACCAATGTGAGGTCCTTCTAATAGGAGTTCTCCTGATGCCCCAAGGGGCACGAGGCAGTCGACATTGTTTGGATCGACAACCCAGCAAACGCCTCCGACTGCACGGCCTAGGTTCATCGGAGACGAGGAATCGTCGAGGTTGGTATTCATTGTGCTGAAGACACCTGCGGCAATCGAAGTTAGATTTCATCTTAATAAGCAAAATAGTGAGAGCGGGTATGGATCTCATGACTTGAGAAACCCGTAGAAGAAATGGCCTGGTTAGAAAGTGAGAAATACTTACTGCATTCGCTCGGTCCATATCCTGGTGACTTTGTGTCAGCAATTGCACACTAGAGGCAAGAGAAGATAATATCCAACTTATCAGATGACATACCATTGTGAAGGAAGACTTTCTTGTTCCAAGTTTTAATGAGCGGTACATTGGCTGCCTCTCCCACAAGAACCAAGGTCTTCAAGGTTGGAACCCTATCCGGTGAGAGCAATGAGGCGAATGAAGGCGTGAAGAATGCGTAATTGACTTGCATTCGATTGATCTCGACATCGATGTCGATGTTGCGATACTTTTCCTCGGCAACACACACACAACCTCCGACCATAAGAGTGGTCAATGCCTCTAGGAGAACAGCATCAAAGCTGTATGAGCTGAATTGCAACACCCTCGAAGAAGAATCCATAGAGATAACCTTTGTGTACTGAAGAGCGCTAGAACAATATGATCCATGAGAGAGAATGGCACCCTTAGGTGTACCTGTAGTTCCGGATGTAAATATTGCACAAACCGGGTCACTCGGACGAACAATCACTTTTTCGAGTTCCAAGGGGTCTTCGAGTTCATCCATAGAGTTTGGCTCGAGAACAATAGTATCATGTACTAGTTCCCGACAAAGGTCTTCATGTAACTGGGACGATATCGCCAACGTTGGATTAAGAACGGACGTGATCTGTCGTAACCGTTCCATCGGGTAGGACGGGTCGAGAAGTACAAATGCCTTTCCAGCCTTGAGTACGGCCACCATAGCCACAATGGTCCACAATGATTTCTCAAAACATAACGGAATGAAAGAACTAAGCCCTGACTTCCGACGCAGGATCTGTTGCGCTAATCGGGAGGAGGCTTGGTCAAATTCACTATAAGTCAAATTTCCTTCCCAAGAAACAATTGCCTCAGCATCTGGGGAGAGTTTGACTCTTCGGTCGATAAGAGAATGAAGAGAGTCTTCGGTGGTATCGGGAACGGTGCCATTCCACTGCCAGATTTGTTCGAGGTCGGAAGGAGAGATAACCTGAACATCTTCGACTTTAGACGGGCGGACGGCTTCGTACTGAGAAATTTGTGATATCACATGGTCGAACTGGTGGAGGATACGTGTCATTTGGTCTTCACTGGTTATAAATGGATCGTAGGAAATATCAACCGAGTATCCGTCGGGATGCATTTGAATTTCCAGAACAATAGGATAGGTGTTCATATCCAGAGAAGCTGAAATATCTGTATTAAGGATGGACGGATAGTCTTGCGGGTCCTCCTTCATTGGGTGTATCACCAACAGGCTTTGGAAGTCACAGGCTTCCCGGAGGTCATCGTTGATCCGCCTGATATTCTGGAGTCCAAAATGCTCATGCGGTATCATCTCTATAGCTTGACTCTGAAGTCGGCTAAGAAAATCTCCCAGCTCTTCATTTGAATCTATGCGAACTCGGACCGGAACTGTGGTGATGGTTGGACCAGTCATACGGTCAATGTCTTTAACTGGGGCATTGCGGCCGGACAATATTGTTCCAAATATGATGTCGTTGGACGATGTGTAAGCTGCAAGGATCATTGCCCAGGCAGCACGAATGATTGCCGACGTCAGAGGTGATGTTTGAGGTATTTTGACTGCGTGTTCCAGGCGAGCAGTTGCATTCACCCTTTCAACCCCTGAAGGTATTGATGGGAACGTCTCCGGATTCGCGTCTGCAAGTTGAGAGGTCCAGAAGCTTTTGGAATCCTCTATGGACAAAGTCATGATGTATTTGATGAAAGCACGGTAGTCTGCTGTAGGGATCTGGTTCAGCGGTATTTCCTGGTATATTTTCTCTACCATTTCAATAATCAACGGCTTAGAAACTCCGTCATATGTAGCGTGGTGAGAGACCCAGACTAATATTGGAGATCGTGACCCTTGCTCGTGGACCATGCCAAAGCGGTTGAGGACATTCCCTAGTCCCATGGGAGATTTTGTTTCAGAGTCCACGAAAGTGGCCAGGTGTTTCCCTTGAGACCACTCGATGTTACCTTTGATAACAACCTGATGAAGCCCCTTCGATTGCGTCTGCACAATCCTCGTGCGTAATATTGGGCTCCGTTGAAAGACCGTATTCCACGCCATTTGGAGTCTGGATAGGTCTATATTCTCCGGTAAATTAAAAGTATGGCATGCAATATAGTCGCCAGTTTGTTGAATAGATAGTGCCATCAGGGCTGCAAAGTCACGAAGTCAGCTATTACTCAACGCAAACGCCAGGTGTATTATCGCTTTTTGCAAATCATTTCGATTCTCGGAGCTCCGTTACTTACCTTCTTGTAAGGGTGTACATGGGTAAATATCCTCGATCAAGTCGTCTGACACATTGCATAGAGCTGCGACCTCAGCCACAAGATTACGTTCTTCACCATGTTCCAACAGTTCAAATGGTTGAAGAGATTTCTCCTGTTGGTCTTCAAGGTTGGTGGCAATGCTGTCGAGACCTTCTAGATGTGGGCTTTGCAGGATGCCTGCAACAGTTAACCCTATTTTCTCAGCCCGTGCAGCTGACACTAGCCGAATAGCTTTGATTGAATCACCACCCAACTGCAAAAAGCTGTGGTCAAGGCCAATAGAATTCTCATCTATGTGAAGCACAGCAGCGAGTAAATTCCGCAGTTGTTCCTGCCTTTGAGTTACTGGAACCCGGATACTCCTCACTGATGAAATCGAAGATGCTGCCAGTATGTCTGGATCGGAGTTTGAAAATAGAGCACGTAGTAGCTTTCTGTCTGTTTTTGCAGAGGCCAGTAAGGGGACTCGATTGATAGCCAAAAATGTCCTCGGTACCATATATGGTGGTAAAGTTTGGCCCACTGCACCGCAAATGGTGTGCATATCTAGGTTTTCTAGGACGGTCAAACGAGGCTCCATAAAATGAACGTCCTCAGCACCCTGCTCAAGGTTCTTGTCATACAAAAACGCGCAAAGCTGGGTATTCGCCTTATCGTCTTTGGGTGAGACCATCTCGATCACAATACCAACCTGTTGAGGAAGGTGTAATTTGAATTGTGACTCGACTTCTTCCAGCTCGATACGTTGACCCCGTAGTTTCACTTGAGCATCTTTTCTTCCTAATATCATCAGGCTGCCATCTGGATTCAAGCGTCCCAGATCTCCAGTCTTGTAGAGACGTTTGTGACTAGTTCGGCGATGTTCTGGTAGCCATTCTGGCGGCGTGATAAATGCAGAGGCGGTCTTCTCCGGGTTCTTGAAGTATCCTCTAGACACTGTAGCGCCTTCAACGATGATCTCACCTACTGCACCTATGGGAACAAGCAAGGTATGATCCTCTGGCTCGACAACCCAACAAACTGCCGCGAATGAGAACCCAATGTTGCTGGGATCGGAATCAACCTTCAGGCCAGGGTTACACGTTGCTCTTCCTGTCGTTTCTGATGGTCCGTATGCATTGTTGAGGTGCACGGAGCCTGCCCATGTCGCAATATTCTCGTTCGTCAACTTCTCTCCAGCTAAAGTAAGCACTTCAAGACTTGGAACGTCTTTAGGCCCAAACAAGCTCCCAATGGTCGGCGTTAAAGTAGCCTGTGTGATTTTTTGCTTCTGCATATACTCCACCAAGTTATTCATCCGATCCTCATCGGAGGGGATGTATAAAACACCTCCATTAAGCAAGGTCGCGAAGTAGTCTTTCATAGTTGGATCAAAGGTGTGGGACGAAAACTGGAGGACCCTCGCGTGTGGGCGAAATTCTCCAGCCTTAGTGTAGAGATGCATTATCGTAGAAATATTGCGGTGTTCAAGGATGATGCACTTTGGTACACCCGTTGTGCCTGACGTGAAGGATGCCCATGCCGCATTGTGTGGATGGACTTCCGGAAGAGGTGAGTCGCTAATGATGCCATCTGCAAGTTTCTGGTCAATCTCGAGGATAACCTTGACATCAGGTTTTGTGTGTTGAAACATGGACACAGATGTAAGAAGGATCTCCGCATCCAAAAATTCTATCAAGCTGGATATACGTTGAGGGGGAAATTCCTCATTGAGAAAGACTGGAGCGCCACCAGCTTTCAGCACAGAAAGAACAGACACAACAGCCCATAGGGACTTGCGAAAGCAAAGCGGTACAAGCTTTTCGGGACCAACGCCCAACATGACCAGATGGCGCGCTATCCTTGTAGAGAGAGCATCAAGCTCCTCATAAGTTAGGTCTCCATCCCAAGATCTGACCGCGAGCTGCTTGGCATGAGTGCTGAATGGGAGAGCATGATGGACGCACTTTTCGACAACGGCAGGAACATTGGAATTCCAGGCATACAACGTTTTGATATCGGTTTTATGCACCCTTCGTAGCTGCGATAGCGTCGACTCTGGTGCAGCCTTGGAGATCTGACTGATGAGTTCGCCGAATAATCTTAATACGCGCTGCATCTGACTGCGTTCGACTGTGCTGGGGTCGAAGAGGGCGTTGATCTCCACGGATCTACTGCTGATATCACACCCAATAACCATTGGATATGTATGGGTGTGAACATCATTTCCATCGCCGAACTGATGTTCAATTAAGCTTCCCTCTTTGCCAAACGAAGCTGGTTGGATGACCAGTAGATTTTGAAATCTTGTGGCTGCATCAGCCTCCTGGCTACAATGGCGAATATTCTGCAAGCCAAAGTGCTGAAAATCGATCATTTGGACTGCTTGTTCCTGGATATCTTCAACAAATCCCCGCACTCCCTTTGAATGATCGACTTTAACTCGAACCGGGACGGTTGAAATCACAGGCCCAATGATCTCTGATATATTCGGCACTACAGCATCGCGGCCAGATACCGTAGCGCCAAAGACAACATCCGAGGAGCCTGTGTAACTAGCAATCGTGATAGCCCATGCTGCTCGAATAATGGATGAGGTTGTCACTGTGGCGGCCATTGTCTGAGAGTATTCAATAGTCTCTGAAATAAGTTCTCTTTCAATATGACCGGAATCTTGGCTGTTAACGGAAGGGAAGTCCACGAATTCTGCGCTGTTGAACTGTCCTTTCCAGTATTTCTGACATGCTTCAGAATCAGAATTGCCGACGTATCTGATATACTGGCGGAAATCTGCCTGTCGTTTGACTGCTTCGCCATCCCATAAACCCTGTATAGAACTTTCGAGGGCAGTGGTAATCAACGAGATGGAGAACCCATCGTAAACGCTATGATGAGCTGTCCAAACTATAAAAGTCGAAGCTGAGTCAGGGGATTGAATAAGAGCAAAGCGATTCAATCGGCTCCCTAGACCAAACTCAACCCTCCGATCGCGTTGGAGATAGTTGTCAAGATTATCTTCCGTTGTCCATTCTAAAGATTCTCTGATGACGACCTGTATCATCTCAGAGGAAGGAAGCTGGATTATTCTGGTCCGGAAGATGTTCAGAGTCACAAACAGTCTTTGCCAAGCGATCTTGAGGGTGTCGACATCAACAAGAGGAGACGCAATAAAAACGTGTTGAGCGGAGTATGTACCCTGCTGTGCAATTGATAGAGCAAAGATTCCTTCTTGAAGTGGTGTACATTTATACGCATCCTCAATCTCAGCCTCAGAGAAAAGTTGGCACTGGGTCACAGCCTCGGCACGGATGGTGTCAACAGTGTTTGGATCTTTCAGCAGTTCCCAGTTCATGATAGCATTATCGATATTGTCTCTATCTTGTGCCGCTGTTCGTGCCAGGTCTGACAGAATCGGGTTCTTGAAGATTTGCCCAACGGTCAGAAACAAGCCTTCAGTTTTCGCCAGTGCGACCAATCGCATTGCATCGATTGAATCTCCTCCAAGTAACAGGAAGTTGTCATTGATCCCGACAGATTGTTCTTCGAGTGCGAGAGCATTTGCAAACAGAGTCCTCAGCTTTGCTTCTGTAGGAGTCCGAGGGATTTCTTTATCTTGATGACGGATCGTATATAAGCTCAAGTGCGAAGAGTCAAGTTTCGAGGCAATCGCTCGTAGACTTCGACGGTCTACCTTGGTAGAGCTGCGCATAAATGGAAGTTTTCGTATCGGGAGAAAGATGTTCGGTACCATATACCGTGGTAAGAAAGATGCTGCTTGAGCTGTAATGGTGGGCAAGTGCATGTCTTCGATTGCGCTCAGTGTCGTGGGTGGCAGGAGAATGTCCCCTTCGGTCTCAGTGTCTTGAGCCAGGCACAGAAATGCTACCAGTATTTTTCGATCTTGATCAGCTGGTGTGATGACTTCTGCCACAATTGCTCTTACTTGTGGCATCAGGAGGTGCAAATGGTGTTCTATTTCCGTAAGTTCCATTCGCTGGCCACGCAGTTTAGTTTGCGTGTCTTTTCTTCCAGCGAATATCATATTCCCATCGGCATCGTACCGGGCCAAGTCACCTGTCAAGTACATTCGCCCTGTCCGGGCTGACTCGAAGTGCTTCATCCATTCCGGAGGTTGAATGAAAGCCTGTGCAGTTTTGGCACTCTCCCCAAGATACCCATCACCTACGTTTGGACCTCCAAGAAGAATCTCTCCGATTCCTCCGATAGGGACCAATTTATGATGATTGAGAGGGTCAACGATCCAACTAGAACCTAGAAAGCATCGTCCAATGTTGCCAGGCACTTTCTCATCTAGGTGTGAGTTGACAAAGGTTATAGGGGTGGTTTCACTGGGACCTGTGAAAAGCATCAGTGAGATTCGAAATTAAAGTTTATTGAAAGTCGGTATATGTATGGCGTCCTATGAGAAATTGAAGGGTGAAAAACATACCATAGACCTGAAGAAGGCGCACATGCGGGGGAAAATGAGTAAAAAGCGCTGGGACAGCAGCCTCTCCACCAAAGATCAGTGTACGGAGTGTGGGGACAGACGAGGGATCTATCAATGAGGCAAAGGTAGGCGTAAGAAAGAGCCATGTCACTTTCATCCGATTGATCGCTTTGACGATGCCTTCACTGGTGCGTTCGCTTTCGGATGGAACACATACGCACCCTCCCAGTGACAAGGTTGTGATAATTTCCTGCATTGCCATATCGAAAGAGACGGATGCAAATTGTAAAACCCGAACCGGTTCAACTCTGGTCATCTCGCAGAATTGAGAATGTTTTCTCGCCCCCGAGGCCCACGCACGATGGGAGATAACCGTTCCTTTGGGGTTCCCTGTGGATCCAGATGTGAAAATAATACATGCTGGTGCGCTGGGATCAACATCCACTTGGAAATGATCGGAAGCTGGAAGGTTATCCAGAAGCTTTTTGTCTAGGATGACTGCTATTTTGGAGATGTTCGAGCTCAGCTCCGAGGTCATCGCCGAATACAAGACAAAGCGGGCCTCGGTTTTGGAAATCATATAATTCAGCCTTTCAACGGGCAGGGAAGGGTCCAATAGCATGAGCGCTCCTCCGGCCTTCAATATTCCTAAAGCTGAGACCACTGTCAGTACTGATTTCTCGACGCATAACGGGATAAATTTCCCGACTTGGGCTCCAAACTCGGAGACGATGAAGCTAGCCAACCGGCTGGAAAGAATCTCAAGCTCCATGTATGTTAGTGAGTTATTATAATCTTCAACTGCGGTGCTAGATGGATTAGTCAACACATGGGAGTAGAAGCCTTGGTGCATTAGCTCATTCACAGTTTCGGTGGACCCAGAATTCCACTCGCGCAGCTCTTCTATGTCGTTCGCAGTGATTATCTCGAGCGATTTTATCCTCATTTCTGAGCTTCTCATGTTCAACTGACGGAGTATGTGTTCAAATTGCCAGGAGAGACGCTCCACCTGAACTTTCGGAATTATACGAGAATCAAAGTGAAATTTTAGGTCGATGCTGCCGGAAGTTGGTTGACACTCGATAGTTAGTGCATTCGTAAGGAATCCCGCAGAAATACCTAAGATTTCCGGTATTCCTAAAAGATTGCTGCTTCCTGGATTTCCTGGACTCTCTGCTGTTTGAACGACGAGCAAGCTCTGGAAATTGCATAAATTCCTCGCCTCTGGAATCCACCGAGCAATTCTTTGAAGTCCAGCTTGTTCATGGGGAATCATGTCAACATATTGCTGCTGGAGGAGACGGAGAAACTCCTGAGTCAAACACTCTGGGTCAACAGTTACTCGCAAGGGAACAGTTGCGAAGGTAGGTCCGGTGGTGGTCTCTACTCTCTCCAGTGGGACACTTCTGCCGTTAACTGTACAGCCAAAGGTGACATCCCTGCTCTCGGAGTACTGTGAGAGAAGGATGGCCCAAGTAGCTCTAAGAATCGTTGACAGTGTGACCTCTGATCCCCGACGAAGCTCATATTCCACATTTCGGGTCACAGATTGATCAGCAAGTGGAAGATAGTCAGACTCGGGGAGCAGAGGGAAAGACGGAGGAGGAGGGCTTTCCAATTGTTTCTTCCAGAATTCCTCTGACGCTTGGGTATCAGATTGAGAGACATATTTGATGAAGAGATTGAACTCCAATCCCGGCTCTATAGGGAGACCATGATAGGCCTTCTCGACAGATCGCAATAGTAGTCTCAGAGATTCGTCGTCGAAAATGGCATGATGAAGTGTCCAGACAAACCAGCGCCTAGTACCGGAATAGACAATGGCAAATCGAGCAAGTTTGGATCCCAATTTCATCGGAGTTTGTCTGTCTGTAGCAAGATATGACTCAAGGCCTTCTCCTTCAAACCATGATATCTGTTCGTGGACGACAATCTGCCACAGCTTCGAAGCACCATTCGCCTGTATGATCCTGGTTCTTAAGATCGGGTTTAGTTGGACGACATGCTCCCAAGCAAATCTGAACCGTGTAATATCCAGTCCTTCTGGAAGTTCATATGCCATTTGGGCAACGTATGAGCCGGGATTTCTTGCCGAGAGTGCCATCACCTATTCAGAGTCAGCTGCGAAGGTTCGTATAGGTGCACTCGCTTAGAGGCATGGTAAGTTCCAACTAGAAGAGAGGCTATGATGGTACTCACTCCGCTTTGAAGTGGACTGCACGGGTACATATCAAGAATCGAATATTTGCCTTCGTCGACTTCCAAATCATGGTTTCCAATCATTTCGAGTGCTGTCTCAAGGCTATTTTCCCCGTCTTCTAACAGATCAAATCTCTCTAGGCTATACGACTCAGAAGCTGTAGCCTCCGTGAATCTCACTATAGCAGATTGTTCACCCAGCCTTGGGTTTTGAAAGATCTGCTGGACCGTTATCTTGACGCCAGCGTCGCGTGCTGCTGTGACTAACTTCATGGCAGCAACAGAGTCGCCACCGAGACGAAAGAAATTACTCTCGAGTTTAATATATGAGCTGTCTGCACCAAGGACTTCAGCCCAGAGGGCTTGTAGTTCCTTTTCCATTGGCGCTTCGGGACTTGAATAGTGGGCTTCTTCATTTTCCCCTCCTTGAGCCCTGAGTTCTTTAGTGGTAAGAGTTGAAGCCATTTCGCGAAGTTTCTTCCGATCTAGTTTGCCTGATACCATCAGGGGCATTTTCCGCATACGAATGAATGCCGATGGTATCATATAAGATGGGAGGACTTGTTGTAGTCGCTCTCCTGCGTCATCTGGTAGTCCATGCATGACCTGAAGCTGCGGCGGCTCTGGCACTTCACTTTCACTTGAGTCATTGTCTGCCTGGATAAGCAGGAAGGCCACAATCACCGGCGCCCCTTCTCCAGATTCTGCCTTTGGCCTTATGACTTCAACTGCAACTTCCTTGCAGCCTTTGACTTCGCTGCGGAGGTGGTGCTCGATCTCCCCAAGCTCGATACGCTGCCCGTACAGTTTGACCTGTGTATCTTTACGACCTAGAACTTGTATTGTCCCATCCTCGTTGTATCTAGCAAGGTCTCCTGTTTTGTAGAACCTCCGGTGCGGGATCCCGCTACCGCTTGTCTTACCAACCCAGGCCGGGTTGGTGATGAAGGATGACCTCGTCTTAGTCTCATTACCAATGTAAGAACGCGCCAGTATTGGCCCTTCTATAAGGAGTTCGCCAATGCCCCCTATCGGTAAGAGCTTATTGTGGTCAAGGGGGTCTGTTATATGGAGTAAACAGCCGACGCCAACACCAATATTGATGGGGTCATCAATTCTAGACAGACCAGAATTGGCTGAGCAGAAAATAGATGCTTCTGCAGGTCCATAAGAGTTTATCCTGTGAGATTGTTAGTCTGAGACATTGAACTGTACTACTCTTGGTAAGAGATTTAATAAGAACTTACAAGTAGACATGATCCCCCCATTGCTGGAGTACTCGTGAGGTCACGCTTTCTCCGCCGACGACCAGCGTCTGGAGGTCTGGTACATCTGATGGGCGCAGTTGGCTGGCGACAGTTGTCGTCAAGCACGCATGGTTGGCCTTCATGCGAACGATACTTCCCGCTAAATCGTTCAGTCGATCATGGTCTGACGGCACGCAAATGCATCCGCCATACATGAGTGTGGTGAAAATATCGGAGAAGCTGTCATCGAATGTGTATGCAGCGAACTGGATAGTTCGTGTGTGCTTTCCGAACCTCATGGCTTCCCCATGATCACGAACGCTAGTACACATTGCTTGATGTTCAATGATGATGCCCTTGGGCTGACCTGTGCTCCCTGATGTGAAGACCGCGAAGGCCGCATTCTCAGGTCCAACACCGGTATTGGGTAACTCATCATCTCTGTCATCGGAGGGGAAGGCGTCAACGGTCGCAGTGCCGACTATAATGACATTCTGATTCAATTCTCGGCATAAACCTTGATACGTTTCCGAGCAGACAACTAGAGATGCCTGCACGTCCGCCAATATCGCCAGGTGACGATTTCGAGGGTGTTCAGGATTCAGAGGAACACATGCTCCGCCAGCTTTCAAGACCGCGAGCATTGCGACAATTGCCCAGACAGACTTCTCGAAACATACTGGTACTATGACCTCCGGCCCTACACCCAAGGCAATAAGTCGCCTTGCGAGCCGGTTTGAGAGTCTGGACAACTCCTGATAAGACAGGTTCCCATCCCATGCGCACACGGCTTCAGATTCGGGACTCTGTCTGGCCTGACGCTCGACTTCCAAATGAACACAGTCACGCACAGGTGCGGGTGGATTCTGATTCCATCGTTCTATATCTTTCATATCCCAGGGGCAGACGAGATCCAGATCGCCCACCACAGTGGTAGGCGAGGCATCCTTCAATTGATCCACCACATGGATAAACTGCCGGAAGAGTCTCTGTGTTCGGGTAGCAGAGATAGATGATCCAGATGGATAAAACCCCAGTTCGACCCCAAGGTCCCTCGGGCTTGCCACAAGGACCAGATGAGGGCAGCTCTCGACCTCAGTAACCAGCTCCTGCCAATTCTTTATGTATCTTTTGGTCTCCACTATGAGAAGTTTGATTGAACTTGATGATGGGCCAGACGGAGAATTGACAGGCAGCTGTAGGCTCAGTTGCCAGAACTTGGAGCCTTGACAAGCATACGCAGCACTTTCAACATCGTTGATAATGGCATGAATCCCAGAGTCCTTTGTAATGGATACAAGGTATTTATTAAGATCTTCGCTTTCTTGGTTTAGGAAGATCTGATCCAGTACCACCTCTTCATTGTTGGAGAATTTGGAATTGAGTATCAGCAAAGCTGCAGCCGCCACTGTATTGCTTCTCTGTCAGCATACATTCATTCAGGGAGCATTGAAGGTGTCAACACTATTGGGAGTTTCATGAGAAGTAGGTAAATAGAGACATACATGCTCCGTCATTGGAAACCCTCTTCTGCTGGATTTTCCTTAATGTTGATTGAAGTACAGCCATTTTTTCTAGCTTAGCAGTTCTTTAGCAAGAAATATGGAATTCTGTCTGAAGAAAGTAGTGATTCAACATCCAGAGCCCTGGAGGGATACTTATTCTCATGAAATTCTCGGGCGTGCCCTGGAAGAAACCCCACCAGGATTGCAAATCCGGTTTTGCAAAAAAGTTTTCGGATGAATTCTTCGACTTTCTGGGGCGAGCTGAGCGAGTATAACGTCAGAAATAGTCAGATTGCGTTTTATTTTCCCACGTGGGCCTGATGGTGGCAAATGATTCTATACTTGTCGATATTCCCCGTAAACTACTACTGTATGAGGGGAGAGTCTAGATGTCTGATGGCCTCCATCTGCATATGCAGGCAGTAAGATAAAGTCACATTGCAGGGATGCAAATGCACTCCTTCGCCCCTGCATTCACGTGTGTTTTCTCAGCTGAAGGATTCTTCCGTGCGAGACGATGTTACTCTACAAGGTGCTTGGAAAGTCGCGGTGCGGCTGTGGATGAGTGTAAGATAGTGCAAGGTTTTTGTTTATGCTTAGAATGGCATGCTGTGATTTCTATATTATTACCTTTCCTCTTAAATCGTGGAGAAAATTCAAGGAGACCGGCTGATATTGTTAATTATCTGTTACAGCTCATCGTCTCTCTGTGGATATCAGCACTATTTAGAGCTCCCCCTAGCAATTGACCATATTTATCAACACATTGAAATTGGTTTGCCTTCAACAGCCAGCCTAAGAAATGGAGAGTCAACGATTCTTGAATGTGTATAGCGGACCTAGGTCTCTGCAGAGATATTTCGATCCGGATGAACAGCCTATGCTACCACTTGTAGAACTGCCCGAGAATCTGAACCCATTTCTAGCTGATGGCGTTCACATATTTGCAAAGATGTTGACTGCGTTGCCGGCTCAGAACGTGAAAGCACTTCCTGGTGAGTCTACCATAACTTTATGGTAGGAAGGTAGAAGTTACTGACCCATCAAGCTCTGAACATGATCCAAAGCGCACCCAATTCCGCAAAAAAGGCCATCATTGAGGCTAGTTCTGGCTCAACAGTAATCTCTCTATCCTTGGCTTCTCGAGTCATGAACCAGAATGATGATGTCTGTGCCTATGTGACCAATAAAACGGAAAAATCTCGTCTCCAGACATTGTCCTTCTTCGGACTCAAAGTGTAAGTAATTCCCCTGACTGCAAGTTTATTCTCACCTATGAGTTTCAAATTAATTCTGCCTGCTTAGGCACCTTTATGGGGGACCTGCCCAGCCCGAGATTTCAGATAAAAGAGGTATCATTAGTAAGATTCGCCAAATGGCGGAAGATGACGAACATTTCTGGAACCCAGCACAGTATGAGAATGAGAATAACTACAAATCTCACATGCGCTGGACTGGCCCCCAGCTATTGAAGCAACTCCCAAATATCAGTATCTTCTGTGCTGGAATGGGAAGTGCCGGTGAGTACTCCCAACTTTACCATGCCATGGCATATTCTGATCGTATATGTAGGCTGCATAACGGGTACTGGACTCTATCTCAAAGAGCACAAGCCGGATGTTGGAATTGTAGGGTACATATTTCCTGCTCCTATGAAGGTGACCCAGCTGACATCAATTCGAGAGTGTGCAATTGCACAGGCGACCCCATTCCTGGACCGAGACCCGCTCCTCTGTTCGAGTCTATCTCTTTCCCTTGGAAGAAAGTGGTAGACACGATCGAGGAGGTTGGCTCTACCGAGTCCTACAGGATGTCTATGAGACTCTCACGAGAAGGCCTCATCTGCGGCCCTTCCTCTGGAATGGCTCTTCAGGCACTGCTGAACTTTTTGCAAAAGGCAAAAGACGATGGCCGTCTCGCAAAGTATGCTGATCACCAAGGCCAAGTATCTTGCGTCTTTCCATGCTGCGATCTCCCATATCAGTACATGGATAGTTACTTCAAGAAGCTAGGACCTGAAGATTTCCACCCCATTACGAATTATGTAAGTATCAAACATCATCGGAGCAATGGTCTCTCTAACTTGCGTTCAGCACTTACTTGACATCGATACACATATCTATAACGCGGCGTGGGAGCTCGAAGCACCGGCTGCAATTGAGATGTTGTATCCAGGAGAAAAGCCCAAGCTATATCATGAAATCTCACCTCAGGTCAAGGTGATAGACATTCGCTCACCGAAGGATTTCAGCTCCGGCACTCTTTATGGCGCTAAGAACCTCGCGTTCGATTCAGTTACAGCCACTAGTGGAAGCCCTTTCGATGACGTGTCCGTCCTTGAATCTCAGTGGACTGAGATGAAGTCCCGATTGAGTCACGATTCGGTGTATGATCTTATTGGCCATGAAGGTCCGGTAGTCACTGTATGTTACAGTGGAGAAAGCGCACGAATGTTGACGAGTATCCTGAGAGCTCAGAAAGTCGAAGCATACAGTGTCAAGGGCGGGATGCCCTCCTTAGTTGAGCTAATTGCTGCCTAAGCTGAGTGGGGGGGAGGGGGGGTTACACAGATAGAAAGTAGCATGAGAGAATCTTAGAGAATGAAATCTATCAATAAATGATTTGTATAATCTCTTGCCTATTCGTCCTGGTCGTTATTTGCTCAGTACCAGAGCACTTTCGGCCCTATGAATACTAATGTGATGCGTTTGTTAAACCTGTCTAGCCCCTAGGTCTCAATCAATGTTAAACTCATTGTCTATTCCGATGAAACTATTCACCATGAGGAGCATATATAATTGATAATAAGAGTTGAGTATTTCTTAATTCTTGTATCTAAGAGAGGCCCAATAGCTAATCGAGTATCCTCGCAATATATACAAGTTCAAAGCTGCTTAATATAGTCTTCTGCCAATTTGCACGCCTCTCGAGCAATACCAACGGATCCCTCATACCTTTATACTGTTAGAAAGAAAGCTCAAAAGATGTTTTTATCACTTACCCTGCACTGTAGTGACCATAGGCATGGCAGATAAATCTTTTCACGCCATTGTCTTGATAACTTTCAAGCTCCATTCTTGGTCCACCATGCCTTGCTGGACGCAGGCCGACACAGACAGCCAAGATCTCAAACTCACCATCTGCGTTCAGAAGCTCTGGCGCAATAGGCTTACAGCGACCAATAATTGTCTTCGTCATTTGATCATCCGGGTGGGTACTCCAGTCGTCTGCAATCTTACACCCCCCGAGCATTGTCTCGTTTGTCCCTGGCCTCGGTATAACAAGAGCCTCCCAGCCATCACCACACCTCGTGGCAATGCGGCTCGCTTGACCTGAGACAATAACAGTTTGCCCTTTGGAGGGGAAGACACTGGGGTCTGGAGTCAGACCACCAGCAGCCACCCCGGTGCAATTGACTAGACCGATGGCGTGTTCCAAACCATTGAGGGAGAAGACCTCGGGCAGGGAGCTTACTGTCCCAGTTCTGCATTCAATACCACGCTCTTTGCATAGCCCATGCAGGTATTGAAGATAGAGAGTTGGGCAGATGGCGAATGTCTCATATGAGAACCCTGCAGTAAATTTTCCTTCGGCTGCTACTTCGCCCTGGGATAGAATCTTGAAGTTTGGGATGAACGACGTCCACCAATGGGATTTCTCCGGGCTCGCAGCCTCTTCCTGGGGGTTATCCCTAGTTTGATTAGTGGTGATTATAAAATCCGATCGACAAAGTTTACCACAAGTATACAGCCTGCTTCATCTGCTGACTGGTTAATGCGTCTTACAAATATCTCCGGAAGAGTGACTGTACCTGAAGTCCCAGTTTCTCCGGAGGAACTTCTTTAACTAGATTCGTCCAGTGAAGAAAAGTTTGACGATCCCATGACTGTTGATTTCCAACGTCAACATTAGAACGCCATTGCTGAAGTAAGAAGTCAGCTCATGATGTCGATGTTTCTCAAATTTGAGACACATACTGCTCCGGACCTATGTTGTGTTGTTAGTTGGGGGCCCTTTTTCGCGACGGTCATGAAACATACCAGGTTGAGGTGTATAATGGATCCTTAGATCCTGGCCAGTCCTTGGCTAAGATGAGGACATTCAAGCCAGCCTCTTTGAATGTCAAGGCAGTCTGGAGCCCCACAACGCCTGCTCTAAACTCGGAGTGAGCGTTAGCGCGCCTAGAGTTAGAGTCAAATTTTGGTACAATACCCGAGAACCACAATCAAAGATTGAGGGGCATCGATATGTCCTTCCATTTTCGTCTTGGGTAATTTGCTTTGGTAAGCAAAAAATTTGATCAATTGTTGTTGTTGTTGTTTCTTCAGCTCTTGGTGACTGGCAGTGCGTGGACTTTTCTACGTTCTCAGCACTAAGGCCACCTAACTATTGACGGCGTTATTTATACTAACCACCAAGGTCTAAAACCCTGCTCCTTCTCTACTTGATGTTGATGCTTAAGGTGTAAACGCGTCATCGATAGATGTTCCATATGGCTGTAAGAATCAGGCTAATGCAACATCTCTAAGAGAGAATGCTGACCGCAGTTTACTACCGCGGCCCATGTCTATAAAGAACCCCTGTCATTACCAATTTCTCACTGTAACACAACATCTCTCATCTGATTCCTTTTAGTCACAAATATTACTTGCATCGGATATGGTTGAATTTTGGATCATGCCACAATATTGTTTTCCTATTCGTGCATTTATACTCTCAAGGAGTGTACCCCCTGTATTCCGGAATGCCTTCCTTCTCTGTTGTTCATCATGCTCTCTACACACGGAATACGAGGTTACAATGGAGCAGCAGGAATATCATGTCATATTTTGGCGCTATTATCTCAAATTAGTTGCGAAGCGGTGTGATTCCTTGTCGAGATTCCGATAAACTCCGGGCTGAGTATTGAACAACAAGAATAATATAGTACTATATGCGGTAATACCAACACTTTTAAAATAAAAACATGAACGAAGCATTCCATGTGACTCAAATGTATGTTTTTGGACTGCTCCTGTAAATTTTCAATTTCAACTGCTGCCTAACTTGTTTCATAACCGTGCGCTCAAGTAGGAAAGTCCAGTATATAAAGATAATAAGGTCATTGAATTCAACAGATACAATTCCCAGAATAGTCTCTAATTTTGCTAAAAAAAAAGACCTATTTCAAGATCTCTCGAGCAACTGTATACGGATATACGGAAATCATGATTCTCCCTTTCCCAACTATCCATCTCGACACCACTCTCGCTGATCTATACAGGAGAGAGGGCCTCGACAATTTGATCTACATCCCCTATTACCCAAGCTCCTACTTTGACTATGGTCCAAACCACCCGCGAAACCGAAAATTCCACATCAATGATCACCTGCGCAGCATGCCGGAAGACTGGTCGGAATCTAAACGACAATCCTACGCTTTTAATTACACGATGTGTATGATGATGCGATTTAGATTCTTCCTAGGCAACATGGATGTTTTGGTGATCTGCTCCAAAGAATACCCACCGCAGCCACTAAACGGAAACACAACCTTATCAATTCCCAGTCGAATTGATTCCTCACAGCTCTCGGAGAATGTCACGGAGGTCTTTATCGATAATCCCAACACGAATATCTTCGATGTTCTAGCCAGCCTAGGTCAAACTATCGCATTGCCATTTCCACATGACTGGTGCGCTTCTCTTCCGCACGCCGTGAATCCTGAACGACACTACCTCTTTCATTCGAAAGCT
Organism: Paecilomyces niveus; assembly: GCA_003116535.1. Classification (NCBI taxonomy): domain Eukaryota; kingdom Fungi; phylum Ascomycota; class Eurotiomycetes; order Eurotiales; family Thermoascaceae; genus Paecilomyces; species Paecilomyces niveus. The sequence goes on from QEIL01000001.1 coordinate 90,175, forward strand.
TATCTCAGCCGGCTGCCTGTGAACGTGCCCCGTCAGGAGATCTTCAAGCTAGATGCAGATCTTATTCTCAACTTGCAGGGTAAACCCACTCCATTTGTGGTGAAAACCACCCATGGCCACTTCAATACTGGCACATGGGTGGTGACCACAGAAGATGAACGAGTAGAGGTTCTAAATGAGCTGCGCGGACTGCTAGAGCCCGTTGATCCCTCTGCTCCCTGGATCCAGAAGGTTCTAGTGACAGAGTTTATCGACGCAATTCAGAACTACTGTGTGCATTTCTTTGTGGGACGCAGAGGTCGATCTGCTTTCTTTGGTGTTACAGAGCAAATGGTCGATCGCTATGGGGAATGGCGAGGCACGATAAAATTTAAAAAGCAGGCTGAGTTGAAGGCGATATTTGATGGTATGACTAGTGTGCTGGCGCGGACTCTTGCAGAGGATGGGTAAGTATCATCATCCTGCTAACCTTTTTTTTCCCTCAAGTTGAACGTCGGAGGCCTATTATAACTATGAGGATCTCAGCTAAGGTAATGGTACAGGTATATTGGTCCTGCAGGCGCCGACATATTGGTCGATAGGGCTGGTAAGCAATGGCTGATCGATCTAAACCCGCGCATCAACGGTGGGACGCCATTGTGTCTGCTGCAGCAACATCTGTCCAGAGACAGACAGCTGCATCATGCGACGGTGGTCTTAGAGTTGACATTTGGTGGGTCTCCAGCGGCTTTTACAGCTGCATTCCAGACACAGCTACATCGGGGGCAGATCATCGTTGTCAATCTCACCAGCTGGAAGGACACTGAGACCCTGAAGGATCGACAGTCGTGCGTGGTGATTTGTGCAGCGGGGACGGAGGAGCAAATGGAATCTATTGTAGACGAAATCAAGGACTACTGTAAAGTGACAGTTGCTAGATAGTTGGCAGGTATTCAAGATTCTTAGTTCTTTAATAAAAACACGGCTTAGTTTACGCCTCTTGTTGTGAAGTGTTGTCGGTGTCTATGTTCTCGTCATCTTTCGGAAGTGGCTTTTTTGATATAAACGCCAGCGCCACGGTGCCAGCGAGGAAGAATCCAGCCGCAATGATAAATGGCAATCCTGTCCACCTTTGACCCAATTTTATCCCTAAGCCAAAGCCCGATGCAAAGACTGGTCCTGCGACTCCCGATCCGATCCGCATCATCATGGTCATCATGGAGTATACCAGGGTGATTTCTCGTGGATGCACAAGATTCGTGACAAGAGATCGCAGAACAGTGACGACGGCCATGCCGAAAGACATCAGGACAATACCTAGGACGATTAGCTTGACCTACTCGGGTTACGACGCTGTTCCTCTTACCACAGATGGCCAGGATGACTGTAGGCGCGAATGCCAGGCATAATGCTCCAATGAAAAGAATGATACCCTCGACTTGAACCAGGATACGGTCTCTGGAATAGGTGGTGACACCGCCATACGCCATCAGCATGTAGCCCACAAGTGGGAGACCCACCAGAAACGTGAAAAGCTGGGCGAGCGAGCTGAATCCGACGAGAAAGTTTGCCTGATCCAAAGTATTAGCTATAGCATATTTAACAGAGCTCGTGGTCTCACATCTGCAATACTCCAGCCGTAGCGTTTCGAAATGTAGAGAAGAATGACAGTGAACATTGAGTCCTCGCCAAGGGGAAATGAAAAGGCAGAAAATAGAACAATCGCGATTTGGGGATTGCCCCTTAAAATCAATCCTATACTGCGAAGCTTTCTCAGGACGCGGACGCCGGACTCCTTGATTGAGTGACTGCTAGTATCAGTCTCCTCTTCGTGATGATTTCCGCCCAGTGGGCCACCAGTGACGTGTTTGGCTATTGTCTGGGGCAACACGAAGGAGAGGCCCAAGGCCAAAATGTTAACTCCACATCCAATCCAGGCAGGAAGCCAGATATCGCTGTGCATTATCAGAGTAGATGCAAATTGTCCGGTTGCTGACGCTACTAATTGACCTGCACTGAAATATAGAAAGATGCGCGTTCTACCAGGAATCAGTCGACAGCTCATATGGAAGGGTATTGCTAGTTGCTACCTTGACTCTTGTGATACCAGCTTGACTAATATCAAGTTAAACATCGTGACCGTGACAGTAGGTCCCCCTCCAATAGCCTCAAATGCAATGCCAAGCCATACCCAGTGAAGTGGTAGACGGCCGGAAAACATGCCTGCCCCGGATTTTGTTTTTAGATTTGAAACTCGAGTATTTGAACGAGAAATAGATTACTTACATACAAATAGTGGCCATATCATCTCCAATATGACGCCAAACATAGAGAGCGAGAGGACTGGGCACCAGCCATGTCGATCTGCAACGAAACTGTACGGGATGCTGAGAAAACCTAATGCAGGAAAATTAGAATATTGTCTTATGTAGCATTCCTTCCGCGCTTACTCAAAAAGACCGTCAGGAGTTCCTCGATGCCGAGAACAAAAGCCAGCTCAGACTGGACGTCCGCTTCTTTGCATCGTCCCGCATCGAGTGGTGCTTTGCTTACGTCCCTGGACGAGTAGTCTCGACAAATGATGGATTCGTAGATTTGCATTCGAGGGGCCAGGGCCAGCATCTGTCCAGTAAAGAAGAGAAAGTTGATCAGAAATACCAGGGATATTGTAGAAAATGTCCACCAATCCAACTTGCCATGCTTCCGCCCGGGAGGCTGCCTATTTTGGGTGCTCAGAAGAGGCGAGCTCTCGTCTGCAGTCATTTTATTGAGAAATGGTGGGGAAACTAAAGGAGTTTAGAACAAAGGCATCGATCAGACGGTTGTTTCCAGGTCACAAAATCGTATGAGAACGCTGCAACTTCCAGGTCAAGGATGACTTAGAGTCAATTAAAGGGATGCATCAGCTGAGATCATGTGACCCCCTTTTCGACAATGCCTGGAGAATGATCCCCTGCTCGTCTCTATTGTCCGGCCTTCCTGAGAATTCTTCGATTAGATAAAGTTATCATTTAACATAAATTTCCTGAGAAATAATCGGACCAGTGGCGGCGCAGTAACGATACATGGGCAGGCCGTGGAATGGGACTTGGTTCAGCGAGACATTTCGCGTAATGATAAAACAAAAAAATACCCGTACCGTCTAATTTACGAACCTCGAACCTTAACCTTAACCTAAATTACTCCACATTATCAGATTACTGAATACAACTATTTATGTTTTTTGGCCCTTTTCTCGAAGGAATCCCAAGATCCCACCGATATATGCTTATGATAAATTGACTTCCGTTAAAGCGTGTATATTCGCAGTTCTCCGTACACCGCCCCTCCATAATCCATCTGCCTAAAACTGTAGGGTTACACAAGCACAGTAAGCCGGAGGTAAAATTCAGCTCAGCCGTGCTGAGCAATAGTTGTCCGGGATCTCGCGATCGAGGAATAAGTTCGCTGCCTAACTTATTGAAAGGTTACTTCCTGCCTTCTCGCTCCGGTGTTGAAATGAATTCCAGTTGAACGACCTAACCCGACCCGGATCTCAGATCGACATGGCTCCAAACATAACTGCAGAATTGCTCGAAACGAGCTTTGGACCATCAGCTGCTGGAAGATTCGATTTCACCCTCCTCTTTGAGAATACAATTTTGTCAATCCTACCCTCTGCGTTGTTCTTCATTCTTGCGCCCCAGCGTCTGTTCTGGCTGACAAAGCAACCACGCAAAATCACTAAAAACTCACGTTCCTTCCTCAAACTGGTATGGACAATCCCGTCTTCCATTCTATGCATTCACTGATTGTTGACATTATTTCTCTCTCCCTTTCCAGGGATTGGTTGTCGTGTACACGATATTGCAGCTCAGTGTCCTTCTGTACTGGACAGTGGGACCACTAGCTTCGTCGAGATGGCAAATTGCGGCCACCGCTCTAGTGTTCGCCAACGGGTTTTCGCTCTTGTTCTTATCATATGCCGAGCACACTCGTTCGGTCAAGCCATCTACTCTCCTCAGCGTGTATTTACTTCTCACCTTGCTCTTCGATTGTGCCATCGCAAGAACATTATGGCTTCTAGTGGGTGCAAGCCCAGTTCCCAAACTATTCACCGCAGCAGCTGTCATCAAATTTCTCCTCCTCATTGTAGAATCATGGGAGAAAAGAGGCATTCTTCGTCCCCAGTACAGAAATCTTTCCCCGGAGGCTACCAGCGGGATCTTCAACCGCAGTGTGTTCTGGTGGCTTAATTCTCTAATGAAAACCGGCTTCGGTCGATTCCTCACGAATGATGATATGTATGATCCCCCTGGGTCCACAAGCTTAGAAAATCACTGAAAAATCCTCAGGTTTCCGATTGATGAGAGTATGAATGCGAGAAGATTGTCAACTGAGGCAGAGAAGTCTTGGGCCTCAGGTACGGACCAATTCGGCCGATATCTATTACATACTAACAGCACATCTAGCTGATCAATCCAGAAAACACTCACTTTTCTGGTCTACGCTGTGGACCTTGAGATATGTCTTTTTTTCAGGCATGTTCTCTCGTTTATGCTTGATAGCTTTCAAATATACTCAGCCATTTCTCATCGAAAGGACCATCGATTTTTCTGACAGTTTCAATCAATCGGATGACATTGGATGGGGGCTCACTGGAGCTTGGCTTTTGGTATTTATTGGGCTGGCGGTGAGTTCTTCTACCCAGTTTTGCTCAAACGGTTACTGACAAACGCCAGATCTCAACTGGGGCCTTTTACCACATGACATATCGGTAAGTTTCACTTGCCGGGCTAGCAACTTCCGGGGACTCACCTATCAGATTTGTTACCTCTACTAGAGGCAGTCTTGTCAGTTTGATTTTCTCTAAAACAATGGATCTTAGCGTCACTGCCCTCGACGACTCAGGTAAGATAGTGTCCAATTCCTGCAGCTTCCTTTTTTAACCATGTCACAGTCGCAGTAACACTGATGTCCACTGATACGGAAAATATCTGTCTGAGCTTTGCCAACTTACACGAAGTCTGGGCATCTCCCATAGAGTGTGCAGTAGCATTGTATCTGCTATATAGGCAGCTTAAGATGGCATTTTTGGCCCCTATGATCGTGGCAATAGGTCAGCAGACATTATTGATGCCGTTTGAATGATAAACTGACATTAGATTAGTTGCCACTCTTGGCATCATGCAACTTGCTAAATATATAGGAAATGCCCAGAAGATATGGGTCCGTGGTATTCAGACACGAGTTGATGTGACCGTATCCATGCTGGGGTCGATGAAGGTAGGTATTAGTGGCATCCTTGCTCACAGCCTCTTTGATGACCGGTTCTTTCTTAGGAAGTCAAAATGCTTGGACTCGCGGATATATTGACCAAGATGGTTCAAAATCTACGTGTGAAGGAGTTGAAATTGTCGAAGGATTATCGAAAGCTATTGTGTTTCCGAGTGCTCCTTGGTATAAATTCCTAACCACCGATGTCTATAGAATTTATCTCTGACAGAAAGCAGGAAGCAGCACACAGACCATTGCGCCACTGGCCACCTTTGCAACCTTTGTCATAATTTCGCAAAGCACGGGTCAGCCTCTTAACACATCTTCTGCATATACCTCGCTTTCCTTGATATACCTCCTCTCAGACCCCATGGCTACGGTGATTCGTACGATACCAATGGTCAGTGCTGCACTAGCTTGTTTTGACCGCATACAAAATTTCTTGCTATCGGAAAGTAGTAAAGATCACCGGCTACCATTGAATGGGGGTAATCCAAGCGAAGAGACTACACCAGATACGAGATCTATATCAAATAAGAATGACGTTCCAGTTGAGCTCCGTGATCTTGCAGGAGAAAGAGTGCTGCCGCCTGGGGCACCATTGATGGTTATAACAGATGCCAGCTTTGGATGGACTAATGCAAATCCAGCCATCTTAAGCAATATATCCTGTACCATCCGAAAATCCCATTTCACCTTCATAGTGGGAAGCGTGGGCTCAGGAAAGAGCACACTCATGAAAGCAATGCTTGGAGAAATACGGCCATCCAAAGGCTTCGTTTACACCGGCACCAACTCTATCGCCTTTTGTGACCAAGAACCTTGGATTCAAAATCTGACTATACGGGAGAATATATTAGGAGTTTCCGGTTACAATGAGACCTGGTATAACAGGGTTGTTCACGCTTGCGGATTGGAACAAGATATTATGGAGCTCCCCGAGAAGGATGCCACGAAAACTGGCAGTGCGGGAGTTTCGCTGAGTGGTGGACAGAAACAACGACTAGCACTGGCTCGGGCGGTTTATTGCATGGAAAAGGTAGTGTTTCTGGATGACGTCTTCGCAGGACAGGATGCAGCTACGGAAGAACATATCTATCAGATGCTTTTTGCCAAAGAGGGGTTATTCCGAGAAATGGGGACGACCGTGGTTTGTATCACGAATGCCGGTGAGGATCTATCTCTTTGCAATTTATGGATTGCATACACAGGTGTACTGACGCTCTCGCTAGCTCATAGGCTTGTGTATGCAGACCACGTCATCGCCTTGGGTGAGAAGGGTCGCATTTTGCACCAAGGATCTTTTCAAGATCTTCAGTCCGATACCGATTACTTCAATGGTCTAGATACCAAGCAGAATGGCTCTTCCAACGCGCGTAAGGAGGCTAATATACCCGAAAATGCCCGGCCGACGGTATCCAGGCCCCGAGATCCAGAGGAGGAACCTCAATCACCCAATCGTCCACTTGGAGAGCTTGCCACGTACGGATACTATTTCGGATCTGTCCCCCTATGGCACTCGCTGCTTTTTGTTGTTTTCGTACTTCTATACGGAGGAGGCCTTAAGATGACAGAGTTATTGCTCAGTTTTTGGACGCGCCACACCATTATTGTCGATCAAACGACCAACAATTTTTACCTCGGACTCTACGGAATGCTTTCCGGTGTGGCGATTCTTGGAATTATAGGAGGCGCGTACTTCTTCCTCATCAATATGGTGCCATTAAGTTCAGAGGTCCTCCATGCCCGGCTGTTAAGAACCGTCATGGAGGCGCCTCTGTCTTTTTTCTCGAAGACCGATGTTGGAGTCACAACAAACCGATTCAGTCAAGACATGTCTATAGTTGACACGGAATTACCATTTGCCTTGATAGACTTTTGTCTCAATTTGATGGTTACGCTGATGGCCGCGGTGCTTATGTGTGTGTTTTCTGGCTATTTTGCGGCCACTCTTCCTGCAGTTATATTTTTCTGTTGGCGTAAGTTCACTATCTTGAATCTCACCCAAAATATATCGTGCTGACCTCAAATGATAGTTCTACAGAAGTTCTATCTGCGAACATCTCGCCAGGTCCGACTCCTAGACCTAGAAGCAAAATCGCCCCTCTTTACCCAGTTCCTCGACTCTCTCCGTGGTCTCCCTACCGTGAGAGCCTTTGGTTGGCCGGCACAATTCAAAGAGAAACATCTTGAGCTTCTCGATGCATCTCAACGCCCGTATTACCTACTTTTTTGCATTCAACGCTGGTTGGCTCTTATCCTTGATCTCATGGTTGCAGCCATGGCAACTATTCTCATGGTGTTGGTCGTGGAACTTCGAGCCCAGTTTGCTCCCCAATTTGTGGGCTTGGCTCTCCTCAATGTGACTTCATTCAATCAGTCCCTGGCTCTGATTATCAAGGGCTGGACTCAACTCGAGACGTCTTTTGGTGCGATCGTTCGCCTTAAACAGTTCTGCACAGAAACTGAAAACGAGAACTTGCCTTTGGAAATGTCTTCAGTCCCAGAAGATTGGCCATCTCACGGTCACGTTGCTCTCGAAAATGTGACCGCTTCTTATACATCGACTGCGGAACCTGTATTGCACAACATGACCCTTGATATACCCCCTGGTGCTAAGGTAGGAATATGTGGCCGCAGCGGGAGCGGCAAGAGCTCTCTATTGGCCTGTCTCCTCCGACTAGTTGAAATTACACCGGATTCTAGCATCAAATTCGACGGTATTGACATAGCTACGCTTCCACGGCAAGCGGTACGCGCCGCAGTGACGGTTGTGCCACAACACCCCTTCTTCTTGAAAAACACCAGTATCCGCGAGAATTTGACGCCGCGTGGGGAACAAAATGATGAGAAGATTTGGGCCGTGTTACGTCGATTGAAGATGGGGGATGTCGTGGAGAGTATGGGTGGTTTAGACAGTCCGTTGGACATAGACCGGCTGTCACAGGGCCAGCGCCAGTTCCTCTCCCTCGCCAGAGGGGTTCTAGACAACAAGAAGATTATTCTGCTCGACGAGGCGAATAGTAACGTCGATGAGAGGTCAGAGAAGCTGATCAGACGCGTGATTCGCGAGGAATTCCGCGGCTGCACTGTTATTGCAATCGTACATCGGCTCGGGGCTGTTATGGACTTTGATCGCGTTGCTGTTATGGGTGGTGGTCGACTTGTCGAATGGGACAACCCAAAAGCTTTGTTAGAACGTGAGAGCGAGTTTAAGAGACTGTGGGATCTCAGCACTAGCTAGGAGGAATCGGAGGCAGAAATCAGCACGGCAATGGAAGTGGAAGCTTTAGTGTGGAAACTCCAAATCGTAGACCCGTCCCTCTTTGAAATGAACGAGATTAGAATCATTAAGTCACGCATTAATCTTTTCATTAAGATACATTCTTCATGTCCTCATCATATCATCCCCATGCAGCCCTACTTCTAAATATATATCCGTACCCCCGACACATTCAGAGAACACACCACAACACTTAAAATACCAATCATTCAAAAGCCCTATACTCATCTTAGCTTTCCAAACCATCCCATTCCACCCACAAGTTCCCCGTGGACGTTAGCTACAGGCTTACAAGGTTACAAGGTTAGAGTAAATCATCGGACCACAGAAGCGGAGGACCGCCTGGATGGTCAGCCGCTCCAGCCAATCATGTCTCTGACTTCCTATTCCGGATACTGGTAGAGATCTCATCACATCACATCAACGAAGACTGAGAAGAGGGGGGAAGTATATATGTATCTTGGTCTTAATCTGGATTTTAGAAAAAGGGATGTAGTGTGAGTAGTTCAAAAAAAGATTCTTGCCTTTGGTGATTCTAATTTTCACCGGTAGCGAGCCATGTTACCTATCATGTAGTCCATTCTAATGGTCCAGTGGCTATGATATCCTATCTAGTAGCTCTGACGCCAGAAGAGCGGATCTCTCCTCTCCGTTCTAACGTGAGGTTGCGGCATTGTCGCCGATTATCTAGTCATCGGGCCACCATGCGAGGTGGCTTTGTTTTAAGAAGAGTAGCACACGAATATCAAGAGACGCCAGGCTGTAGAGAATTCCTCCCCCAGAGACCGCAGTCTCGAGTACAAAAAGGCAACTCTCACAGGTTCACAGAACAGTGAGAGTGAGAGACTGCGAACAAAAAGACAAAAGAAATGATTAAAGTAAGGAAAGATTCGGTCTGGATAGAAAATCGGAGAATGCATGCTGAATGACGACACTGGGGATGATAAATCAGAAGCTGCCATGGAACTTTAAAGATGTAAATGATCGAGTCCGGGTTTCAGCAGCGGAAATAAAAAGCAGACACCAAAGACGAAATGTCCCCGTGAAGAGTAACGCCAGTTAGACCCTAATTCTCTAAAGGCTGATGCAGGAGGTATCATGATCGTTCGTAAGTAGAAGTCGGCCGCCGGGCTTTTCAAAGCGTTTCGACAATACTCATGCGAGAGAAGTAGAAGAGGCGCGGGAGGAAGATGAAGGCTCATCTATCCTTCACCACGGCCCAACTTTCAGAGGCATTCCAAGACCGTATGTTCCAGACAAGAGCTGTTCCCGGATCGACCCAGGGTCACCGTTGGATGAACTTCCATGACCCTGGAATCCAGATCCGCCCATCCAGCCCAGAATCGAGCTCAACTCGTTGACTGCATTTTGCAGCTTGCCTCCCGAAATCTGGTTGTGCTTGGACAGTTTCTGATCCCATCCGCCGTACTGCAGCTGAATCCCACCGCCTCGCTTGGCTGCCTCCCTAATGACCAATATCCACGCCTTGCAGATTTCCTCATATGCCGAGTCCTTCTCAATGTTGTTCTGTGGCGAACTCCATCTCGGGAGTGAGTGGATGATATCTGTGGCGCCGTCCAAGTAACTCAGGGATACAGATGCTTGCGACTCGTTTGGAGGGAGGAAATGAGGCGTAAAGTCGCTCAGGGCGTCTAGCAGGTTGGTGAGATGCTGGCGCACCCGGTTATATGCGTAGTCAGATGTGGGATCGCCACCCAACGGGAAAGATGAGCGAAGTGTAGACTGATAGTTGTTGAGGACTTGAAGTGTAGAGGTTACACTGGGCCGTGGAGCCGTGTGCACAATCTCCTCATTCAACTCGGGGTGACGCTCGCACATAGACCGTAGAATAGAGCGCAGAGAATCAGTATCAAGAGTTTCGAGCAGACGGGGAACAGTGAGCGGACGACCGGAGACGTTCGGTCGGGATCTTTTTATCGCACGATTTGCTGGCAGAGGACGATGGGTAAATGCGGGAGAGCTGGTCGGGGAGGCGGACATTCGAACATCATGATCGTTGCTGTCTTCGTCGGCCTTTCGCTTTCGACTGCTCGAGGACTGAGGTGTAGACACTGGGATAGCGTGGTCAGCATTTCCTTATTTTTCATCAACTTCGGGAAGAAAATCGGAACAAACATACTGGGACGGGTGGGAGAGAGACGAGTATGCTCGTAGAAGTGCGGAGGAACGGGAGGCGTAGCCACCAGACTGTTCATGATGATGGCCGTGGGTGGATGGCGAAAATGGGGGACAGGACCAGCCGTGACACCTGCAGACCCTGTACGGCCGAGGACGTGTCGATAGCCGTCCAAATATCTCGACGGGAAGGAGTCTTCTGTTTTGAGATGGAGCAGAAAGAGAAAAAGGGGAGAGGAGAGAAGGACGAGAGGGAGAGAAAGTGGGGAGAAAAGCGGTGGTGGTGATGAAGCGCCGTCAATGCAGCGGCTAAAAGAAGCCTCCCTTTTAGAGTGTTGCGGTAGGCAACACGGGCCGCCTGTGCACCTTCGCCCAACTCACCAACGCCCAAGGACTACGTGGATATTACAGCTCGCTTACGATTCAGACCGGTCTATCGGAGATTAACGCTAAACCAATGGCTAATTTGTTCATTCATAGCTTTTCCTGTTGCCGCCTCACCCCAGATCGGGGACTTGAGAGGTCTGACCTAAACCCTGCCATGACGCCGGAGCTATGCCTTACAACCACCCACGAAAAATGAAACACAAAATGCGAAGCAGACCAAGGAAATACCAAGAAGGCCTCTCATAATTACAGGTACAGAGACTGGGCCGCAACGATATCCCTTCTCACCTTGGTGAGTGCCGTCTCGAACTTATTCTCTAATTCCTCGCTGCCCATGACCTTGGCGGCCTGCGCCATCTGTCGCAGACATTCTTCCAGCCGACGGAACACCCGGATCAAACTGCCCTCGTAGACATCCGTCATCTTACTGCAGGGTTGTTAGCATGCCGGGAAAGACGAATACAAGGCCAGTCAACACAAAGGGTACTTACCAAATATCTGCAAAGGATTTACCGTTCGCCCATTCGTAAATCACCTCCATCAACTCCCAGTGGAAGCTCTGCACGTACTCGTCTTCGTTGACGGCCAGCTTAGACTCCTGGGACACTTTGGCGATAATCCTTGCTTGGGCTTGAATCTCCTTGAGCGGGCCGGCCAGCTCCTCCCTAGTGAGAGCAGGCGTTTCCTTCGACTTTTCCTCGAAGACGAAGACACTCAGGACGGCAGCCACCTGCTCCGGCGTAAGCTTGTTGAAGAACCCGTTGAACAGGAGCTCACTGAGCATCAGCTCGTCACCCGTGCTGATCTCACAGGCAACTCGTGCCTTGAGCTGCACGACTTCGGCCTCGTTGATGAATCCGAATCGACGGAGTACACGTTTGCGGCACTTCAGTTCGTCAAGCTGCATGATGGACCTCGCATCGGAAATTTTCTTCTTGGTGGCTTTAATCTTGGCTCCAAGCTCGACCTTTTTGGCATACTGGTCATAGAGCTCGGGCAGACGAGGCGAATTGTGGAGAGGGTTAGCGAGGAGCCGTGACTCGAGCACTTCGATCTTCCTAAGTAGCTTCTTGAACGAATCGTCCTTGATTCCCATGTCCTCGATGGGATCGAGCAGAGGAATTCCATCAGGGAAGCGCCTCTGCACCTCAGCCAGACTTTTTCCAACACCATTTCTCGAATCCGCAGACTGTAGGTCCTTGGGCGGGTGGAGCCTCAGGTGAGCGATCGCTTTAATACAGCTCAGCACAACCGGGACGACCTCCATGCGGGATTCTTCCCCATCCTCAGGCGGTCTTACTCCCTTGGGTAGATCCTGATGGGTTTTCGTACCCGCCGAGGTCCCCTTAGCCACTTTGAGGAGGACATCAACAACATATTTCTGGTGAGCTTCAATCTCCGTCGAATTCTTCGGAGATCTTCGTTCTTTGTAGTTGACCACCATGCCCCAGCCGAAGTCATAGTCCCCATGCTTGATCTGAACCAGTCGTCCGGGCTGAATAAAGGAAAGACAGTAGTTCGGGTGACTAATGACATCCTGCATATTCTCCGTAAAACCAGCGAGTTGTTTCCGTAGTTCGTAATACTCGCGAATCGTACCTTCATCTGGGATGTTCATCTCGGCTTTTTGCACCTCCAGCTCGCATAGTTCTAGGCACTTGTTAGCAGCGATTAGAGTGTCTCATAAGATTTATTTACGCACCTTTCTCGAGTCCTGCCGCATTGGCGGCATTCTGGAACTGGTAGAAACAGCGCTCTAGCATGAACTCGGGTGAAATGCCTTCCACACGCATGAGGTTCAGAATCATGTTGTAACCCAAGTGGAACGCCGAATTAAGCCGGTCTTGTTCACCCCGAACGATTTCCTTAGCCACTGCTGGGTCCATCTCCTCGCCCACCATCATGATGACAATACCACGATCATCTAGACCTCTTCGACCAGCACGACCGGACATCTGAACGAACTCGGAGGGCGTCACCCACCGTTGACTGAATCCGTCGAACTTTCTGACGCTCGTGAAGACCACCGTCTTGGCCGGCATGTTGAGACCAATGGAGAAAGTTTCAGTGGCAAACAGGACCTTGATGAGACCTTCTTGGAACAGAATCTCAATAGTCTCTTTGAGGATAGGGAGTAGCCCCGAGTGATGGACACCGATTCCACGACGAAGCAATGGCAAGATGTTCTGGATCTGTGGAAGATTCTTATCCTCCTCAGACAACATCTCGATAGCGCTGTCGAAGACCTTGGAAACCATCTCCTTCTCTGATTCATCATTGAATGCTAATGCACTCATCTGTAAAGCGCAAGCTTCACACTCGCGTTTGCTGAAACTGAACACGATGACGGGATTGTAATTTTTCAGCATGATCATCTTCACGATCTTGTAGATGTCTGAAGGTCCCTTATTACCGCCCTTGTTCAACTTCTTGTCCTTGCCCTTACCCTTCCTTTTGACCATAGCGTCCGCAGGATCGTCGCCCTTCTTGCTGGCGATAGAACTCATCGCCTTTTGGAAATTCTCCTCACGGAAAACTCCCTTTTCGTCAACAATCAGATGGATTCCATCGGCACCAGCGGGGAAGAAGTAATGCTGCAGGGGTGTCGGTCGAAAGTCCGTGTACACAACGTGACAGGGCTGGTTGTGCATCTTGACAATCCACTCCGCAAACTGCATGGCGTTCGGAATGGTAGCGGAAAGAAAGACATATCGGACCTTATCAGGGAGAAGGATGATGGTCTCTTCCCAGACCACACCTCGAGTAGCATCGCGCATATAATGGATCTCATCGAAGATGACCCACGCAACTTCTCGCATAATCTCAGAGCCGCGATACAACATGGAGCGGAGAATCTCTGTTGTCATGACCAGACAAGTAGCTGTAGGGTTGATTGTAACATCACCTGTCATCAGACCCACGTCTCCGAATTCAGCGGCGAATTCTCGATACTTCTGATTGCTCAGTGCCTTGATCGGACTCGTGTAGATAACTCTCTGGTTGTTCTTCAAACTCTGCGCGATGGCGTACTCGGCCACCACCGTCTTTCCTGCACTAGTATGGGCAGACACCAGAACGCTCTCATCCCTTTGAATTGACGCGACTGCCACCTGCTGGAAAGGATCCAACGTAAAGGGCCATGTTCTTGCTGGGTTCTCTGGTGGCTTGTGTTGCGAGATGGGCACGTATGGATAGTTCGGTGGAACGGCGACCTGATGCCGGACTTGGTGTGAGAGCACCACTGATGTCGAATCCTTAGTTCCCTGGAGTCCAGCTGATGGTGCAACTTCGCGCTCTTGCTCTGTTTCGAATGTATCCGCAACTACTGGCTCTGGTTCTTGATCGAGACGTTGCCGCTTGGGTTCAGGTTGCCCGTTTTGCGCGCTTGGCGCCTCTGTCATATCAACATCGCCATCGGCAACTGGACTTGTTGATGGCGCAGCCTCCTCCTTGTTTTCCTCCGCGATACCATTCTCCTTCACATCTCCGTTGGCCTGGCGCTTCTTGCTCTTGTCCTTCTTTGGCCGCGGCTTGTGAAGCTCGTCCGTGGGCTTCAGGCCCTGAGGCTGGTCCTCAAAGACATCGAAGAGGTCGTCCATGGTCCAGGAAACCCCTCGTATAACACCAGGGAAACAGGACTGTGGGAAGAAGGTGACACTCTTCGCGGAGTCTTCAAAGCTCCGACGCGAGAAATTTCAAAGTTCCTCTTTTTGCATCTGATTCGGTGGGAACTCTAAGCGGGGGAAGCGCGGCAAAACTTTCCCAAGAGGGGCGCTATCACGTGAGAAGGGACTTCCGGAAGGCCGTTCAAGCTGCATCGTTCCACTCCTGCTCTCTTCCCATCGTGAAGTCTCCCGACAACGTTTGCTCTCTGTTCTCACTTCAAGGTTGGTCTTTGACATAAGCTCCATATCAATTCCTGCTAATCGACCAAGATGAACGCCGCCACCGCTCTCCGTGCCAGAATGGCCGCCAACCTCGTCGCCCGCCGTGGCTTCTCTACCACCCGTGCCCAGCTCTCCAGCCCGTACCACTACGCTGAGGGCCCGCGCTCTTCTATCCCCTTCAACCCTCTGACCCGCTTCTTCTGGCTCCGATACTGGGGTTTCATGCGTTAGTGATCCCCAATTGTTGTGGGATAGCAGTATGGATCTGTTGGCTGACATGATAATCTAGTTGCCGGTTTCGGTGCTCCCTTCGGTATTGCTGGTATGCTGAGTGGTCACTATCTCTTTATATCCTCGTTCGTATCTAACGTACATTTCTACAGTTTGGCAGACTTACAAGACCCGTTAAATTCCTGGTCGTTAGGCTTGGATTCCCCGTCGTGGCTATCGGAGCGACAGAGATATGATCGGGAAGCTCATTATTTGAGCAATGGGACATCATGTATAAAGCTAGGCACAATCACTGAGTTCTTTTGGACGTTGCTTTTCTTCCAACCAGTGCTCGTTTCATGTAGTCCTGTATGTTGGGTTGGACCAGCGTAGAGCGTAACATCTGAAATGTGGATGAAGTCATTGGCCGGAAGCTCACTTCTCCCGTAAGAAAATTAATTTTTTGGGTCGGAAATCTGATATTGAGATCCCCGGGGACAACGCAACGAGCAACATTAAATTATCTTTCTGGAGCTTACCCTCCGTTCCAGGAGGCCACCTCTCATTTTTTTGTAGGTGATCTCACGTCTGTTCATGGAGGTGGGGTAATTGCTGGTTGAGGATGCGCAATTTGAAAAACGTGCGCCTCGCGGAGGTACAACTCCAAGGCGAACTGCCACTGACTGCTACGGCGTGGGATGCCGCGTCAGACTCAGTCATCTGCGCATTTGGGCCTACCGAAAATAATGCAATCATAGATCTCAGAAGGAAGAGGCAAGATGTTGAGTATCCTGGTTCGGCCACTGCGCAGGAGTTTGAGTCGATCGCATCCTGGGATGCGCCATGCCCGCTCCCGGAACTGGCATGCGACCGCATACTCTCTCTACAGTACTTTGCGGACAATCTAACTGCATGCTTGGTACTGAAAGGAGGTGATATTGTTATCGTTCGTGAAGAACCTCAGCCGGGGGAGGACAAGATCGAGATTGTGGGCTCCGTCGATGTTGGAATCACTGCGGCGGCGTGGTCGCCCGACGAGGAGCTTCTGGCCATCACCACGAGAGCAAATACTTTCCTATATATGACCAGGGAGTTTGAGAATGTGGTCTTGGTTGAACTTACGCTTGAGGATCTCAAACTTTCCCGACATGTCTCGGTGGGTTGGGGAAAGAAAGAGACACAGTTCCAAGGAAAGAGAGCCAAAGCTCTACGGGATCCGACTATGCCTGAAAAGGTGGACGAGGGCAAATTGAGCAGTCATGATGATGGTAGGACGACGATCAGCTGGCGAGGAGATGGAGCATTTGTCGCTGTCAACAGCATTGAAACCGACGTTCGGCGAGTCATCAGAGTCTATTCAAGAGAAGGGACGCTAGATAGTGTCAGTGAGCCCGTGGATGGCCTCGAGGGTGCTTTGAGCTGGAGACCAGCGGGAAATTTAATCGCTGGTATCCAGAGACTCGACGATAGGATCGACGTTGTTTTTTTCGAGAGGAACGGGCTGCGACATGGCCAGTTTACCCTCCGACTCACTGAGGAAGAGCGAGCAACATGGGCGTCAGACATCTACTTGTCATGGAATATTGATTCTACTGTCCTCGCAGTTCGGTTCAAGGATAGACTGCAACTGTGGACCATGGGCAATTATCACTACTATTTAAAGCAGGAAGTACCCATAGTGACCAAGCCGGACTTCCCCTCCGCGTTCTCCTTCAGGTGGCATCAGGAAAAGGCACTGCGCTTCATGGCTGGTTCAGCAGGTACGTGAGATGATTCCGGTTCTTGGAGCATATACTCATAACTTGTAGGTTCGATTCTGGATATGGACTTCGTCTTTGATGTCAATCACGGTTCTACTCTGAGCCCCCATGATGTCGGTGCGGTTGGGGTCATCGATGGAAGTAAGTATCCTCTATCATTGTTCAACAGGACTGTTCTAACCGGTATATAGAGGTGCTAAAATTAACCCCATTAAGGCTGGCGGGTGTACCACCCCCTATGGCGCACTGCGAGGTCACTCTTGATTCTAACATTGTCAATGTCTCGTTCAGTCAAACCGGTACGCGAATTGCTGTCCTTACCAGAGAGAGTTTCTCTGTTTTTATTTGGTCACTTAAGAGTCGACCTGTTCCAACTCCTCTGTTGGAATCTAGCTATCCACTGCCGAAAGATCCAGAAAGTCGACCGCGCCAGATCGCTTTTCTAAAAGAGAATGAAGTGTACATTCTAAACCACAAATCCCCCTATCAAGCCCAAATCGAAAGGACTACACTCGAGACCCGTGAGACCAAGGTCGTATATGAGGCCTCAGCATCAGAGCATCTGCAATCGATTTTTTCGAGTCTTGGACACGATAGACTCTGGTTTTCTCATGCTAAACAAGCAGGCGTCCCAATATCCTATTCTACCATGGCTACTTTGTCCGATGATGAGCTTGATGTGAACGCTTGGAATGAGAGCCCCGGGACTGACACTTTTTGGGCAAAAGCGATACAAATACCTGATGACGAGGTAAAGTCAAACTCTTGTCAACTCATTGAATGGCACTAACAGTGAGCAGCAAATCATCGTTACCTTGTCCAGGACGGGTGCTCTCTACGCCAACAAGCGCCTTCTTGCCAAGAATTGCACTTCTTTCACCATCACACCTGCGCATATCATCTTCACAACAACCCAGCACCTCATCAAGTTTGTCCACATTGCCAGCGTTGAAGGTGGGTTGCGTTTCTTCTCTCCACTAACATATCGAGGAATAAGAACTAATCAATTGCAGACATGGAAGTCCCTGGTGACACTCCCGAGACAGATGAACGGTGTAGAAGCATCGAGCGTGGAGGGCGGTTGGTAACGGTGATGCCGTCAAGCTTCGCCGTCATACTTCAGATGCCCCGAGGTAACCTCGAGACCATCTATCCCCGCGCTCTTGTTCTGGCTGGTATTCGGCACTTCGTAGACAGGAAGGATTACCGTTCGGCGTTTCTTGCCTGCCGAAGCCAGATGGTTGATATGAACATTCTTCATGACTATTTCCCCGATCGGTTCATGCAAAACATCACTCTGTTTGTGGACCAAATCAAGAAGGTCGAATGGATCGATGAGTTCCTCTCTCGTCTAAAGTACGCCAGTTCCTTCCCCCCCTCCCCTCCTGAGCAATCTGCTGACTTTTCTATTAGAGAGGAAGATGTGTCCCAGACATTGTACAAGGATACATTGAAGATGTCTAAAGACCAAGCACAAGAACAGGCTCAGTTGTCAGATGGCGCTCCAGCTAGGACACAGACAAAGCCGACCAAGGAGAATAAAGTGAACCGTATCTGCGATGCCTTTTTAGAAGCTCTCAAAAACAGAATGGCCACCAACTTGCAGAACTTGGTCACAGCGCATGTGTGCAAGTTGCCGCCCGACATTGAGTCAGGCTTGCAGCTCGTCGCTCGCCTTAGGGGTGCGTTTCCCATAGCTAGCCTTGATGTGAATTTTGACTGACACTTTTGTGTAGAAAAGAGCCAAGAACAGGCGGAGGAGGCTATAGAGCATATGTGTTTCTTAACCGATGCAAATCACCTATATGGATATGCTCTGGGTCTGTATGACCTAGAACTCACTCTATTGGTGGCCCAACAGGCACAGAGGGTAAGGATCGGTCAGATCTTTGAGTGAGTTGGCATCTAATCGGCTTCTAGGATCCCCGAGAATATCTTCCCTTCCTTCGAAAGCTTCAGGAGCTACCTGAGCTGCGTCGGCGCTTTGAGATTGACAATCACCTTGGAAGGTTCGCAAAGGCGCTGAAGCATCTTCATGCTCTCAATGAACACAAGGAGCTCAAGCTTTACGCCATCAAGCACACGCTATACAAGGAGGCACTCGAGCTATATAAGTACCAGCCAGAGCAACTTAAAGAGATGACCCATGTTTACGCGGATTACCTTTACGACCAATCGAATTACAAGGAAGCAGCTATTGGTAAGATACTACTAATCTTCCCAGCTCCCAAGCACTATGTCTTTCGATGTATATCTAACGCCATGAACTTCAGCTTATGAATCCCTTGGCCTCTATGAGTCGGCATACAAATCTTATCACCTTGCTCACCGCTGGCGGGAGTCACTGTACTGCGCCCTTATGGTCCCTCTTCCGGAAGACGGCATGAAGGATCTAGCTATCACTCTCGCCACGACATTGACAGAAGAAACTCGCGATTACGTTTCAGCAGCGCACATCCACGCTGAGCACCTCCACGATATCCTCGCGGCAGCCCGTCTGCTCTGCCGTGGCTCACGCTTCGCCGATGCTGCTCGCCTCCTCGTCCTGAACGGCCATCAATCTCTAGTCCAAGACATCGTCGACACCGGTCTCGCAGAAGCGATGGGCTCCATGACCGATCTTCTCGCCGACTGCAAAGCCCAACTGAATGCACAGGTCCCTCGAATCCGCGAACTGCGCGAACGCCGCACCAACGACCCCCTTGCCTTCTACGGCGGTGACCCTACCATGGAAGGCGCCGCAGTAGACATCCCCGACAACGTCTCCCTCGCTCCCACAGACGCCTCCACTGCCGCAGGCCGGACAATGTTCACCAGATACACCGGTGGCACGGTCAATTCCCGCAAGACCTCCCGAACTCGGCGCAAAGAAGAGCGCAAACGCGCCAGCGGCAAGAAAGGCACCGTCTACGAGGAAGAGTACCTAGTCAACAGCGTCCGTCGACTCATCGAGCGTGTGAACTCGACGATTGACGAGGTGCAGTCCCTGGTAGAAGCCCTTCTCCGTCGTGGAATGAGAGAGCGGGCCTATGCGGTGGAAAAGGCCCTGCGGGAGGTTCTGACCATGTGCTCTGACTGCCGGGATGAGGTCTTCGAGGTGCCTATCCAGCCAAAACAGCAGCAGCCGACGCACGGAGAGGATGCAAATGGCCAGCCAGTTGAGGAGATGCAACGACCGTTGGGAGGCCAGGGCGTTCTCTGGGATAGTATACATGGTATTGGGCTCGGTGCGAAGGGAAGAGATGCACCTTTGGTGAAGGAATTTAAGGGATTAGCGCTACTGTAGGGAGAAAAGTGTAGTTAGTCTTTTGCTCTTTCTCTTTGATATGAGAGCAAATGCATCATCTAGCCCAATAGATATTTCCAATAAGAGCGAGTCTTGGTCGCGTTAGAGTTCATCGTCCCTTTTTGTTTCTGAAAGGCACAAAGTCGCATGAGAAATTTGGGTAACGACGCACAGTATAATGGGTATCTATGTGTGAGTTTATTATTACGACTCAAATTAATACATGCCGTCGTACTCAAGAGACGTCACATGTCACGTATCACATGATAAATGCTCAGTCTGATTCCTTTTTCATGCTTCGTTTTTGCTTATTTTCCCGCTGTTGAATCCATAATCATCGCTTCGCTTAAGCAGAACTGGACAGGATATCACCCTTCTCACTGACAAGGTGCTCGTTAACCTTGACAGGGCCCTCACCCACTCCCGTGAGGATAACTCGGCTAACGCCATTCTTCAGTACATCGATGGCGCGAGAGTCCAACTTGTTCAGCTCCACCCCCTTGGACACGTTCTTCAGTCGGTCAGCGAATGGACCGTCCCAGCCCTCCGTCTTCTCTCCAAGGATCTCCTTGAAGGTGCCCGCAACGACGTCACTAGCTTCATCCAGGTAGTAAATCACGGCATTTGGACCAGCATCGAATGTGTATGCCGCAACGGTCTTCGCAGCTGCGCGGTTGATGTCGTGCACGAGACGGACGGCAGCACGGGAAACGTCGTTCATGTAGAAAATTGGGGGCCAGGAGTCCAGGCAAGTAGCGTGGAAGCCATTGGAGTCACGCATGGTGATTTCCGCGAAAGCAGAGAAGTCGCGGTCGCGAATAGCAGCCTCAATGGCGGCCATGCGTGCCGGGACCGTCAGTTCGGCACGGGTTGAGAACAGAGAGGATGTCGCAACAGTGGTCTGCATGCCCTCAGTACTAGGAACATCCTTCTTCTCAGCGCTGACAACCAGGATCATGGCCCGCATGTTAGGCCAGTGAGATGCAGGAGCAACTTCCTCCGCAATGCTATCACTTCCATCGCCCTTAGTGCCAGCGCGCCAGGCGACATAGCCGCCCATCAGGGAGCGGCATGCGGAGCCAGAACCTTGTCTGGCAATGCGACTCAGGTCGGTAGGTGACTGAGGGAGCTCGTAGAGGTCCGCGATGGCACGGACAAGAGCAGCAAAGCCAGCGGCCGAGGAGGCCAGACCAGCAGCAGTGGGGAAATTGTTCTCGGAGACAATGCGGAGCGGATAAGTAGAGAGTTTAGGGAGGGAGGGGTTTGCATTTTCCAGAGCGCGACGAAGTTCGCGCAGGTTGGACAGACAAGCCAATGTGCGCTTGGAGGACTGGATGTCCTGAGGCTTGCCATTGAGCGTCAACGTGTCGGAGGTGGGGTAGTTTGCGGAGCAAGAGGCGGTGGTGAGAGTGCGCAGTGATTTCTGGGAGAGAGTGACGGAGAGAGAAGAGTTGGTCGGGAGGTTGAGAGATGCATCTCGTTTGCCCCAGTATCTGTTTATTTTGAGTCAGTCCACAGTTGTTATGCTTTATTCAGCTGGTCTGAACTGTCGAGGAGGGGTAGTAGATGAACTGGCATAGGTGCAACTCACTTGATGACAGCAATGTTCACTGGTGCCGTCGTACTGGCCCGGTAAACAGTATTATCAGTCTGAGCTGCCATTGTAACTGACTTCCTGTCTAAGATAATGACAGTGTTAGGAATGGAAGAAAAAGAAAAGGGAATAATAACCAATACTGAATTTCTCTAGACAACAGACCCCCTGAAGCGACGCCAAATCATCGAAGGCGGTGAGGGAGGCGGTCCGTGCTGGTTAATTTTTGGGAACTTCCGCTTCAGTCTAATCGCTGAGCCTCAATTCCTTGATTTCCAATTGCTTTCATCGCCATCGACACTTCAATCTTCAGGATGGGGGCTAGTGCAAGCACACCGTCAGCTCTCTCTGCAGAGCCTGCCCCTGCCGCGACATGTCCTGTCGACCACAAGACCCGGGAGATCTGGTTACAGCAGCACAAGGGCTCCGGCGGCGCTCCGCATCCTCTCCCGCCCTCCGCAGACGCTGCAGCAGAATCACATAAGGAACACACAGTGAAACAGCGGCCACTCTCGAATGATCGTGAAGTCAGCAGTATTCCGCGTGCTGTGGATCCTGGATCCAGCGAGTCCAGTGGTCCCGCGGCTTGTCCGTCGCCATATGCCGCATCACACGGCACTCCATCCAATGCAGAGACAGAGACTGGCCATGACCCTGCCACTGGCAATTGGATCTATCCCTCTGAGAAGCAGTTCTTCGAAGCTCTAGTCCGAAAGAATAATACCGGTGCATCAGTGACCTCCGCGAAGGAGCTAGCTACATCGGTAGCTTCCATCATCCCGATTCATAACGCCGTTAATGAGCGCGCCTGGCAACAGATCCTGGAATGGGAAAAGAGTGCACCCTCTTCGGATCCAGGTAGCAAGAAGTGTGGTGGTCCAAAGCTGTATGCGTTCCGCGGTCTGGGCGTGGAACCGCAATTCCTGAGTCCGCGTGCGCGGATCAATGGTTGGATGGGATATCAACGGCCGTTTGACCGGCATGACTGGGTGGTTGAACGATGCGGAGGTGAAAGGATTGAATATGTAATTGATTTCTATCAGGGGAAATCGTCCAGCACTGGGAGCAACGGCCAGGGGTTAACCAGTGCCGCGGGTCCGGGAAAATTGAGCTTCTATTTGGATGTACGCCCGAAGTTGAATACCTGGGAAGGATGGAGGATGAGATTCAATCGGTTTACTGGGCTGTCATGAACCGAGTACAACGACTCCCCTCACATTTTGGATTAGGCACTAGAGGTGAAAGGAGTATGGGCATATTTGGATTAGACTGCAGTGTATCATGTATAATGTATAGCATGGCTATGTACGATAGTTGATAAAGGACAGACGACAAAGGAAATTCTGCTCCCATAATGCGCCCGCAGAGGAACCAAGAGAAGAGCCGACCAGGTGTGATAGAACCAAGACCAAACACGGCGGTTCAACGATCATTGAGATATACACAAAGGGAATCATACAGACGGTGGACAGATAAGTAGATAGGCATCAAATGACGTAGACATCAGATCAATGGACAACGGAGAGGCGACATGTTTCGGGATATCAACCCAGGGTCGCCGCTAAAACGATAATAGTCAGGATCACCGCCAGAATGATCAGCAGGCAGCACATCTTATTCCTCGCGTTCTTCTGGTACCGGCTCGCACTGCGCAGCTCGACATTTGCGCCGCGAGTGTCAGTAGTGATGTTCTCGACGTTCTCGCTGATGATGTCCAACTGGCCTCCTTGCTCACGCACAATATGCGCCACATCCCGGAACAATTCGTTTAGTTCACCAACGCTTTGTTCAATGTTGCGGATCTCGGCCTCCCGCTCGATAATCAGAGCATCTTGGAAATCGACCTCATCCTGGTTGGCAAGTCGCGGCTCCTCGAGCTGCTGCTGTTGTTGGCGCTGCTGGGCGTCTCCCGACGGAGAAATCGAGATGCCCTCGTCGAGAGCGGTGCGTGCTGCAGCGGCAGAGGCACGTTGCTTCTCTAGCGCTCGACGCTGGATGGTCTGGAACTCTTCCAACGTCGATCTAAATTCGGAGGAGAGCTTCTGTTGTGTCCATTTCTGGGAGGGCTATGTCATTGTCAGTACCAGTTCGATCGTTATCAGGGCGATACCGGGCATTGCTCCGCATGACGATCTGCAATGGAAGAGAACGCAAAATCGCATGGAAAAACAGATCGAGAATCTCTTACGTACATTGACATCCTCCCATGTCTGCACCTTCTTAATGCCATCGCCAACCTCCTTAAATCCCGAGCGGGTCTCTTCTAGTAGGTCATGAACCCGTTCCCGGACACGCTCAGTATCTCGCTTCGTTCCCAGCAAGGCGATCTGATTAGATAGACGGGATATGTTGGATGTCAGAGTGAACAGCTGGTTCGAGAGACTCTCCGTGAGACGCTGAAACTCAGGATCATCGTGATACTGGGGGTCATCCCCGCGCCGTAGTGTCGTGGGTTGCGACTCGAGAGAACTTAAACGATCAAAAGACATGGCAACAGAGTGTCGAAGATTCTAGTCTAGGGTATAATGCTCCCACAAACCAAGGCCGATAGAGATCAACTCTAGAACGAGAGATAACAAGAGTTCCTGTTGCTGTCTCGGGATGCGACGAAGGCGGAAGGCGGAAGGAAAGCATAGTTGCCTGACGTAGTCGGTCATGTGACCGTTCCTCTGTTTGGCTGCAAAAACATATCGAGCTCTAAGAATAATAATAAATAAATCATTCAATCAACTTCCTTTCCGGTGCGCTCCCATTCATTTCCCCCTCGGGCGGAATTTCTTACTGCAGCTGTAGCTCCAGCTGCTTCACCCAGTGGATCATGCAGTAATTCTTTTTCTCACCCGTCGTCAACGAGAGAGTTCCTGCATCTCCATCGCCATGGCCGCCGCAAGGCCTCGCCCGTACAGGCGGATCCTAACGTCCGCCCTGCACCGCAGATTCGTTCACGCCTCTGCCCTTTCACTTGCTGTGTGTTACGTGATCGCATTCTTTATTGGAGTCAAGTCTTCTTGTAGGTGCCCTCATAGACCCTTTTTTTCATTCTTCAATGAGAGCTATTCGAGGGGTTACTTGGCCTACTCTCCGCAAGAGATTGTGTCTAACATTGTTTGTGTAGTTTTCTGGTCATGGTTTCCATTCGGTCCCTGCGGCATTCGTGCCCTTCTTCTCTTCATCTGCACTCTCTCTGTCTTCGTTCTCCGTGTCGGTCAGATGCATATTGGCGCAAGGACGACGAGCTCGCCATTGGGCACCGTGAGGCACCTAATCCCTCTACATACCGTACAGACCTTTGGTTGGTACATCTTCTCTGCCTGGTGGTTCAGCGAAGTGTACGTATGGTCATGTTCCAGTGACGCAGACCTGGGATGGGTGAAACCAGGACGGTACGAATCTTCTATATTACGAGAATAGAGTCTACGACACTGACGCTTACCAGACACAATGAGCGAGCTACTCTGAATGAGAGACCTATCTACCTGCACACTTCTCATCTGCTGCTTGCAGTGCTACAGTCATTGATACACTTATACACAGATGCCGATCGAATTGACGTTCCCATCGCGGAACGCACTCCGGAAACGAAGGACTACAAACCTCACCCGGTCGTGCCTGTCATAAAGAGGATACAACGCGCAGTGCCACAGATTATGTTGGATTCCTTCGCCTGGAGTTCCGTCATGACGGTTGCGGGACCTGTGATCTATATGATGTTCCTTAGGCGCACCGCATGGAGCTACACCTTGTCCTTCGCCAAACTGTTTTGGAATTTCCCCCGGTCTGCAGCAGATCCTCCTGGCCTGATTCCTCCTCTGCATATAACGCTACTTTGGCGTTGTATGACATCTGGTATATTGCTTCTTGTACTTTGGCGCACAGCCAATCTATCCTTCACAGCCTTCATTGCTCAGGAACCAATGAAGCGGGGTCAAACATTGACATCGGAGGTGAAGGACCCGAATGGAAGCTTACTCAACGGATTGAAAGCTAAAAAGGAGGTTGTAAAGACATTTGCTTTCTGGGAATTGTGTCTCATCAGCCAGAAGTTCCCTGAGCGGCGGAAGGCTATTTTTAGTGATATAGATCGTGAGGGCGGCGCTGCGTGGACACAGGTGTTGAATGCCTCGACTGCCCTGATTAAGGACATTAACACTCGAATCAACACATACAAGAATCCGCCTAGTGCAGTGTCTAAGAAGTCCGCCCAGGAAGGACGGCCTCAGCCGACTCTCCAGAAATTGCCACAACTAACCGCCCCGCCCAAACAGGAAAACATCTTCGCGCCCTCTCCAAAGGCGCGTTCCCGACAAGAGAAGTTCGAAAAGACCCTCAGCACTGTCGCAAAGTCTTATGGCCAGTCTCCAGACTGGACACCCACCGCTCGGGCTAGAGCCCGGGAGGTATTCGACAGGGCTTCCACTGCCATGATAAGCCCTGAGAGAAAGAAGAAACTTCTCGCATCATCGCAAGATCTGAAGCTGCTCGCCGGACCAGGCGCAGCACAGCCGTCCTCTCCGGAAAAGATTCAACCCATCACTGCCCAGATCCTACGGTCTCCTGTTGGTCGACTCTTCCGACAGACCTACTCGAGGCGATTACGCGGTATCGTTCTTGGTAGTCCGTACGATACTCTTAGTCCCATTGTCGATGCCACAGAGTCTCTAGCTCGCCTCTGTGCGGCCAGTCTGGCAGAAGACCCGTTCGGTAAGGTTCAAGCCGACGTCCTGGGTGTCGTGCGTCTCCTCACAGACACGATCATAACTCTCCAGAATTTCATCAATGGCGGCCTTCAAGTCCACTGGACAGACGTCACCTTCCCGCCGTCCAGCAATCCCGAAGCACAGACTGAGGCTCGACGGGTTCCGGAAGTTGACTCTGTATTGACAAGCTTGAAGTGCTCGCTTGCTGAGCTGCTCACCGCGTACAAGCCCTACCTTAGCCAAGTCGGGCTTGTAGGCAAGGATTTGAGATTGGCGAAAGAAGCTTCTGGTATGGTCGAGGAGGAGGAAGGACAGGATGCGTAACGACGGTAACTTTTGTATTACGAGCTAAACATGCGGTTATATATCCGCATGCGTTGGAAAAGTTCATTGCATTAGCTTTTCTAATATTCATGGGGAGATAGACGAGCTTTCTATTTTTGTATCTAGCGCTGAAGAAGAGAGTGGGAGTTTGAATCGGTTCCTTTTATCTTCGCGACAGAGTTCGAGGCGAAGGGAGTCGCATGCAATGTTCACTAGTATCGACAAGGGAATTGACTTGATAAATACCATGATGTGATCTCACATCCTACCTATATTAGAAACGAAATAAACTGGCCCAATCCCAGTTCCCACTCCCAGACATCGAACATTTTACCACAAGGCTGCGAGACGAGGCTACTAACGACATACGCAATTCCTATTCCGGAAATAGGTGAAACCGGGTCAAACCCGCGGGCCGAGCCGCGGTGGAGAAAACTCCCGGCACATTTAATTACTGGCCACATGCTCGACCCTGCCGATTCTTACCGAGACGGGTAAGTGAGGTGATAACAGAGCCATCGAATCTATATTTCACAGAGAAGAAAAGGAGAGGAAAGAGGCGTTCAAAATAGGATCCGTATGTGAATTATATAATATAGATATATATAAATATACAACATAGATAAACGGAAAATAAGATACATCGTCGCTGCATACGCGTCTGCGTTGAGGTTATGGTTTCGATATGCTCCCAAGGTCCTCAATCGGCTAGGGAATTAGCTGGATTCAGATACACGTGTATGTATATACATTGCTTTCAGACGATAGTTCGTAACCATAGAAGCACATGCTTGAGAGAACGTTGTCTGAGTTCAAAATTTCTTTATTTCTATACGCCCAATCCCGACCTTGGGAGATTATTACGAACCATCTAGGATACCTAGAATACTTTAAACTACATAGGCACTGTCTCCACTCTATTTTCTCTAAGCTTACTTTCCTATATCATTCATAGCTTTGGTATAAGGTATAAAGTCCAGAGTAAGTAAATGTAATGCAAACACATGATAGGAATGATCAGAGTCTTGTCCTCGACATTCATGACGATCGTCTTGTCCTTCCCCTCTGCTGAGCTACCCAAATTGAGATTCTCGAGATCTACGTCATCTTACGCGGGGTCTCCCTAGATCGTACTTATCACTGCTACCGATAAGGCTAATCTATCGCGGCGGGGGGAACTTCACGTGCATCGCAATGCGGTAAGGTACAGGAGTTCGCAAGGCTGAGATCTGAGGCTTCCATCTGCGTAGATCGATCTGTCATACGTCGAGTGGCTTGCGGCTGCTAAAAATATTTCCTATGATACAACTTGGAGATCGCTGGGGTGTGCGGGAGATTGACTTGATTTCTCAGATACTACGT
This sequence comes from Paecilomyces niveus, assembly GCA_003116535.1. Classification (NCBI taxonomy): domain Eukaryota; kingdom Fungi; phylum Ascomycota; class Eurotiomycetes; order Eurotiales; family Thermoascaceae; genus Paecilomyces; species Paecilomyces niveus. The sequence goes on from QEIL01000001.1 coordinate 118,336, forward strand.
AGCCAGACTAGAATGTGACAAACTACTAATTCTTGGACATATTGTCCGAAGCAAATTTATTTTTTGGAACTAGATCAGCAGTATGCTGTCGCATTTGAAGACGGAACACTATATCCATGTATGTATAGGTCTATGTATGTACAACACCCCAAGGGCCAGTCACGGTTTGGATGACTGCCCGTAGGGCAATAGCCGGGACATATAATTACCATGAGTGGATACCACTCCCTCTCCACAAAGCTGCCTTGGCGGTTGCCAGATTCTCCATGCGGGAGAAATCAGATAAACCCGCGCAAGCGCCCAAGATCACGAATCAGTTTTGTTTGAAGAAATATCCGCAGAATGACTCTTGTGCCGAAAAGACCGGCAACCCTTAATTTCTTTACTTCCCAACCTTCAAATCAAACACACAAAAAGGTCGTGTCACGTCACAGTCCTTGTACTTTTTGTTTTTTTTTGTTTCTGCATGACGGCCCATCTTCCAGCCACATTATTTTTAGCACACCCTCTCTGTACTCCAAAAGTTGACCATTCGAAATTGAAAATTGCAACACCACATAAATGCTCGCCAAAATGTCACAAGACGATGTTGCTCAATGTCTGCCATTTATATGGCGGAAATGCTTCGGAACAGGAAGAATATCGGTGAAGACTCAAGAGGTTCTTGGTAATCCAAAAGGTGCGAGAACGAAGTCGGTGTTTAGACAAGTGAACGGAAGTGAATATGATAAAAGATGGACAATCGAAGTGGAGGGAATTTTCGAATATTAATTGCCGCCCATATTTGCGTTAGCCAAAAGATGCCTGCCGAGAAAAAAAATAACTGCCTGGTGATTTTGTTTCCCGAGAAAGAATCGAACAGTGCCGTAAATGATGAAAATGAAGAAAGAATACGGTTAAGATTCGTCCATTGCTTCATCGATAGTGTTTGAGCTGAGAGACCCTACCGTCGATGATACCGTGGAACCAGCTCCGTTCGCATTTGCAGGACCTCTCCCCCCTTGTTCACCGATGCTTCCCAATCTAGACTCGGCCTGTGGTTCATCTTTCATGCACGCATTTTCGAGGATATTGGTCCACTTTCCGCTTGTGCCTGCATGGCTATGCTTCAGATGCTGCCGGAAATGATCCGCGCGATAGAACTTCTTCGCATTGTTGCATTCTCCGAACTTGTGCACACTTGTCAGGTGCTCGAACCTCCGGTCCCAGTCGGGCTGCGGGAAATTTGGGAAGTCTTCACCGCAATAACCACATGTATCATGAGAAGGGCCCGCGCTGGTCTGAGCCGCAGGTGATATAGAGGGATGGAAAGCAGCTTGGTACCCTGACAGAGCAGCACAAGACCACGAATGACGACGGAGATGGAGTGAATTCTGGTGACGCTCGGCCTCATTCTTGTTCTTAAACCGGTTGTTGCAGAATTGGCATGAATATTGCTTCTCTGACTCGTGAGCTCTAGAAAACGGGAGTCAACGTTAGTTTCCCATGATGTGGCAAATGGCATTCTCGGGGGGTGACAGTAATTTACCTCAGCTCTTCGGGACTGTTGAACTTCTTTGGTTTCTTTGGGCAACAGTCACAAATGAACATGCCTTGGATCCCGGGGCCTGCCGGCTTCGACACGTTCAGCGTTGTTTGTACAGACATCTTCCGTGCAGATGCTGTATTCTGAGGTTCAGGCAATCCGCAGTACTGAACACCTCTGGCAGCTGGCTGGCCTACCAAGGACGCTGGGGGGCTGGGGTTCAGTATTGACTTTTCGTGATATTGCTCGAGGTCCGAACCGGGCGATATTCCCCCGGGGGACAGACGATCGTAGGAAGAGATGCTTGTTACACTGCTGCCTCCCAATGACAACCCAGCAGATGATGCGTAAGAACCTGTTCGCAAACTTGCTGAAGAGACCGACGATAGTGATCCAGGGCAAACTTGGTATCGAGAATTAGGGGAAGTCGAATTAGTAAATGGATGTTCTGTAGTCCTTCTCTGGCGATCACCGTTGCTCATCGATGCCCTTCTCTTCATGCCTTGTTGTTTGTACTGGGCTGACGCTCCTTCGAGGTAAGGGGGGGTACGGTCTCCTAGAGGACCCTGCCGGTATTGCGCAGAATCTTCAGTAGAGAAATCACCTTCCACGTCCGAAAAAACTCCCTGGTCATAGCTTCCTCGGTTCGATCGACTGGGTAAGCTGAATGTATCCTCAGATTGAGGCGTTGTGCCACCGCCAGGCCGGCGAGCAGCATTCTCGAAATCAAGTGCGAAAGAGGGTGCGCTGCTTTCAACACTTGGGCTGCGGCAGTCCATATAATCCTTCCATCCTAGCTTCGTTCCCGGTGAAATGCCTCCAGAGGGACTATTATACCACCTGAGATCCAACGAGCCTCCTGGGCCATCTGGAGCACCAGGAGAGGGCAGGGTTCCCGCACTCCTTGGATGGAAAGGCAACGCCGTCAGTGAATTCCGACTGTCAATTCCTAGAGGGCCAGGGTGTCGTGAGGGAGAGTGGGGCTTTCCGATTTTTGAGAGAAGATGTTGGTCGTATGCATCTGAAGAGTTTTTCACGCTTTTGCGAGAGAAATCTCGCTCGCCCTCGAGACTAGTTCACATGGTCAGCAAGATTCTTATCGGTGCGGAACTCCCTCAATGCATTGCTACTGATCCATTGGCAATCAATGCGGAGGAGAAAGGAAGACATATCCGACTAAGAATCAACAAAGTTACTCACATTGGTCCAGGCATGTTTGGAGAAACAGAACCCCTGAAGCCCTCATCACTACGGGGAGGGAGTTCGATCTTAATCGGCGCCTCAGGGCTCTTTGATAGTGGTGTACCACTGTTTCTTCTATCCAGATCGGCAACCATTGGTCTGTTACTCCTGGTCAATGGTTCAGGACGCTGATGACCTCCATACAGACTCGAACCTGGATCAATCGGGGCCAATTTCCCGAAATTACCAAATCCGCTTGAATTCGCGTGAATCCAGCCCGCATCATGGCCCGACTGGAGGGAGTTTATATGTGGGGGAGGTGGAAGGGGTGGAGGAGCAAAGTCCTGCACATTCTTGGTAGGAATCCTCATAGGTCCACGCGTTGTGAACGACTGTTCACTGGCAGGGTTGGATGATGAATTGGCCGTAGGTATATGTCGGTCATAGCTATTATTGAAATCGTGGACGTGGATCGAGGGCGGGGAGGATAGCCGCGGAAACTCCATATTCAATCAAAGGGTTGCCACAATCCAAACATCCAGGGAATGGAGAGCAACAGAAGTGGCCTTTGAGTCTTCAGCTGCGAAGTGTATATGGCGATAGACGGATGTTTCGCTATTGTCTCGTGGTGGCAAGTAGAACGGCTCACAGCGGGTAGTTCGTCGTGCCCAGCTGAGGGGCAAGATCAGACGGATGAGCTCCGTCGGTGAGAGAGGTCCGAAATCTTTCCAAGACAAGTTATAATTGTTCTTTTAAAAGGACCCCGGGGCGAGGTAGAGCGTAGTGGCGCGCAGTGGAGCCCGTCAACAGAGCAAGAGAAACAATAGTCCTTCTGGCGCTTGTGTCTGGATTGGGGAGTGGTAAGGTTAGCCTTGGAACTCGTCTTGTCAAAACAATAGGGCTGAACGACGTACCCTATTCGGGTCTCTCTGGGCGCTCGACGCAGTCCACTCCCTCATCAGCCAAGATGATATCCACCACACTTGAATGGATCCCTTCCCTTATTCGCGTGGAGCAAACACTGAATAGCGGGGTTAAGTGGAAGGGCCAGAGAGCATAGTGAATGGTATCAAACGTGCGTGTACGGACGGGACGTAGTGGTGGACAACCGGCCAGTGATGGAGCAGGAGCCGCCTGCCAAAAAGTTTTTCTCTTTTCCTCTTTCCGTAAGATATGTCCAATGCAATGACGGCGAAACGCGAGAACAGCCTAAGTATACTAGATGCCGCGGTTGTGTGGAAAACTTTCCCAAGCCGCAAAACCAGTCACCCGCGTCGTCGATGTATTTCCGTCGACACTGAGCGCGGAAATTGCTCTTTTCAGACAAGAAAGTCTGATTGCACCCGCCACCTGTGGGGGGGCAATTTGTGAATGTTGACAGTGAACGATCTTGGTTCGCCGCGGGCCAGAAAGACAACCAGCCGATTTCCGCTCTGCAGGGTGTGCTGTTCGGATCGAGAGCGCGCGCAGGGAAGGAGGAGCAGGCGAGTTAAGAGAACGAGTGAGATCCGAAAAGGATTGAGACTATCATTCGCATCGGTATCCGCACCAGCTGCAGCTCCGGTGGGCGCTTTTTTTCAAGCGCTGGGATGCCGGGAGCTAGGTTCGAGTCCTTACACCGTATGGGGGTGTAACGACGAGACGAGCAGATGGACCAGGATCGAAGACGCTTCGTCGAGCCAAGACCGCGGAAGGGTGGGCGGCAAGCCCCAGGGCCGATTTTCACGACTGTCACTTGTCAGTGGATGCAGTCCAGTGGCTCTAGCTGGAGCAAAGACGGTTTAGTGATACGTACAGTGGTGTTAGCTGGAGACATGAACTCACGCCGTTGGAAAAGGCCCGCGCCGGAACGGCCAGGCAAGGCTTCATGGGGGTTGCGGGCTGGCGGGAGCTGGCAGGGCGTGGCGGACTCCAGGACCCTCACGTTCGATTGGAATTGAATTAACTTCTCCCGAACCAGGACCAGGGTGGTCGCAGTAGGGCAGGCCGTGATACCAGGCGGTTTAACTGGGGATTTGTCCTGGCGCTTCGGGATAGCCGTCGTGGAGCCGTGCGTTTCTGAACGGTGATGCGCCAGTGGACAGACCTCCAGGAGATCAGCTAGCCCATCTCAGGGTAAGAGAGAAAAAAAAGTTGCGTCCACCCCAGGGGATGACGAGAATCGGAATTCGCGTCAAGAGCGTATCAGATCCCTCAACCCGTTGTTAGAAGCCAGAAAATCCTCTAGCATGCACCCGCCAGTGAGGCACACGCGCAGATCCAAAGAGAGGATGTGTATTTCGTACTGACAAGAGGGGACTGTGTGTGCGATTATTCGTCCCTCTGATCCATGGAAACAATCCAACAACAGCTTGAGTCGCGTCTGATCATCGTCGGGGCCGGGGCCGAAGGGACACGCTAGAAGGTCGTGAGAATCCTCCATGGAGCGGTGAACACGAGCTAGATTGAGCTACTCAGCCGAGGGCAGGATAAGTTAGCTAGTTACAACGGTTCGATAAGGCAGTCGCTTTCGTTCCACGGTAGGTCATACTAATAGTCGAGTACACTACAAAAATTCCCTAGCGACCTAAACCTCCCCGATGACCCCCATCGTCCTCCATCATCCTGACCAGTGACATGCAGCTAGGTACCTCTGTACTGGCTCTGTGCGACTGAGATAAATTAAGAAGAGCAAGGATATTTCTGCTACAGATATACCTGTGGAGATACATCTTCTGATGATGATCATCTTTGGTCGCGGGGTGTTTTCTCTATGCCAGTCAGGACGGTATGAATACAAGAAGTACGATTACACCTTGCGATGGCTAACTCAGAGAGAGTGTGTATGTAGAAAGTACGTTGTCGCTTTCTGGTGGCTAATTTGTTCGCCCCAAACACTCATGCAGTTCATGATGGCGGCAAAGAATCACTGGGCTAGCGGGGGGGAGAAACATTCGATGGAGATGGCCGTTGCGTATAATAATTACGGAGTACATGGAATAATGATATTCCTCGGAACCGTCGACCCAGAATGTCACAGCGTCCGATATGACTGGGTCCAAGAGTAATATTATTATTGTTTCATTGCTGACCGGATGCCCCCCGCTTCAAGTTCTCAGGACCCCACGACCCAGAAAGATTGTTATTGGGCATGGAAGATTGTGAGATTGAGAGAGAGCGAGTACAATGCACAACATTCTCTACGTTACGAATTCTTCGGGTTCCTCTTCTGTTCCTGTAAGTACACGAGAAGACCTTCTCTACCAGGCCGCTGACGGCTCCAGGAGTTTCATAATAATAATTATTATTGACATTATTATTAGCCGCCATTTCCAAAAGAGACCCGTTACACCCTTTGCCGAATCCCTCTTAGCCGTCACCTCTTCGCAACACTGTTAGATAGTAAGGAGCAGTCGGAGACCAAGGCTGCCCTAGAAAAGTCTCAGCTCCACTCGGTGCGGCCTTGTCAAGCATGACCCGTTGCGCTAAACCAAACTCCACCTCGAGAAGCATGCACTGCCACAATAATGGCCCTGGGTCCTTCACTCCTGTTGGTCTGCCCTGTGCGTGAGAATCAATTCAGGGTACTCTCTCTCCAGTATCCAGCGAACGCTGTGCTGCAGTCGAGGACGGGCCACAGTTGGGGAAAAGAAACACTCAATGATATAACAGACTACCTGGTTTGAAACCGGAATGGTCACATTATCAATGGTGTACAGAAGCGCTGACAGCAGACGCGTATGTTTACAAAGATAATTGTCAATCGGTACCGATGTACGGAGTATCTACCTAACCAAAAGAAGTTGTTACGCAACTGTCCAGGTGGAACAACCCATCGTGCCCCGTAAGCGCCGATTGCCAGCACTGGTCACGGATCCACATAAGCTCGTCAAGATGCTGAGGGCTGCAATCATCTCGGCTTAGGAGCCATCCGTGAGGCCCCCCATCGAGTCTCAAGCTGAACCTCAAAGCTCAGAGGGAAGCATTTTCAGCGGCAATCCTGAGGTCAGTGCGTCGATCAGACGTATCTGATTTGGATATTCGACAGATGGCCCAGAACTAGTCGGCGGAACTCTCCAATGACATCGGATACATCCTTAGGTGGATAGCAAATGCAGAAAAAAAGTTGGTGTTCCAGCGAGGTGTCAAAGCTGTCCACTCATAACAACTACGTTCTCATTAAGCCCTGACCGAGGCCAAGTTCGGAGGATTGTCAGGCATGAACCCACCTACTACTGTACTAGGTACTCAACTTTCTCCTCCTGGGCTGCATCGAATCCTGAGGGTCGCACGCAGCGACAGGGTTCAGGATGATTTTCGAGGCAAGCTAGGGTGCGCCCTGAAGCGCTGCTGCAATATAAAGTTGGGCTAGGTTGCTGTCCGGGCGCCGTCAGCCTTAAGAGGCTGCGGCTATGTGCCCGTGCACACGGCTCTAGTCAAGGGAAGTTTAATGAGCTGCCGCAGTTGTCTCCTACAGCGTCCTCCGTAACCACACCGACCACTCACTATAACACCTGTGTCTCTTTAGGCAGGTGGTGTTTCATCCTATAGGCTAGCCTCAATCCCTGGGCGTGGTAACAACCGGTCAACTGGTCGTTCCTTTTGGAGATATATTATTATTGATCGATTTGGGACCCTTACTCTAAAGGGTCCGTCATCACACGTCATGACAGAAATTCGAGTAAGCTCCTGATGTTTCCATACCATCATTGTTCGTCCTCCTTTGCTCTAGCACGATGTATCGTCTGAGGTCTCTTGGGCCTCCTGGAGAAAGAGAGACGTCCAGAATAGAGCCTCCTGATCGATGCCTGACACGGTGGAGCTATCCGGCATATCAGGCGATCCTCGTGTAACGGACACGACGGAGATTACGTTCGAAACGAGTGACAAAGAAAGCATAGTTTCTCCGGCTTTCCGGCTGAGTGCGGGGCGGCATAACTTACAAGATATTCTTTGACGAAGATGGATCTGACCTTCGAGATGCTCCGCTATACGTGCAACACACAAGTGCAATTACCCGATGTTGCTGTTCGTTCGAAATCCCGGTATGTTTTGTGTGAGGCTCACACAGTCGTAAGAACCTGCAGTTTCACTTTTATCTCTTGTTTGGGACACCCCGCACAGCTAGGAGGCTGGGACAAGGCAGTGATCTACGAGAGTAGACGTTCTTGGTGTCAACATCAGCAGCCAAGATACTCGAAGAGCCGTTCTTCAAGGTGGCAGCATCATCACCGGACCACAATTGTTTGTTTCTGCCCACCATAAGTAGTGCATCTTACTGGCTTGATACTGATATATACTTTAAACCATTTGAAGTGCTAGTGGGGACAACCACGCTCAGAGGAAATAGTTGGCGCAAGAACAGAGAGGGCCACGGTGAAAGCTGTCGAAGACGTTTTCAGAATAGAACATGTGGCCTTTCTTCGGATTGTTGCAGCTGACTTGTGTCAGGTCTCGAGACGCTGTCGGACAAGGAACAATGCTTATACTTACATCACAGACCTTTCCCTTAATCTACAGTTTGATTTCCAACAGGCATTGAGGTCTTAAGACTCAAAGACAAGGCTGCAGCGAAGTCTCGGCGTAGTGTCCGAGGACCACTCGTTATTTTTTGAACCATGTACGGGAAACCCCTGGCTACTAGATCTGCATGGGTCAAAGCTGTCCCGCAGTTGTATCGTGCCTATATAGGAATTGTCTCGGGAGATCTCGAACACGGAAATACATGACGTTTCCACAGGGCTGTGCAGTTGCAACGAACCAAAGTCGAATCATCCTTCGAGATAATAATAGCTATGGATCATAATGCTGACGGATGAACTTCATCATTGGATGGCCTCTAAAGACACGACAGATGGGTCAGTAGTAAGACCCATGGGCAACGTTTAACTCTCAAGAGGTACAGCATGTAGCTTTGTTCCCCTCCACATAGTCCTGATGGGAGGGGTAGAGAAATCGAGCCACTCAAGGGAGAACCCTGACTTGCAAGATCAGGATTGGACCATGGGATTTCTGCCTTAGTTTAGAATAGCACGTGCTATGTGAAGCCCTAGCCCTAGGTCTAGGCCCTATGTACTAGCCCCGCTGCCATCAGCCGCCAAAACTGCCTCGGGACATCCGTCCTTTACCAGATTAGTCAAATAACTTGGCAAGGAAGTCTTTAACGCTTTTCAAGTTCTTCCGACGCCTGGCGTGCGCGGATACAGTGCACCTGGTCTAATATCCTGTTACAATACATATGTGATCTTAACAGACCACACCATTTATCCCTTATAAAGCCGTACTGTCACCATGGCGATGAATCAAGTTCCTGGTGAAAATATTTACATAGGCGGGTGGGTAGCCCTGGTTCGACCCCTCAACTACTTTTTGGCTTTCCAGCACCTGCGCTGTCCTTTCTGCGGGTCAAGCCGCCTATTGGAACGTGCTGACAATACATCTGTCTGTGCTCTAGCTTCCTGTCTCTTAAGAACAAGGCCGCATTAACTAGAGGGAATATTACACATATCGTCTCGGTATTGCGGCTGCAGCAATCTACTGATGTCTTTGCTCCTTACAAGCACCTCGCTATCGAAGTAGATGATGTTGGAGATGAGGATATCTTGCAGCATTTTACGACAGCAAATGCCTTCATACGGTCAGGACTCGATGAGGGTGGAAGCGTTTTAATCCATTGGTTAGTGGAACATTCGATTTCCTAATCCGGCAGTATACCGTTAATTGGTTCCTCTCCTCCGTTGTCAATCGTTTCTCAACCTTGCCTTTTTTACCACCTGCGCTTATATCTTATTTTTCTTCTTTATTCCCTATATCTATATGGCCATCCCTACAGAGTACTTCAGAATCATAGAAGTCGCTGCATAACTGGTCATCCTGGTTGTCTGATGTCATGTGACTTCTATGTCAGAACATCTGACTTCATGCAGTTGAAGTCACAGCACTTCATCATGCATTCCATGGCCCCCCATTCTAGTGACCTTTATTTTTGCAGCATTTATAAGAGATGTGGTTCTGTTTCTAATAAAAAGCAATAGTGCTATGGGAAAGTCTCGGTCCGCTGCAATCTGCATGGCCTTTCTTCTCCATCGAGATCGTGGTACGACGACCCCAGAAGCTACTCTCGCTTTAATCCGCGAAGGGAGACCACTATGTGAGCCGAACGAGGGCTTCATGGAGCAGCTGGCGCTCTACCACCAGATGGGCTGTCCGGAAAATATCTCTGAACACCCTATCTATCAGCGGTGGCTTTACCATCGTGAGGTTGAGGAGAGTGTCGCATGTGGTCGAGCTCCGGAATTGAACACAGTACGATTCGAAGACGAACAACCGCTCAGCGCCGGGGCCTATTCCGAGCAGACAACAGAGATCAAATGTCGCAAATGCCGGTAAGTCTCCCTTCACCTCTAGGGTGCACTCGAGAAGGTCCGCTCGACCTCGTAACAGAGAAGTTAATCCTAATCCTAATGTGGTGTTACAGACGCACCTTAGCAACTACGCCGTTTATCATAACGCATGAGAAGCCTAGCCAGAACAAATCGCGGGGCGCAACAGCCCCTGAATGTGCTCATATCTTTCTGCATCCCCTGACTTGGATGAGACCATCTCTTTTCCCATCAATAGTCCCCGCAGACCAGTCGGATCCCATTCAACAAGCGGAAGATGCACCGCTTTCGGGACGTCTTGCATGTCCAAACGCCGGTTGTGGATCTAATATCGGAAAGTTTGCATGGCAGGGCATGCAATGCAGCTGCGGCAAATGGATCGTACCTGCTATGGGTGTCGCAAGGGCCAGAGTTGATGTCCTTGAGAAAAGACCTGCGAAAGGAAATGCGACGGCCAATGCAAGGCTTGGGGCGATGGGCATCCGTCTACCGCCCGGTATGAGGTCGTTTGGCGCAGGAGATCCCGGGACGGGACGAAATAACCTCTGAGGGCAATCACGGAAGCTATAATTAGACCATACGCTCAGATACCCCGACGGTGACTCCTGACAGACTACTCGTGAGTCGCGAGGTTTGTGAGTACCGCCTCAATGCCGTTATTCTTCATTCCCACAACGATGGAACCGATCCGATTGATGGGATTCTCAAATACAGCAATCTAGTGATCTCCGGTGGCAAGCTCCCCGTGAAATTAGACGACATGCAGTTTGCCATGCATATCCCCTATACTAACGCAACAGCTATCAGACATTTTATGTTGCTGTGAATCACACAGCAAGAGGCCAGAGCGACAGGACTTTTTGCCACATAGATTTTCACTCCGTAGGAGACCCATGCACGATCAGACTAGTGTTGGACCTCCAGATCACGGATCGGAAAGTGTCGTGAATACCAGCGGCAGGCACTCATAATTTTCGAGGACTCGGACGGTCAACGCTTTCTTTACAGATTCTACTCGATAGATCTGACATAGAGATCAACGTAATCATATTATTGGACACCATTGTTTTTTTTTTTTTTTTTCGCTACTGATCGCATAAGCCAAACCCAAACACACTACAACTACTATGTTTAGACCTGCAAAGGGACGAACTTCCAGCAAATGACCCGCTGCCTGAGGCCGCAACCATGGATCTTGCCGTGCGCCTTGCCCTCCATATCATTACCCCATACGCAAACTCGTGGCTTTCACGGATTTTCCCGTCGCCCGCGCTTGGTTCCTCACCGCTGAACTCCACTTCTTACGCCTCGGCATTTGCAAATATTAATCAATCCCTAGAGACGGTCATTCAGAGTCAGCGCTGACTGTGTGTGACTAAATCATCATTGCAAGAACTGAATTAGAGTCTTTGAGTCTGCTATCATCATGGTTACTATTTCCAATGCAACAGACCCCGTCATCTAAGGAGCGCATTTACCGTGGCACCGCAAAAGCCCAGCAGGGCTGTTCATCCGTACCTTTCGCGAGAAGCTCCAGCGGCCGCGCCATAGTGGCCCCTCGCACGAGTCAAGACATGGCCCTGCTCGCTGGCTCTGCGAGTAATGGCGTGGTATGAGAGGTACGAGGACGCCGCAGGCGCCATTTACCTAGACACAACCACCGGGATTGGACTACTCGCTTGAGTCGCTCGGCAGTTTCATCTCGCCATATCTCCTATCGTGGGTCTATCATTTACTAGTATTTAGTCGCCTGTCAGATTCAGCCGAATTGTGACCGGGGCCTCACGGATGAACTGGAATCCATCTTCAGCGTGTCAGTCCGTCAGAAAGATTTTCTCTCTCCGTGTCTCGCCACCGCTTGCAATCTGCGTTGACCGCTCTTGGCGGTCAGCAATAGGTAAAACGAAGCGAAAATTTAACTGTAGCCGCTAAACGCACCGCCAGCGACGGAACCGAGAAAATCCTGACCGTCACTTAGTGAGTTATTGACCGTTGTTTTTGTGGCGCGTCCAGCGACTTTCGTGAAAGCCCTATCGAAGTTTGGGGCAATATTTGTTGTTATTATGATTCCTTGGCGCCAGGGACTCGGAGACAATACTAGTAAACATGGCTTAATTCCCTCCCCCTCAGGCCAACCAGCACTCGGGGGATCTCGCTCCCGAGAGTGAAGATCTCTACGCCTGTCCATGACGGTAGAAGATCAGCACACCAAGAGAAGATGTCTGTGGAAAAGACGGCATATACTCTGGGACAGCGCGTTACAGAGTTTTGCCCTCAGGCAACAGTAAACAGCAAGAGTACCTCGATCAAATATACTGTTCCTTACCTTTTTTTTTTTGCTCGTACTGCGCGTTCCCTTTGTCCACCCACGAAGCATCTCGAGTACGTGTCGGTTAAATCAATAATAATATCACAACCCTCACTATTATTATTATCCCTTAGTCCTAGTCCCCAAGCCGTGCGCAGACCACAGGGCTTGCCCAATTCACATCCATGTCAACCCATAATAATAATTGGTCGCACTACAACCTCCTCTTATCCCGCTTTGGGCATGTATTCATTTGCCCAAAAAACTTTAAACAAGCAAGCGTTCCACTCCCCCCACGATCTCCAGAACCATGGACAGGACCATCCAGACCGGGATGGCGTTTTCTGGAAAGGAGTGAAGAACCTTTAGAACCTTGGGAATAATGGTCCCCGAAAGGCGCTCTACACCCAATCAGGACAAGGCAATGACCGCGCAAGGTTCACCTTGGCGTCCCAAACCCAGCCCCTCGGCATCTACTTTAATAATTAAAAAAATACGAAACGGTGACATCCTTGTCTTTGTCTTTCCGATTCAATAATACACACGCCCCATGACGACGAGGGAGGCAAAAATCGCCAGCCTAGAATTCATGCACGGCTTAGATGCAGGGAAAGGGGATGATGATGACTATCAGAAATGGTGGAAGCACATGCCACATTCCCTACCTCGTCGCTTCGGCGTCTAAGTTTACTAACAACTGCTCTTTCAGGGTACTTTCGGGGATTTTCGGGGACCTCGATTCGAAGAGGGTGGATATTTTTAGAGGGGTCATGATATAGAATAGTAGGTACGAAAAGGGGGAAAGAAGTCTTCCAGACTTTGAATTCGTCTTAAGGATAAAAGATTAATGATAATAATTAGAGACAGAGGTGGAAGAAGATATAATTATAATGTTGATTTCAGTCTCGTGAAAGTGTCGAGACCGCCCTCCTCTTATTAACCTCTATGTCCTAACACTACTTGAACAAACAGAGTAATTAGATACCTATCCTTTCTCTCTAAACTTGATGGGTTGTAGAATTGTAGACGGGACGATAAGAACCAACAAGCATTTAAACTTTGTTGAAGCTCCTTGCATGTATCTGGGAATTAAAGTTAGAGTGTCGAATATATAATATCAAACCATCATCCTAATTACACCTTTCCAAGAATATCCGGTTGACTAATAAGTTATTATGGCTTGCATTCCGCTCAAAATACTATCAAATAAGGCCTAGCACCGCTGAGAATATTTAGCCTTGTCGAGAGGGAAGGACTAGGCTAAATTAGCTATAGAGGTGAGCTGTAGGCCACTACGCATTTCGCAGGATTCATGTTGTTGATGGCATAATCATGATATTATATATAAGCTTCCCATCCCCTCTGGACATCTAAACTAAGTTATTCCAACCTCTTTTTATTTGCGACGTTAGAGAAAGCGTCTGATAGGATACAACGCATTGGTGTGCGCTTTGTAGACTACCCTCCGTTTGCTGCACATGCATAGTAAAATAAGAAACAAGGTCCATAGCAGGAAATAAGCACTTTGCTCATAATTCCAGCCTGGACTTTTAATACCATATAATTGAATGCCTGAGAAATCAAGTGTCTACAAGATCCTCTGTTCCAGGTCCTTTTGGTCTAATGTCAATGTAGAACCATGTCAGATAGAATATTATAATATGCAGTGAGATATATCGTCTAAGAAATGATCAACAATACAAACCCCGGTTAAAACGATGCTATTTTAAACCCAAATACCGGTGCGCATGTAGATGACTTAATTGACAAGGTGCCATTATCGAGGGCAAAGGGTCTATATAAGACGTTAATAGATCGTCAATCCGCCAAGAAAGCTTGTGCATATTAATATATAGCATGTCTACATATAGCGAGCACAACATCGAGCAAGGGGGGCGGGGCTGAAGGCTGAAACAAAGATGCAGCATAGTATGCATAAGAAAGATGTGCATCTGACTTCAATATATTATTACAAGCACCGTTGAATGCACAGATGCAGGATGCCCCATTTAGAATAGACGGTGCCAGTTCTATAGCTGCAATGTAACACCCATGCCTGGTCAGTCGAGGAATCTGCAGCAGCGTTGAGCTAGTTTAGTTCATGATCTGCGGTCCGATCTATTGTTAAGGCATCCTCTTGAGGAGTAAGTTTGACGGTAGTATATGCAGACTCGCGGATGGGGGGTACGGCAAATGTCTTCTTCTCTGATAGAGCTAATATATGACGGTCCGGACGCACCACTATTTTCAGGGGCCCTGGTATCTTTAAGTGCAGCGGGAATCTGAGGTAGTACATAGTTCCATGAAATCTATGTATGTTGCAGAGAACCTTGTAGACCCATAAGGCGTAGTCGTGCGCATAATGCTTTTGTGACCGTATTATTAGGTGAGTGAACGGATGAAGGAACAAAGAAAAAGAGATTAGACCCCCTTGTCTTATATCCGTTGAGTTAACAGCTGGAACAAGACCATTTGCGGGCCCTGATGCAGCCAGTCGTGTCGCAGGTGGGCAGGGAATAGCAACCATGTTGGTTTCAATATGCGCTCTTATTTTTCAGCTAACGGGCCGAACTTTGATGACCAGCCACACTGTGGTAGGACGTAGAGAAATCCGGAACAGTTTCTGGGTGCCATGTGCGAATGATCCCATGTTCCTACACCCTGCACCATGTCTGACTTGCATAGCTGTAACCAATTGCACATCCGCTGATCTAGCGGCCCATTTGCTGGGTGAGCGCTCCTTAGGGCTGATGCGGATACGAGAACAAGCGAGGCATCATCCTGTGGCGCACAGGCAAGTTAACCCTGGACATCGAAGGAATAAACTATAGGCTTATTCGTCAGCGGCAGACTAAGCCATCCGCAGATGCAAAGCACATTAGTGCTTATCCTCGGGGGCCTGCCCCCCTCACATTGAAAACTCAAAATATGCTCATCCATTGCGCTCTTTGTTCGCTCTTCCTTCCTTCCCGTCAGGTGTCTAGGGAAGATCATCTAGAGACCAAAAGAACGCAAGCAATAATCAGATACTCGGCACCAGACCATGAGGTTCGTATCATCAATCTGAACATTCAGGAGACTGTGGAGTCATGGATATGTAGTTGATACTACCCACATATGCTGGAATATCATCTTCGCTGGAACAAAGAACGTGATGTATCTCTAGAGCGTCGGAACCAGTAACAAGAGAATTTCTCTCGAAGACGAAAGCCAAAAGCTGATGGTACTGTGGCATAACAGCCTGGACGCAAACGCCAGTTCAGATATCCTTCCGTTTTCCCTCATCGGGAAGAGCTCTGATAGGTGTAGGCCGAAGATCATTGGAGACTATGCAGACTATACAGCATTGACTTCGACGGTTAATGCCCACCACTTCTTGATTTTATCTAGTGATAAAAGCGAACGGATAAGGTGATAAGATAGTCATGTATTCTCCACAACTCATCCTGCCGGATCAAACTTAATATGGTCGATCTAGAGCTGACCAGGTTTGGTATAGAGCTATGAACATCGAGTTCAGAACTGGCGCCGGAATACTGAACCGGCTGCCATATGGATCTAATAGGTGTTATCGTATGGAAGAGAGCCCCGGAACGGCCACATGAACCCTTTGGTCAACAAGAACCCTCAGGGATCTCAACGGGTCAGACGGGTAAGCGATGCTGCTGTTTCCCGCAGATCGTCCCGAATCTTCTAGTCAGCTGGATAATCGACGGACTGGACACCAGTGCACTGTTGTGATAACGCTGTAAGTCGGCCTAAATGCTGACATCCTAGCCACCGCGCTCAGGTGGAGAAGAGGGGAATCATGCTGATCTAAGAGTTTGACTGGCCATCCTCGCCTTGTTATCGGTCATAAGAGCAAGACAATGACATATGTCTTAACCCTAGGGCATCTTTCTCATTTCCCTAAATTTGGTCACATGTCACCGTCTCCGAGTGCTTATTGACGCACGCAGTTCTTTCGAGAGATCTCTGTTGGATGATGACACTAGATATGTCAATATTCAATACAAACCCCTGTAATAGTTCAGGGTTCTCCTGTTGGAACGGATGGAAAGAGTGTCGGATCTTTCAACCGTTCACGGCTCCTTTTCGCAAGTTCGATATTACGGATCCTGTCGATACGCATCTGATAGAAGTTCCTAGCATCCGTTAGCCTATGTCAACAAGGTGGGGGTTTTTGCCTTTCTGACATACTTGTGGAGCGAGAAAATACGCGGAAAATCTTCCGATTTGGACTCGGTCGCTGCTTTCTTGATGGCATCGATCTGTTCATTGTCAACGTCGACAGGAAAGGATACTACTTGTATGAGAGAAAGGTACCTTGTCGTTCTTCTCTTTCTCTGCATCGTTTGTTTCCTCCTTTTTCTTCTTCTCCTTATCATCTTCCTCTTTACCATCCTTTTTATCTTTCTTATCCTTCTTATCCTTCTCTTCTTTTTCTTTCTTTTTCCGCTGCTTTTCCTCATACTCCTTTTGAACCATCTCAATTTCACGAGCTAAAGCTTCTTCTTTCTTCTTCGCGGCCTCCTTTTCAGAGTCGATGATAGGGGAGCAGAAACCACGGTCTTTCAGATGTACAGGACAAACGTAGAAAAAATCCTGCATGGGTTGTTAGTGAGCACGATGAGCACAATATCTATTGAGAGCCATTCGACCATCTACATAGTACCGATGTGGACTCCGGGTCTCTTACTTTGTTATCAGGCGTAATCAGGACGCTTGTGGATGGCTTATAACAGATGTAGCATGCCTTGGCGGCGTTGTCCGCCACGCGGCGCAAATGCCACACATTAGGAAGAGACATTTCTCTCAGGGCTACAATTCCTTCTGAACAATGCAGGTACCTTTCGCAAATGCTCTAGGATTCTGGGACCAGAGTGACGCCGAGGTGGTGCAGAAGACACCTGCGCCGAGATCTTATTATGGCGGGGTGTTCCAGTCTCCGAACGGAACTTGCGGGCTCCGATCTTGATAGATCCAAAGACTAGATCGGTCATGTGATTATAGACGATATAATCAGATGAAGCACCGCGCAGAATTTGAGAAAGACGCTGTCAGTTGCTCTCTTCTATCAAGCAACTGGCGCAACTGAGGACTAAACAGATATGTTACCGTTGAAGCACTCGGTCTCTGATCCCTGATTGCTATTTTGCATTAGCTCTCAGACTCCGTTTTGACCACCCTCCAATGCCTCGCCTATGTAGCGTCTAATCACTAAACAGGATTTTAATACGCAATAAGCAAACAAGACAAGCGTTCTTAAGGAAAGTAAAATAGGCCCTTCAGAAGGGTACAGTGATTTGTATATAGCACAGATATGGTTGGACCGGGACGCCCGGAATAGGTTTACTCGGTCATGCCCTTCTCCATCGCCTTTAGAGCGTGTGGTCCCTTGGAACCAGGTAAGATGTCTTTTGCATTTTCTGCACGTCTCCTGGCATCAGCCCAGATCATGAACTCATCATAGGTCTTTGGCATGACACGGATGTCCTTCTCAACTAGGAACGTGTAGTTGAACATGCCAGTCGACTTTCGCGTTCCGTGCTCCACGTCACGGACCTTGGTGTCGACTCTGACCTGTACCTTGGTGAACTTGGTATCGCCTTCCTTGCCTTCGGGTTCAGTGTAGGAGACCGTCGCCCTCAGATACAACACGCTGCCCACAGGCACGGGATTCTCGAAGGTGCTAGGGTCCAGGGAGATGAAAGTCGGTCTGGCATGAGCAAAGGAAGCCGCACAGCAGAATGCCAGCTCAAATGACTGTCTCAGCAGGAAACCACCGAAAATCATGAAGTTGTGGCGATTGCGGTACTGCGGCTGCATGATCATTGCCGATTTAAGGACCGTGTCATCCATAAAAATGACATTGGAAGGTCGCTTGTCTGGCAGATTAGGATCTATTTGAGAGTTAGTATGTTCTGCAACTCGCCTGTTTCGCATCATGAAGACTTCTTACTCGACCACGCAGCCTGCTTCATCCACAGCGAATGGATAAGGTTGCTCTCTTCATTGTTCGGGGCTTGCGCCAACAAGGTCCGCTGTCTCAAGGCCTTCTTAGCCTTGGAGTTCGCTTCTCCCTTCTTGAAGAGAAGGCGCTCTTCCTCCGTCTCTAGGGCAAGAGGAGCAACTGGAATAGGCCTATAAAAGACATCAGCAAACGGATAGATTCACGCAGCTAGGATCTGACACCTACTTCCTGGTGATGGGATCGAGGGACACCATGGTGAAAGCGCAGGTAATCAGCACGTCCTCTGGCTTGACCTGCTCTCCCTCCGCAGGGGCCTTCGCCACCTGGAGGGATATCTCCATACTTGATCTGCCAGTTGCATAGGTGACCTGTCCGCTGAGCTCCAGATCACAGATCTCCTTGAGTGGGTGCTCAATGGTGATCCTGTCTACTGCAGCGGTCACCGTAGCTACTGAATCTCCGGTGTGCCTGTACGCAATGACACCTGCCATCGCATCGAGGTCCATGAATAGAGCACCCAATCTGGCCGATTGAGTTAGCTTGATACTAAACCTATACATGGCCATGGATTAGGCATTACCTGATGTGGCCCGTGGCATTGAGATATGAGTCCAGCAGCCACTTATCCTGTGCCAGAGGCAGCACCTGGACATCTTTGATTAGCAGAGCATTCATTTTTGCCCAAACCATGCACACTCACCGCGCAGTAGTAGCTATCGGACATCTTCCTCGGGGTCAGGTCGGGCTTTGGACGTTCCTTCGCAGCCGTCCCATCAGGGTTGGCGGCATCTTCCCGAGCTTTCGTCAAGGCATCAATCCAAGGCGTCTTCACACGCATTGGCATCCATGTTGGTCGAGGTGCTGCATTGGTCTGCGTCGGGTGGAAGTCCCTAGATAGCAGGGGCTGGAACTGCTTAGCGGCCCTGATGCATGGCGTAGACGCTGCGCGTCTTGAGCCGGCCAAAGCCGTTCTCCTACCGAGCCCGAACATGATCCCTGTCAGTGCTATCCTACAGCGACGATGGTAGCAAGTTGCGATCAGGATATAGCACGATGATTCACGATTTCTTGGAATCCGCAGCCGCAACGTTAGTTTTCCCGTTCCGGGTGAAGACTAAGCCGTCGGCACATCGATTACTTATCAGCTTCACAATACTCTCGATCGCCACGCACCGCCGCCATGATACTGGGACAGGGTATACCCACCCTTTATCATCTGCTCTTACCATGGACCTGGTATAGCGCCCAGATCGCGTTCAACATGCGCGCGCGTTCTCTCTGTTTTCACAAGTGCCATGGAATATCCAATGACATCATTCCGAACCATAAACGACCAGCGATGATGGAACTCTTCGACCGCATCCAGTTCGACATAGTGGATACAATAAGTGGTTAATGGGTTTAGATAGGAACAGATTATGCAGCAACAATGGAACCATCTTGATACAGGAACAAATTCACCCTTGTTAAATCGCCTTTCCGATATTAACTCTCCCGAAGCAGCAGCAGCACGCCCGATATCGCAGGAATTGAAAAATCCCGCGTAGATCAAAAGCTTGATCAGCATTATCCATAATGCTATACATCAGTAATGTGGAGGAGAGCTACAGTTGACTGGCCGTTACCTTTTCTCGGCCGACAGATCGTCAAAATGACTTCATCGGTTTGAAGTATACAAAAGATCGCTCAGGCGATCCGACCCTGGCTATATGATTCAACTGTTACCAAGCGGTCTGATGGGTTCCAGAAGATTAAATTCCGCTGGACAGACCTCATTGCGGAATTGAAAACTACATACGCAAGACAGATCTGCAAACATGAGTGACCCTAACAATCCAAATATCGCGAAGAGGACGACCCCTCAATGGGCTCTCTACCAGAGGGAGAACTTCTGGAAGCTGAATGAGGGAAAGACTGCTCCGTTCAACACAGGTCATCTTCCTCATCAAATAGATATTTATTTGTCTCGACTAACACACAATTGCACTCATAGACCCTAAGAAGTTGGAAGAAAAGGCAAAGGAAGTACTCAGTCAAGGAGGATGGTACTATGCTTCTTCGAATGCTGGCATGTCCAACACCCATCTTGCCAACCGACAGGCCTTCTTTCGTCACCGTATTATCCCGAACCAGCTGGTGGATACAAACCTGCGAGACACGACAACAGAGATCTTTGGTCATAAGGTTTCCGCGCCCATTGGATTCGCCCCCATCGGCATCAACAGAATCTACCACCCTCTGGCTGAAGCGCCCGTGTCCAAAGTAGCTGGCGAACTGAACCTGCCATACTGTCTCTCCACCGCAGGAAGTACACCAATAGAGAAGGTCGCGGAGGCGAACGGCAAGGGTCCTCGCTTCTTCCAGCTATACATGCCCCATGATGATGAATTGACACTGTCGCTACTCAATCGTGCCTGGAACTCCGGATTTGACGCTCTCATCCTAACGACCGACACCTGGCAACTAGGCTGGCGACACGACGACGTCGCCAACTCCAACTACGCCTTTTACCGCGGCATCGGCGCCGATCTGGGTCTCACCGACCCCGTCTTCCAGAAACGATGCCGGGAAGCCGGCCTCGACCCGGAGAAAGACAAGGTCGAAGCCTCAGCAAAATGGATCGACAGCATCTGGCACGGCCGCGCCTGGTCATGGGAGAAGATTCCATGGCTGATTAAGGAATGGAAACGTATCTCGGGTGGCCGCCCCTTCGCCATCAAGGGCATCCAATCCGTCGCTGGCGCAAAGAAATGCGTCGAGCTCGGCGTCGATGGCATCATCGTCAGCAACCACGCCGGCCGCCAAGTCGACGGCGCAATCGCCTCCCTAGATGCTCTCGAGAGCATTGCCAACGCCGTCGGCGACAAGATCTACATCATGTTCGACTCAGGCGTGCGAGGGGCCAGCGATGCCGTCAAGGCCCTCGCGCTGGGCGCAAAGTTCGTCTTTGTCGGCCGTCTCTGGGTCTGGGGTCTTAGTATCATGGGCGAAGAGGGCGTGCGGCACGTCATGAAGTCTCTCCTGGCTGATTTGGATATCCTTATGGCTGTTGCGGGATTCAATAGCGTGAAGGAATTCAATAAGGATATTTTGGAATCGTATCCGAAAGGGTACACACTGATTGCTGAAAAATCAGCCATCTGATCGCATGAAAGCACTCGAATCACAGAGACGAAAGAATAAAAAGCTCCTGTGGCATGATCGATGACCTGGAGTGGAAACGAAGCAACTTAACGCCCTCTTAGTTAGACAACTAGATGTCTAGAGGATGACTACTATGGTAGATACGAAATGACAGTTTTTTTCCCGAAAAATAAGCATTATTTGAGATGACCATAACGAATAAAGAGTCGATGCGGCCCAGCCATGCAGCATGATTGTTGAGCAATATCTCACTTAGATGACTGCTGGTGCAGTAGTACGGCGAATTGGAGACATACTTGTCCTAGAGAATCTTATGTTAGAGTTGTGACAAAAAGCCACAAGAGACGGATATTACTAATCCCATAAATCCCATTTCCATTTGAATTCCGTATATCGTGTGAATATACTTAAGTGAGCTATTTTAATTCGGAATCTATCTCATATAGAGAAAGGCAAGAACAAAACCCTGCGTGTGCAGAGGATGAGGTGGAGTAGATCTGGAGGAAACAATCCAGCAATCAAGATAACCCTTTAGAATCAGGTTGGGCTCTTAGTTCGCCACCAAATAGCAGAGTGCCACCTCAGATGCAGAGCATAACAGATGGACTGCATAAGCTAGGAGGCACGTCTCGTATAGAGTATGTACCCCCAGCTGGAGTCCAGCCTAGAAGACAATGATGAAGTTGATGCAGAACGAAAGTGCAACGAGAAGCATAGGCGGTAATGGTGCCTGTGCCGCTTGTTTGTATGGACGCTGTTAACGAGAGGTAGACAAGATGGGAAAGATTAAAAGGTGATACAGGATGTAACATGTAGCCCGACTATACAACTGGGTCGGGAGGAAAAAAGTTGCAGGTATGGAGGGCAATATTGTACAAAGCATCATCGGACCACAGGACGTGGCACTTGCAGTGCGCTGAATCTCAACGTCGCTGTATATGGACTATCCATCCAGTGATCAGGAAGGATGTCCACGGATGGAAGATATTTGGAGCACTTCGGCATCAAGCTGTCTAGTTTACAGAAGAGCAATCTGAGACGACAGCTATAGCATGGTTGCAAAGCCCACGAGGAGAAGCGGGAGATTGACGGAAAGCGTACCCGCAGCTCCACGGAATGATTGCGGGGTAGTGGTGCCTGTGGCCCCGGCAGTAGCAGCAGACGTCGAGGTAGACTGAGATTGGATATTGGATGCCATCGTGGGCTGTGTGGTCGACGACGTTACAGTAGCCTCTCCATCCTTGGTTGGAGCAGCCTCGCCAACACGGCCAGCAAATCCTACTCGGTTGTTGTCATAATCGAAGACAGAGTAGACATTCTTCATGAAAACGTCTCCAACCAGCCAGTCCGTATCTCCGAACGTCTTGTGGCCGACGATGTTGGACACGCAGGTGTTGCCGGTACTGTCGGTAGTTGAACCGACGTAATCCTTGGGAGAGATAGAGTATGTGACACCGGAGAATGTGAAAGCCACAGTGTTGTTCGAGCTGCATGGTATATAAAAATTCTCACCGGAGGGCGAAGAGCCCGGGATGAGAGCATGCAGAGCACTGGCATCCGACGGAGGGATCAGGATGAAGGAGGTTCCTGAGTCGATAATCGCAGACCGGCCGGTCAAGTTCAACGCTTTTCCATCCACACTAGCACCATCAAGGGGGATCTGCCAGAAAGCAGAATCTCCAGTGGTGTTGGTGTAGGTGATATTACCGACAAATTTCGTCGTGTCGACATCTCCGAAGGTGATCTCGCCGTCCTTAGCCTCGTCAGAAGCACGCTGTAGGCTGAGGGCCACAATGTTTGATTTCAGCAATTTAGCATCCGCCACAGCGTCCATAAAGCTCTTAGTGCCAATATCGCTGTTGCCCGATCTGCCTAGGCCCAAGATGCCGTCCATCGGGTACTGCAAGAAGTCGTTTGACGTCTGCTTAGCCCAGCCGAAAGTCATCGTAAAATTGAAACCGCCAAATGAGACCACGTCCCTAGCCAGAACTCCATTGACCGAGCCGCTTCCATAGCCGACATTCCATGAGTCCGATGTGACCTGTAGACTTTTCGAATCATCCGGTCCAAAGGTGTTATGTTGTAAACAGGCTTTTGACGTGCAATTTGTACCCATAACCCAGGTGTTGGCGCCACCAGTATCCAATAGCAACCACATATCCTTGTCGTCCGCACCGAAATTTACCACGGAGAAGTAGGAGTAGTCGTGGCCGTCTTCATCGATCGCGACGCTATGGGCCATGGTCGGTGTCTCTCCCATCACCACAGAATAGTGGTTGTCTCGACGAACCTGAAATCATATTGGTCAACTTGTCTCATCAAGCAAGGTTGCATACTGACATTTTTAGGTACCTTCTTTATCTCTAAGGTAAGAGGTTTGACGCCCTGTTCATCGACATCGACCGGCAGAGGCCAAGGGAAGAATCGACTCTTCAGCTTCCCCGTAGAGGAGCTGCCAGCAGAGACATCGAGTTTAAACGAGTAAGGATAAAAGGCTGTTACGCCTGTTGACAGGAATGCGGAAAGCAGAACACATGATGGGAGATGCATGATCCGGAGAGGGATCTAGTTTTGGGAGATTGCTGGCGGCTGCATTTGACAACTTTCACAATGCCGTTATTCAGGGTCAGATGCTCAGGACGCAATGCGTATGTTCGACGCAAATTGCACTGAGCAGGCACGTATCCGGGCAAGAACTGAATGGGGACTGGATGATATATGTACAAGCGCAAATCAGCAACTCTTTATTGTCTGCTTGCACCGGCAAAACGGCAGTCTATGACCAATCTATCTCTTCTTTCTGCTGGTTCGAGATGTGCAATTCGAAATCTCGATTCCAGGTATAATTTCTGGATAGCCAATGCGCTTGAAAGACAGGGTTTACTGGGAGTGGAAACGAGGGAAACGAAACCGAAGAGGGGTAGGGAGTCTGGATCGAGCACCCCACTGTCCAACAAGCAATTAAAGCAGATGAAACGAAAAGCACCAGAAATTAAAGGAAAGGACGAAACAAAGAGACAGAAAGGGACATTGACGACGAGGACGAGAAGGCGTGGATGGCAAAATAGCAAGAAGGAGGTTCGACTTTACTCCTCGATGCTGGAGTGAACTGCCGGGGAGAGCTGGTTGGTGCGTTCTGGCCGCCAGCCAAGGAACCAGGGGGGAGTTGAGCCTTGCCTCTCCGGGCTCTTCCACCAGCCGCTCTTCTACCAGAATGTCACTTTCATCGGCCGATCCGTGGAGATGCCCCTGGCTCTCTCTACCAGTCTCTACACCGGACAATTGGAGCGTACAAGGTCTGCGGGAAGTTTAGAATTGGCTTGAAGCCGTTCCTGTCCGTCTGCCAAACCAAGATAGATAAGGATGATGGCTAAGTTGGCTAACTCAGTGCCGATTGCCAGAGATCACCGAGCTTAGAGCTGACATGCAGGATGTCTCATTCAGGGGAACACTGATAATATCGAGTTTGCCAATCGATTCCGATAGACCGCAGCGGAAATTAAGCAAGCTTCGCAGCTGGATGAACCATGTTTCTGATGATTCATTGCAACAATGAATCTGATCGCTTCCAGCTGCAAGTTGCCCGCGAAGTGGGTGTTGCAAGTGATAACTTACACGCAGGTGGATTTGAAAACCCCACAATGACAGCATCGACTGTTGTTGTGCTACCAAAATAGACGGGTTGGAAGCCAAGACGCGATGCGAGAGACCGTCCTGTGAACCTTCACGAACCATTGACCAACAGGAAACGGCGGCCTCTGCAACGGGACACTAAAAAGCAACGGTAGAACCATAAAATATGCGTTTCATGTGTGCATAATCAGAGAGTTCTGATGTTTCGGATTCTCATGCCAGAAGACCTGTCAACAGCACCACAACTCCAGTATTTC
Organism: Paecilomyces niveus; assembly: GCA_003116535.1. Lineage (NCBI taxonomy): Eukaryota > Fungi > Ascomycota > Eurotiomycetes > Eurotiales > Thermoascaceae > Paecilomyces > Paecilomyces niveus. The sequence goes on from QEIL01000001.1 coordinate 143,720, forward strand.
CAACTGTGATGGGGTGACACGTACACTGAACCATTCTTGACATGTCGATCGCAGTCTGGACAAGGCACGTGCGGATGGGGTCTAGAACTTTGATCTCCATCGCGTTTTCTGGCCTCGAGTCTGGCCACGATGAAGTCCCGTCGGAGGGCAACAATTGGAGTCTTTAACGTTCACCAATATGCTACAAAGTAGCCCTCGATGGGATTTCACTGTGGATTCTCTTTGCGACGTTCAACATGCTCACGTACATACGAGGAGTACACTGGGTACGGAGCTGCGCACTGTCCTCCAGTTTTAACTCTACTGGCAGCGCCGCAGTGGCGATCTGATGGGGAGTGGACGGCAGACAGGGCTTCTAGACTCAGCATTTATAGGTCATCTACAGGCAAAGCAATGCATCCAATATTGACGAACCACAGGATATTCTTGGGCCATGCAGCAGTCTCAATCCGGAAGTTTGTTTTGTGTGCAGTGTAACATGCGAGCCTGGTCTGATCATATAAGCACTTCTTCGAATCCCGTAAGGGAAGCTCACTCGAAGGCAGTGGACGAAGGTCAACCTTTTAAGGTTGATGACAGGCGCCATCATCCAGAATCATGTGGAAATGGTCTTTCTAATTCCAGGATCTGTAACTGGAGCTATCGATTCCCATGAAATGATCAGGGAAGATCAACTGTGCAAGCGAGGTGGGCCGCTACGCAGTCGCTGATAACAAGAAATGGCGCCCGGGGTTAGGCACGGTCGGTCCCGAATGGGAAATTTGAAATGCCATCCAATCTTGGGATGCCAACTTGCACAATATCGGAAGCAAGCGAGATATCCATGATATATTGAACCAGTAACAATTTGTTCAGTCATTCCCCTTCCCTGGATTATGCTTTTCGCATCTGAGGTGGATAAAGATTGTATCGATACATCTTACGCACTTCATTCAATACTTGAACAAAAGCACGATGTATTTCCCAGCTTATCAGGACCCCGATCTCTTCCTCAAAAATACTAGATATCCCGGACATGTCACAGCAAGATCACGAATCCAAAAGAGTAGTCCCTTCTCTATCCCACTTACCTAGTATAAATACGGAATATCTCAAGCAAAAACAAAAGTATGCAACAATATATTTCGAGCTTCTTTCCTTCCCATATAAGGACACATGACCAGCAAATCCATCTTATTCAAATTCGGACTATCGGTCCAAGTGACCCTTATTTGCATACTAAGTAAAAATCCGCTACCAGATGCTCGAGAATAGGTTGGCTTCCCCACTGGTGCCATCATAGAGCAAGCATCCCTGGGCAGCAAATCTACAATAAAGATAACTACAATTCCCATCTCATCATAATGAAAACACCCGTTAAACAAAATGAGAAGACTATCCTTCTGGTTTAGACATTCTGATATGCTAAGCTATACAAATAGATCGAGATTCCGACAATAATTCTGTCCATTATGACACCAACCTCTAAGAGAAAAGGACGGAAGAAATGATGGATGAATAGATATCTCTTAAATTTATTTATTAAACCATGTCCCCCTAGATAGCAACTTATTCTCTAGGAGCTCATGCTCTAAATTTAGAATTCTATAGATATAGATTAGATCTACGAACTGTAGTCCAAACCTCAACAATAGAGGCTCATAATAATACACCACAATGACCCCAACCCCTCAAAAGCAATTTACCATCAATCCTTACCCATCTATATATTTAACTGTAATTCTCCCCAATCATGTTCATTACATCTAGATGATTCTAAACCCCGCATCTTTCGCGTTTTACATTCTGCACAACCCCCCCGCGACCACCCGTCCGACCGAATTCCAAGAAGAATATTGATGTCTATCCCGCCAGCTTTCATAATGCAAGAGAACTAAGAGGCTCAAATTTTGCCCATATAAATTAAAGGCATAAGGATAGTTATATAGTTGTGGTAACCTGCATATCGATTAATTGCGAGAGGTCGGGGTAAATGGATCACACACACATCCCTTTCTGTAGTACAGAGACTTAGGGCTAACTATGCTGGTACAACTTATACTATATTGTTTATGATAAAGTGACAAATACCTTGACAAAGTATCTAGAAGCTCTTGGCCAGGAATGGTGTTCTAAGTATAATTATATTTTATTTCTTCGATCTATTTGTTATATGATATGGGATATGGAGGTCTTTTCTATCTTCCTTTTGGCATGATATTGTTTAGTATGTCCTTATTTGATCTCTTTTCTTTCTTTCTGAAGCCATTGAAGTGCTGTTGGATGCAGAAATGGAGAGGTGCAAGAAAGAGTGTGCGCGTCCGGTGTGATTATTATATTATATTACGTTTTCATCCGCATCTATAGTAACCAAACCTTCCAGGCCAGTGCCACCAACGTCGCCAGTTCTTTATCGAAATCATTCGAATGCGGGAATGTGGCCGAACTACCAAAAGAAGGATTAGGAAGGAAGTGATGTTGTGCAGATTTCAACGTGAGCATCACTGGTGCAGCGGATGGGTTAAGGGACAGGGTTGCGGAAGACCAAGGTATGGGTGTTTTGCGATGAAAATGGCTTCTGGGGGAGCTTCTGTGCTTGGTACTGGATAATCTCATCAAGAGTGATCATGGTGATTATCAGAAAAATAGATGGGAGCATAAAAACGGCTGGAGGAGGGGGAGATGCTCATGAGTTGATTGCCGGGAGTCCCTCGTTAGAATCGAGTCTGGAAGCTCGATGATATACGTCTTCCATGGTCAAGACATGACGTGGATCGTCTCTTTGACTCTCTAATGAAAATGCTGCCTTGCCGATACGAGACATCCATGGAGAGCCAACGCAGAAATGGGTCCATGTTGCATAAATGGCTAACGAGGTCTAGAGGATACTCGAACCTTAAAGGCTATATAAGGTGACCGGCCATTTTCCATATCACTGAGTCCAGAACTTGCCAACTTGCTCCAAGAGATGTTGATCAGCACAAGATGCCACCAGCTGCTGCATAGAGCCCCCTTCCATCCTTTGATCTTTCACTTCCAATCAGAAAAATACCGCATATGAAGAACTTGATGTCCCCAGAAGTAAACAAGGTATAGGCGTCAGCTCATGCTTGTCTTGCTGGCATGGCCCTATGCATGATTCCCTCCTCTTAGGGATCATCAGCTCTTTAATGGCCAATCACACAAAAAAATATCGAAGATAACTGAGAGGCTATTGTTGATGCTGCAATGAGGATTCCGTCTGCATTAATGGCCACAATGGTGCAGCTAGAAGCTGACCTTGGTGGATGTGGCAGGGTGAGCTGAGCCAACACACTGAACATGCATGGCCATCATTGAGGCTGTGCTGTCAACTGTACCGATGTAACTCGACTGGTACTATATGACTCTGCTGGATTGTTCTGCTCCGAATTATTTAAGCTATCCAGATTGCCGTCGAGCACTGCCGTTACATTAGGGATGGAGGCGATAGCCTAAAAGCGAGGAGGCAGCTGGTCTCAACACCATGCCCTTTTCTTCCATCTACCCCGGATTCCGCCATGACGAATCTTGTTTCATGTTGCAAACGGACCGGCCCGGAGCGTCGCAAGCCGCGCGAATCAGCGGCGGCAGCACAAATGGTAATGGTAATTGTCGGCGACGCAATGGATGCGATGCGATGCAATGTATGTGATTCAGTGCAGCCATACAATAACGGGAAGGGCGGGGATAGATAGATACTGTGATGGGAGGATTTTGACCCCACAATGGCGGGACAAATGGGGTATTAAATGGATCGGGGGGATAGGATGCAAAGAGGGAAGGAGCGGAAACCTGGTCCCTCAGATAAGATCAGGCTGATCGTCCCTGCAACTTGTCAGAGAGGGTAGAAAGCCTGTATTCTAGGGATCCGGGGATCCATGCTAATGATATAGCATTGCGATGCCATTTGGCTGAGGGTGAACGGAAAATCCGGGGTCCCTATACATGCTAGGTATCAGGGGTCTTCAACAACACAATTATATGGTGTACTAAAAATGGCCAATCAGCAACAAGTCTTTGTTACATCCTCACCATCAGCTTGCCTAGGCCGTGCAGGATTGTTGGGAAAAGGCTGATGCAGTAAGACTTTGAGGATTGCCCTATTTTTTATGCGATGTAACCAGGTCTGAGTGTGCTCAAATATATGTGCCAGCTGTATCGATTACTCTAGCTGTAATGGGCATTGGATGTGAACATTGAGTTGCAGAGTATGTCCAGTGGAAATGATTGCCTCATTGTGTCTAGGTTTTTGCTCTACGTCAAGGATGCAATCAATTGCACCCTGTCTGTCAGAGTATATTTATATAGTCTTAAAATGTCCGGATTGTCAGATAATATATAGTCCTTGGAAACATCAATACTCTCAGTTATCAACAACATCAAAGAAACAACAAATCTGCATGCTCGACCTTCTGGACTTGACTACTAAAGCTTATCATCTCATCGTAATACTTTGAAATGGCCATCCCAACCTTAGATTATAGTCATTTCACCCTGGGGACCAAAGAGCAGCGTGAGAAGTTCGCCCATGAACTGGTGGACAGCTTTGAGAGAACTGGATTCGTGAAGCTTAGAGCCCATCCCTTCAGTGGACAGGACCTGAAAGAATTGTTCACCTGGGTGGGGCGCAATTGAATATATCTCGTAGTTGCGGCAACGCTGACTTTCTTTGTCAGGGCCACAAGTTCTTTGACCAGCCATTGGATGTGAAGAATGAAATTCCGAATGAAATAGGGCCTAGGCCTATGCGCGGTTACACGCCATGGAGAATTGAGGAAGTTGGAAAGCTTCATCATGATGTAAAGATTAGGATCATGACGGACTCAAAGGTTTGTATAGATGACATACTTCTAGAAGTGCTCAGCATCCTGACTGATCATGATACCCAGGAACATTTCGATCAAGGCCCTGAATACGACACAGACTTCCCAAGCAAATGGCCCAAGGCACCTGAGCTATTGGGATTTCAGCCTTTTATGGAGGGCTTTTACCGTCAATGCGACGACGTTTGCCTGACGCTGATGAAGGCCCTAGAGGTCGCCTGGGGTATCGAGGATGGGTCGTTGGTCGCACGCTGCGTTCCCAGCGCGACAGATCTCCGACTCACTCACTATCCTGCGATTCCCGTTGACGAGATGCGTTCGGGCCGTACAAGCCGTATTGCGCCACATACCGATTTTGGTCCCATCACGCTGCTGTTCCAAGACAGCACTGGTGGCCTAGAAATCGAAGACCGGACCAATCCTGAACCTAATTCTTTTGTTCCCCTACCACCGACTGATACGACGGAAATGATTGTCAATGTTGGCGATACGCTGACGCGTTGGACCAACGGAAAGATTACAGGCGGTATCCATCAAGTCACCACTCCAGAGGCAATGAAGGAGGAAAGAGGCTTGATTGTGCCACCCCGAATGTCCATGGCCTATCTCTTCAAGGCGGCGCGCAATGTCTCTGTTGGTCCATTGCCAAAGTTTGTCTCGTCCACGGAGCCAGCGAAGTATCCTGACATCACGGCTCTTGAATTCCAAAGATGGAGAAACGGCATTATATACAATTTTGATGAGAAAGAATATCTGAACGGTGTTGATGGCACACCTAAGGCTGCTCTGGATGTGGGCGTTACCGACTTGGTGAACGCTGGAAACGCAATTCAGCAAGTTCAGCCAATTCTGACATGAGTGAAGGTCAGCTGCTTAGCATTGCATGCTGTTGGACCCTTTGTGAGGGTTTACTGCTGTAAGCAACGCCATAAATTTGGCACAAAAAAAAACCTTGTTTCTGACGGATCTGAATTTACTGACATAACTCTGCTCATCTATATTATGACTATTTTATTACATGATTCTATAATTTCCCTTGGATGCCTTAATATAATTTCATTTGATCTGAGCGTGTTCCTAAGAATGATAACCTGTTTTCACTCAATCAAACTAAAATATGTTCAAAACCTATCGCTTTCTGTCGTTCAGGCACAATCGATCTTTTTTAGGATAACCAGCACCGCTTTGTCTCCATGCCCCTTTACATAGTCTATAAGCTCCTCAGCGACCACAGCCACCAGACTTTCCGCTTTCAGTTTTTCGACTTCGGCTTTGAACCCTCCTGATATCCAAATCTCTTCAAGGATCGTTGCAGTCACAATGCCATTTCTCCTGGTAATCCGGACAAATTCTCTCAAAGCAGGGTCAGGGCCAACATGGCCGAGAGTAAAAGTGCCAACGCATGTCACCATGTCATACGTTTCGTCTGCCTTTTCGATTCGTCGAGTCAAATCTGCTTGAACTAGATTTCGATAGATGCCAGTCTGCTTTGCCTCTTTGAGCATGGCTGCAGACAAGTCAAGGCCATCGATTACTTTTGCACCGGCCATCGCAAGAGCTTGTCCCACCAGTCCAGTTCCGCAACCGGCGTCCAGTATAACACTTTTGCCGGGGTCGTTTAATGATTTGAGAGCTGCCTGGGTGGCGAGGACAGGAGCAACGTAATTTTGAGCTTCGTTTCCAACCTCATCGTTGTAAGTGGAGGCCCATTTGTCGTAGATTGTCATACAATGTTGAACACTAGAACTGGCGCGGGCCTGACTAAGATATAAATTGCTAGCCGGCATTTGAATCGTCATGCTGAGAGGCCGGTTACTGAAGAGGAGTCTTCGTAAATTGTGGTAAGGGAGCTCAGACTTAAGGGACGTCTAATGATATATGTTGTTCTGTGCAATAAGTATAGTTTGATTCTCATTTCGCCCATGTACTACTTCACGCTCTTATAACAATTGAAAGCTGCAGAAGCAACGTGCATAATGGACTTGACAGCGGCAATGGCACCGTAGCATTTGCTCCGTACATACATAAATTGCAGGGATGATCATCCTGATCTCGCCCATGTTCGGCGCGATGGAGCTATTCAACCTGAGGCTTGTGGGTATTGGTATTGGTACTGGTAATCTATTCCTGCATCTGTTAGCCTACAGTAGTGGTCCGATTGACGGTAGATCCCCTGTCAAGGCAGCAGGCCCATACTGCCTGTTAACTACCTAGCAGTTCATAAAATTCTCGAAAATCTATATGATTTGCCAGAGATAAGGCTACAATTGCTCTGCTGGGTTTGGCGCCTTTCTACTTCTAGTATCGTTACTGTAGTAGGTAGATAGATCTTCTTTCCCATTTTGTGATGGCCTGGCGCAATAAATTATACCCATTCAGTTTATTGGTGCAAGCAGATCTAGCCCAATTGCCATCATATAAGGGGTCCTCTTTAACCTAATGCCACCTTCTAAATTAGATTAATTACACAATGGGATTTCCCTAGGTGTTCTATATATAATTAACCCTTTATAAGGGATATTTCAAATAGTGAATTAAATCCTAGTGTGGATGACGTCGAAGCCTAGGGCACGGAAGCATAGCAGCTATATTGACTATCTGAAGTGCTAGATGAACTGCTAGCTATCAATCAAGCTTGCTTGCTTGAAGACTAGATTTAGGGGGGTTGAACCCATATTTAACCCCCTAATCAGACAAAGAAGCTAGATCCTAGTGATCTAGCAATTCTATGGTACTCAAAGAATCTGCCGCAAACGGCGATATGACAGGTCACCTATGCAGGCAATCTCCTGGCGCCGATAGATGACTCTGAAGATCTAGTAAATAAATAAAGGCATGTTATGCATGGGAGACCAGCCTGCGCTCCTCTCCCAGCCTCCTTGGTGGACTACCATCCATTTAGGGCCCAAAGGTGCCTAAATGCGGCAGCTTTGCTCGCAATGGGATTTGAATTTATGATCCCCAGATTAAGTTGTTCCGGCCAATATCCCCCTCCCTCTTGGTGTCCCTCTTGGTGTCTTATAAGCCCTACTCTGGCCCGGCCGATGATGTTCTACCGCTGTGCCACCTACGGCCACCTGAGGCTTGTTGATGATTGGCTATTTTGAGTACACAGCCAATGCTTGGCTCTGATTGGTCACTTTGAGTTCATAGTTCTATCACTTGTTGCTGATTGAGAACTTTGGATACATACATTGTGTTTCCTACTTTTGTTGCTTTTCGCTGTCCTGTTTCAACTGAATTCTCATTCACTACCTTACTCGTCGTACCGTGTGGCAAAGAGCGTCCTGTAATTACTGGGCATTCTCCTTCCTATAAAATTTCTAAAGTTTGCAACCCACTGCATCATCATCAAGCGTCGCCTTCTCACTTTCTTCTCTACGAGCGATTGCAAGACTTTCGAAGTGAGGCACTAGGAGACAATGGCGTCAAGGTCCGAACACAGTTCGTCCTTAATGGATGTTGCGCACATCTCGGATGACAAAAAGGAGACGCTCACTGACAACGAGCATTCTTCTCCTTCTCCCCACGTCGAAAAACCATCGCGATATCTTACCACAACAGCTGACTCAACGCCTGTCGACACCGAGGTTACTTATCCCGAGGGTGGCCGTGATGCTTGGTTGGTGGTGTTGGGTGCGTGGTGTGGCTTAACCGCATCGCTAGGTATCTACAACACAGCCGGCGTGTTCGAAGTCGTTATCTCAAAAGTGCTCTTACCGGAAGACTCTCCATCTACTCTTGGCTGGATATTCTCAATCTACGCCTTCGTGAACTGGGTCTGTGGGGTGCAGGTTGGACCGACCTTTGATGCAATGGGCCCGCGTGCACTGATTATTGCAGGGACTATTTGCACGCTCATTGGCATTTTCTCACTCAGTGTCTGTACAAGTAAGATCAGTTTTCATACGATACTCCATGCATCATCCATTCTCGTAACACTCTGCTGAGATTGACATCCGCCTGATCTTCCTAAAGCCCTGTTTCCTTGCTAATAGTGATATAGAATACTATCAGATCTTTCTGTCATTCTCCATCTTAACTGGTATCGGTTCATCCCTTCTCATCACCCCATCAATGGGCTGCGTCGCTCATTGGTTCATGGAGCGTCGCGGTCTCGCCAGTGGTGTAGCATTCATAGGAGGCGGTTTCGGTGGCGTTCTCTTCCCCCTGATGATACAATCACTCCTTCCTCAAGTTGGGTGGGGATGGTCGATCCGTATTCTCGCATTTGTGCTGCTTGTGCTTTGCGCTATTAGCGTGGCATTTTGCCGAAGTAGAGTTCCACCGCGCAAAGGAGCAGAAACTACTTGGCGAGATACGTTGCCGGACCCTCGGATCTTCATGGATGGAACAGGAGTCATGGCAGCCACAACCGCTGGGGTCCTTTTGACGGATCTGGCGTACTTCATACCTATTACATACACGCCAAGCTACTACATCGATCGACAGCACCTGTCTCACGAGGAGGCCTTGACGGGATCGGCAGCGTTCGCATATCAGCTTCTCGCGATTCTCAATGCTGCTTCATGCGTTGGCCGGTGCGTGGCGGGTGACCTGGCTGATCGATTCGGCCGATACAATACCATGATTGTCTCGTTGTTCCTCTGCACGGTATCAGTTCTATGTTTCTGGTTACCAGACATCCTCTTACCAAACCTGGACAACTACGCACTCCTGGTAGTCTTTATAGTACTGTTCGGGTTCTGCAGTGGTTCAAACGTTAGCTTGACACCAATCTGTCTCGGTCAGCTTTGCGAAACTCAAGAATACGGGCGATATTACGCGAGTTGCTTCACGGTAGTATCTTTTGGAGTGTTGGCAAGTATCCCTATCGCTGGGAGCCTTCTCGATGCGGTGGAGGCTACAGGTAAAGAAAGGTATTGGGGCACCGCTCTTTTCGCCGGAATCAGCTATGTGGCCGCCTTTCTATCTTTTCTATGGGTTAGGGTCAAAGTAAAGGGGTGGAATTGGAGGATAAAGTGGTAGAACATCAGCCTTACAGCGTTACGAGGACCATGAAGGTCCCATATATTAGTGTATCTGATGGCGGTGGTAGAGAGGGTAATCAGGGATCTATATCCATTCTCCAAGCCAGCTCACTACACCAAGAGATGGTGGATAAGGGAGCTCTTCTTCCTCCAGCACCAGTATACTAGATTAAGGAGTAACTACGGCTAAGAACAGGATATTGGTAACTGATTACTAGAATGTAATTTCGGTTCATCGGTGGTGATCCCCATATTGATGATCCACATCGACGCTCTATCTAATTTCGCTGTATCTAAGACACTCGTTTGACCAATCAACTTAAGATATGGAATTTGTTAATCTATTCCGCAATTGTTGGATGTGACACTGTGCTTAGTCACCCAGATAATCAAATTCACATGCTTATCCATGCTCAACGTCACTCTACTTACTCCTATCCACTACTATCGCGTATCCTCGACTAAACTGGCCCAATCATCCCAAAGCTCATCTCAACATGCACACACAAACTCCAGAGTGCTCAATCATTCCCAACCTATTCCAAAGCTCCCACTCCCGCTGGCTCGCCCTCACGCACCGCACCCCTTCTTCCCACTCCTCCTTTCTCTACGGCGTTAAATCCACAAAGATCTACTGCCGCCCCACCTGTCCTGCACGGCTTGCTCGAAGAGCCAACGTCGTGTTTTACGACACAGAAGACCAAGCGCGACGCGATGGATTCCGGCCGTGCAAGAGATGTAAACCGGATATCGCGGGCTTCGTTGGAGAGAGGGAGGAGGTCGTCACAAGGGTCATAGCGCTTTTGCGGACAAAGAGGGATGAAGTGACGATGAAGCGAGGCTTGAAGGAGTTGGCGGAAGAGGTCGGAGTCACGCCGAGTTATCTTTGTCGCGTGTTTAAGAAGACGATGGGGGTTACGGTAGGGGCGTACATGATGGAGTTTGAGAGGGAGGCAAGCGGGGAAAGCTCAGTCCAATCTCCCGACAAACTTGGATCAGCGTCAGCAATAACAGCAAGGAGCCCTCCGGCGCCCGTCGAGGGTCTGAAGGGAGGGTTGGGGGAGGAGGATGTGGGAAAGGTCGAAGAGGCTCTGGACTTCAACTTCAATCTCGACGAATGGTTCTGGACTGAAGACTTCTTAAAAGACAGCATCCACGGATGGGCTATCCATGATGGTTCATAGGAGTCAATAACTGACTCCAGTACGGTAACGATAATGAATCATAGGGAACGGGAATCCAAATATACGAGGACAACATAATTAATACAAAATTAATAGAAAACATCCCAAGACAGAGAACGGGAATCCAGAGATAAATATATTAATTAGAAGGAGCGTGACGTCGATAGGGTTATAGGATAGAAATGAATGAAACTCCCAGCTAGTTCAATCCGACTAGACAGGACTAAAGAGGTGTGCGATAGAAGAGGAAATCGGGAGGCTGTCGCATATATTTGCTACATATGTATGTACAACGTACCTTGTTCTGTTCTTCACTTGTAGTATCCATGCTATTCCTTACAACTAGCTAGCTACTCACTAGAAGACTACGTAGTCTGGTTCAGTCCAGTACTATACCTTAAAGTGAGACGATCAAAACAAAAACCCCGCCCGTCTCGCCGCGGAGACCTTTATTCCCCCTATCCCTATTCCTTATCTCTACGCTGTAAGCGATTAATCATATGGTATGGCTAGTACGTAGATCTGATCAACGCAGCGTCCAGGATGAATGCATTAATAATCCCAATAATTCTATATACATGGTATTGCATCCGACCAACCTTGTCACAGGGCACGGCTTATCCCTGTCTGTGATGGGCTGAGGTATACGCCTGAGGTATACTACCCCGCACGCCACATTGGGTTATCTTCACCGCTTCTATTATGCTAACGGTGTTGAGTTGTCGATGCTATTTGGTGTGGCGGCCGTGGAGGTGCGTGGTGAGGGATGGGATTGGTTTTGGGAATTCTTTCCGACTTTTCGTGGAGAGAATGCATAGTGTAGGTGTGGTGAAGGTGGCGGTGGTCATGAGGTGCCATGTCTGCAAGCGTGGACTGATAGGAGTGATAGGGAAAAGGAACTGGTTAGATATGTTGCTACTAGCTTAAGCTTGCAGTGCGCATGTCTACATTGATGATCTGGACTGTAGGATGAAGGCTGGTATATCGAGTGGATTGATTTCAATAAGATCCTCAAGACTGGATCCGGCTGAGGGCAGTAGTCAACCACAGAATGAAATCTCAGTCTCCCAACTCAGACATTGCTTCCTGCATTCCCATCCCGCCAAAGTGAGGAAAGAAAACGTTCATAATAAAACAAGTGGAACGGAACACCGGTCACAGGACAGAAAAACAGTAAATAACAAACCGACATCATCGCTAGAAATTGGAGGAAAAGAGAGATTCGTCAAGGAAACACCACGTTTTCGCCTACTTCCTCTGACTAGTCTGTTTGGGTCCTAAAATGTCTTCCACGATTCCACTCCACAGATCGTAGAGCACGCCCGTCTCCTGGGATTGTCCGCCGTACTGTCGTCTGATCGCGTTGCCCCTAGACTTTCCGACAGCCTCGGTCAGTGTGAAAGGATCAATGTCCACGGAGTGATTGTCGACCACGTCGCTCATCACGCTGACGGACGAGTCCGGAACCAACTCGCCGACGGCGTAGACCTGAGGCTTCATCGGCGACCGGTACTCGGTCTGAGCCTCGAGATGATGTGTGTAGTTGTCGGGGAAGGTCGGAATGCGGGGACCAGGAAAAACTGGGGTTGCGTCGATTTCTGCCATAGAGGGCATGTAGGCGAAGTCAATGGTGGACGAATCGTGGACAGCCTTGCTGGCGCGCGAGGTGTTGAATTGGCGGGAGCTGCACAAGTTAACGTTAGTCAGAACTATCACATTGCGCGATCATCCAGAAGCGCAGAGTGGAGTTCCGGAAGCATACCCGCCAAATGCACTGCCATCGATTCTCTTCAAAGCGATGCTGAAGGCGCGCGACTGAAGCGTGTCATGGGTGGAGAGGCGATCAACGAGCTATGGGAGTCATGATGTCAGCACCGCTTTGGTCTTATCGTCGTAGTTGCCGAGATGTGTTGGACATACCTCATCCTTGCTTCCAGCAGTTCCTAGGCGTCGTCGCTGGCACTCTGCCTTCAGGTCCGCAAGTGTGCGGGTTGCGTACAATGTGGTCTTGTCCGCGCCGTTGACGGGCTGCGCGGATTGAGCGCCGGTGATGTGGAGGGAGCGGCGCAATGGCGCGGAGCGATGCTGCGACAGAGCGCGCAGCGCACGCAGGGAGGTCGATCGAGAAGCGGCCATTGAGAATGTATGTAGTAGGATAGATAATGATATGAGATGGTAGGTGTTCCTGTGGTTTGTGCAACGCCGTGAGTAAAATGGAAGGCGTTGAGCTTCAAGCGTAGAGCAACAGGTGAGGTGAGGTGTAGGCGGTTCAAGAAGGATCGATATTCCAGGCAACAAAATATATCTCAACACGGAGGAAGGAGAAATAAGAATATATGACTTACTCAGAAAACTTGCCCGGAGAGAGTCTAGACTGGCGTAAGCTGATCGAAATGGGACACCGATGCGTTGGTTCCGATCAGCACGGGTTTTGTGAGGTCTTCTGCTTGCGGCAAGCGTTGGGGACAGAGCTACGTATCAGTTACTGTCAGTGAGACAGTTCAAGAACTTGGCGGTCTGGCCGGGGCAGACACTATCGAAGCTATTGCTCTGCGGAAGCAGCCTCCCGACTGGATCACATCGCTCACTGTTCGATATCACACATACCTGACGCAGTGCTGGTGATGATGTTCTGTCAACCCCTGTCTTGGCCTTCCGTTGATCTACTAACTTAATGGCTTGGGCCAGGGAGTGAAGGGTCTAATTTTCGAAGGATGTCTCGAGGGATGAAGGAAACGAGGTGGAAGCGGACAAGAAGCACAAGAAGCTACTAGATGCTGGGAAGGACCACCTGGCTCCTTTTAAGTGTGCAACATTCGTGACTACGATGACCATCACCGGATGAGAGGCATAGTTTCTATGACTGTCCCGGCTCCTCCACACTGGAGCCAAAGCAAATAGACGATAGTATAGGTAGATCCGGCATTCCCATGACCAACAGTGGGAGCGCCCACTCTTCCCCGGGGACTTTTCCTCTCCTCACCCGTGCAGCCACCCATCTCCAGATGGGACGATCATTGGTCGTTCCCAAGCATTTCTTTCTGAAGGAAAGGGGATGGAGAACCATGGACGTCCAGGATGACGCCAGCTCCTGTCCCTTCCTTTCCTGTAATTGTTCCATCCATCCATTTCTCCAGGCGGGGTGGATCGGAATGGTGAGAGCATCCCCAAGCAATTATTTGTTGCGTTCATCCCAGGAAGCGGAGAGGAAGCTCTCCCCAGACAAGCCATCCGTTGGCGTTCCCTGGCGATCCGGTGCGCCAATCGTGTTGGGATTCCGGCCCGCATTAGACTCGTTGAGGGACAGGGGCCCCGGGGTGGGTCGTTCTGGAAAGGGAAGCGGTGAGGGGTTCCATCATGGGGGAAAATTCGATAGAAGCATCCTAGCTGGCTTCTAGAGTAGTCCACTGGCCCATTGTCATACCCCAAAGGAGGAGGAGGGCAATTTGAATAATGGAAATCCTGGGTGCCATTCCAACTGAGAAGTGTTACTATTCACACACAAATTCTTCTATGATATACTCCGCAGCACATCTTGCGGAAATACGAAGTCCTGTAGTCCTGTCTGGTGGCGATCGTCCTACCGGGTCCTCTCGGAGCTGCGATTGTTCTCTCCAAACGTCAACAGATCACGTGAGGACCCGGACTCATCTCTCCGGTGACGCAGTGAGATGCCATCTGCCCGAGGCCCTGGAAAGATTGCTGTTAATCTCCGAAACGAAGGGGAGCTTATTTCGGAGCACTTGAACGACACATCATTCCGGTCGACCGGGAGTGGAGATCAGAGCAAAACAAAAAAAACATTAATTTATGACTGTGCTTCCGTAATTCGCAGGCAAGTCGCTTCGATCCCCGAGCGCTTGCATTTATCCCATTTACGGTGTTTGACCCGGCCCGCTGCTAGATGCGAAGCCTGGGGAAATTCGGGGCAAGCTCGGAGTTCGGTGGGTGGGGAAATGGATCAGACTGAGAGTTGGAGAAGTTGGGTCTAGCCTGCTAGAATAGTCCTGCTGCATAGAGTTTCTGCCGGGCCTCGGCACGTGTGAAGCGTTTCAGAGAAACAGCGAGGATGGCATGATCTCGGTATGGTCGTCACCCGCGTTCATGTTTAACTCCATCCGTTGTGGTGAGAGTAGTGGAATTGAGCTTCGATTCTGGTTCCCGTGCAGAGCACGAAACATAGATTTCACACCAATAGTGAAACAGAGAGATTGTGATCGATCTGTCTTACTTTATCGCTAATACCATGCCGATCACACATACTGGTCTCGTGCAAACCTCAAGTAGAGGAGAAACTGTCTAACCCGAAGACAAGACATTACCGAATGTCTTTCTAGTATATATCTCTACAACTTGGATGCTGACAATCGTCCACGACCGCGAGCAACAGCCCGCGCATACGGGTGCGAGCGGGAGCTGGGAACCAGATGATCTACATCGCCAGTGTTGAGTAGATCCGGAGTGGCTTGGTCAAGACTCGTGATGCCGGTGTTTCTCATGGCGGTTTCCAGCTCGTCCTGCATGACTGTTGAATCGTCAGTGAGACTTTCAGAAAGAAGAGCAAAGCTACCATGACTTACTGTCTATCAAGTGCTCTACACCTTCCTGCCCATAATTCGTGGCGAAGAGCATACTCCGCCCCATGCCCACACCAGTAGCACCGAGGCAGACTGCTTTCAAAATGTCCGTACCACGTCGGATGCCGCTATCGACGTAGACTTCCATCCGGTCGAAGATCTCGGGGCAACGCTTGTGAAGTTCCAGGAGCGTGATGATGGACGGTGGACTGGTGTCCAGGTTGCGGCCACCGTGGTTGCTGAGAAGGATCCCGTCCAAACCAGCTTCCATAGCCAAGATAGCATCATCCGCCGACATGACACCTTTCAGACAGACAGGTAGATGCGTATGCTGTCTCACCCAGACCAAGTCGGACCATGTGAGACCAGGATCGATAAATCCAGCCATGACACGGCCTAGACCGCCTCCCTTCTTGTCGTTGGATGCTTTGGACGGTGACATTGGCACTGACAGACTTTCATCAGCCTTTACACGTTCATCTGCTTCACGTTTGCCGGGCCAGGCGGCGTCCGCCGTGACGAAAATCGCCTTGATGTTGGAATTCTTCGAGCATTGGTGGAGCAGCGCTGCCGATTTCTCTCGATCTCTGTTAACATATAACTGGAAGAAGAAATTCCCAGATGGCGCTGCCTTGGATAGCTCCTCTATGGTGTATGAGGAGTTGTTCGATACCTAATGCATCCAGTAAGAGGAGAGCCTTATGATGAGCGGCCTGGGATTGCTAAGGAACATACTCCTTGGATGATACCTTTGTTTTGACATGCTCTTGCAATGGCACATTCTCCATCAGGGTGGATTAGTTTTGCCATAGCTGCAGGTGACACAAACAGAGGAAGACTGCTGTCAATCCCAAGGATCTTCGTCCGGGTATCGACGGAGCGCACGTTGCGCAGGACCCGAGGCCGAAACCAGATCCGATCAAAGCAAGACTTGTTGGCGTTCCTAGTGATTAGGTCTGTGGCTGCGCTGGAATAGAACGCCCAGGTCTTCTTGCTAGCTGTCTTGGAGGCGACGAGTTCGAAATCATGCGAGTTGATCAACGTATGCAGCGGTGGTTTTTCATTGTCCAATATGACCTTTGGATTCTCTGTTGGCGGTTGTTTGACCCATTCCTCGTCGACGGTGGATACATCCAGAGTACCCTTGAGCTTATCTGGACTGAGATTATTCCTCAGGACGTTAGGGGCATGGATCTCGGAATAGGCTTTGGTGGCATCGCGACCTGCGTATTTCAAAATAACTGCTCACATGCTTAGTAAGAGACGAAGAGAACGGTAAATGAAGTATATTCCTCACTAGCAGATCCTCCGGGATGTTCTTCGAGGAAATCTGTCACATCCCAGATCTGGCCGTCGACGACAATCCAACAATCTGCAGGAGTATTGTGCTGCGAGACCTCCTGCGCAGATACCAACTTGGGTTGAGTCATCTCTAGCAAACTATTAAAGGAAATGAATAGAATAGTACTCCAGAGAAACGCTCTCAGAGTACGCAGACGATGAAGTTCTGATTAGGGTCACAGATATCGGCACGCTAGATACCTGATGTCTATCAGACCTGCTTCTACTGGAACAATAGTCCGAGGAGATCTCTCAGCGACGAAGATGAGAAAACAAAAAGATGCCGAGCTATGTAACTTTTAAACAGTGCAGAGCACCCAACTGACTCGGGCGAGAAATTGCAAGACCCTTGATCACGACGGATGGATCGTGATCACGGCATGCCAGTTACAGATGGAGAGATGACACGACGGCCAATGAAGAAATTCGTATTTATTAAGTTCGGATAACCCCCGCGCCAGAATTCAGTACCTTTTGTCATTTCTCAACTTCCATTCGCCCAGCCGGCACACCGCTTTCATGGTCGCTTTGAAGCGTAGCACATTGGGAAGGCGGAGAGGACGGAGAATACGCCGGAGTGTCCAGACCTCTGAGCGGGGCTCACACGCTCTAGATCTCTTGTGAGCGATTATAAGTCATAATATCCTGTCATCTCTGTAACTGTATGAAAAAGTTATGTTCAGGAGAAGCTGGATCATACTAATCGGATATTTTTCCTGCCAACGGTCATGACGGATTTGCTGCATTACTTGTATTGCCTCGGGCACTGAGTCGGCGAATCGCCGAGGGTAGGCGGAGTGGTATCCGACTACCAAGCCACATATGGCTCAGCGATAGGTAATGTGGCTTTAACAGACCGTCCAGATCCTCCCTTATGTCAGACTTGAGCTTTTCCTACAACACAGGTGGATATACATGAGTGGAATGCTCCACAGAAAAGAAACCTCTATCTAATGCAGTTACCCATTGCTAGAGACAATATTTTGAGGAGCTCCTGGACCAAGAGTGCATCTCCATTCTCCTTGATAGGATCTCGAAAATCTATCTGTGGGTCAACTCCGGGGCTAAGCTGTTCGGAGACCCGTTTAGGTATGTTGTTGTCGTCTTGATATCAATAATCCATCAGTGAACTGTTATGAACTGACATAGAGCGTCGAGTTAAGCTTATTGTAAGAGCGTAACTCCAGGAAGACGGACATTTCTGAAGCATAATAAGATTGGAGTTCATCTGAATACACGGACATTTTCTTCTTTTCCGCATTTGCAAACTGGTGTTTCTAATTCCAAGATGGCTGAAAGCGAGAAACGACTAAGATACGTTGATGTAGGCTGACTCTAAAACTTCTGCTGCTCGTGCCATACACGTGACTAACATGGACAATTTTAGATTGGCATCAATCTTGGTGACCCTGTCTTCAGGGGAAGTTATCACGGCAAGCAAGTCCACGATGATGACCTAACAGACATTGTACAGCGTGCCCGTGACGCTGGTTGTGAGAAGCTCATGGTGACTGGATCGGATCTAGAAGAATCTCGACATGCCGTGCAGCTTGCCCGTGATTATCGTATGTCTGATGTGACTATTTGTGCTGATATGTATTTCTGACTTTGTGTGACTTGAAGCCGGTCTCTGCTATGCTACTGTTGGTGTCCATCCTTGCCAAGCAAACTTGTTTGACAAGTTCCCCGGTGGCCCCTCGAAGATGCTTGCGGAGCTCAAGGCTCTCGCATTGGAAGCCAAAGAGTCAGGCTTCGCCGTTGCTTTTGGCGAATTCGGACTCGACTACGACCGACTCTTCTTGAGTGCAAAAGAGCCGCAGCTGAAATACTTCGAAGCTCAACTAGATCTCGCTGTTGAGATCCAACTTCCACTTTTCCTTCACTCACGAGCGGCCAGTGAGGACTTTGAAAGGTTACTTGCATCTAGGCTCGACAAATTGCCGAAGAAGGGACTTGTCCACAGTTTTACGGGTACTTTAGACGAAATGCAGAGATTAGTTGCACTGGGACTCGATATCGGTGTCAATGGATGCAGTATGAAGACGGAAGAGAATCTGGAAGTCGTAAAGGCTATTCCGTTGGAGAGAATCCAGATAGAGACAGACGGTCCTTGGGTATGTAAGAGCAATACAGTCCTTGAGCTTATTTGACTAACTTAATATCTAGTGCGAGATCCGACCCTCACACGCCTCTGCCAAGTACTTAGAAGGCGCTCCAGAACTGCCCAAGGCTGTCAAGAAGGAGAAATTCGAAAAGGGATACATGGTGAAGGGAAGAAACGAGCCTGTGGCCATAAGTCACGTCGCACATGTCATTGCCAACGTGAAGGGAATCTCAGTTGAAGAGGTTTGCGAAGCGTAAGTTCTCTGGATTCTCGAACACGACAGGGACGCATCATGACTGACATATTCAGTGCGTGGAACAACTCGATCAAGATGTTCGGATTGGGCGTCGAGTCACCATGATCGTGAGCACTCCCAGTATCGTGTTTAGACTAGTTGTTTGGCGTCTTGTCTTCTATAGACGTGTTATTTATAGAAGAAGCCTACACTTACGAAGTGGCGCAACCTTCTCGATAGCCTATTGGGACGCTAATGATTATAAAGCCTACACACATTTGCATATCAGTTTTGTCAGCGATTTAGACTATCTTTGGAATAGAGTTTACCAGCAAACTACGTACCACCAATCTAACATGCTTACATACGATTGGATCAAAATATTTAGCAGGTTACTCCCCCCGCATATCAATGCCAGTAATCACAGAATATGTGATCTTATCCTGCGGCTACCTTGATGGTTGATGAAAATAAATAACCACGTAGCTGGTTTTCTACCCATGCAGCCACTCGACGCGATTCATATCATAAACGCCTCCTCCTGAATCTACCCACTTGTTCCCCTGAAACAGCAACAAATTCAAACCCATGCTAAGACTTTACACCGTCGCTTGGAGTGCATGAGCGTACGTAATATGGCTCACAAACAATGACGGTGCAGCAGCCACCATACCAGCACCGTTATCGACTAGCCATATGATCGTATGCTACACTACTAGAGCTGCATCTTCTGGAGTATAGTATGGGGTAATCCATAAACCCCCCATCTAACTCGTGTCGAAGACTGCCTAGACAAGGGAAAGGGGAAGAAGCGGAGCTGCGGGGGAGAATAAGACGAGATCCACTAACGGCCTAGAGTCCGTGAGCGAAAGGTGAAACATCTAACGGCGATAGCGGCCGCTCAGATTGGCTATGCTAGTGGCTGTTAACCTTAAACTCGGGCAGGATTGATGGCGTTAGTGCATTGTATGAATAAGGGCTTATCTTACTTACTATTATGGGCCATGTGCATTGTACCTACTACCTAGTATGCTGACTAGAGAAGTTTATGGTTTTATCGGATGAAAGGCGAAATGCTACGTACTCTATTTCTAGATATGGGGCGAAACTGTAAAGACGGACTCTCTGCAAGAGGATAGATGGGATCCCTGCTGCTCACGTTTCTTCCAATTCTCTCGAAGGTGTAACACTCGCCCCAGGTAATATTTATACGAGGCGGGGAACCCAAGCCTTGCAGATGTCCAGCAATATCAATAACATGGATGAAGCCGACGTGGTCGTGGCCGGTGGTAAGTCCAAACACGAATCCGATCACCTTCACACGCTGCCTAACAAGTAAACTGACTTGAATATCATGAATCAGGAGGAGCCACCAGCCTCATGGTCGCATGTCGACTGGCGAAAGCAGATCCCAAGCTCTCGATAGCGGTCCTCGAATCAGGAATCGAAACCAGGAACAACCCTCTCATCGTCAATCCGGCCGTTTACCTACAGAATATCTTCCCGTCCTCGAAGACGGCGGCTTTCTACAAATCTCGAGCGAGAGAAGAACTTGGAGGAAGGGAGATTGTCATCCCAGCAGGAGGATGTCTTGGTGGTGGTAGCTCGATCAACTTTATGGTGTATTCCAGAGCACAAACGATCGATTTCGATGATTGGGGAGCAGAGGGTTGGAGTGGGAAGGATATGGTTCCTTTTCTTAGGAATGTGAGTGCTAGTTCCCTGCAGATAGAATCTTTCTTTGAATTGCTTTGTCTTATCTAATGAGAAGCTAACCATGATTAGTATGAACGATTCCAAGATACTAGTCCCGGGATCAATAAATCGGTTCACGGATATGAGGGTGAACTTAGCGTATCAGCCGGGACGTATGCGCAAAGACCGTTTCAGGAGGACTTTCTGAAAGCTTGTAAGGAAACAGGAATTCCTGAGACGGTTGACGTACAAGATCTGAAGACGTCGAATGCTGTAGGAGTACGTTCACTTTTTCTCAGCCATTAGTATTTTTCGATCAGCGGCTGACTTATTGATTACCCATACAGAAATGGAATATGTTTATCGACCAGGATACCGGATTGAGACAAGATGTCCCTCATCAATTGCTCTACCCGATCTTAGACGCAGGAAACACCGGTCTTCAAGTCTTGACAGAATCACGAGTCGATCATATATTGTTCGATGGTCAAAAAGCTGTCGGGGTGAAGTATCGGCATGGCACGTCCGAGAAAGAAATCCGTGCTCGACGCCTTGTTGTCCTAGCAGGTGGCGCATTCGGCACACCCCAGATTCTTGAGAGATCTGGAATCGGTGACAAAGAACTACTTAGCAAGCTGGGAATACCACTAATATCCAACCTGCCAGGGGTCGGAACGAACTATCAAGACCACAATGTGTTCTTTTACCCCTACAAGTCTAGTGCGAGTGCGGAGGAAACCTTAGACGGTATAGTTAGCGGTCGCCTCAGTTTCAAGGAAGCGCTTGAGAAGAAAAACGCTGCTCCTAGAAGACATATTCTTGGATGGAACGGTTTGGACTGCGTGGGAAAGCTTCGACCTACGGACGAAGAAGCAGAGACCTTCCCAGAATGCCTAAAGACCCTTTGGGAGAAAGACTACAAGCCGCGTCCCGAACGACCACTGATGCTCATGTCCTCACTTGCAGCATATGTCGGAGATCATTCCACAATCCCGAAATCTCAACACTTTAGTCTTGGTCCTTACACACCCTACCCCTATTCGCGTGGCTTTGTCCATATCACCGACCGCTCCCCATTCACGCCTCCTGACTTTGACTGTGGGTACTTCGCCAACGCCGCCGATCTGGAGAAGCTCGTATGGGGCTACAAGAAACAGAGAGAAATTGCGCGTCGGATGGTACATTATCGCGGCGCTCTTCAGGTGGGACATCCTACGTTCCCCGCCGGTTCGAAAGCCGGATTCGATGTCATCGATGATGCCTCGAGAGAGAAAGGATATCCTGTTCCGATCACGTACTCTGAAGAAGATGATGAGGCAATCAGGACCTTCCTCAGGAAGAATGTCTCTACCGCGTGGCACAGCATGGGCACCTGCGCGATGAAACCGCAGGAGAAGGGGGGTGTGGTTGATAAAGAGTTGAATGTGTATGGCGTGGAGAGGTTGAAGGTCGTTGGTGAGTTTCTTCTTTGATTGTCAACTTGGACCGTCTATCCCTTCCTTTTTTGGCCCTTCAACAAGGGAATAACGGACTAATGCGTGATCCAATAGATCTCTCCATCTGTCCCAGTAACGTAGCTGCGAATACCTACTCTACTGCTCTTGCAGTTGGCGAGAAAGCTGCGTCCATCATCGCGGAAGCGTTGGGCATTTCATACTCGCTTAGAGATAGTTCACCAGACGCTCAGACGGCGCATCTTTGATTGAAATCTCACAGGTCGCATTTCATAGACACTCGATTGTTGTCAATGCCGTCTGGGCTGGGCTCGAGGTGTTCCCTGGCTGATAGACTCATACCATGGTATAAACTTCAGAAAAAGAATATTCCTGTGAGATATTTTTTTCAATAATATATTATAAACTTTTACACCATTGGAAGAGTAAAGAGCTATCTATGAGCCCGCAAAAGACTGACTAGTATGCCTCGAAAGACTCTTCGAGGTCTTATCATGTAAATTGAAAAGTGGTCACTAGTGTGACTGACCTACGTTAAGTCTATTGAGATGCTGTATTATCATTTATGAAGGAAAAACTTCTGATATATCACAGATAGTCAATCAGGTAGCATCTCTTCATCAATATCACTATGTATGATGTGTCCCATATGCGGCTTATCGAGAGGCATGAAATTGTTATCTGCCAGTTTATCCGGTTCGAGAGGATCTGAATCAAGCATGTCCATGTGTGACTCGTTATCTGCCAATAGAAGTCTGGAGTTATGGAATGATAGGGGTGATGAGGAAAGAACTGGCGTTGATATCTCGGATCGAAGCATTTCGTCACCGTGATCAAGAATATCGCTGCTAGAAATAGAGCAGTTTTGAAAAGATTGCTGTCTTTCAGACATCTTGTTGAAAAGGGCGGAGAAGTTGTCATTGAGGTATTCCTCCTCGTCCGCTGATTCGTGGTCCCTGTACACTTCCACTGTCTCCACAAAGACCTCTTCATCATCCTCGCTTTCAAGGAAAAGGGAGGAGAGTTCTTCCTCGAGGAATATCATTGAATCATCACCATCACCCATTTCGTTATCAGACAAATCCTTTTCTGGTTGTATGCAGTCTTCATCCACAAATAAGTTGTCGAAAGCCGAAGGGCTTGTTCTATCGAGATCTGCAAAGCAAGTGTAGCTCGGTTTTCGAACAGTCTTTGTACGGTAGTCACCTTTCTGCGCGAGTTCCCACAGCAAGCATTTGATTATCGACCTTGTAGTCGGAAGACTCCCATTCATATTGAGATCTGTCCCGTGGTGTGACGCATAATATTCTTGGAGAAAAGATAGTCTCTGGGTTGGATTCGAAGTATTGGTTCCCTCGATCATCAGAGATATTGCTTTGGCGATCACGGGAATAAAACAAGCTCTTTGCTGTATGGCCTTGAAACACAAACATGATAATGAGTTAGTATCTTCCTTTTGCTGCGCCATGATGATACAGACTTACCTCCCGGTATCCTGGGAAGAAGACAGTAGGGGCAATATCTGAAAGCTTGTATATAGTACGTTCCTTAATACTTTTGATACCAATGGCAGGTTTCGAACGAGTCGAGGCAAAAATATCATCAACGCAAACGCCAAGGAGACTGTACAACCCAATGTTGCCTTCGCTGACGGGAACATCGTATTTTCTGTCAAAATATCCGGTATCCCACGGAGTAGAAGAGTTCTGTTGATCACTAGAACTTTGTGTATGGTGCCCAAGCAAATTTAGCGGTATCTGAGAAGGTGTCGGTGGGATCTCTGAGATAACGGGGGTTAATAGATGATCATATCCCTGATTAGGCCAGGTCTCAAGCGCTTCATGGTTGGAGAAATCAAACTGGGACCCAATTATACAGACATCTGTTGAGTTCATTCTCCCAATTGACTTTTCGACAGCATATGCATTCTTTTCTCCGTTTGCATAATGAATGTCCAGGCAGATATATATTCCCGACAGTGTAACTCTTTTAACAGCTGGAGGAGGCTGTGCTTCAGCAGAAAGAAGATCCCGAAGTTTATGCGGCAAGTTTCGCACTGTGGAGCTAAGAGTGTTCCCATGTATGCTGAATCTTATCGTTGTTCTCGTGACACCATCTGAACCTGAGGCGTATTCGCAATTCTTCATTGAGACCACAAGGCCAAGATCAGCCCAAAACTGGAAGAAGTTTTCAGTAGTTGAAGGTCATCGGGAAGGACTCGGACGGACCTTCGCATTCTGAACGATTCCAGAGATTAGGTTCATATAGGGATTCGTATGTGTTTGAAAATCGCAGTTTGCCTGCACCTGAACGTGCAGCACGAGATCTGGTGCTTGAGCCACCCACGCTTCTCTGGATTTAAGGATGCCAGCAAGACTCCCTGCATCCTCTGAGATGATTAGGTTCTCCGGTGTCATGAATCTGGTGGAAACATTTGTCGTGAGGGTCATAGCTGAATCTGAAAGACAAAAAGTGCTGGATCCTAGATCCAAGTCCCTAAGCAGCCCAGAAGCCGTCATCGACTTTACCACGTCAACGGAATTTCCATCCTCAGCAGATACAGCAGTGATCTGTAGTTTATCACCATGTCCATTCTACGCACATCATGAACGGATGGCAAATGTGGGCGTATGATGTAGCGGCGCGAGAGATGATGATGTTTCGGAGGGGAAGCACATGTCGATCTCCGGTATGCTCCTCGTCACGTACACCCAAATAATAGCTTGGGAGATAACGAACTACGCAGAGACATCTATTGAGAATGACTAGCAGCAGCTGGAAGAAGCAACGAGACTCAGTTACTGCAGCCATTTTGAAATAAAAATTTTAGACAATTAGTGCACTATAGGGTAATGACCAATAACAGGAATCCGATCAATCAGCTTCTTGACAATATGTGCAGGGACCTACATCTAGCACTTAAAATTTGGAGTGGTGAGGAACTGAGGCAGAGTGTGAGACACCACGTCCGAAATGTTATTTATTTGAGCATGGCTTCATATCTATACTTGTCTAATAACCATATGTGTCTGCCACAGGTATCCTAGTTAACTTTGTATAACCTTCCCTAAATCGGTCAAATAACTGGATAGCGATGAATAAGATACTGCTGTGTGATGTTATATATGCAGTGCAAGAGGTTCTTTTGCATCAAACCTTGATCCACTTGCCCATCCAGCGTTGGTTTAGTGTCTTCGCCTCGTCTACGAGCCCAAGCTCGAGAAGCAGCTGGATCGATCCTCTAACAGACGAATGAAGGGAGGAGCTCACCCATGCGTGCGTAGGTGCTGTATGCTCGCCGATGAAGATGGTATTATGGTCCGTTTCATGGTAGGAAGGTATGTAAAGCTTGTGCTGCTCAATGTCCGGCCGCGCCCACGAAGTAGCGGTATGCTCATCCTGAAGCCAGCAGAGACGCTCATAGTCACCAGTATAAAGCTTTCTCGCCTGCTCTCCGTGCAGATCAACAATCGCATCCAGTACTGTTTGGACGTGTTCTTCATCCGAGAAGCTAACGAATCGATCACTCCAGTCTCCTCCGCGGTAGTGCATGATTAGACCTGGTCGAGACTCGTTGAGACCATAGACGGGGTAGTAGAGAGCGCCAACGGACTTGCTGGGAGGTTTTGAGTAGCCACCAAAGATGGGACGCTCTCCTTTCTCCCAGAACCGTTCTGAGAACAATAAAGCAACCTTGCACGCGGACTTGAATCGGAGCCCAGCTTCACCGATTGCACGGTCCTTCACGGATGAGAAGCTTGGTAGATCCATAAACCGAGTCATGGTGAATGGCACAGCCATGATAGTATAGTCATATTCTTTGGACTCGTAGGTTCGGTTCAGCACATTTGGATACCATGACAACTTGGTACGAGTGCGTCCATCTTCTCCTTTTACAGGCTCCAGCTTTCTAATCTTTCTGTTGAGGGTCAATCTGTCGCTGACATGTGGAAGGAAGGCATCCGAGAGCCTGTTAAATCCCTCATCGATGCATTTCCAGTGAGTTAAGCCCAACGAACCCCTACCGCCGCTGAGTTCGAGGTTCGAGTCATGGTGCATTTCGTCCCAGAACACATCGTAGTCCGAATCTGTCCAGATCTGGTCGGTGACATTCTCACTTGCTTTGAAGAGGTGGCGCATCATTGCTTGCTCGCTCCAGTCATCAAGCCCTTCATCCATGGCGTGCTTATGCGCCCTCCAGACGTCCCTCTGCAATGATTTTAATGTCTCTTCACGCTCGAGGATATCCTCCATCCGGCTCTTTGTATCATTGTATTCCTTGCTTGTCATAGGCGTTGGTTTATCTAAACTTGGGTTAGCTTCGACCTCTGCTCTCGTGGGGATCCTGCCGTCTGGAAGTCTGTCTGTTCTTAGACCGAGAAGCTCGTTCGGGTGATGCTGAATCCATGGGATAAAGTTGATTTTCCATTTGGGGTCGTTATGGTTCATTTCATTCAAGAGGTCTGCCAGCTGGAACACCATTCGGTGATCGGTGTATTCGAGCGTCTCATTATTGTCCTTGTATGTGACACTATAGGGAAGCCTCATAGGACCCATCTCTGCCCATTCTTTGGTCCCCCCGACAAATTTGGTTCTGAATCGGCCCCCAACACGGTCGCTGGCTTCAATGATTTCCCAATTGTGAAGCCCGACACTATCTAGCATCAGGGCTGTCGCAAGACCAGAAATACCTCCTCCAACGATGGCAATCGACGTATTCTTTTGTCCTGAGACGACAGCACCATCGCGATTGACCTTATCTTTTATGGAAGCGACACCGTCAAACCATGCCCCCAGCGACTCAAAATCCTTCAACGATGGATGGTTGCTGTCAGCTGTGGACCGTTTCTTAGCTTTCTTGCGAATGGGAACGGCACTGCTCTTTCCGAGAAGCTGCGCAGCTCCTGTGCCGTCACCAAATCTGAAGATCTGGATGCATCCATTATTCTGGGCATCCTCTGGAACTGCCCAAGCAAGACGCTCGGGAAGTTGCTCCTTGGCAGTGAAACTTCCAATCTCTTGACCTTGTGGAAAGGTATCGTGAAAGTCACACGGTGCGTAAACAGCTTTGACACGACCTCGCGGGTTTTCATACCAGTTCAGGTATACATTGGCCAGTCCTCCCGGATGTACAAGGTTAGAAGTCGTCACTCCAACAAGAGGAGATCCGATCCCTTCCTGCACCGGCGTACTGAGCACCAGGGAAGCTTGAGCGGCCAACAGGCCGGCAGCCGTCACAGATACAAGTTTCCTAGCCATTGTTGAATGCCCACTTGACTGGCCAAAATGTTGACTGAAAATCCATCTTTATAGACGTGTCCTCGAAGGTACCTACCGCAGCACTGAATTTGCTGATCTTCTGAACCGACATCGGGCATATCATCAATATGGGTACCCTGGACGAATGCTAAACACTATACATACCCGTTCTGGAGTACCTTAAGGGTCGTTTCCCACTGCAAGAGACCGTTTTCGGAAACTTTGTTCCTTCTTGAGCGGATTTTAAGCTTGGCATCTAAAGATCCCCCACGGCTGTGCCGATCGCTGGGTGCATTCATGATTTTCTTGACAGTATTCCGGTAATTGCTTGAGATACGGGTATGCGATATCAGGTGCACGAAGAAGTCGGCAATTTCAGTCATCAAGAAACGGAACTTGTGGAAGCTTAGGAAGATAGTAGAAGATTATGACTTTGGGAAAAAGGAAGCAATAGGCAAGTCGTTTATTGCTGAGCACTAGTAGTGTTGAACCATTCTTTGTTCAGGTTACTTCAGGTGTGCACGGTTCTCTTGCGAAATAGTATACAATGGAGCTTGACGAGAACATCTCGACATAGTCCCATAAGTGCTCAGTCTATCATATTTCACTCCCCAGACATGGCTACGGGTGATCTGTGAGTCATTTGACCGAGCCATTGAATTGATCATCAGAGGAAAAAGAATCCAGGTCGCTCAGGCCACCAAGAGGCCGATACCGATCACGTGAAATGGAAGCTCTACTGATAGAACCGTCGTAAGCTAACTGGACACGATGGCCTATGAAACAACATGAGTCCAACAGTCAGCTATGCCAAGCGATGACAGACTCAATGCTCGTCTGACCGAGCAGAGTGGCCATGATGAGGAAGCTCGCTCCCTTCTCTCCTTATCATCGAATGACGAAGACGATCTCGTAGTCCATCCTGGACCCGCCAATCCTCCGCCTACTCGCCCCGTCCCCCCCAAGCGCCAGTCCTCGATATCTCGACCCCCTCCAGATGGGCAGCGGCGGACACCTCGTACACCTAATCGCGTCCGATTCGATCTCGATGAAGAATCGGAGGAGGAAGAACGGCCGTCGAACGGCCACGTCCGCCCTTCGGAGGACACGTCATGGATGGACGAGGACGATTATCTACGCGGACTTTGGAATCGAGGGGGACGAAGCAGTACTGGTCAGAGAGCGCCGCTCCTTACCGACATAGAAGCCCCAAGTGTGACGGTTGCAACATCGGAAGAATTCTTTCCTGAGGAACATCTGGAGAGTGCTAGACCACGAAGTGGCCTGCGTATGGCGTTTATGAACATGGCAAACAGCATTATAGGCGCGGGGATTATTGGGCAACCGTATGCTTTTCGCCAGGCAGGACTGCTTATGGGCATTGTATTGCTTGTTGCGCTGACGATCACCGTTGACTGGACTATCCGGCTGATAGTCGTCAACTCCAAATTGAGTGGAGCGGATTCGTTTCAGGCAACCGTGCAACATTGCTTCGGCAAGAGCGGCCTTATTGCTATCTCAATTGCGCAATGGGCCTTTGCTTTTGGCGGTATGATCGCATTCTGTATCATTGTCGGGGATACTATTCCGCACGTTCTAAGTGCCTTATTCCCGTCTCTGCAAGATATGCCTTTCCTATGGCTGTTGACGGATAGGCGATTCGTAATCGTGCTTTTCGTGCTGGGCGTCTCGTATCCCTTGTCCTTATATAGGGACATAGCGAAGGTAGAATTCCCTATAAAACATGTTGCAAAAATACTGACGGAGTTTAGCTCGCCAAAGCTTCAACTTTGGCCCTGATTAGCATGGTGGTCATTGTAATCGCAGTGATTACACAGGGCTTTCGCGTGCCTCCTGAGTCTAGAGGAGACTTTAAGGGTCTCATCTTCGTCAACTCTGGCTTCTTCCAAGCTGTTGGCGTTATCTCCTTCGGTATGTTATCCACTTTGCGCTGAGGAAGGATATATGCTAACTATTTGTAGCGTTTGTTTGCCGTATGTCTATAATATCCACTTCTGCACAATATCTGACCTTTGCATAGACCACAATAGTCTTTTGATATATGGATCGCTTAAAAAGCCGACACTGGATCGTTTCGCCCTTGTTACGCATTATTCGACAGGAGTCTCTATGTTTATGTGCCTGGCAATGGCATTAGCAGGGTTTTTGTCTTTCGGGTCGAAGACTCAAGGGAACGTTCTGAACAATTTTCCGTCAAATAATATCATGGTAAACGTGGCGCGACTGTAAGTATATCCTGCTGTCCGAAAAGTCGTCTGGAGCTGATCTGTCTAGCTGCTTCGGCCTGAACATGCTTACTACTCTACCGTTGGAGGCCTTTGTTTGTCGTGAGGTTATGACGACTTATTATTTTCCTGATGAACCCTTCAATCCGAGCCGTCACTTGATATTTACATCTGCTTTGGTTATTAGCTCTATGGGGATGGCCTTGATTACGTGTGACCTCGGAGCCGTATTTGAGCTGATCGGAGCTACTAGCGCTTGTGCGCTAGCGTACATACTTCCGCCACTCTGTTATATCAAACTGAGCCAATCCAGTCGCAAGGCTAAAATTCCGGCGTACATATGCATAGCGTTTGGGACTGTGGTGATGGGGATTAGCCTTCTTCAGGCCGTCGCTAAAATGATCAGAAGTACGTGTCGTCAATATCTCATTGCATTTTAGACCCCGTACGTTTACTGATTTCGCTTCTTTGCTACAGATGAAGGTGGAGTCCACACCTGTGCGATTTCTTAAAGAGGCGTTCGGCCATTAGATTAATACATTTACTTCATGATTAGACTATCCTTATCGCATTGTATTTTAGCCTCTGCTTCTGGATATTAGTAGACGAACGTTGTTAAGGCATTTTGCGTCTATGTTCATGAAGAGATCAAATCGCAAAACTTTTTCCATTGCAGAAGCATACTCCGGATGTACTCAATTCTAAGAAATGATGTTTTCCCTCGGTTTTGATGTCCCACCAGCTCCGACGATGGATCCCTACTTATGTAATACCTGAAAGTAGGGTTGGTGAAATACTGAAATTCTTTTCAACTTACACAAAATACGGAAATATTACCCTTTTTTCAACTGACAGAATTAAGTATACCAGGCTATGACTAGAAAAGGTAGTTAAGCGATGCATATAACCAATAAAATTAGAGAATTTTCCACTTTCCTACTCAGGTATGGGAATGCCAAGCTGTCTACTGGGCCCCCGGATTGAAATTTGCAAGCACTTTTCAACTGACGAAATACGACCCCTAAAATTACGTGAAATACTGAAACTTTGTAATACAAATCCCATCCCTCCCTGAAAGTATTTTTACGCTAAACTATGTTAGAGACTAGTTCACACCTAAGTCTAGGCGCACTCGATGGGCCCCTTCAACTTCCTATCTTCGCAGCTGATGCTCTCAATGTAAGCTGAACTTGGTGAACAACATATACAGGTACTGAAATATACCATCTCCATGCCATAACACGTTATTTGGCATAGACAAGCCTTTAAAGCCCATGCCTGGGACAGGATTGGTCTCTGTGCTTTGATAGGTATCGAGAGTACATCTCTATTCTTCCATTGCAGATTGGACTGTAAAGCTGTCTCTCATTTTTACGACGGTCTTTTTCTTCCTTCTGCGTATGCGCCTATTTAATCTCGAGAAGGCCATTTGAGCTTTACAATACTGTGTGAAAGAACTGTTACCAAGGTTCTTTTGCGCACCTGGCTGTTCTATTTCTTTTGGTACCCAGGCATTATTCGGAAGAATATCCAGACCGCCTGAGATTCGTGCTCAAGATTGCTGCATAATAACTTGGTCTCTTATCCAGTTATGACTAACTAGGTATCAAAACTGCGGTAGAACTGCCGCAATGCATGTGGATAACTATGTATTGCAGAGGCTGCTTATACTACACTACTTCCTTATCCTCGTGAGAATCGAATGTGGTCACCGTTGCTTGGAGCTATGCCATCCACTATATGTGTATCTCTGGAATTATCCCTTTACTCATCAAAAATCTGATTTCCCCTTGTCTGTTGTAGTAGCTGGAATTGTTGAACCTTCTAAGGTACTCTTTCAGATGTTCTGTGTACAGAACGTCTGCTGTCCTTGCGCTCTGGAAGAGGCATGTGCATGTTGCATGAGGAACAAAAAGATAACATGTGCCTCGGATTAACTACATACGGATGCCCACCCATTCAGACGACTTTCTGTGTTCAGGCGCCCTCCTGTTTGTTTTCTGCTGCCCTGGAGACGCGACTCTGGAGCAAAGCTGCATTTACCCGATTCCCCATTCGTTGTACGCATTCACGCTTTGTAAACCCTTCAAGAAACCAAAGCTTCTACTACAAGTCATAGAACTTCTTTATCTGCTGAGCTCCTGTTGTGAAGCATGCCTATGCTGCTTTTTGGCCTTCTGTGACAGGATTCAGGCTCTGTCTGTGAGCTGCTGGCCTGTACGGACGGCTTTCGTCCTATGGGTTAGACGTGTTCTCGATCAAGACTGTCTTTATTTTACCTGTTGCCGATAAAACATTATCTCTCCTGCTCTATCATCTCCCTTCACATCTTCAGCTACACTGTGGTAGTTGTTTTCGACAGTACGATAGCCGCGCGACGATATCGAGTTACTCCAGAGCTTTGAGGGATTGGTGGTGCAACGGAAACAAGTTCCAAGTTCTATTTCTATTTCTACATCCGACATATTTCGCAGCTGTCAATTGGTCTTCTTAGCCTCCTCGACGTGCCTACTGGGGAAGATGGATCAATTGAGTGAGCGACGCCTCCAGGATCTGCAGATGGTAAGCGATCACAATTTCTCTGCGCGTTTTCGATATGTGTAATTCCTACAACGAGGACTGATATTGAATAATGAACGCTAGGCCGATCTGGGAACGGCTAGGCGCGAGTACATATCAACAGTGGATAAGCCCAACAGGTTCGCAAACGTCAGGCTGGAGGAGATAGAAGCGGCTCGAATCTCAAACCGCAAGGGGTCAGATGCGCAGAGGATGGCCGAGAGGAATAAGGAGAAGCTTGAGGCATGGTCTAGTGGGTATTCCATAGTAAAGATCATACATGTTCTACTAACCCGCGCAGGTGTCTATCAGGAAATCGGAGATACTGGTGATTTAGAAGACTTAGACAGCCTCATGGACGGCCAGAGCCACCGTGCACAGCTTAGTGCTACTATTCGAGAATATGGCGGTCAGGCCTATGCAAACAGCACTTCAGCTGATGACAACTTCTTGAGAACCACCGGGAGACATCCAGAGAGAGATTCACGTCGCCGGGGCCGTGGTGGTGGTATTATTGGCAGTCGGGGACGTGGTACATCCTTGCAACAGTGAGCCGCACTCTCTATATATCTTACTGCTAATACTGACCTTTTCCAGCTCTCCAGGTAGGACGAGCGGCCAAGGGGGTGTCGCTAAATTGGGACATCACCTCCCTCAGAAACCCGGCGGTCGAAACCGACCTCTTGATCCTGCAGTCGAACCGGATCGCGAATATTTCTTGAAGAGCAAGGGCAAGGGTAATATAAACTTAGAAATCCCATATGAGATTGTATATAGATATACTAATATCAATTTGGTTGCAGGTGGCAAGCAACTGGCTCAGCGTCATCAAGCGAAACCTCCAAGCATCAAGGCTAGACGCCCAGTGATGCCAGAGTAAGATTCCGTGTCAGTCACTTTCCTTCAACTATCTAACAGTTACGAACAGTCAGAATTATGAGAACCTCCTCGCGGATCCACAAGGCTTCTTAGCTGCAGCTCGCCTTCGCAGAGAAAACTCTACAACCTCAGTCAGTCATAGAAGCGCCAGTGTGGCAGACTCTGATATATTTGCGCGGGAATCGGCATATAGCAAATCGGAGGCTGAATCCAATAATAACCAGACTGCAGCTGAGGCGTCTGAAGAAGTTTCAAAGGTGGCATTGACTGCGCCAGGCTCTATGGATGAGAGCCATAGCCCTTTAGCTAATCTCTCCATGCCTACTGTGACAACTGAAACACAAGTTATGGAACCTCTGGCAGTCTCTGCAAGCATGCAGTCTGAGGTGAAAAAGAGGTCAGTCAAACCAAATGTGGAGGAACACCATTCTCGGCGTGACAGCCAGACAACACAAACGGAGACAAAGACGCAGAACCCTCTCAAAGGGTTCACTTCGAATCTTCCTCAACCCGCCCTCATCTCCCCCAAGGCTCCACCATCCAGAGAAGCAGTATTAAAGACAACACCTGAAGAGCCCTGTGGGGACTTGCTTCTGGACTTCAGTTCTACACCATCCTTCCCCACTGAGACCTCCAAAGCATCTATCTCATCACAACAGTCGAACACGCATCTTCCAACAAGCCCTGCGGTTGATGACTTGATGGATATCAACTTCCAGCAGAGTGCCAACGAGCCAACTATTCCAACGAAAGTTCACTTACTTCAGCCACTTCCGCCAGCGACTACTACCGCCCCAGCAGCAATAATGGTTCCCACTCAGGCTCCCAACACATCAGCAGCCAAGATCAACGAGGAAGCTATTGCGGAATATCTCAGAGAGATATCAATGCTGAACGACTTGATGGCCAACTCGCCTCTTGGTGGTCCACTTGGGGATATGATAAAACAGCGCAAGCAGGAGCTAGAAGCCAAAATATTTTCAGCCTTGCGCACCCAGACAACTTCTCGTCCCCCTGAACCTCCAACCCAAGCAACTGAAAATGCAGAGACTCAGAATATCCTGCATGTTGGAGCTGGATCAGGTCAGGCAGTCCATCAGCCAGCAATATCTACCGCACATCCAGAGCCTAGCAAGCAGGAGTACGCTGAGACGACCCAGTCTACTGCGACAACAAGGTCTACTCCCAAGGCGGAGAGTCCACTACAGAAAGCCGTCACTGCTGCACCCTTTGTCCCTAGTTCTAGTGCCTGGGATTACAGGTCTCCTAGAAAGGCCAGCAGCTCTAGCGAATCAGAAAGTCCTGAACGTTCAAACGCGGCTGTCCATGATACCAAAACTCATATTATAGGCGATCATTTGCTGCCAGGAAGGCACGGACGCAATGATTCTACTTCCACACCTCGTTCCGTTCACATGCATGATAGTAATGTTGACTACCTTTGTCAAACCCTGGATGAGTGGTTAACAAGTGAGCTAGGACAATCTATCGACGACAACTCGATGAACTTCCCTTCTAGTCAACACAACCGACCGGGTCAACCTAGCGGACCGCAAGCTGCTGCAAGCGTTTTGTCTGGCATGAAGCCCCCTGCATTCGAAGGGTTTTCCATCTCTTCTACGACCAGTCGCACGTCCACTCTTGACAGAGAGCAGTCCCATACTAAGGCCGAGAACAAGCCTTTCTCAGGCTATCAAGAAACTTCCAGGACCTTCCAGGATCCGTCCAGGGATTCGGACACCATGTCCATCAAACCGGTCAATAAAGCAAGCACCGCGGTTCCAAACATTCCCATCTCAGCAGCCACCCAGCAGTATGCTATTGATTTTTCAGCTACAGTTCCTCAAAGTCAGATCAACGCTAGCGTTGCCAATATTCCCGCTTCTACAGCTCCCAGGCAATATACTGGCAACGTCTCTGAAAGTGTCTCCAAGAGCCAGGGACACACCATACGGGCTATGCCCTATATCCCCCTGTCAGCCGCCGCAAACCAATATGCTTCTAACATCAGTCAATCCGAATGTGCTACTTTAGAAGCTGCTAAACCTCCCAATATCCCGTTGTCAGCAGCTACATTGCAGTATGCGGTCAACGCCCCCAAGTCGGCTTTCAAAATGCCTCTGTACCCTGAGACAGTCACTCCTTCATCTGCCTCGAAACAGCACGGTGACCAAAGCGTTCAAGCCCCGCCAACGCTTTATTCTCCAGCAATGAACCAGCCTAGCACATTTGACGAACGTAAAGATTCTAGAAAAGCATCCGGACTCTACGCTTCTAAATATGCGGACCCTTACGAGCCCTTCCGCTGAAACAAATCGTCATTCGTGAAAGAAGATACTACTAGAGAGTCTGGTGCTTTACGTTTGGAATTGAGATTTCAAGTCCATCATCATTTACCCCAAGGAGAATTGCGCGCCATTACCATCGGAGGTCATCTACATGGCGTTCTCAAATCAGTCTATCCTCGTGTTGCTTCTAGGGACTGCACAACAGCCATTTACTGGCATGCCGTCGTATCTTCTTCAACCTTCTCACCATGTGTCCTATTACCCTAATCTCGTTGCTTTGTCCCATCTATTTCCACTTCCAGGCCTCGTGCAGAGGATAATCTTATCACAACCTTTGCAGCTAGTGACAAATTCCCCCTTTTCCCCTTTTCCCTACTCATGATGTCTTACCCATCAATTCCCTGATGCCTTTCCCCTGTATTTCTGCCAATACCTCTTCACTGAAAAAAAAAAGGAAAAAGACAAGAAAAACACAAAGGCCAAAATTCGAGCCTCTTTCTCCTTCAAATCAACGAACCTGGCGTTCACACGATGCTTCACAAAAGTTCAAAGAACTCATGGTAATCTCTTGATCGATCACCCAGCGCAGCAGCTCGCTTGCGAGATACTGTGGGAATTAGGCTCGAAAATCAGCAATTCCCCCTACTGTGTCGTTTGTCTCCCAGGAGGAGAGCCATTATAAAACAAACAAAAAAATCCCACCTTTCCCAAGTCTCCTTTCATGTATCATTAGCGCTTTATCGATAGTCCAAATTGCGAAATGAATCATATGTTCTGGTAAAAGCCAAGAGAGACCTTATTGTAGAAGATAGGAGGTGTATGAACGTATCGTAAGCATGAACTGCAACACCTTATAAGCCCTTTCAATCATTATGTCTGTTCGAAGATTTCACTTATCAGTTATCTACAGTTGGTTCCTGAAGAAGAGTCTGAAATCCATAATTCCCCTATTGATATTCAACGAAGTAATATCTATCGAGCTGCAAAGTTACAAACGACCACAGTAGACGCCTACATATTAGATAAAAAGAGCAAAGTTCGAAGAATAATAATCGTCGACGTTCAACGTCCCAAATCCTGTGGACTTGAGGAGCTTTATAGACTTATAGTAGTTCGGACAGCAGCCCTGTTGCAGCCCTGTTGCAGCCCTTTCTGAGACCGGACGCCAAGTAACGATGTGTAGTAAATGTGCAGCACATGTCATATCAAGGAAGCGGCGCGATGCAAGACATTTGCCTGGAAGCAAGGGTGTCATAGACAAGACAAAGAACAGACGCCTTGAATAATAATCCAACAGCTCTAACCTTCCCAGACGCCAGTTCTTCGAAACCATATCAATCGAAGCCTAACGAATAAAGTCCGCAAAGAATTATGAACATCACATATAATGTAAATCATCCATATGTTCGTCAATGAGGATCAGTTCTGTCGCTGTTATTGCTGCTGAGGTGGCGCTAGATCGCCGTTCTCACCGTCCGCGATCCTTGGTCTCTTGGGATCCCCAGGCCCGGAAACCGTAGTCGCAGCGCCGGGATCAGCACCGGGAGCAGTACCGGGAGCAGCATTCGCAACATCATTCAACGGAGGTCGTTTGCCATTCATGTTTTGAGGTGCAGGAGGGATCTTGATCGGACCCGCGTTGCTCCCAGCATTTCTAGGGTCTACATTTGGACGCGTCAGTGGTCGATACGAGGATGTGCTTGGGCCTCTAGCCATAGGACTGCCGATACCAGCACCGCCAGGTGCGCCTATTCTCCGATTCATATCGGCGGAAGGATTGACAAAATCCCGAGTGCTGTTCGCAGGAGTGACTCCTTGCTGTGCAAGCATGGGCTTTGTGATCGGGACGCTCTTATTATGGTCAACACCCGCGGTCTTGCGGATCGAAGGACTTTCGGAACGGGGATCGAACTGCGGCACATTCGATGGTGGAGCATTGGGATTCCCTCGCAGTATATCAACTGCTCGAGCAGAATAAAAGCCACTCGGGGGATCCCCTGGTCGTTGGTTTCCAAGGACGGTAGGACTGCCCGATGGTGCAGTATCCTGTGTATTATTACTCTGAGCTCTGTTATTTGCAGGTCCTGGTGCCCCTGCAGCACTTGTCGCAGCATCTTGGCTCGATTTAGACTGGGGTTGTGCTCCTGGCCGAGCATATTGTTGTGGTGGTTGTGCCAGCCCCGGGGTTGGTCTTCGCTGCATCATTTGTTGCTGGTTCACGGCAAAGGGGTTTGGTCGTGCTGCTGGGTTTGAGTTGTTGGGTGGCATCTGATGTGGTTGTCGTGGTGGAACCGAATTCCACGGCCTTTCTGGTTTCGACGGAGTAACGATGTCCGATGCTGTTCGAACGGGAGGACGAGAGAAGTTGTCCTGTTGTTGTGCAGCAGGTGTAATGTCTGGCCTAAATTGTTGAAATTGTTGCTGCAGTTTTGATGGCTCGGGCTCCAATACCACCTCATCTGGATTACCCTCAGTCGTGGCAACAAAATCTGCCTCGTCAAAAAGGTCACCTAATAATCAGTATCTGAACATTAAACGGATCTTGCATAACTCACTACCAAACTCTCCATCCCCGTCAAAGGTCAACGGATTGCTCGTATTTACACCGCTGGTCCGTGCCGGCCGCGGAGGAAGGTCAACATCATCGATTTTCTTCTCTTCGACAGGTTCCTTCTTTGCTGGAGCATAGGCAGGGTGGCGATGGAGATTGTTGACATCCCATTTTGCCTGGAAGGGGTCAGTCACTGAGCGCTCGACGTCCGGAAGAGGTACTACATACAGGAGCAGCTTTGACTTTCGTCACCTTTGCCAGGTATTCCTTATCATATATGCAATTACCCAAGACATTACCAAACGTTCTCAGCGCGCGTTTAAGAGCGTCTGTCGTTCCTTCCTTCTTGGCTTTCTCGAATGCTGCTGCTTTGCCTTTGCAATTCTCGATGTGGCCGTACCCGATATCCTACATTGCTCACAGCTCAGCTACAGCTCTCTGGTCAATTCCATACCAGACAGCTTCTTACCTCATGAAATGTTCCATCCTTCAGTGTCACTCTGACTATCACAGATAGCCCCAAGCTTATTTTCCCTGTATGCGGACTCTCGTCGACCTATTTCCATGCGTCAATCACATGCCCAGACTTGTATTCTGCCTATATCTGAGAACCCACAAAGTCAATCTGGATATTCTGAATCGCACTGGACCAGCCATTGAAACCGAAGACTTCGTTCGCGAGGTTGATACACTTCTCCGCGGCAAGATAGTGAACTTTCTGACCTGCAGCACCAGGCCTTGACGAAATATACTCTGGCCCTAGCTGCTTATCAAGGCGGGATTGAAGTGTAGCAATTTCCTGTGCTGTATATTCGCTCATTCGGCGTTGAGGCTCCTCAAATGGATTCGCGGTGATAGCGGCGGCCATAGCTGAAGCCATAGTACCAGGCGGGCCAAGGCGATGTTGATCGCCGACACTGGAGCCGCAGTCAGCTCTATTATGATCTCTCAGATATAAATTGTATGAAACCTACGCAGGCATCATGTATTGTTTCAAAAATAAACTAACATTGGCAAATCGTGGGATAAGGCAGCAACAGATGCGGATATCAGCTTCAAGCGGCCGCCCGCACGTGTAGACGCGACGGAAATGCTTATATCAGCGACGCGCTGTATCGCCAAGTCACGTGAAGATAACCATCCAATCTATGAGTTCTACTGATTGCTTGTTTACCTAGGAGAAGTGTCCCTCATGATTTCTTTCGACTATTGATGTAGGCAGTTTGAAGTCTCACAAATTCCGGAAGGTTAGTTGTGAATTATAAATCAAGTACAGCTTCAGAGCTCAGTTCCAAACGGGATGTCTCCATCTAGACACGCACGGGCTATTATGTAGAATAGGGATCAGGCTCTGGACAACTAATCGTGCTGGGGCAGAAGATGAACAAGAAAAATCTATGAAGTTTTTGGTCTATTTTCACGCTTAATAATGGCCTCTTCAGCTGATCTAAGCACATATGCTGCAACCTATCCGCACAATCTTTCTCAAGTTCTCGATACTAAGCAAGCTATGCCGACGCTCTTGTCTAGAGATCGGGGAAGATCAGGGCATAAAGTAAGGCCATTATCATAAGTTGGAAATGCGGGACTCTGTATTTTTCATCGATGCCGCGGTAACCAGGATATATGACGCTACCGCAGCAGGTCTTCCATGTCCACTTCGCTCATGACCAAGATACAGAGGTGCGAAAAATGAGGAGAATCTGCAAGCTTTGACTATATTAGATTTCACGCCCAGGATCATTCCGGTATGTTACAGCAACAATTCGCCACCAACCACGCCGATCATCATGCTCTCATAAGGATCATCACCATCAGTGTTCGATACAGCCCTCCCTAGGGCTTCAATTCACGATGAGACTCGCGCTGGGTACAAGGCCCAGTTCCTTCAGCGTCTCTCCAAAATACTCAGAATCGAAAATCTTGCGCGGGAAGTTCTGCGTGAAGCTCTGCACGTTGAGGCCGTGTTCCTGGTTCAAAGCGGCAGCGACTTCGAAAAGAGTGGTCTCCACAGGAAACGTCTTCATGACGTTTCCACTGGGGGTTTGAAGACGAAGACGAGCTTCCGTATATGCAGACGCTGGCTTCGAGGATACCGGTCCAGCGGTTGTCGGAGCTGGTGCAGCAGCAGGCTGGGGTGGAAGAGCTTGACCTGCGCGCGCAGCCCTCTCCCGTTCAGCCTTCAGCCTTCGCTCTTCTTTGTCGGCTTCAATCTTGGCACGAATACGTTGCTTAGCCTCAATTTCCTCTTGCTTCTCCTTTCGTCGTTTAGCTGCTTCCTTAAGCTGTTCCTTTTTCTTAAGTTCCTCCTTCATGTCCTGACTCTCCTTTGTGCTCTTCCTCCGAATCTCCTATTCGAAGTTAGACGCATGGCAAGAGTATCATTAGAGCGACATTGCGTACCTCATTCCTCTTCTGATCAATCTTGTCCTGCTCTGACTGCACCGCTCGTTTTGCAGCCAGCTTCTCCCTCAGCTCCGCAAGTTTCAGCTTCTTCTCTTCCTCAGTCAGAGGGGCGATCTCCTCCTGCGACTCTGAGAAGTCAACATGCTGCGTTTTCGACGCATGGAACTCTGCCTGTGCCTGGCTTCGGAACTTCTTTCCACAATCGTTGCAGACCAAGCTTCGAGGTTCTTCACCCGGTTTGAGGGCAGGACCTTCGTCGCCTTCAGCTGCGGCGGTGGAGGACTCTTTTATTTCGTCCAGAGATTTATCCTGGTTCTGTTCAAGCCATTCAAGGGCAGCCTGCACTATAGGGACAAACACAACAGAGGTCAGTGAAGAGGAGTCATGTAGACAGCTCTGCTTCTCATAATGAGCGTGTATCAGGGGGATAAAGGTCCACTTACAGCCACCAGTCTTGGAAATAGCGATCTGTGCTCTCTCCTTCTCAAAGCCCATCTCAATGAGCTGATCTAGATCGGAGGGGGCCATTTTAGCAATTTGTCGAAGTAACGGATCGTGGCCTGATTATGGATGCGGTAGCTAGCTGCTAGGGAGAGAGGTCCGAAAGCGGGGTAGGAGGTACGGCGCTTCCGCTGACTCAGATAGCGGCAATAAGTGCAGCTCTGGTTAAAACAAGCCTCAGAATTAAATCTGCGTGTGAGATATCCCTTGCAGGAAACACGCCAGAGCGCTGCGTGAATGAAGATGTCGTCGTGTGTTTTCCAGGTGACGTATCAATGGGCGGCGAGGTCGATAATGCGGGATGACCCGCATTGATAGACGCTAAAGCTTACCCACCAGGAACAAACAGCCTTGTTTCAAGAGTCTTATGTAGCTATTTTTGCTTTTTTGCACTGTGGTATCATCTTTTTTCAGCTTTTAGGTCCATTTCTGGGTTTCCTAATCTGCAAAATCATATACTTCTTGGGCCCCTTAGCCTCTTTGCTGACTCCATTGACAAAAGACTGAATCAATAGAATTCGAAGAGAAGGCAACTTTTGGTGGAGTTCCCCAACCATTAGAGGCCATGCCCATAATGCAGTTTCTAGAAATGTGATCAAGGTACGATGCATATACTGACATTTCCTATTTGTCTTTCACATGTACAATACCAAGTCTTCGGATATTATATCGTACAACTCCACATCTCGCCAATTTGCTGAGGCTACTCAAGACCGGTCACTCTTCATAAGTTGAAACGTATGAAAGCCACGTGGGGAACTCTCTCTGGCAAATATTAATAGATCTCAGGATCAACCATGGCAATGAGCTTGCTTGAGCTGACTGCTTAGCAAACACATATCCATCGAAATAACTTGTCATAGAGACTCGATGTTAGGATTAAGAAATGGGGAGTATTAAATAATACTGCCTTAAGTATGACGAAGGGAATCGCCTAGGCCCAAGCCCAGTATTTTTTTATAGTTTTCTTCAGGGCTGGCTGGCTTGTACTGTCCCACGCCAGTGCCCAATGCGTCAAGCTCGCGTCTGGTGGTAAACACAGTAGAAATGGGAATCATACCGCTAGAATGGAAAAATTTGCAGCCACTTTTATCTATTTTGACTGGAAATGTCCCTGGAGAGGCAACAATGTGAGCTCGCAAGCATTATTTACCTAGGAGTGCTCGTGTGTGCATTCCCGTCAATGACATCACCTGACCCGTATCCAACGCAGCCGCGTGGCTGACATAAGCAGCCGTGCCAGCGCCAGGCCACCGTCGGGAGCCAACCGAAAGGCGCAGCGAAGGGACCAGATGCCCATACGTCGTCTTCTGCCCGCTGGTGACCACATCTCGAGCTTCCCTTTCCTCTTTACTGCCACTTTGTCGTGTCAACTTCTCCCTGTGGCTTTCCTCCTCCATCTCATCTGTTTCTGATCTTCCTATACTCATAATGTCCGTCGAACTAGAGCCCTCTGACTTGGGCTTCAAAAGTGAGCTCACCCGGAATCAGTCTGTTATCGAAAGGAGCACACGTAGTAACTTGGCGCACAGGGCCGTTCAACCGCGAAGTCAGCCAGACGCTGCATCTGCGCAACTCCAACCCTGAACCCATTGCCTTCAAGGTAAGTTGTCGCTAAAAATAGTCTACTTTGTTTGGTCGCATGCTCACGACTGGCAAACAGGTGAAAACGACTGCTCCCAAACAGTGTGTTTACTCCCTGCGCCATATTAATAATATATCTCTTGAGCAAATCTAACCTTCTCAGTTACTGTGTGCGCCCCAATTCCGGTCGGATAGAACCAGGGAAGAGTGTCGAAGTGCAGGGTGGGTGCTGAACCAGTGTGGCATGCAGTGAACACGATGGGCTAACCAAGCCATACAGTGCTGCTACAAGCGATGAAGGAGGAGCCACCACTGGACGCTAAATGCAAAGACAAGTTCCTCGTCCAGTCGGTGGCAGTTGCTGGTGAGATGGAATTTGCGAACGTGACCTCTATCGTACGTCTAAATCGCATAGTCTCCCTAACTTCGTTGCGAGGTTTGGCCACTAAGTGCATCGCAGTTTGAAAAAGCGCCCAAGTCGTCCATTCAGGAGCGCAAGATCCGCGTCAACTTTCTACCCCCAGAATCCGTGGATGGAGGAGAGACAAACGGAGTGGTATGTCCTACAGGGATCACAGCTTTCGAGTCAGCCTGGATTGTTTAGCTAATTGAATTCAACCAGACACACCATGAGGAGGAACCGCCCGCCTATACCTCCCCAGCTGCAAACTACGAAACCCCGGCAGCTGCCGTCTTCAGGAAGCCTGATGACGCCTCCCCTATCCCCCCTCCTAATTTCGGCGACCGGTCCATAAATGAACAGCAGACCTCACCCTCGAATGAGAGCGCCTTCGGATCTACTGCTGCTAGTGTGAAGGCCAGTGCCGCTAGTGTAATACCTACTTCGAGCGACGATGTGAAGGCACAACTGGCAGAAGCAAATGCTCAAATCCAGAGGCTCAAGAATCAGATCGCGGACCAAGGTCTAAGGCAGAGAAAGGTCGGTACGACCGGTGGGGAGGCTACTACACCGATGCAGCAACAGCACCCACAGTCAGTGGAGGCAGGAGTTCCTGTCCAGATCGTCGCAGCA
Source organism: Paecilomyces niveus (assembly GCA_003116535.1). NCBI lineage: Eukaryota > Fungi > Ascomycota > Eurotiomycetes > Eurotiales > Thermoascaceae > Paecilomyces > Paecilomyces niveus. The sequence continues at coordinate 187,430 of QEIL01000001.1, forward strand.
CTTTGTCTTCTCAGCTTCCTATTGGCCTATTTCTTCTTCTAGCATGTCTCTTTTTCTCTATTCCCCTTTTAATTTCTACCCTAACTGTATTCTCTGTCTGGTGTACCCTTCCTCTTTTCCTTCGCATTTCTTTCTTGGTATGTCTCGGTGCTCTTATTTATGCCGCAAGCACTAGTATCCTTTTCCACCCTTCTTGGTTGAACCATGCTCTTTGACTCGTGATCTTCCCCTTCACAATGCTCTTGCTTTCTCTGCAAGTCGCCGAACCGCCTCCTGAATCTTTTATTTTTACTGCAATATGATGAGACCAGTCAAGAACCAGGCTTCTTTTCCAAGATCATGCGGACAAGAAAAAGAAGGAAACAATATCGGAACGAGGAATGTCGGTCCCCCTGAGGTCCCATCCCATTATGACCCGGCACGCCCTCCCAGCATGCTAATGTGAACTCCACATCCCCACTACTTCTTGAATGTCCACCCATCCCGTATTCTTTTTCTTATAGTACGTTTCGTGGGGAATAAAAGTAATGGCACAGTCATGCCCTCCCAGAAGTGGATATGGGACACTCCGCTAGCAATTGCATTAGCACATCATGGAACTAGCCTATAGCAACCAAAAAAATAAATACGATAATTATCCATGACCGGTAAAACTCCATTTCATTCCAATCCCTAACATACCAGTTCGATTTCATTTCGTGGGTGTTATATACACATGATAGATACGTCGTCATATTGCCTCCTAGATCATACATATCAAAGCAATGAGGTTGGTTCGGTTTCCTTAAAGCTCCGAGTAGCGTCGCAGGAGGCCTCTTCTGGGCAAGCGCGCCCTCTATTCGTGGGTAGGCATCACACAACTCAGTGACGAGTGGGGAGTAGATGGGATCATAAAACAAAAAGCCTTTTAAAACGCCAGACAAACTCCAATATATAGAGCCTACGTATGCTACGATCTCATTTAGTTCTGAAGCTCACTTTCCTTCCATCCATCATCAGCCTCGTCCTTGGGAGCAGATGCAGCGGACATGCCTTCGCCGCTTCTGCCGTATCTTTGTGCATTTCCGCCTCCACCGACGATACGACCACCCTGGGCTCGCTTCACTCGGCACCACATTCCAACGTTCTTGTCCAGGATGAAGGTCCAGATGACCCAAACCCAGCTACGATGGCAGGGGAGCGGCTCGTAAAATTCCTTGGCAATCCGGTGTAATTCTGGCAGGCGGGTCCAAGGGACGGCTGGGAAGTCGTGGTGTTCATTGTGCAGGCCGACATTGTAGGTGAAGATGTTGAGGATGCCGTAGTAAGAGTACGTCTCTGGCGGCGGGAGGTTGTCGAGGGGATGCTCCTTCTTGGGCTCAGACTTGACACCGGCTTTCTGAGCTCTCTGTTCCTCAATAGATTCAGTGCCGCCCTTGATGTTGGAGAAGAAATAATGCTCAGCGATGAAGTGTCCTGCACAAGGGTGCAGGGAACCCGCCAGAAACGAGCTCATCAGGAGATAGTACAGCGGCTGCGCAGAGCCGCAGAACTTGATGATGGTATAGTCGAAGACGAACTGAGTGATCAGATTAAGGACGTGGATGGAGGTAAATGGCGGGCTATAGATGAACATTGGGCGGACCGCATAGAAGAGGATCTGGAATGTGCAGAAGAAGGATTTGCCGAGCAGGGAGTCGAGGAACCAAGCCTCGAGAGCTGTAGGTAGATCAGTGTCGAGTCCTACAACACCCAGAGACTTATGATGCGTCAGATGATAAGGCTGGAAAAGGACAATGTTAGCAATTGATACCGATCTAACAACTGGAGGGCAATAATCTTTATTATCCCGGGACCAATTTTTTAACACGTACCCTGAACGCAGCACTGTATGGCAGCCCAATAGGCAGATTGGCAAAGATAGCCAGCAGCCGGTTCGCCATTGGCGAGCGAAACGCCAGATTGTGGGATATCTCATGAATGGCAAGGAAGAGGTTCTGGTTGGCTGTGGCGCCAATTATGTATGCCGTTGCGAAGAATTTCCATGACACCAAGGACGTATCTCGAAGGAGGCAGGCACAGAGAACCTGTAGGGAGACGACACCAAGCACAACATATTTCGTGAGTGGTTCATGTCCGCAGAGCTTAGTGACCTGTGGACAATCCCTTGGTTAGCTACCCATATAGAACAAGAACACCACTTTTGAAGTTTTGGGAACGGAGCAGCGGGGTTTACCTCTGGATGCACCTTGATAATGGCTAGACGCCTAGATCGATGCGGTTCCTCTGTAAATGTCCAGAAAAAGTGATCATCTGACGATGAGTCCGGTGGTGGTGCCCTGGCAGATGTTTCTGCAATTGTTGATGCCTGGTCCTTTCCAGCGGATACGCGGAGGTGAGGCGCGGACGCTGTAGTAACGAGCGACGGCATAGCTGCGAAATATGCGAGGAGGCAACTTGATCCCTATCCCATACACAGAATAAATGGTAAGTCTCAAAGATTTGACAGTAACAGTTAATTGAGAAATGAGGAACTAGCCATTGCTTTAGAGAACTTTCGGAGATGGCGGTGTCGGCTTCGGAGATGTTTCTTTCCACGTGGGGCTACGACTGGAGAGATGGGTCGGTGTGCCACCTTTCTTAGGACAATCCAGCGATCTACATTCTAAAACGTCATCACCTGGTTGGAAACAGCACTCCGTTCTTCCTGAAGAAAGGCTTGGTATTCATAAATAGCTGAGATAGGTACCGGCTTTCACTGCCAGATCTTTCTAACAGCTGTATCAGTCTGGATCTACAGTTTCTTTTCCTTTGGAAGACTTTATATCCTCTCATCTCTTCTCTTTAACACTCTTCTGGCCTCATCTCTGTTCTAATAATATCCAGAAAATCTTCATCTTCGAGACCTAATTTCTCAGCCTCCTCACAGGCTCATATTTGGTTCTGTAGATGTCGCGCTTCATCATCTGCTTCAATAATATATGTTCTGACCTTTCCAAGTGTCTGTCCAATGTATTGATACCTTTCCGTAGCAGATAAGCGGTATACTTCTCAGAAGTTGACATCTGAAAAGAGTCCCGAAACGAGTTGCGATGCCAGCATTCATGTGGAAATCGATTGTCTTAGCATCTTCCTGTTAATGAGAAGTTGATTAGGCCTAATTCTTGCCATAGTTGCACCTGCACAGGTAAAAAGCCGTTGAGCGGATTATATTTAGAAAAAGGTATAGACTTCAGGGAATCAGATATGCGAGGATGCCTGCCTTGTAGAGATCGAAAACTCGCCGTTATCAGAAGGGGAAGCTCCGCTCACTTTTGCCCGCAGACGGGGAGGTGACATTGATTGCCTGACTAGTTCTGCATCCATCTCGTCAGTCTTAATTATCAGTAAGGTGGATTGAGATTCACTTACAATGGAAAGCACGTCCACAGATGGAAATGTATGGTTTAGACGGGTTGTTCTTTCCTCGAAGCGGGTCGCCAATGGTTAGGCAAAAGCTGAGTAGTCGGTATAGCAACCAGGCTGTTTGGCTTCTTTACCATAACTTTGCCTAGAGATCCAAGATCCTTTCCCATAGTAATTACGATGTCTCCCAAGACCTATCTGTGACTTTCTGGTAGTGACTATAAGCTCTCTAGGGGCTTGGTGGTAGAAAGAAGTAGAACTCTATTATTGAATGTTAGGTTGAAAGACAAATAGGCTTGACAGGTGCTGGACCACAACTTATCATACTGGTGTCCCCCTAGTAATCTTATTAGTAGGGTGGAGGGGATCCACGAAATATTAATAATATTCTGCCGGATCATAAGGTAGAAGTAATAGATAGGATAGGTCTGAACAACTTCAAGATTCTGGGGGGTTCCTTAGGAATAGTGGGTGGTCACCTCACCTCCATATTTGCACCGCACCCACATACTAACAAGATTACCAGGGGAAACGAGCATGATGGGCTCTAAAGTAGCGTTGGTAACAGATGAGAGATCAGCTGGAAAGGACACTTTAAAGGGATCATTTTCGGCGCCTATTCCATAGGTAGTCATATTCTAGGTGCAAAATACCTTACTGCTACAGAAAATGGGATGAAAAGCTCATGCCAAAATATCATCAGATTTTATGTGATCTTTCTTCTAGTTGTTTGTTTTCAGTCTCTCAATTTCGTGGACGAATTTCCATCCACCAGCGTCTTAATGCACCGGCCTACTCTACTGAATCCACACGGTGGTAAGATGCGACGCTTTAGTAATCATCGCCACGGCTGATGACCTCCTTCACGGTAGGTCGCAGCACGATTGTCTATGAAACTGTCAGTATCTGTCAAAAATCAGCAAGGGAAGGAATCCCACGTGTTCAAACTGGGCAGTGTAGGAGCCCTTGATATCACACAGAGGCGGGTAGTCCTCGACGATACCCGAGGACACCAAATTGTTCAGCTGCAAAGGAAGTTAGATGAGCTGTTCATCGAGGGAAAGGACTCGAGCTTACTCCTAGAAGGTACTTGTCCTGTCCCAAACGGTCAAGGTACCGACGGCAGAACGGCAAGGTGCCAAAGTTCTTGTTGATCACATTCAGGAGGTTCTTCGCAGATGAGAGTCTCAGAGGAACGTTAGGGGCGTTGGGGACCTTCGCGTAGTGGGAAGTTTCCATCTGTGGAAATGTTAGAGATGAGATCTGCAGCATTTCGAACAGGGCGAACTGACATCGTCGTGCACGTAACCCTTTCCGGTACTGCCGAACGTTTCGATCGCGAACACCTCTCCTTCCTCCATCTTCGTCTGGTCACCACCCTTTACGATGGGCACACTCTTTCCGCCGTGGATAACATGCTGGCCGATGTTGTGTCCATTCAGATTCCGGATACATTTCACCGGATAAGTGGTGCCGTTGATTTCGACCTCGTAGCTTTCCATCGTTTCCTGGATGGCAGCGCCGATGTCACACATACGGACGTCGATACCGGCTTCCTGTGTCAGGTCAGTCACCATCCTTACGAAGTTATTAAACACTATTATTGACATACACGAATACCGGTATTCGTGGCTTCCCTCACAGCTTCCAGGAGGGGATCGTAGACCGGATCGAAGGTCATGGTAAAAGCACTGTCGACAATCCGTCCGTTGATATGCGAACCGAAGTCGACTTTCATCACGTCCCCTTGTTGGAGCACCATCTTGTTACCAGCGTTGGGGGTGTAGTGCGCAGCACAGTGGTTGATGCTGAGGCCACAAGGGAATCCCATACCTCCCTTGATGCTGTCGCCCTCTTCCAGGCCTTGGTGGTCGGTCAAGGCGCGAACAGCATCCTCGATGCCCTCCGCAATCTCCGTAAGGGTCTGGCCGGGCTTGATGTTCTTCTGGGCGTACTGACGGACCTGACGATGAACCTCAGCAGCCTGACGGTACTCCTGCAGGAAGTCATTGTTCATGCGGTCGAGGTAGCGCTTCTCCTCATTGGTCGTGCGGTAGGCGTTATCATCCTTGTACTCGACAATCTCTCCCTCGGGATACTGATGGTTCGGGAAGAGCTGGGAGACTGGGACACGCGGCGGAGAGCTCTGGACCTTTGCACCTCCCTTCTTCTTCTTTGGCTTGCGCTTCTTCTTTTTCTTGGCGGCTGTGTCGAAGTAATTAATCATCAGTGTCGAGTTACACAAATAGTCCGAATCGTGCACAACTCATACCTCCAGTAGCTCCAGCTTCCGGAGCAGCATTTTCATCCTCCTTGTCGCTATCGTCTTCTTCATTCTCAGCGTCTCCAGTCGCAGAAGGACCGGAAGCTGACGGGTTGGCCTTGGCGCTGCCGTTCTCGCCGTTCACTGTGCAGTTCGAGATATCTTATCAGTATTCCCCATGGAAACTTATAAAAAGGCGGAGAACAACCTGGGAGACGCACGGTTGAGCCTTTTCAGCTCCTCACTCGTTTGGGCAGCCATGGTGCAGTGGTGAACGTGTGCTGACCCTGAAGCTGCTGGCGGAAGCAAATCCGTTGCGGGACGAAAAGAATAAAATGAGGGGACTCGCATTTGGTCCTCGGTGGCCCGCCAAGCCTCGGTGGCACATCTCCGACAGCAGTATTTTCCTTCATGACAGTTATCTAGGGGGCAAAACTTATCTTTACAAATTCAGCATACAAAGTCTGAGAAAAGAAATATGTCTACTGCACTCTGGACTTTGAGACACCTAAACAGACTCGAGTATCACCCTCCACGAATTTGGCATATCACATAAGCATCAACGAACAAGCATTACGGGCCCTGTACTATCTCCGACTCCCGAAACCACGATCTTCCACATAATATAATCAATTTCTCTCTCGTCCTATCCATAGAACATATTCACTTTCCCCTCATGAACAAACTTCACTCCAAAGCTCCACTGGAAGCACACGCCACCCGACGATCAGATAAGCCGCGTAAAGTGGAATACAGATCAGATAAAGCGGTAATATTACGCTCCCGCGTAATCCCCGAACCGCCAGTTCCAGGTATGACGCCAGTAGAGGCTCTCCGATAGCGCTGCTTTTCTTCTTCCACAACTGTCGTGTGCGTAGCCAGAGGGGGGAAGAAAACGAAAGGAATTAGCGGCTCAACTACTCGAGCTTACTCCAGATCTATATATATCTACAGGGTCCTGAGCTTCTTATCTTTATCTTACCCTTTCAACGGTGACCAAGTCTTCTATACCCTATACCTAGATGTGAATGACGAGGCATGTCGCCTCGTCTGAGGACCATCTCCTCTCTTCTCTCCTCGCCATCATCGCCGTTGGTCAATATCCACCATTGCAGCAGAAGCAGAGAACATGTCTGTGCAGCGGCATTCTTCTCGGCCGCGTCATATGCTTCTCATGAACCGAATTACTATGAGATTCTCAATGTGCCAGTGACGGCGTCGACGGCGGAGATCAAAAAGTGCGTATTCTCGACTATCGATCTCATCTGTCCTCCGTCACGAGGGACCATAAAACTAAACTCCAAATTCACTAGACAATTCTACGCCCTCTCACTCACACACCACCCCGACCGCAACCGCGACGATCCCAGCGCAACATCCCGCTTCGCCAACATCTCGTCCGCCTACAACGTCCTCGGAAACAGCAGTAAACGCTCTCGCTATGATCGCGACCACGGCATCGTGGCGCACAACACCTCATCAACACACAGCACCGCTACAGCAGGCCAACATCCCATGGGCTCGCATAGCAGCCATGGATCAAATCTACATAAATCGTACGTCGGGTCTCGACCAGCTAGCGGACTGAGCAAGCGACGAGGTCCATTCAAAGGCCCACCGCCGAGTTTCTATGCTCATGGAGGGTATGGAACGACGGCGAGGACGGCAGCGGGAGCTGGGACGTCGTCTGCTGCGGGAGGTGGTGCGGGCGCTGCTTCCAGCCACGAGGATCCGACGTCGTTCATTAATCAGAATCCTATCCATCACTTCAATGCGCGGAGCCACTTCCGTACGCAGTCAGCAGAGGACGAGCGACGACGGCGACGGCGGATGCGGAATCTGGGGTTTGACGTGGATCAGAATGTCGGCGGGAGTCTCTTGCTAAGGTTCCTGGTGGTGTCTGGCATTCTCGTGGGCGCGGGGATGACGGCTGGGATGTTCAGTATCGGCAGTAGTTCTGGGACGAAGAAGTCGACGAGAAAGAAGGAGGATTGAGCCCTTCCCTTTTTTTCCCTCTATGGATGTGGGAGTCTCTTCTGAGTCTAATGAATTTCGACAGGTATTGTTCTTACATTGTTTACTGTACATATATCTTTTTTGGAGGAACTCTGATATCGTTCTGTTCGAGCAGCTGAACAGATATTTGTTACCTTGCAGAGTGCTTTAGACTCCTGGTTTGATCCCATGCTATAATTCGACGATATAGCATTGGCGTACGAGGTATTAAAAAGGGAGTGCATCGGCACCCTACCAGTTAGAAAACGAATCTATATCGCAGCGTGGTAAAAACGAGATAGTTCTAGCATTGATATACAATAAATAGCCCGTGAAGTGTACACGGTTGACCTCCAACCAACCCTGTCCACGTTCATATCGAGTCATGACCTGACCAGCTCCTCTCCCACTGAAATGGGTCTCCAAGACGCAGAAATAGGTTGGGAGATTGGAGGAAGACCGGAATTATAAATTTAGCCCTCGAAGGTGAAGCTGGCACCAACCTTGTGGGCAGCCTGGTTCAGGTTCTGGGTGTCGAAGGAGGCACCAAGACCAAGGGTGACACCAGGGCGGAGGAGGACGTTGTAGGCAAGAGCAGCGATACCACGGTCGTTGATCTTGACCTGTAATAGTGCAAACATGGTCAGTAATCGAAGAAAGGTTAAGGATATGTAGATCCTAACTGACCTTGGCGAAAGAAGAGGGGTCGAGCTTGTACTTGCTGGCAACCTCAAGGCCGACGGTGTTGCCGGTCTTGGAGTCCCAAGTAGCCTTAGCACCAGCTTCAACCTGAGCGTTGACACGGTGGTAGTAGCTGGCAGAGAAGACGGTCAAGTTGTTGCCAGCAGTGATGGCAGCGGAGTACTGAGGAAGGCTGTAGCCAACGGCAGCGGAGTACTTGGTGATGGCAGCCTTCTGGACGTCGTAGCCACCCTCAGCACCGACGAGGAAACCCTCGTGGCCAAGGACAGCGTCGAAGTGGGCAGTGGGGCCCTTCAGCAGGTCGAAGAAGGCACGAGCGTGCAGGTTGGGCTGCTTGAAGTAGAGGTTGAACTTAGCACCCTTGGACTGGGAGTGGGGCAGAAACTGAGTGATAACCTCAGCCTTCAGGCCTTTGGCGATGTTGTTGTCCAGCTCAAGCTTGGTGTCGAGGGCGTTGGCGGTGGTCCAAGCCTGGGTAAGGGTAAGGCCTGGGTGCAGACGAACCATTAGCATGACACCGTGCTCGACCATGCGGGATGAGACTTGGAAAGTCAGGGAGCCAGAAGAGAAGCGACCACACGAAATGGATATCGTGGGTCGCAATCCTCCTGTATAGCTGCTCCTGGGATCGGGTGGTTTTCTTCGCTTTTTGGGGTGTTTACCAGTTGGCGCATCAACGTATTTGGCCTCCAGCTGCATGTAGAGAAATCAAGTTAGCTTCTGTCGACAATAACCTGCGCAGTCCAAACGCGATTGAGCTGTGTGACTTACGGAACCGCCAATGGGACCCTCATGGGTCGACTTGCCCTTCACAGTGAAGGTGACGCCATTGGGGGCCTTGGACTTGACCTCAAGGCTGGCTACAGCAATCAATTAGCTTGAATTCGCAATGTTCTTGGTATTCCAGTCTTACCAGGGCTGGTGTGATAGAAGTCCTTGTTGAGGAGCTATGGAGGGGGCGCAATTAGTCTTTGCAATGCTCTTCGGTAACAAGTAGCGAGGTAATCAAAAATTGAACGCATACATCGTTGCTCGCCTTGGCGATGTCAGAGAAAGCAGCGGGGGCAGCCATTGTGAAGAAGGAAGGGACGTGATAAAAACGTCTAGATTATTCCAAAGGAAAGGGAGAGAGGAGCTGTTGGAGGATGTTGTTGACAGCAAGGTGAGGACGGAGGGAGGTTCGAAGGACCGGTAGAGAAGTTGGGGGAAGCGGATGAGATGTCGCCAAACAGGGAGCCCACGGGAAAGCAGACACGCGCGCTCATTGGACCGTGGAGGCACCCGGTAAAAGCCGCCCACCAAAGTCCCGTGACGGCATCTTCGCTTTTCCCTCGGCGGACACAAGGAGCTTCATCTCGGGCATGGCGGAACCCAACAAAACTCTAAGCTTCAAGAGATGCTCTAGTACTGTTGATTCGCGTCTAGCATGGTTGCTTATGCTAGAAGCTTGTGGGGAAAATATAAAGAACATAACGGCCATCCATTGTCGTGATTGTTGTCGAGCATTTTTCAACTGGTTAACTGCCTGGTTGCTCAGGTACCTTACGGACCACGGGTAAACCCCGCGGCATCAGTTTCAGATAAACACACTGACCTCTGTCGTTACAGCCTGGTTGGATGGATGCAACGAGTCAAATCTATTGGGTTTCAAATACCATCTAAAACAGGCAACTAGCCCGCACGGGACTAACTGACAGGAGTATATGTGAAAGAACCCGAACTCTATTACTTTCTAGCTGCGCCGGAGGACTATACATGATCAACCCAGCAATGCGCGCTTCTCCATTTTTCTAACGTTGGAAGGGATAGACTGCGCTAAATCGAAAACTGTACATGGCATCTATTCCGCCTGTTCATACTTGGCAATGTGTGTCGCGATGGCCCTGAGAAAGATGTCAGCAAATGGAGGGCTCCATGAAGGGCTCCAAAATGCAAGGTTCGCAGATCTTACCGTCCACTGGGGTCGGTCTGCTTCGACCACGTAGGCGTCCATCGCTCGACCGTCGACGCGCAGTACGGGGGGAAGTGCTCGTCGAACATCAAGCGGTACCAGTAACTAGTTCGGTTAGCCATCAATTCCCACCAAAATGATGAAGGATCTAAAACATACGCTTCCTTAGTGTCGGGAATGTCGTCGCCCCACTCAGGCTTGGGGTTCTTCATCATCTCATCCGTAACGTGGAGTTCAGCGTTGTCCTTCAGAGCATCGATCCATCCGTAGCCGACACCGTCACTGAACTGCTCCTTCTGGCGCCATAGGATTTTCTCGGGAAGGTACGGCTTCACGTCAGGCTCATCAGTGGTGTCGAAGGCCTTCCGCAGAATGTACTTCTCGATCCGGTCCTTGGTGATCATCTTCTCCTTAGGGTCCACACCCATGGCAACCTCGAGGAACTGCTTGTCCAAGAACGGCACACGGGCTTCAACACCCCAGGCGGACGTCGACTTGTTCGCTCTCAGGCAGTCAGCCAGATGCAAGTTCTTCACTCTGCGCACCGTCTCCTTGTGGAACGCTTCCCGGTCCGGAGCAGCGTGGAAGTAGAGATAACCTCCGAAGATCTCGTCACTTCCCTCTCCACTGAGCACCATCTTCACACCCATCGCCTTGATCTTTCTACTGAGGAGGTACATGGGGGTGGAGGCACGGATCGTGGTCACATCGTAGGTCTCGAGATGATAGATGACGTCCGAGAGAGCGCTCAGCCCATCCTCGATGGTGAAAGTGAAGGCGTGGTGCTTGGTTCCGAGGAACTCGGCCACCTCAAGAGCAGCCTTGGTATCAGGCGCACCGGGGAGACCGATGGAGAAGGAGTGCAGCTGAGCCAAGGTAGTCACTGTGGACAGCTCGTTTTCGTCATCGATTCCGACCAGACCACTGTTATCAGCTTGAACGTTCTTCGCACTCCTTTGCGCCTCTTGCTGACGGAGAGTCTCCCGCTGTGCGATAGAGGCCACCAAGCTCGAGTCAAGACCACCAGAGAGCAGAACACCGTAGGGGACTTCGGCCATCAGGCGCTTCCGCACAGATCTCTCGAGGGTCTCCCGGATCAGCTTGTAGTCGACGGGCTGCGATGGGATGTTGTTTGCGTCCCACCACTTCGGCTCGAAGTATCGGGTCGTCTGACCCGTCTTGGAGTCGTAGATGTGGCCCGGGGGGAAGGTGATGATCTTGTCACAGACCGGGTACAGAGACTTCAGTTCGGAAGCGAAGTAGACAGTCTGCGGGCTCTTGGAGTCCCATCCCTGGTAAAAACTGATAACACCAATAGGGTCACGGGCTGCAATTACACGGTTCTCCTTCTTGTCAAACAGGACGAAAGAGAACATGCCGTCGAGGAATTTCGGAGCATCAAGTCCATGCTCCATAAACTGGGACCAGTAAGTCTTCCATCGGTACTCAAAGAATAGGATCAAGATCCAAGCATACCAATGGAATGATGACCTCGCAATCCGAATGTGTCTTGAAGTTGTACGGCGTCTTCAGCTGTTTCCTTATGATGCGGTGATTGTAGATTTCACCGTTGACCGCCAGGGCCAGGGTCTCATCATCGTTGACGAGGGGCTGAGCACCAGTGTCTGCGATGTCTTAGCAGGCCATTGCTAACAGATTTCCACACCCCCAGACTCATGTATGTACGCACCAACACCGACAATGCTCAGACGCTCGTGGGCGAGAACTATGAGCCGGTCAGTAGGAAATCGACAGCTGGGATACCTCCACTACTGACTCGTGTTGTTCGCGATAAAGTTACCGCCTGTTTGCGAAGATTACTGTCAGTGATCTCTGTACGAGAAGACCTAAATCACAGCATGGTGCCAGCTTGACTCACTCCAGTCGGGACCACGGTGGCGCACGCTGAAGACGCATTTCAGTATACGGTTTCTAATTCCCAATCACCACAGATCGACTCACGCTTTGGCCATACGCAAAGCCGTAGGCTTGAATTTTTGTATATCGCAATGGCTATATTTGTGGTCAGCATAATCTCGCGGGAGGCCCTACCCAGTGCGTCGGCAGGGAAAACCCTAAAGACAGGACATACTTATGGCACGCGAAGATTCCACACATCTTGAACGACTCCGCTCAGGCGGAAATAGGAACCAAAGCTTAGGACGGAAGGAATTGATATCTGGCACGGGATAGACGTGTCGTAGGGAAACGGTGAATGTGTGAAAGACACGAATGGCGGAGGAGTGCCTTTTGGGTTGTTCCGCAGACGGGGAATTTTTAAAAAAGTGTACCAAACCGGCGGGCGGAGGGGCAAAACGAGGGGCGAAGTCGGCTTTGGGCGGTTTGACTCATCCGATAAGATAAAAGAAAAAACCACTACCTGGCCCAGCATCTTTGCGCCGATGATTTTACGATGGCTGTTATTCGTCCCGGTATTGATGATTGGATTATATCATACAGCCTTGCATATACCTGACCGGCTACATGGTGTTACAGGAAAACAATTTCAAGATCTCACTACCACCACTTACTCTGCTGCAAGCAAGGAACGCCAGCTGCACTTCAAGCTTATCATAGTCATCAATAATAATAATAACAATAATCTAACCCAAATGATCATGGCTGTTACATCTCCCGGCCCGATTATGACTCACGCGAGCGAATCTACTCCATCTCTTTCCCACGTCGCTGTGGCAAACTAGCAAAGTGCACGAACATCTTTAGTCAAGGAAAAACAAAAAGCCCTAAAAGCGACTAAAGGGACAGGTAATACGTACCCCCCGAACCCACCCTGGAAAACAAGTCAAGATTCGATTTAAAAAAAGCCCGTGCTCAAGCTCTTTCAACAAATCACGAGAGATGATTCTCGATTTGAATTTTCTGGTTGCATCATCGTGCTTCAGAGAGCAGAGTTTCTACGATTTGTTAAGAGGTATGTGGTGAGAAAGGATAAAGTAAGCAGTACTTGTATGTTTGGAATGTCTCAGAGTCTATTACATTTATGAGAAGGACAAGTATGATAAAGAAAAGTACAATTAATCCAAAAATAGCTGATTGATCGCCTCTGCTCTTTCCTTTTTCTGTTTCTTTTTCTTTTTCTTTTCTATTTTGATTGAGTGCATGGAATTTGAGGTCTATACCAAAGAGCACTCTAGTGGACATGAAGCAGGGCGGGAAAGAAAAACATCGGAGAGAAATGAGGGGGAATAGAATAGACACCAACGCCGGTCTCCGATTCCAGCCCCCGTCCCGTAAAACAAATTCATAGACGCCATGCTCGCTGGAAACACAGAATTAATCGAAGGGAAAACAACACTATGAAAGGGGTGAAACGGTGACGGACTCATCTCATCTTTGGTGCTTTTGTCAAGAGGTATTCGTCTCAAGGAGGTTCCGGAGATAAGGGAGTGAGTCACTCAACCATCATCCCTGTTCTCGTTCCATTCCATGCGCAATCTCAACATAACACCCGATACGAAAGGGATATCTTTTTGGACTTGAGTAAATCAATCCATCGCCAATCCACAGCCCTACAAGGCAGGATTTTCCTTCACCACCTGTCGCACTTTCTTTTCATATGCGGGACGATCCTTCTTGTAGAGGTTGTATGCCTCAGCCTGCGCAGGCGATTCCGGGTTCGGGTCATCTAGGAGGTCTTGGATGCCCAGCAGGATCTGCTTGATTGTAATGGCTGGCTTCCAGGCTTCCTCCTCGTTCAAGATGGACAGACACACGGTACCGGAGGGGTAGACGTTAGGATGGAAGAGTGGAGGGACAAATTTGCCTATATACGGAAGAACACGAAGGTTAGCTTCTGTTTCGTTTGGCGACCATGTCCTGTGCACGAGCAGGAAATGTTCCGGTACGGATCCTGCGCAACTTCAAGTCTTGGAATGAGAAACAGGGGGAACATACACTTCGGAGGCTTGGTAGGATACTCTGCAAAATGCGCTCAAATTAGCCCACTGTCTCCCACAAATAGCGCCTGAAGCACAAGCTACAAACGAACGAGGAGAAAACCAGACAGGCACTCACCATCCGGAAAAGTCACATCGAGCTTGAATAATCCACCTTCCCACAGAGTCTTCTGCTTTCCAGGAATACCACACTCCCACTTCTTCAGGTCTAACACGCCCTGTGGCGTACGGTAGGGTTTCGCATAGAAGCCGAACGGGTGGTCTCGTCTCCACTGCTTTCTATATAGATGAATAGCGACGGTCAGTTGTGAGCTCTCAAGCTGCACAATTAAACAGCTAGTAAAACTACAGGCTCACATACCTCTCTTCCATGAGCCTGTTCTGGCACAGTGACGACATTTTGGGGGAATTTTCTGCTCAAGAAGTATGGCGGAGGTTCTCAGTTGGATCAGTGCAAAAGGATGACGTCCGGAAGTTTAGATCAGAAGTTGTATTAAGAGAGAAGTGAAGGTGAAAATAGGAGAGAAGGTGAAGAAAAAAAAATATAAGGGCTTTGGCACTGGAGCAGCTATAGTGAAACTCCGATCTGATCAGTGAATGCTCATGAAGAGAGCCACCGTCCAGACCTGCACGGCCGATTAGAGTAACCCCCACGGCCGCCGCTCCGCAGACCCATCTAGAAAATAGGTCACGTGAAATATTCACTAATGGCTTCCCCTTGATGCCTGAGGCTTTCTGCCCAGTAGAGAATAATAGCGACTAGCAAACATGGAACATTGTAGGCATATTGCCATACCCTCTTTTCATATCTAGTTTACAGGCTGATTCCTGTTACTCTATTACCAGGGCTTCTGCTTACCAGCGGAGATATAAGCTCCTTAGACTTTTTAGTGACGATTACACATACGTGGTGAAACGGGAACGCACTTATATATATATATATATCGCTATCTCATAATTCAGATTGAAACAACAGCCAAAATACCTCCAATAAACAAAGGGGAAATACGAGAAATTCTGAGAAGCATAGCAAAAATAGATGATCCTAACACAGAAGGCTTGGAAGAATGGCAGCTTCCCCATCTGCTATGCTCACCGACTCGCGGATTAGAGTCGCTGTCACTTCATTTAGGACACTCTTTTCTTTCACTAGCTCCAGCCACTGTTCCAGTGGTAACATCCAACTTCACACTTTTATCAGCCTCCAGGTACTCCTTCAAGTTTGCAACCGGGATCTTTTCCTTCGCATAGTGGTGAGAGATGACTAGTTGCGGGGTCGCACTATGAAGAGCAGTAGCGATGCTGCCCGCGACATCCTCGACAGGTACAAAGTCGAACGATCCTCGCCAGGAAGATGGATCAGGTATTGCCTTGATGTGAAGAGAATGTCTAATAATGCTCTGCATCAGATCAGTCTCCGCTGCTCCTTCACCGGTAATGCTGCTAGGTCGGTGAATCCAGACTGGTAAACTGTATGTCTCCGCAACCTTTTCTAGGTACACTTCGCTTGCCCATTTAGTTGCAGAATAACCATGAGACCCATCATTTGGTGGCTTGTAATTAGCCACTGAAATTGGTGGCGGGCCATCCAGTCCTGTAAAGTTGGCGACGCTGGCCGACGACACGTGGTGAATTGGAATTCCTCGGGCTGCGGCTAGAGCGGCAATAGTTTTCGTGCTCTCCACGTTGAACTTGCGAAGGGATGAATAGGTCTGCAGGAATGATACCGCAGCACCGTTGTGGATGATACGGTGCACCTTCTCTGACAGAGTAGCGAACTCTGATCCTGACAGACCTAACAAATTTCATGACAGATCGTCGGAATACTGTATTATCTTCGGTGAGCTGACTGCAAGCTGGCGAGGAGCTCCACGGATCGCAGCACAGTGAATTTTGGAGGTATGGTCGTCAGAAACAAGCTGACGGAGGATGGCAGAACCCAGGAAACCAGTTGCTCCAGTGAGGAGGACTTCAATGTCAGTTCCAACCTCTTGAGGAACGCAGGATGAGGGTGGACTTTATTTCGCATTTGATAAGTGTGGCCTTGTTTCTTCTTCCCAGTCTATCATCTCAAATAATACCAAAGAAGAAGACTGCAATTTCCCAGACATGTTGCCCAGTGTGCTAGCTTGGAACAAGTCAAACACGGGAATGTCAACATGGAAAGTCTTCGAGATGAGACTCCGTAGTTTGATAAGGAGTATGGAATTACCACCAACATCGAAGAAGTCTGTATCGATGCCGATGGTAGAGGGATCTGTGTTAGGTAGTGTGTCAATCCAAAGTCCCCTCAATTTTATTTGAGTATCAGAAAGGGTTTCATCCTTGCAGGCGAATGATATGTTTGGAATGGGTAGGGCATCCAAAGCATTATGATCCAGTTTTCCTGACGGGTTCATAGGCAAATAATCAACAGCAATAATCCTAGATGGTCTCATATAGTCAGGGAGAGGAAGTTGGGTGCGCAGCTCCTCGAGAAACGTCTCAGATGAAGTCCGCCTTGTAGAAGACAGGACCACAAACGCGACCAAATAATCATTCACGGTATCTTGGCCTTTCCGGAGGCTCACGGCAGCATCAATGATGGCACTCTCACTGACACGGGTGATGGTATTAGCGATATCATCCAGTTCGATGCGGAACCCTCGCAGCTTCACTTGCGAGCCATCAGTGATACGACCAAGGAAAACTATTCGGCCATCAGGTAATAGTTTCCCTTTATCACCTGTTCGATACAAGTGTCCAGGTCCATATGGATCGAGTTGGAATTTCGTCGACGTGAGCTCGCGGTGTTCAAGATAACCGCGTGTTACCGCCGGGCCACCCACGCATATCTCCCCGGCAAAACCAACTGGCACTTGCTTCAAGTGATCGTCAAGGATATAGATCGAGTAGTTAGGCAGTGACTTGCCAATAGATGGGTTACGTGTATCACGCGGTGCAGTGCGGCTGAGCTCATCTTCTCCGATACAAGCATTGATGGAGATCTCTGTGGGACCATATCCATTGAATAACCGCAGTTTAGGAGCTCCCAGTCCGATGAACTCATTGACGAGATTCGACGACATAGATTCTCCGGAGGAGAAGGCGCAGCGCCAGGATGAAGATTGCCGAAGATTGCCAGCACCATAACGAAGAATCACCGAGTATTCTGTAGGAGTCATCCAAGTATATGTAATCTTTTCTTTCAACATCAGTCGCGAGAGTTGGAATGGATCCCGGCGTGTCTCTTTTGAGGCAACGACGAGGCTACCACCTGAAAAGAAAGCCTGATATATCTGTGCAAGCGAAAGATCAAATCCCAGAGATGATTGCTGTAGGACTGTTTCCTTCTCAAGCCCGTACTTTTTGTTAACTGCGCCAATGTGATGCATAATATTGGAATGGGTAACCATGATCCCTTTTGGAACGCCTGTTGTACCGCTTGTATACAGAATACATGCTGTTTCTGCGGGATCCAACACAGGTGCCTTTTCCACTTGTTTTCGCGAAACAGCAGTAGACAAGGAAACCAAGTTGGCGCTTGCCTGGAACTGTTCGGCAGAAGATTTCGTGGCTTCATGGTACACCAAGACCGAGGGCTGACAGTCACGAAGGATCGAATTCAGACGAGACACCGGATTCTGAATGTCTAGAGGTATGTAGGCACATCCGATCTTGTGAATAGCCACCAAGGTGCAGACGATATCTATGCTAGGTTCGCAATACACAGCTATACGCTGCCCAAGCCTGGCACCAGCTTGTATCAACAACGATGCAGCCTCGTTGACGCGGGCAGCAGTCTCTGCATATGTCAAGACAGTCTCCAAGTCATCCTTGACGGCAATTGCAGAGGGCTGCTTGGCAGTCCACTGTTCGATCCAGCCTGGGAGGGTCAAAACATCGGGGATGCAAGACTGCCCGCGCGTGAGCTGCAGAGACAATTCGAGTTCCTCTGGAGTAGCAAGCTCGACAGTCTCAATCTGCAGGTCGGGCTGATCAGAGAGAACCTTGAGCAGTCGTTGATAGGAACTGAGAATAGCAGAAAGATCGTGATCGGTATAAAGGTACTCCTGAGTCTTCAAAGAGATCATAACAGTGCCATCAGAGAACGTTTCCATCTCAAAGTTCAGGTCATATGGGTTTTTTGCGTCCTCAAAGATGAGAGTCTCCGCCTGACAGTCCGCCAGAGGGACTGTTTGGGTCGAACCCATTTTATAGTTGAGGACTACCTGGAAGAGCGGACTGTGATGTGTCGATCGAGGAACCTTAAGCTCGTCTATAAGCCTATCAAAAGGCGCACCTGAGTGCAATGATGCTTTATCGGCCTTTTGCTTTGTCTTTTCCACTACGTCGGCAAAGGTTTGCGAGCCTTCGATCTTTAAACGAAGGGGAAGAAGATTGACAAAGAATCCGATGGTGTCTAAAAACTCGGAGTCATTTTTGTTGGCATCGGTAATGCCAATGCAAACGTCATCAACGGGCAGCAGTCGAGATAGAAGGCTCTGCACAGTTGTAAGATGGATGTGGAAAGGGGTGACTCCCAAAGTTCTTGCTGTTGATTTGACCTTGGAGGCAACTTCCTTAGGCAGGTTCTGTGACAATGTCCTCATATTATACTCATCAAGCGGAACGCGTGCCTTGGTTTCGCTGAAATCAAATAATGGCAAGGGACTAGGCAGCGTGGAGAATTCTGATATTCATAATCCACTACCTGCGTCTTCTCCTTATAGAAAAGTCGATGTACTGGTGTTTCAACGGGAGTAGCTGCTGGCCTGCATATGCCATTGCCAAATCCTTGATCAGGACCTGAGCACTGAATCCATCGAAAGCAAGGTGATGGAAACCAAGGATGAAGGAATGTTCAGTTTCAGATTGTTTTACTACCACAGCTCTCATACTCTGGCCATTTTCCAAGTCAAAGATGTGCTCACGCATGGCACTGAACTCATCCTCCACTGTGGTGCTATTCTTGATCTCTAGGTCAAATATGATATCGGAAAAAACAGCCTGAGTTGGTGCGTTTGTCTCTGGGTCGTTATAGAGACAGGTACGAAGAGACTCGTGTCTTTCAATGACCCGGCGGAATGCATCTCTGAGATCGTCGACGCGTAATGGACCTGTTATTCGATATGCAAGGGTGACATTGTATGTTGTTGGATCCCGGAGGTACTGGCGCAAGAACCAGAGTCGTTTCTGCGCGGAAGACATTTCACAAGTTCTTTTGATGTGGAGCTCATTACGTCTTATTGTCTTTGAAAACGTGTATTCAGTATCCTTGAAGACCAAACGAGGAGGTGATGCAGATCGACTTGAAATTGAGCTGACGTGATCAGAGAGAGACTGTGAGACAGACTTGGGAGTGGTGAGCGATCCAAGCGAAGTTGTTACTTGGTTCGATTCCTTGATTTGTGATACCTTTGACAAGTTTTCCTTCTGAAGCGTTAGCTGGCGTCCATTATCTGTTAATCGTGAACGTACCTCGCGAAGTGGTGCGTGGATCTCAGGACTAGTATTCTCCGTCTTGATCACAATCTTGGATGCAGCATCCTTGTAAAGGTCGGTAACTGAAGCGCCACTGAGCACCTTGAGTACAGGTATGTCCACTTCCAACTCTTTCAAGAACCATGATCGAATTTCGACCGCAATCAGAGAGTCAACACCAAGATTCATCAGTGACTGAGACTTTTCGATCGAGGCCTTGGCGGCTTGAAGCATACGTTCGAGCTTAATACTGAACTCTTCTTCAATCAAGAGCTCAACTTCCTCATGCTTTTTTGCTTTTGCAAGACGCTGTGCCACCGACACGTTTGCAATTGTGCTAGACTCTGTTTGAGTAACTTCAGTTAAGGTATGGTGGCAGAACCTCAGATTTTGGTGCCAGAATGGTTTTTGGACATCTTCACGGAGACTATGTCGATTTAGACCCGTGATTAGTTCAGGAGAGTGATTAGACTCGACCTGGCCAATGATCACTGCTTCTGAGAACATATCCAGAAATTCTGGTTCAGAAATGGACATGTAATTTTATTGGCGCAGGGTACTCTCATAAATGCCAGTTGAGGAGACGTAGCCAACGCCAAGAACCATACCAATGTGAATGACCGAGGCTGCAAGACCCCTGCGTCTACACTGCTCTGCAATGGTAGACATGAACATGTTGGCGGCGACATAGTTGGACTGGCCACGGTTACCCACGATGCTAGCCAGCGAAGAGAACATGATAAAGAAGTCGAGAGGTTGGTCATCAAATAGTTCGTCCAGATTCTTCATACCCTGAACCTTGGGTCCAAAGACTATTTTGAAATCCTCGATTGTCAATTCGCCGAAAGACCGGTCAGACAAAACCATCGCAGCGTTGACGACACCGATGATAGGAGGCATTTCCTCTTCAATCTGGACACGCGTAGCGGTCAGAGCAGCTTTGTTAGCTACATCGACGCCATAAAGGTTCACCTCAGCCCCTGCCAAACGCATTTTTCTCAACAAAAGCTGATTAACCTTTGAAGGATTTCTGGTTATGAGGGGCGAGGTATTTAGCACCATTAGATGCCATCCAGAGACACAGAGCCTTGCCCAAACCACCAGTGCATCCAGAAAGTAGATATGTATGATCGTTCTGGAAGAGTCTCTTAGCATTTACAGGTGACACAAAAGCTGGAACAGTAGTCGAATTGGAGAAGTCCACGATCACAGAATAGTTCGTATTCGACACTGAGCGGTTGACCAAGTCGGAGATAGAAAGGATTTCAACATCAGGGTCAGTGAATCCTTGTAGCTGCGCCACCCTCACTGCTTTTTCTACCTTCTGGGAAACTGAAAGTGGTTCGCCTTTAGGCGAAGCACGGAACAAGTCTCGTACCAATAAGACTCTGCACGCTTCTGGCAACAACCTTTTCCAACGAGTAGTATCGTTGTTCGAGAAATCTGTGAAAAATTTGATAGATGCCGGAAAAGCCTTCTGTAAGTCCTTCTCGGAAGCATAGGGGTGAGTTGAAAGGTTCTTGACATGTAGTCCCAGCTCAATCGCCTTCTGTTTAAGCACATATCCAAGTCTCTTATCCCCTTTGTGTAGAATAACAGTATTACCAGAAGGAATGTCAGAAAGTAATCGTTCGGAAAGCAAAATGAAAGCGATATTTTGGATCAGCGAGGGTGCATAGGTCCTTCCTGTAACCCTGAAAAGACATCTGGCAGGCACACTAATAGTTGAAGCGTTGACCTTCGATATTGCGACAACATTGATTGTAGGGTCTCGTGCAAGGGAGCCATACAATATAAAGACGGCGGTTGAGTCATCGATCTCAATGGCTGAAACCAGCAAGTAAGAGACATTGACCTTCACTTGAGAAGTATCCTTTGCGTCAAAAACGGTCGGTTCAGGGGTGGATAAGATATATTGGTCACCAGATGTGGAAATCTCAACAACATATCTCTCTACTGATCCGGTATCCTTGATAGGCATCTTTAGTGCGTTCAAGCGATCGTTAAGAAGCCTATCTGGCAGCACCCTAGGCAAGAAAAGCTTTCCATCCCTTACCAGCAGCTCTGGCTCAGTGGTCCAAAGGATATCACTCTGGAATTTCCCTTGCGCAACGTAGACGAGTCGAATAACGGCCTCGGCAATGATATCCGCCGCCGACTTGTCAATGTTATCCTCAAAGTCCAGATGCTGCACAACGACATGCGGATATTCCACCGCAAGACTTCTGCAGAGACCGATAGACATATTTCCGTATGGCTTATCAGAACGGGCTTTGGATGAGACCCACAACATCTGTCTGCTATTCGGAAGAGTCTTCTGAAGTGCGATCAATTTTTCCTCCGTAAAGTGCTCCAAAATAGGTTCATCCAAGTCGTCCAGAATGACTAGGCTTGTAATAGGTACAGATGAATGTGATAGTGCTAAATCGCTAAGACTCCTTATCAGAGTGATCTGTGGTTTATCGCGTGGTAATCCTGATAGAGCATCTGCTGTGAGTGATGCGACTTTTGTAGAGCTTCCACCGACAATTGTGACCGGGGGAGGGATCCATATAGGGTAACTTGTTGAAGTTAGCAACGGCTGGCGGAGGAGGCTGACATCAAGATCAATGGCTTGGGATATTATGACCGATGTCATGTACTTTGATGTATCAATAAAGTCGTTTACAGCGTGGTCAACCCCGGAAAACCCCGTATTTTTAAGAAGCATACCCCACTGATTTCTCGTGATCGTTGGTCCATAACGACGACCATCATCACTTCCCAACCACCAGCCTGGTAAGCCAGACATCATGAACTTGACCCGGACAATATTACTAGTAACTTCGAGAAGAAGAAGATGACCGCCGGGTTTGAGGAGTCGACGCACGTTCCTCATTGTCTCTGATAGAGTTTTCGTAGCATGCAGAAGATTTGAGGCAATGATAAGATCGCGTACGACTTCTCCGTATGGCCCTGCTCTGCAATGTCCTTTTCTGCATTGAGGGGTTTGAAGATCATCTTCCCTGCCAAAGAAGAAAACGCTTCTGCGGCAGCTTCGAAGAAACCAGTCGATATGTCCGTGAAGGTGTAACTTTCAAATGTTGTACCCAATGCCTCGAGGATACCCTTTGTGGCACCACCAGTTCCCGCACCGATCTCAAGGATTTTCATGCGTGGGTGTCGATGGGCTATTTGCTTTGAAATGCCACCCATGAAACCATTTGCTCTCTGGAAACCCAGGCCGTATTTGTAAAAGCGATTCAAGACGTCATCCTTGACCATGTGTTCGAGCATGGTAGTTTGACCGCGGACAACTTGCGTGAGATTCTCACCAACAGCAGTAATCAGTTGTAAATCAACCTGATCCGGGAACCGAACAATTTGCCCGCGCAACCACGAACCAGAATCTCTTTTCCATTCTTTCCGAATGGTGGGGGTGCGTCCCAGACTCAACCCAGGGGAAAAGGTAGTCCATCCACTCAAAAATACGTTGAAAATTCCATTCCATGGCCGGGACTTCATTGCGATCAATAGTCTTGTTCAATTGCCGGAGGTAGTAGTATGATAATCTTTCGCAGAGATCCACTAGCTCTAAGTCGGCAGGAGCATCTTCTGGAGCAACATCAAGGGAAGCTATACTGTAGGCGATGTCAACCTCCGAATTATTCTGGGTGTATAGCTCCTTGTAGTCACTTGGCCCCGGAGGGCTCAGACAAGTGCATGGCAACCCCTGCAGCTGCACGAGTGGTTGGTTTGTACTGAGATCAAATATATCGATATCAGCTGTCAATGTCTGGGTTGATGAATCCGTAATATAAGAATCAACCAATATCTCCTGTGCTAACTGAACAAGACCCTTGTTTACAATACGAATGCTTCGAAAATGGGTAGGCACATACGGTGCACGTAAGCTTCCGTCTCCCGGCCAGCAGAATGCAGCAAAGAGAGATTGAAAGGCAGCATCAAGACGGGCAGGATGGATTATGTCGCAGAGCTCCACAGAAAGTATCTGTGCTGCAGTTGCACTAGACATACCGGACTTCCTTTCAATACTCTTTAGAGCTCTGAAATGGCCAGTATAGTGTAGGCCGATTTCTGTCAACGAGCTGTAGAACCGGTCTATATCCGCGTTATTGAAGGAGGCCACAGGGAATATCCTTGGAGGAAGAATGTCGGTGTCGGCACTGCCAAAGAGAATTCGCACGTTTCCACGAGCATTGTGTCTCCAAGCACCATTGCTATAACCTGCTGGCGAAAAGCATGACTATTGTGCTGTAGAATAATTCGCATTGCGATCAAGGTTCTCTGGTTTGAGAGTGAACAGAGTCTCCACTCCCCGAGAGTCATCCTGCAACGGGATTGCATTCGCAATTTCGACATCATATAGTTCAACTAACTTGATGTCCCGACCATTTGCTAGAGCAGTGCAGGACTCTAACGCCATGACTAAATACCCTGCCGCAGGGAAGATGACTTGGCCCTCGACCTTGTGGCCATCAAGCCACGGTAGATCGGCAAGTCTCAATATATTCCGCCAGCGTAGATCTTGGTCAATATCTTCTGTTGAACGATTCCCTAACAAGGGGTGATGTGGCTGAGCTTTGGTGCGGAAATTAATTGACTTTCGTGATTCTTTCCAGAATGATTTGGTGTGGTCCCATGGATATGCGGGAAGAGTTGTTAGCAGTTTCGGGCATAAATTCAGATTGAAGGCCCTAGACAAACTATCATAATCTAGAAATGAATAGCCGATGTGTTCCCACAAGAAGCCTAGTGTATCACTTAGTGATTCGATGTCGTGCTTTCCGCGCCCTAATACTCCTTGATATGGGAGCTGTGTACCAGATGCTTGTTTATAGCTCTGAGTGAATGGTGCCTTGAGTGCTGGATGGTGGCCAATTTCAAGGACGACGTCACATGGAAGCTCCCCATTTGCGGCGAGTTCTACAGCCGTAGAGAAGAGAACCGGGCTCACGAGGTTGTCTTCCCAGTACTCTGCGGTGAGGGCCTCAATATTCTCGTCCCCTTCCATACGTTCTCCGTACACACTGGAGAACCAGGTACACCCTTCCCTTGCTGGATTTGGTTTGATCTGGAACGCTGCAAGAGATTCCAAGTAAGGCTCTGCGCATGGCATCATATGCGAGGAGTGGTAAGCTGTGTCTACTTGAAGAAGTCTTGCAAAAGTGCCTTGTTGTTGGAGGGTAGCTTGCGCTTCTTGAATTGCATCTTTGTCGCCAGAAAGAGTCACGCTTGCCGGGGCATTAGATGCTGCAACATCAATACGGCCTCCATACTTCTGCTCACAAAAGTCACAAGCCTCATCATAGGACAGTCCAACTGCCATCATAGCCCCAGGCTTTCCACCGCTTCCGTGAGCCAACTTCGCATGTACACCACGGTAATAGGCAATGCGAATTGCCTCCTCCGCAGTCATCATGCCAGCAGCATAAGCAGCGCCAATCTCTCCGGAGGAGTGGCCGGGGATGACGTTGAACTTTATGCCAGCAAATGACAATATATCGACGAGCATTATTTGGACTGCGATACACAGTGGTTGAGCAATCGCTGCTTCCGATATGCGAGAAGTGCTTTTGTCCGCATGGATTTGTTCGCTCAACGACCACGAAGCAGGATCCTGAAGACTATACAGTGAGGCCTGAAGCTTTCGTAGGATGTTCTGCGCAATAGGTGAGGCTTTAATATCTCTCGGCCCATCGTCGGCCATTGTGCACCTTGACCGGTAAAGACTCCCAAGATACGAGGCTCAGTAATCTTGCTATCAATACGGGTACCAATCGGACTATCATCTTGCCTTGCGACTTTCAGCTTTTCAATGAGTCTGTCCTTGTTATGACCTGAGAATGATACTCGAACAGAATGCTGAGACCTTCGCTCCCGCAGCGTGAAGAGGATGTTCTCGAGAGGAGGACAATTATTCGATTGCAGTAAATCATGAATGTTCGCAATTAAGGTTTTCAGAGAGGTCCCAGAGCTCGCAGATAGTACCAAAGGTGTTATAATCATTAAATTCGGATTTTCTTCCTGATGAGGATGATCGTTTTCAAAGCTTTCGATGATGGCGTGGGCATTTGTGCCGCCGAATCCTGCACAGCATTATTAGCACAGCACCAGCCATGACTATATTCCGTGAACTTACCAAACGAGTTAACACTGGCCCGACGTGGTACACCCTCTTCCAATTTTGGCCACGGTATGGTCTCTTGGGGAATCCTGAGATTATTATAATAGGGGGTAATGGCGGGATTCAGATGCTCAAAGAGCATGTTGGGGGGGGATGATGCCTCTCTGCACCGCCTCGCTTGCTTTTATTAAGCCGGCAATACCAGCGCAACCTTCTAAATGCCCCACAACTGTTTTGATCGAGCCTACATATATAAAATCATCACTTTTTTCATCATCTGGGAAGAAGGCATGATGAATAGCGCGAGCCTCGATCGGATCACCCGCCGGTGTACCAGTGCCGTGCGCTTCGAAATATTGGCAACGATCCCTACGCCAGTCGAGTCCAGCTCGAGCATACGTTTGACGGATCAGGGCTGTCTGGGACTCGGAGCTAGGAAGGGTAATTCAATTTGCGCCTGAAAGACCCATGTTAATCTTCTGAGACATGGATATTGATTGATATTAGACTCACGGCCGTCAGAGTTAACTCCAGTCTCTCGAATAATGCACTGGATATGATCTTTGTCTGATATTGCCTGCGAGAGAGTCTTGAGGATGACTACTCCAAAACCCTCACCGCGAGCATAACCATCTGCAGAAACATCCCACATCCGGCTTCGGCCAGTGGGAGACAACATATGGAGTTTGGATTCGGAGATCATCATCTCAGGCCCCATGATGAGATTCGCACCGGCGGCGCATGCGACTTTCGATACACCCGACCTCAAGGCTCGAACAGCTTCGTGAACTGCAAGACTAGACAAGCAAGCTGTGTCGATTGTCATTGATGGACCTCTCCAATCGAAAAAGTAAGAAATTCGATTTGAAAGGATACTGCGAGCCGTGCCAGTCGCCATGTACTTCGGCATATCATCGGGGTCTCGTATCAATATCTCATGGTAATCACCCGTCATGCATCCCACATAGGCACATGTGTCTGATCCATGCATCCTGTCGATCGCAAAGCCTCCTGACTCTAAAGCCTCATAGACCGTCTCCAGCAGAAGTCTCTGTTGAGGGTCCATAACTTCCGCTTCACGTGGGTTTATTTTGAAGAACGGGGCGTCAAACTGCCGAATATCTTCCTCGAGAGGATAGGCATGTCGGACATTCATGGCTCCTTGTTTTTCACCATCGATATTGTAATATGCATCGGCATTGAACCGATCTTTGGGGATTTCCCGCTGGATATCCCGCTTCTCACAGATGCAGTCCCATAGCTTCGATGGAGTATTGGCACTACCAGGAAAGCGGCAGCTGACTCCAACAACAGCAATAGGGTCAGAAGATCTGTACTCCATTTTGATTGTATTATCACTGTTTGTCAACAAGAGTAAACAATGCTGATGATGAAAAGATGTGTAACGATATGTGAGACAAGAAGTTGGGCAAAGCTATAGTACACCGGCAGGACATGAAGCATTCGACAGCCTGTCAAACACCGTGTTATGCACAAATGGATCTTTCCAAGCTTTAATATTCTGGAAACTCTAAATAACATTGGCTAATAAGTTACATTCTGATCTATGCATCAAGATCCCACGTGGTTCAGGATCTATCTCCATCTGTCGGCGCCTATCCGTGTGACGAAGGCCTTGCTGGAAATCTCCTAGATCACTCCGAAACATCGGATCTTCAGCATTTACCAGCTTGTGTAGGCTTTCAACGCCTGGAAATAATCATTGATTGTCCAGATGTTGATTGCTTTCCGGTTAGCCGTGTGATCGGCCATTTACCACCATCTTAGGGCTCAGCGACCTTTACGAACGCTGAAATACGTAATTCGAAGAATAAAACTCGCCGACAAATCGTCCTCCGAAAGTTCCAAAGAGAGATCCTATGAAAGTGAGAATTTACTTATTTTTGTTCGCCTTTACACGTTAAAAGATTTCTCAAACCGATGTTACAAAATGTACAAATTCTTCCCATCAGATTTCTTTAACTTCGAGTTTGTTCGAGTCCTAGGCGCAGCTCCGTTCTATGGAGCCGAAACTGGAGAATGTTTGAATGAGAGAGAACACATAAAGGACTGTGATCCGGAGAGTTGGTACCTTGCCTGGATAACAGAGGCGGAGAAATCTGTCTTTCTTGCTGAGGAGGCTTTGAGAAATGGTGACCGAATGGCCGCTTCATGGGCGTATATCCGTGTATCAAACTACTATCGCTCCAGCAGTTTTTCCTCCACTGCAACCCGAACAATTATAGACTTCTCTCTGCGATCCAGAAAAGCTCCGATATGTTCCAGAAGGGAGTTAGACTACTAGATGGGGAGCTTCACACATTTGAGATTCCCTTTGAAGACAGCACATCTCTACCAGTGAGACTCTTTCTCCCTCCAGAGAGCAACAAGGTAACGACGGAGAAGGTTCCTATTATTGTGCAAATGGGTGGCTTTGATTCTACACAGGAAGAGCTCTATTATTATGGACCGGCTGGAGCATTGCCTCGAGGGTACGCTGTCCTCACCTTCGATGGACCGGGTCAGGGTATCTCCCTACGACGAGATAAAACGCGAATGGTACCAGAGTGGGAGCGCGTAGCGGGAAAGGTTCTTGATTACCTTGAAAAAAATCTGGCCTCTAAATATAATATCGACCTTGAACGAGTTGCGGTTCTAGGAGCGTCCCTGGGAGGATACCTAGTTTTGCGAGCAGCAGCAGATCCGCGAGTACGTGCCGCGATATCCTGCGATGGATGCTACGATCTGTTCGACGTCACGAAAAGCCGCATGCCAAGCTGGTTCATTGGAGGCTGGCTCAAGGGATGGCTAAGTGATGGATTTTTCAACTGGGTGGTCAACCCACTGGCCGCGAACAGTTTCCAGTTACGATGGGAATTCGGTCATAGCATGTGGATCTACGGAGTTCACACTCCAGCAGATGTGATGCGCCAGATGCGGCAGTTTACACTACGTTTAGAGAACGGCGAAGAGTATTTGTCTAAAGTGAAATGCACCACCCTGATCACTGGTGCCGCCGACACATTTTATTTCACGCCAACTCTTAATGCGGAGCGCATATATCAAAAACTAGGCCATCTGGACGACAATAAAAAGCAGCTCTGGATTGGCAAGGAGGTGCATGGTGGTGGGCTCCAAGCCAAGATCGCGTCTCTGGCGTTGTGTCATCAGAAGATGTTTGCTTTTCTGGATGCCCAGTTTGGAATCCAAAGGCCTTCTCTAGGAGCTTGTTGAGTCGGAATTTTTCTCAAGAAAGAAATAAATCAGTATTTCACCGAGACTTGAGTAGAAAGCACAGCTATGCAATAGCTCAAATAATAAGGTACACGGATTTCGCTTCTCCCAATGTCGGTATCAGCGCTTAAGGCGGGATTGCCCCCAGAGAAAAGCGCCGAAATTTTCAAATGATATATAAAATTGTAGGCATCTCAAGTAAGAAAGCAACAGCATCTTCTGTCTCATCTTAATCTCTATTTACATTTCGGTCATGGCTCCAATCGGAAAGCTATACTCTTACATGCCCAGTGCTCGCTGCCTAAAAGTATGCTATTAGTATACAGTCTACTTGACAAGAGACTCAGCTAACTTTGGCCTGGGGTAGATTTTAGCAGCAGCGAAACTCAACGGCATCGAAATCGAAATCGTCTCTGACTATCAGCATACAATCACCAACAAGGCACCTGAATTTCTAGCAAAGTTCCCTACCGGCAAAGCGCCCGCATTTGAAAGCGCCGATGGTATAGTGGCACTGGTAGAATCCGACGCCATAGCGCAGTACATCGCTGAGTCCGGGCCCCAAGCCACAAATCTTCTCGGTGGTGATACAGCTACACGGGCGAAAATCCGTCAGTGGATCACTTTTACCGAATGTGAAGTCTACGGGAACATGCTCGGCGGGGTCCTTCCACGTGCTGGCTATGTCCCTTATGATGCTGAAAAGGAAGCTTCCAGCGCCAGCGGCCTCGCGTGGGGCTTGAGTGTTGTCGAGGAACACCTCTCTCATGAGAATAAGGGTTGGCTGGCTACAAACGACCGACTCAGTCTGGCTGATTTGATACTAGCGTCAGCTCTTTACTGGACTTTTATGCACTATTTAGATGAAAGGAGGAGAAAGCAGTTTCCTGTTACGGTGGCATGGTATTTGCGTACCATTGGAGCTGAGGGTGTTCAGGAAGTATTTGGGCCACCGAATTTAGTCAGTATTGCGAAAGAATTTGCGTAGGAAGTTCGTCTGAAGCTTTTCACTCGTTTTGACGGAGGACTGTAGTTAGAAGTTCGTTTTAGGGTAAATCCTACTCGGGAAGGCATCCCGTATTGCCCGGAAGATACGTACTACCGCATATTGCTCAGCAGGAAATAATTCCTAACCACGTGGGCCCCCAAACGCAGATCAAAGCCCGCCGACATGAAACCAAATTAACCAAATAAAGATATCCCACCGATCGGCCCATCCGTCGGCATATCGGACTAGATATCGGGGGTTAGTCATGAAATGCGCCGACGTGATGGATCCGATGTATGAGTATGACTCGCGCTGAACCTGAAGTCTGCGCGCCGATAATGGCATCCTACAAGGGGTGCGCGAAGGAATGGTATAGTGGCAGTCTACCTCTATGGTGGTCAGCTGCCTAGCAATCGAATGCGTAAAACAAGATAAGGCCAAAACAAAAGGGACCAAAGAAAAAGATGGTCAGGATAGCACTAGCTGATGGTTCCGGAGGAGTTGGACGAGAAATTCTTGACGTCCTAGGAGCTACTGGAAAACATGATATTGTTGTGATATCCCGTCAGGTAGAGTCTTATCCCAATTCGTTCCATAACTAGGATACCATAGATCTAATACTATCCCTTTGATGAGGCAAAAGGAAAGAGAAGATTCAGAACAAAGCCAGAAAGGTGTCGCATGGGTTACAGCCGATTACACTGATAAACAACACTTAGTAGATATTCTACGAGGAATCCATACCGTACTATCATTTATCGTCGTCGCACAAGGCAAGGGGAATATTGCACAGAAGAATCTTATTGATGCATGTGTTGAAGCTGGTGTGAAACGATTTGGGCCGAGTGAGTGGGCAGGGTTAGTTCTTATTTCAGTATCTTATACTTCTTGAGGATCAACTATAATCATTCCTTGTTCGCCAGGCTGAGTTGAATAAATCTAGAGCAGGCACCAATGGTCTCCCTTGGTACGCGGGGAAAGCCGCCGTAGAGCAATATTTACGGAAGATCTACCAGGAGAAAAAGGTCCATCGATGGGTTTCTGGTATAAAGAAGGAAGATATTTGCTAAATTTTTATTACTAGGTCCTCGAGTACTGTCTCTTTCGCCCTGGCATGCTGATGGACTACCTCGCCTATCCGCAAAAGACGACCAAATACGTCGATGTCTGGGGCATTCACATAGACATGGAAAATTGTCGCGCAATTCTTCTTGCTGATGGGAAGAACCCTGGTTATCTGAATATGACTACCATGGTTGATGTTGCAAATATCGTCGCGAAGGCAGTGGAATATGAAGGCGAATGGCCTACAGTAGGAGGCATCCGTGGGAATACAATCTCCCAGCAAGCATTGGTAGAGTTAGGGGAGAAGATTCGAGGTATATCCGCCGGTTCTCTGTATTATGTGGCGAGGTCATTTGTTCTGACAGGTCTTGTTCGTCTGAAGGTGGCCCATTTGCTATCGAAAAGATTAAATCCATGCAGGTTCGAGCGGGTCGATTGACGGCCACCTGGTATCCGACGATGGAGCATCCAACTGTACCAAAAGAATTGAGAGAATCCTCAGCGAGGATATTCACAGCTAAGACTATCTTATCTATCTATCAGGGGAGCTGGACAGTCTCGGATGAATGGAACAGGATATTTCCAGATTACAAGTTCACTTCCATTGAGGAATTCCTTCAAAGGTGGTGGAGAAAGGGAGATTAAATTGTTGCTTTATCTTTTTACAACTGATACTGTTATCCAGTGCACTTTCTTTTAGTTTCGAATATAGAATGATGATGTGTAGTGGAGTTTGGAATACATTCGCCCACAAAATGGGACCTAATTTACAGTTTCCTCCTCTTTACCTTAATCATATACCGATGCGCCTTCAATTGTTGTGCCACCCGAAACGCTGTGGCTTCATCCTGCTCCGGGATATATTCAAACTCGAACCTTCTGAACAGATTCACCAGCGTGAGATGCGTCTCCTGAAGCGCAAAATGCTTACCAATACATACTCTGCTACCCGCAGAAAATGGCTAAAAGGGGACATCATTGGGACAGCCTTTCTCGTATACTGGTAGCCATCGTTCTGGCATGTACTCGTCTGCATTCGGCCAAACACTCTCATTCAAGTGGATATTCTGTGTTGAGGGGAAGACAGTTGTCCCTCTGGGTATAGTATACCCGAGGATTTGTTCTTCCTTAAGGCACCCCCGTGGACTGCCTGTTGCTTGACCCGGAACCAGTCTCATTGTCTCATCTATGCAGGCCTGCAGGTATTTCATACCAGCAAAACTGTACTCGCAGTCGACTGGCTTCTCCAGATCCGACGGTGGGTACCATCTATCGACCTCTTCCATTAGTTTCGTCATCTTATCTTTGTGCTTGATGAGCATGATCAGAGTGAATAATTCGGCGTTGGCAGTCGTCTCACTACCGGCTGTTAGCAGAATAACAACTTCATCCTGGACATCCGACCGCCGATACATCGAGCCCGGCGAGTCATCGCTTGCTTCGACTAGTTTCTGCAGCAAATCCTATCGTAAATTGCTCTTCAAGATGGCCCTTCTTTTCTCATCAACAATCCAGAAAGCTTCAATGCCTTCTTGATCTGATCTGGAAGGGGATGGGATCCGTTCTGCACGACATTGGAGCTCTGACCGAAAGTCGTAACCCCTATGATATCGACAGCAAGACTCTGAATCAGGTTCTGCATATCAATAGCCACATCCTCATCCCTTGCTAGCCCTAGTCCTAGCACATTCGCTATCTAACTTCTCAATTGCAACGTTGACACAATCCAACATCAACAGCTGCATGCTGCGAATATACCGGATGCCGAACATCGATGAGACGAGTCTCTTTCTATTCGCATACGCCTTTTGATCCGTGAATGCGATTAATGTAGGACGCTCTGGATCTTGTCGAAAATTTCCATAGACAGCTTCGGACTTGTGCCAGTCTTCGGTATGAATAATTCGTCTAATTTCATTGGCGTCACAGATAGAAACCATTTCTGGGGCGAGGACGACGATGGGACCATATTGTCTATGGAGGGAGTCTGTGAAATGATGGCTAGCTTCTGTCAGAAACTGGCCATCTGGTATTAGAATGATTTATATGAGTAAGCACCTCTCTCCCTGAATGATAGACAGCGTGAGTGGCCATGATGTCATTTTGTTGATGAACGGGCCCGGTATGTTTTGAATAGGAGAAAATAGCGTCTTGATGAACTAGGTATGCCTTGCATCAGTGTTGACTCTTTCATATGTCGGCCATCCTCTTTCTACTTCCTTGATCTTTCATTGTTCTTTTTGATCTGGTTTATTTACCTTGAAAATCCTCGGGACAATAAAGACCAGAAGAATGCTAAGAAGTGCCACACCCCTCGCTGATACACTGCTTTTCTCCATGAAAGATATGGAGGATGTGAATACAGACCGTCTCACAGCACTAACAGCTTGGTTCTCCATTTTCAGTAAATAATTTGCACAACAAAACTTAGTATATACTAGACGATCTCTAGTAGTTTTCTGAGACGATTACGGGGTTCAAAAAGCCAAAGTATATCTCTAGCTCTTCGGCCTCCTGATCTAGTCATCCAATGCAGGTTTTCGAAAGTCGCCGATGAAGCCGATCTACAGTTTTGTTAGTCGGGGTGCAATTACCGTGATGCCATGAGTAAAAGCTCCAATCTAAGCTAACACCATATGCTTACCATACTGTGCTTATTTTCAATTTTCTTCCGCAATGATTTCATTTCTTATTATCTTTAGCAAATTCGTGATTGGGCTACGTTACTGATAGAAGTACATCGCCTTAATCTGACAATACCCCAGCAAACCCTCTAGCCCATACTCTACACCAATACCGCTTTGTTTATGCCCACCAAAGGCCACAAACGGGTCCGGCTTCGGGGTTCCATTGATGTAGATATTCCCAGCGTCGAGTTTTGAGGCAACTTCCTCCGCCATCTCGCGATTATTAGTCCAAATACCAGCAGCTAAACCGCTTTCTGTGGCGTTTGCAAGCTGGATTACCTCATCTCGGGATGAGAAGGGGATACAAGGGATGATAGGACCTGTTCATGCACATATAGTTATTGAGCGTATTTTCTCAATAAATAAAGGTATGAGGGGTTGTAATATCTATTGACTTACCAAATTGTTCTTCTTGAATGATGCGAGCATCAACAGGTGGGTTATCGATAATCGCTGGCCTGATGAAGAATCCAGGATCACTTGAGGTCTCGCCTCCTCCGTCAAAAATTGGTGCCCATTATCAAGAGAATCCTTAAGCAAAGCCTCGATCTTCTCATACTGTATCCCATTCTGAATAGGCCCGACCCTTGTCACTAAATCCGCAGCCATGTTATCCGTCACTGCAGTAAGCCTAGCCAGAAAGGCTCTATAGATCCCCTTATGGATATACAACCTTCGACTCGAGAGACACACCTGGCCGGCATTAAACCATAGTCCTGCAGCTACCTGCGGCGCCACTTTGTCGATGTCAATATCTGGTAAGATGATCGATGCGTTGTTACCGGCAGTTTCTAGAGTAACGCACTTCATAGTCCCTGCACAGGCTTCCATCACTTTTTTCCCTGTGCTTGTTGAGCCTGTGAAGGAGATTTTCTGGATTCCTGGGTGGTTGACTAGCAAAGGTCCTAGTTCGTCATTACCCCCAAGGGCTTGAATCACAGAGGGAGGGAAGACTTGTTGTGCTAATTCGACGAGTTTGAGTGCAGTGTATGGAGTGAAGGGTCTATGGAGGCGGTGAGTATCAGATACATATCATTCGAAAGACATAGACGAACGAGGGTTTCACGATCACCATATTCCCTGTCGCCACGGCTGGTGCAATTTTACCGATTGCTGGTGATATCATCAGAACAAGCTACATGGAAATGAATATAGTAAATAGGCCGAACTTACCAAGCATGAGCGGAACTGTGAGATTATAGCCCTCAGTCAATATCTTGCTTAATCGCGCAAATGAGGCAAAATCACTTACAATTCCACGGGCATATCGCTGCAACTACACCGAGAGGCTCATACTTTGTGACAACTATCTTCTCTTCGTCCCTGACCCTCTTCTCTGGAATCTCATACCTTGCTTCAGAAGACAGTTAGTCACTTTGCCCAAGGCTTGAAGAAAGTAAGCGGCTATGGAATAGCAACACACAAGGATATCTCAACCAGTTCGCCGCCCAATGTACCTCGATAGCAGCATTTTGTGTCTGTTCATGCACCCCGTAAGCCAATCATCTCTCTCTTATCTGCTATATAGATATGGTTTTAAATGAGCGCTGTAACACATACACTCCTCCCCGTCTCCTCCTTGAGCAACTCAATAAATTGATCCGCATGCGCAAGATACAAGTCTGCAAATTGCTCTAGCAGTTTGCTGCGTTTCCTATATGATTTGCTCGCCCAGCTGGGAAAGGCATTTTGGGCGGCCGTCACTGCGTCTTCAACATCCTGAATCGTGGCCACGGGGGCATCCCAGAGCTTGATCTCCGTCGCAGGGTTTATGCCATGGTAGGAATCGGAGGAGGTGCGGTCCGTGCCGCCGATAATATTGTAGAATTTTGTAAAATCAATAGTACTGTTTCCACTTGTGTTGGCATTTGATTCCGCCATGGAGGTAGATTAATAGAAACTGGCTGGATACCTATCGACTACTGTGTTTCGGTGGGAGCTAAGCTGAGATGCCTGCTTTCTAGGTAAATTCAAACAAAACAGTGCATCCCTATATGTCTAGTGCTTGAACTATACATTATCCAATTGGAATCTGGATTGTATTTCTGTCGGAGATTTTAGGTTTCGGCGACTTATGTGTCAACCGACGTGTGCTATGTCTACAGATAGTCCATTCTCTTTTCTCGCAGTTCCAGCAGATATGAGTGCTGGCTCTAGCTGGATATATAGGTGAAGTTTCAGTGTTCAAACAATGTAGATTTAATAATGTAACAGAATATGGTATAACAATGAACCCTGTTATCAGGCGTGAATTATACACCAGATGTCGTCATAGCTATCAGGCCATATAGATCTGAACTTTCCCTTCGCCAATATGATGGCTCAAGCCGCAGTCGTCTTTCCTTCTGATCCTTTGGCTCTTGTCATTAGCTCTGCGGCTACAGGTCGTGTCTTCTCGGTTTCCAACCGGTATTCAGTATTCAGTTGGTCCCGCAACTTGTAAGCACGCAGCAAGAACGCAAGAAGAAAACAGACCCCTGCAAAACCAATGGACGCCTCCCATACAACCTTTAAACTAGAGACATAAAGACGGATAATAGTGTCATACAGGACTGGATTCTTGAGGAAAGTGTTCACAAAGTCTCGAGTGGAATGTTCGTAAGCTCCTCCGGAAAGGAACAAGCTTCGAACAGCAGGATCGGAGATCTGATACGCCAACTTATCCGCCCGGGCATTGAAAACGGCAGCAGGCACAGCTACACCCCAGATTGAACCAAGATTGCGCATAAAAGTCCATGTTCCCGTTGCAAGGGCAACTTCGGATTCGGGCAAACTCGCCAATATAGCTGGCAGACAGCTTGTAAAAACGAAGCCGCAACCAAAGCCAAACAGTATTTGGAATCCCACCCAGCGGCCAGTCGAGGAGTTCTGATCTAGCAAGGTGAACAGTCCACAAGCAGTTGTCATTAGTATCGATCCGATAAAGTACCATCGCCGGTATCGACCTAACTTCGTAATCATCATACCTGCCAGAATGCCTGCAGGTGCGGTAGTTGTGGCAATAGGAAATAGCATGACGGCAGATCGTGACGGCGTCGCATCCAACACAGCCTGAAAATAAAAGGAAGAAAACAACATATCCAGTACAAGAGCATACTGTGAAGGAAGCTGATTGCAAAGACTGCTGTCGAGGTACGGTTCCCAAACAATCGCAGTGACATCACTGGTTCTATGACCCACGGCGTTGCCTCATAGACCAGAAATCCAATTAGACCAACAAGCCCTAATACCAGAGGGAGATGGTCCTCCATGATGACCAAGGATGGATAGTTCCAGCCCAAGTCAGCGCCAACAGGATGGATGTCACAGCCAGAGCCATGATACCAATGCCAACCCAATCTACACATGCAAGGCGCTCCAGAATTGTTCCCTTGCGTGGATTGCGCAACTTCATGAGCGGCACCACTAAGATCAATGCAGCTCCAGAAAAAGGCAAGTTGAGGTAGAAAATCCAACGCCAAGTAACGTGCTGGGCGAAGGCACCTCCGATTATGGGCCCTACCACTGCGGCAATGGCCCAGACACTGCCAATTATTCCTGCATACAATCCTCGCTCACGTAGAGATACCATATCGCAAACAACAATTTCTGATAGGGTAGCAATCCCGCCTCCTCCTATGCCTTGGACTGTACGTCCGGTTAGCATCATGCCGGTGTTCTTCGCCGCGCCAGCCAAAACACTTCCTACAGCAAAAAGGACAATGGCGATGATGGTCGAGGGACGACGACCAAATATGTCTGCCGCTTGACCAAACAGTGGAGCAGAGACGGTTGAGGCTGTTGATGATCCACACATACAACTCCTGAGACTTGAGCGACTCTGTGATAGTTGGCAATGCTGTAGAGATGATGGACGTATCCAATGCCGCGAGAAAAGTTACAAAGCTAATTGCAATAAAAATCAACCAGAACCGAATGCCTTTCTTCGGCTCAAAAACCGATGGCCCGTCAGGGGTGTCACCAGAGTCCACAGCCATGATGAGGTGTGAAAGATGATGCAAATGAGAGAACACATCAGAACGAGAACATCATAACATTGGCATCATTCTCCAAATTTGCAGCATGTTATTTCTAGTACTTTTGCGTCGGCGACTTTTATCACGTGATGATGTATGCTGGCATGTCTAGAATTGGGGGCTGAATTACCTGTGGACAGTCGGCAGGACCTAGAAACTTACAACTTCCCAACCCTTCTCTGATATCCATCATCACTTTCTAAGGAAAATATTTCTTAATCTAATCATTGGCCATCAAAATTGTCAATCTGATCCATCAGAGACATGGCCTCTGGACTCTTCTTTGACCCGATCGCTGCCTTGCGCGCCGCCCCTCTCGTGACATCAACGTGTTCGCTGTTGTTTGCATGGGACCAACACTTCTTTCTGCGCATATTCAACAAGCCAGATATTAGGAGCAAGAGTAACGAACTCCTGCCATCATACTTTGAGACCTTTTTCTACGGAGGCGTCACACGGGTGCTGGCCCTACTTTCGTTGACGATTTCTTCGTCAATCCTCAACCATTATGTCAACCACGATTCCTTGGTGAGAAGTCAGTCACTGCGCTGGTATACCGCGGGAGCAGTTTTTGCCGCGAGTCATCTCATCTTCGTGCCAGCTATAGCCCCCAAAGTCCAGGCTGTTATTGAGGACCGTTCCAAGGGGCAGAGTACGAAGGATCTCGAGAGTTGGTTGAATCTCAACTTCATTCGATCGTCCACGGTGGATGTCGCGGCCTGGGTGTGTTTCGTCATTGGTGTCACCCGCAATGTGACACCATGAGAAGCGAAGCGAAGCCTCGTTGATCGGGCCATCGGGAAAGCCAAGATCCGAAGCAAACTCATTAATCAGTCAGGGAAAAACAGGTCAGTTGGTTGGTCCTGGTAGGATCCAACAGAGGTCATCAAGGATGAACAAGCTATAATCTATCATCTCATCATGTTAGCTAGTCAATCATTTTAATTGTGTTCAAAAACATGCATTTATATACATCATTACACCTAGAATGTGAGTACCTGTGGAATCGACGCCAAAGATGACCGTTAGTGAGGCCGTTTACGGCATCATTTCCACACTCCATTCCAGCGGGAGTCGCCGCTTTAAAGGCTCCCACATGTGACTGACCGATTTCAACGAGATGACTAGAATTTCGCCATACGCCTGAGCCTCCACTTGGGTTTTCTCATGATTGTAAGCTGGCATGCTGTAGGGGTCGGCACAAATACAATTGTAATTTGCAAACCTCTACGAATATTTGTATTCGTTTAAGTCTGATAATTGTGTGAATAGTTATTCGTAATTTTGCTGAGGTAACAAGCAATTCTATGGCTTCATTTCTCTCTTTGCTTTCTTTACTTTGGGAGTATCAAGTTCAAGTTCCATTGGAGTTCTTTTTCTGATTCCCCCAAAGCCAAGACCTGGATGGATAGTTTGTTGTTCTCTTGGCACTCCATCTGCCATTACCCTGGCTGTCAAAGGTTGTCCGAGACAGGTACCCTCAAAGAAATCCAAGGTATCGTTATATTCAATATTGACAACATAAACCTTTTGCTCCATCCAAGGAAGGGTCCAAGCAATAGTCGATGGTGGTTTCGCCGAAAGCTTTGAAACAAAGTTCACAAGATAGAAGTCCACCCCATAGGACATAGCATAGCGCAGGGCCTGATCCACAGGCCCTTTGATATCTTTCTTGTTGGCTTTGCCAACTTTCAGTTTATAGCCCCAACGTCTCTCGTCACCCTCATATATCAATAAATCCATATATATTGACAAATCACCCTGGGACAGGTGTGCTTCTGAGGCACAAGACCAACCCTCTGGTACCAGATCCTGGAAAGCTGTGTATAGTTCCGCATGAAAAATATGCTCGGAAGGCCCACTTTTATTGTATGAGCTTCTTATGCTCAGTTGCTTGGGACAGATATATTGTAGGCCTTCTTCGAGAAATTTAATTGGCCCACTGTAGCCGTGTGGTATTTTATATAATATATTAACACATCTTGGGTAAAGCTTTTCCAAGCATTTAAGAAGAACAAAATTGCTTGTAAAACGGACAAATCCTTTTCCTTTGGTTCCCAATCCATTATCGACAATAGATAGAATCCCAACATCGAGTAAGGTCCTTTCGAATGGGGTTAGGTTCCCGAGATCCGCTTCAATATTATATAGTCCGTATACTGTTAATTGCCGTACCAGTTCAAGAATGTCAGGGTTCTCTAATTTCTTTGTGATTCTGTCCCCAAGTCCATTTAGTATGCTGTCAATATCATACTTGACCGCCAATCCCCATTCAACAATAGGTTTTGGTTTTCGGTCATAACGGTTAAGCAGACCCATAAAGGTTGATGCGTGGCCCAGCGACTGTCCCTCAATCTGGTCTTTGATAGGATCCGGGATTCTC
Source organism: Paecilomyces niveus (assembly GCA_003116535.1). Lineage (NCBI taxonomy): Eukaryota > Fungi > Ascomycota > Eurotiomycetes > Eurotiales > Thermoascaceae > Paecilomyces > Paecilomyces niveus. The sequence goes on from QEIL01000001.1 coordinate 227,605, forward strand.
TTACCAAAAAACTTCTCATAGTCTGTGAAAAGCGTGCTCATGTTCAGTCTTTCCAGATGAAACAACGACACAAAAAAGGTTTTGTTAAATGGAGATCTCTCAGGTGAAAGAGAGCCAGCTTGCACTTGCTTAATGGTTGTGTGGATTCCGAAGTTTTCCAATGCTTCGGCCATATTTTCCTTTTTAAACTCTTGTAAAATAAAAGTGCCGAAGCCAATGTAAGGTATTCCCTTATCAATCAGGTCCATAAGAAATGCCTTGACTGTATTCTTCACCTCACGGTTCATGAATATCATTTGCATTTCATCAAACAGGAAGAGTGTAAGTGCTGAGCTATCCCCTCCTGCTCTGTATTTATCCAGTGCCTGATTCAGACCATATTTGTCTAATGACTGGTTAGACACACAATTGGAAATACTGTCATACCACTCTTGTGGAGTCCCTTGGGTAATTGCACTTTCCACAAGGATATAGAAGATTTTAATCCCCTGTTCCTCTGCTTTTGCCATTATTTCCCACAAAATAGTAGATTTGCCAGACTGATAAGGAGCATAGACAACAAAGCGATCTCTATACTTCACTGCTCGATCGAAGATCTCATAGAACTTGCACCGGCTCTTCTCCTCATGAACGAAACCCTCCCGATCAAGGGGCGGGATTTTAAGATTAGAATCATGGGGTAGTAAAGGGCCCATCCAAGTAATACGACGTGGTTTCTGGGACGAATCTAACACTGGCACCAGAGTTAGCAAAGTCCATGACATATGGTTCAAGATGGGATCTTACCTTGGATAGCTGTAGATTGCTGTTGTATTTGCGGTCTTGTAATAATGATATCAATTCCTGGATCGTTGGATTGAGGGAAGTCGGATGAGATCAGTCGGCGTGGATGGAGATGTATAAGATTCTCTTTTGTAAGGTTGTCTTTGACTGGGCTGACAGGGCTGTAGAGATCGAGATCCCAGGGTTTGCACTGGCTGTCAATTTCCCAGATCCTCTTTTTGATACGGTCAATAGTGTCGATGCCGACAGTGCAATCTATGGAAAACACTCTGTCAATATTGTAAGAGAATGCACACCACAAAGTGCGCTGAGATGGTTGAGCCATTGTTGGAGGGGATGGGTTTTGGCGAAAAAACCACGAGAAAAGATTCCTGGAGGATGAGGAGCACTGGTCGTGATGTGACAAATGGGGAACGTTCAGGTTGCAGCTCTGTTGTTGCGGAAGGATAGTGGTTGAAGATACAGTGGAAGGCGCTTTCTTACAAGATCACATAGCAGGATGGATTTCATTGGATGACGTCAAGTGCAAGTAGACCTGCGATCTGTTACAGGTCACGTGGACTATTCTCCGCAGGCGGTTGATTCCAAGATAGCGTATCGGGAGGCCATACCGGAAACGGCAGAGCTAACCAGAAGGGGGAATTCACAGGTTCTCGGATTACTTCTCCAATAGAAATTTGAGGCATGAGGTACTAACTCAATTCATAGCTAGAATTCCTACATAGATTTCAATATATCAGCACTGGTTACTGATCTTTATATTGGTTTTCTCAGAAATTACATTTTCCCCGAAGGACGACACTCCTTCACCTGGCTATACAGAAAATTCACTGAGATCGATAAATGAGTATCAACCTCAATTGACATTAAGATAGTCTTCTGGATATGCCCCACATGCTATAATAAGCAAAAATGTACACCATGTAAGCACTTGTAAGCACTAAGCTGGAAGTCTTATGCAGATGACAGCATTATTCCCTACTACCAGTAAGCACCAACGCCATTACTTGCAGATTCTCTACTAAATAGTAAATACAAACTGTCACGACCCTAGACCAAGGGGATATAAACTCGTCGGCTTAATCCCCCAAAGGTCAGATTCGCAGGCTTGGACTAGGCCTAGGATGGCAAGCGGTAAGGATTGGCAGAATAGGCAAGGGATATCTTAAAAGGTTTCACAAATTCTCTTTGATTTCTTTCCTTTTTCCTCCTTAGCTTAGTCTTCTCGAACGATGTCGCCTAGCTAGTTAGATAGCTTCAATAACTTCAATATTACTACTAGATTGGACGTCACACAAACTAGGGAAACTAGGAAACATTTTTATTTTCCAAATTTCGGAAATTTTAAGCAAATAAATGTTTTTTCCTGAAAAGATAATCTTAAATTTTTCAAGCATAAAATAAGAGTATGCCTGATTCTGTGCTCTAGTTGGTTTGAATTAGGAGGATTAATTTTACTAATCTGATTGTGTTAGTTAACGTAATCCACGGCCAAGCTGACCACTTCCTCCGCCATCACGAGAAAATTAAAGCTTTTCAACCACCAACGCCATTAAGTTAGACTATATAAAAGATAAAATGGATTGCTATTTACTAGGACAACTTATTATTGTATGTCCTACAGTCCTGCAGCCACTGCAGCGTGCTGGAGCTCGCTGGCGAGGCCTAGATACAGGCTCTTCAACTTGCACTTCAACCTGCTCTTCAAGCTGCTGAAGACGATCACGACCTTCCTATACAGATATAAAGAGATCAGTCCCTAGAGTAACACGTTTCCTTGCTTTCTTCTTTTTTTACTGTTTATTTTCAGCGCGCAGAACCTTGTTTTCTTGTAGAAGAAGAAGGTTCATATTCATTGCCATCTGCGCGGCCTTTTGAAGATGTTGAATATGAGAGATTGGACTGCTAGAAAGCTTCCTTTTTTGAAGGCTTCTTTGTATACTACGGACCTTGTGGTCAAGCTGGCGAGGATTCTCAGGTGTTTGAAAAGCAGAGGAAATTGATCCTTCAACTTTAACAAGAGGTAGTGTTGGCGTATGGAGTTGAAAGGTGATTTTTTCAAGCACCCGGTCTTGATTAAACGGCTTAAGACTAGCTCCTACGAAGCCATTATAAATATTCTTTTGAGTAAAGACTGCTTCGCGTATAGGAGGATATAGATGTAGGAAATCCTCTTTATCAATATGGTTATTTCTAGCCGTTATCATACCCTCAACTAATTTGCCGTATATATGTTTAAGTGGTCCAAAAAATATCAATATCCAAATATTGAAGGAGATGAGATGAATATAGGCATGCAAAGGCAGATAATTGCATTCTTTTTGCAGAAATTATCAAATTCAGTGTTTTGATAACTTAAATAGCTATCAAGAATAAGCAACCGCTTTACACCAGTTAAATATAGCTTGGAAAAAGGGTTAAATAGGTGTTGTATCCATGCAACACCTATCTTATCTGTTATCCAACCATTAGGGCTATTGGTAAGCTTCCAATCTGGATGAAGATTAGGCTCTTGATACCATACAGCCTGGTATTCTTTCCCTTTTAAGATAATTGTTGGAGGTATATGGATCCCTTTCGAATTGATGTATTTAATAATAGTAACCCATTCGTGATTTTTTTGGATAACCCTCCGAGGTCTTTTACTGTGGTCCACTACAGTAATGACCTTAGATGTTGAACAGAGCCTTATTGAAAAGCTAGTTTCGTCAAAATTCCAAATATCATCCTCATGTATGCCATATTCCTGAATAGCTTCGCGTATTGTCGTTAACCATGGTTTTAAAACCTTGGGATCCTCCTGCTTTGCATATTGGTATATAATCCTCCGATTATATCTTATATATAATTTAGGATGGTGTATGGTAAAGGAATAAGCCCAATTAACTCCGAGGGTTATAGTAGAATCTTGTGTACGTTCGCGGAGTAAAATCTGTGCCATTCCATGCAGAAACTACGGCCAAATTAGAAAACCTCTTTTATCTGCATCTAGCAGGTGCTTTACAAGAACTTCTTTTTTAGGAACTATTAATTTATGGCCATTGGTGTGTGTTTCCGACCGTGGTTGAATTCCTTTAAGCCGATTAAGAAAGGTAGCCTTAGGCACATAAAATACTGTAGCAGCGCGTGATTTTGATTGGATTTTTTTTATTTTTGTAAGCTGCAATAGCCATTTGCATTCGAGATTCTTGAGAAAGAGGCATTTTATACCGTGATGGCGAAAATATGACGCGTTGAAGAATGACTGTTGGATGTTGACGCGAAAATGGTCAGCTCGGCCGTGGATTACGTTAACTAGTTAGGTGAAAGTTTACTAAGCTATTAGAAAGGAGAGAAAATCCTGGAGATTTTAATTAAATGAAAAATTCCATTTTCTTTCCACTTTTTAAGATCCCTAATACCAACGCCTTATCTGGCCTAATGACCGCGTCTGATCGGCAGAGACGGTTGTTTCTGTCTAGTTGGTCCTACCGGGACCGCCTTCCCCACACCCACAGATGTATTCCAGAAAGCCTGGACAGTAAACATGAAAGCCGAAGATAAAGCGATGGCTGGAAGAAGTATCATTGGATATCATAATAATAGTACATGAACAGCTCACTCATAAATCCCCTTTTCAAATTTCTCGTTATTGAAGAATCGAGCCGTGATTGCGTTACCATTGAATATTCGACCTTCAAGAGCATTGACAGCCTGTTCAATCCCGTTAATCAAAATCCCATGGTCCCGTTGTAGTTTGGAGATCCAGAACTCACCCGTAAAGCAGAGAGCTGGCTAGTGAACTTGACGAAGACTGGGACAGAACCGACAGCATCACGATGGATAAAAACGCGTTCGACACGCCCGTACTGTGAACGTCAGAAATGAGTCGCCAATAAGGAATCTTGACAAAACTTACTTTTTCAGCGCACTCTTCGCCAATCTCCTGCATCAAGCCTCCATCCTGAACTTCCGCATCCAAATCCAGACCATCCAGCATTCCTTTTAGTACAATGACCTCACTCATAGCACCAAACTTGCCTTCATCCTCGGACTTCTTGGCGCTACCGATGATCTTGCCTCGGCCGCCGGGTCCAACAAAGCCACCACCTTCAGAGTCAGGCTTCTTTTTCTGCTTTTCCACTTTGACTTGCAGTGGCTTGACGATTCCAGAACCAGTTGCACCCAGTCCGGAGCCTTTCGTCCAGCCGTATTTGGCCAGCAGACGCTCAGCAAATCCTTTTTGACCCGGCCGCAGAGAACGAGGTGCATTTTCATCTTCTGGCTCTTCGACAGGCTCTTCCTTCACGAAAGCCTCCTCAAGCTCTGCTTCTGACGCGGGGATGTCTTCCGGAGGCGGGGGTAAAGAGTATCGAACAGGTGCACGAGATATGGTTGCGGAAGGGACCTGTATCGAAGAGAGAGAACGTGCAGGCGGTGGGGCAGGTGATGGCGGCTTAGGTGGTGATGGTTCAGCTATTTCAGCGGCTGGCAAGATGCCCTGGTTTTGACTCATGCGGAGGCGTCGTGCATAAGCATCCTCGCCCGTCGGGTCATTAGGGAGCGGGGCAGCAGGTTCTGGCGGAGGCGCTTCCGTAGGTGGCTCCGGGGGTATCTCATTAAGATCTGGTGGAGGCGCAAAGTTCAGGCCAGGAGGAGGAGCAAATTGTCCTGAGAAGTCAGTAACGAAAGGCCCATGGTAACATGAATGTGGATGTGAGCATACGGTTCATTGGTCTTGAAGCCTCTTCATCGCTGTCGAACTCACTACTACGCCTGCTAGCCATGCGATGAGCATAGAGACGGTCTTTCCACTCTCTGACCTCGCGTATCTTCTCATCACTGTGCTTGTATTCCTCGTAAATATTCGGTCGGGAAGGGTCGTAAATATCATCCCAGTTCTGGATCACTGTCTCCGCCTCGCGATTCTTCTTCCGTTTCTTGCGTCCACCGCGCTGACGTCTTTCACCGTAGAATCCATTGACATCGTCATCATCTGTTGCAGCCCAGTCCGCCAGTGTCGTCTTGACCGGCGCTCGAACAGCTGCATTATTAGATGCAGAAGCGTCTGTGGAAACAGCCGCGGGCGACGTCCCAGGCACAGCCTTGGGTAGGCTTGGCTTCGGTTTCGGCTTCTGAGCAGATATCTGGGGTCTTTTGGTAGGTTGAAAGCGGAGAGCTGGATTTCCCAAGCAAGCAATGCGACGGAACAAGTGAGCAATCAATATCGGCCAAGAAGGATGTCACTCATGGAAGGAGGGTGTAAGCTCTACCGGAACTGATCTGCTGCTTCTTCGCAGCGGGCTCGTCTTGCTGAGAGTCGCCTTCTGTACTCTGTTTGAAGACGACGGGGGCGCGCGATATCGTCCCCGGGGTGGAAGAGGCATCTGCTTCTGGATCGAGCAGATTGGCGTACAGCGACAACATGCCGCCGCCTTTCGACGGGGTAGCCTCTGGAGCCATGCGGTACTGACAGATGAGAAATGGAGGCTAAATGATTGACTACTAGTAGCTAGTTGAGCAACAAGCCATACAAAGTCACTCGAAAGCCCGAGAGAGCGGGCTCGCCGCAATTCGGCCGGGACCCAAAAGGAAAGCGGAAAAGTCCGGCAGATCGCGTATTTGGGCACGTCATCTCATAGGGCGCTTCCGGGCAGATGGTGAGATTTGGAGCTGCTGGTCCAGCTTTTTTAAGACTCATATTTGTCCTTCGTGATATCTCTCGCTTCTTCCTGCTGGACGTATCCTGTTCTGTTGAGAGAGAATGGCTACTCTAGCGAACACTTTTGGTGCCGATGGCTCTGCCACGGCTGTTATCGTACCGGGCAAGCCCCAGCCATTGACTGTGTCTTACAAACAGCTCAACTCTGCGGTGGCCACCTTCCAGGCGAAGTTGGCAAAGTTGGGCATTAGTACTGGGGATGCAGTTTCAATTGCTCTTCCCAATTCCTACGAATTCATCGTTTCTTTCCTAGCAGCCTCATGGCAGCGGGCGATTGCAGCTCCCCTAAATCCAGCTTACAAGCAGGATGAATTCGAATTCTACATTGATGACCTGAGCTCCGCGCTGGCTCTAGTTCCGAAGGGTGCGTTTGAAAAGGACACGCCTGCTGTTAGGGCTGCCCGTAAGTACAAGGCTGCCATTGCAGAATGCTACTGGAACGGCAAGGAAGTCGTGCTCGATGTGAAGGACACAGGCAAGCTGGCCGGCAAAGGCAACCAGAAGATCGAGACAGCCCAGCCGGACGATATCGCTCTGGTGCTCCACACGAGTGGAACTACGGGCAGACCGAAGGCTGTAAGAATCTCATGTTTACACTATACATTGGAGTAGATACTGACGCATTATCGCCATTGACCAGGTGCCGCTTACGCACAGGAATCTTACTAGAACCATGAGTAAGTGGCTGTCATCATGAAGATTTGCGGACATTTGCTGACGAGTATCTGCAGAGAACATCAAGGCTACGTACAGTCTGACTCCCAAGGACCGGACGATGCTGGTGATGCCATTGTTCCATGTTCATGGTCTGCTGGCTGCGTTCCTGGCGCCTCTCTACTCAGGAGGTTCGGCAGTTGTACCTCCCAAGTTCTCTGCCCATGAGTTCTGGTCGGACTTCATCACATACAAGGCCAACTGGTACACTGCGGTGCCAACCATCCACCAGATTCTGCTCAAGAACCCGCCCCCGAACCCGAAGCCAGAGATCCGCTTTATCCGATCATGCTCCTCGCCATTGTCCCCCAAGACGTTCTACGAGTTGGAGAAGACATTCAACGCTCCTGTCTTGGAAGCTTACGCCATGACAGAGGCCGCGCATCAGATGACCAGCAACCCTCTCCCTCCTGGCAAGAGACAGCCCGGAAGTGTTGGTATTGGCCAGGGAGTTGAGGTCAAGATCCTCGACCAGGAGGGAAAGGAAGTTCCTCAGGGTCAGGAGGCAGAGATCTGCGTTCGCGGAGAGAACGTCACAAAGGGTTACCTCAACAACCCGGCGGCCAACCAGTCGTCTTTCACGAAGGATGGTTTCTTCCGGACTGGTGATCAGGGAAAGAAGGACCCCGATGGATACGTTATTATCACAGGCCGTATCAAGGAGTTGATCAACAAGGGCGGCGAGAAGATCAGCCCAATCGAACTGGACAACACACTCGCACACCACCCGGGTGTCGGAGAAGTCGTTTCTTTCGCCATTCCCGACCCGGGCCACTATGGCGAGGACGTTGGTGTCGCCGTTGTTCCCAAGGGCAAGGGCGTATCGGAAGAGGAACTCAAGTCCTGGATGGCCACCAAGGTCGTCAAGTTCAAGGTTCCCAAGAAGGTATGTCGAGATGACTCCAGCTCTTTTCCCCGTGAAGAAACCGGATCCTAACACAACCCGCAGATCTGGATCGTCAAGGAGATCCCGAAGACCGCAACCGGCAAGGTCCAACGACGCAAGGTGGCCGAAGCCATGCTGAAGAAAGACTCAAATGCCAAGCTGTAGAGCAAGAGCCCAAGAAAACCCTTATATAAGTACCAAGCTGTAGATTGCATTGACATGTACATGTACAATCATCCTGTGTCTACAAACATAGTATATACACATGACTTTACACTTCTGCCATTCCTCACTACTTTATATCAGCAAGGAGCGCTCAGTCAATCCGATAATATCATTTCTATCAAGAACCAGACTGCATTTAGCTGCGGAGAGCGGATTTGAACTATCACCATCGTCAGTCAATCCCAACCCTATCCTTTTCATACCGGACAAACGGAAAAAGTTGAAAGGCAAACCCACCGGAATAATCTGCGCACTCTCAAGATCCCAGACACCCTCACTCGCGTAGATATCCTTCTTCAGCAGCTCCTTGATCTCTGCCTCACTCTCAGCCAGGACGATCAGCGCGCTGCCCTTGAACTTGGGCGTTTCGCCTTCGGCAGGGTGTTCGTGGAAGATGGCGCCTATTTCGGGGTTTAGTTCATGTATACAGGTATGTATATGTGGTTGTGTATTATACAGAGATTATTTAGAGCGGGGGTAGGGGTATCAGAGTGACTCACCTCCATCAAGGAGAGTTCCAGCGGCAATGAGGGGCTTGATTCCCTCGATGTGGGTGCTGGTGGTTTGTTAGTTTAGTTGTATCGTAGATGTATATTTTCGAATGGACTTCATGGAGTGGAATAGGGTAAATAGGTATGCATGGTTATGATATCCAAATACCCAAAGATGAACATAACATAAGCGTCCACATTTTTCGTATTCTATGCCAGAATGCAAACCAGAATAGAAATAACATCCCAGCAAACAAGACCAAAATGCAAGACATGAAAGGACACACTCACGGCCTAACCTCCAACCTCTTAGGCTGCGCACCGGGCTTATCCGGGATGATAACAACGAATTCCTTCTTTGCAGCCATGGTGGTAGTAGTGTTGCTGAATCTCCGCGATTGCAATCGTGTCGTATCTATGACAGAACCCAGAGCCGACGACGATGACAGGGATGAAATAATAGGACGAGAGGAGCGGTCTACGTCACGAGTATGATTTATAATCCGAGCGGGCAAGGAAGACAAAGACGAGAGTTGACGATAAGATGGGCGAGATCGGGCGAAGAGGCGAGGTGCGGGGACGAAGAAAGGGGTGGGTACATTCACGAGGAGGGGCTTTGCCGTCGTTGTCGTTCTGACGGCGATGCCGTTGGAGACGATGATGGCAGCCATTGGGAAGTGGGAACGAAAAGAGAGAATGGGATGAGAGAATGGTGTTATTCCCCACTATAGTATGGTCTGGTCTCTCTTTTGGTTGCTTTTTCGGTCTTTTCTCCGAGGTAATAGTGAGAATTAGAACGAGGAACGAGGTAGGGAACTTGGAACAGACAATACTATAGGACACGACGGCTGTGGCCGAGCGGGATGGAAGATCTTCTGGAAATATGGATCCGGGTCCCGCTTAGAAGCCGAGGGAAAACATCGACTAGGAAACACAATTGACGAAAGTACCGGCGTGCATTGTACAACGGATGGTGATTAGTAAAGGAAGCTACCATGTCCATGTCGCGAATTGCAAGATTGTGGGGCTTGTGGGACAGATAGATAGGATGTGGAGAGATAGATGGCTAAGAAGCTGCGTCTGTATTTGTATTAAAACACAATATAAAAGAGTTCATTCGTATATGCCAACGTGCTACGCTGAATCCATGTCACAACTGACTCAATCAAATACGGAAACCAAGCAGAAGGCCGAGCATCGTTTTCGGACAGAAGCGTAGCCTATATATACAAGTACATACAGTACAATTGCAGGAGCTCGACACTCCCGTCCCCCGGCCATCCGCCCATTAATAAGTTAGAAAAAAGTCCCGCGCATTCCGCAATGACATGCCGAGTTTTTGTGCCATATGTGTATTGCTGGTTCCGCCTCCCGCCATATCCTCTCTTAAATCTCCATGCAAAACAAATGATGATGATGATTATTCAACTCCAGCGTTTGCTCCCCTTGCAATCGGTGAGTACGGCTCACCGTGGAGCGCACCCCGTACAAAGCAAATTCCTGCACAAATGAACCAGAACAATGCGCCAGTGTGGAAAGTGGCAAAAACATGACAGCGAGAAAAGAGAAAAGAGAAAAAGTGCTTTGAGTTCAAGGAAACGGGAAAGGAAAACAGGAAGGCGAAGGGAATTCGGAAAAGTCCAACCCGAAAGAAAGCTGGCTTCCCGGGTCGACTGTCTCAGCAGGGACTGCAATGCTCGACACCAGCGGAAGTTGGCACAACCTCATGGCTATGACCGGTGTGGCGAGAATCCCCCACCCGGAAACAGCAAAAAAAGGTACAGTGGAGAAGTGCGACTGACAAGGTAAGAATGAGGGATGATCAGCATCTATGGGAGAACCTTGAGACCACAAAACTTAAATACTCTCTTCCGTAGCGCCAAGGAAATGAAGACAAGAGAATCCCTAAACCGCGACAAGAAAGGAATCTTATTACCGCAATCATTAGGCTGCTGGGTTCAAATGCGCTTTCCAGGAGATTGACTTAACCGATGAAATGAGGAAGGATCCGATGGTTCCGGCCGCCTCCCGGGGAGAGAATCGAAGGCCATGGCGGGAGAACCGTAGGGGAGAATAGTGATGAGATTCGAATGCTGAAAAAGGGTCCAAGACGTTTCCAGCGCCGGAGAAAAAGAAAACACCGTCACCCTTCTCATCGATCATGTCGCGAACCTGTCAGGTAGACACCCTCACAGTATCAAGAAAGTCACGAAATTTCGTCTCTAGTAAGCCTTGCGGTTTCCGAGGTTACCGGGCTTCTCTTCGGTGTCGATGTGCCAGACGACATAGTTTGGCAGTCCGACGACCTGGTATCCAGCGCGCTTGGCCATCTTGGCGAATCCTTCAGTCTCGGCTTGGTTCTCAAAGGCGTAAGAAGGGAAGTTGATGCCTGTATTGTTAATTAGGATTGCGGTTTCTCAAGGGAGATAAATATGAAGTACCTGATCGGTGAACATCCGCCTTGACGAGAATGTTCACACCTCCAATGCCGTCCAATTCGACCTCCTCATCCTTGTCCTTTCTCCAGTCTCCAATCTTAACAAGATAAGTACGGCCGGTGTCATATTCCTTGTAGCCCTCAGCGAGAACGGTGTCCTTGTCAAGGCTAGCAGCCAGCCTTCGGCCCTTATCGGATTCAATCCACGAGTTGTAGTCGACTATGTCAATCAGCGATTGCTCCAGCATACTCGAAGCCTAGGTTACACCTACATTTACCCTCAACATCCCGGCCATCCTTGTAACGGTGGAACCAGATGTCTAAAGAGATTGTCAGCGCTCAGATCTCAGCGTGACGTCCAACCTAGGCCACATACTAGGAACCAGAATATCCTTGTCGTGAGCAATAAAGTCCTCAAGGATCTTCTCGGGGCTGTCCACAATGTCAACATCGCGCCAGTACACCCAGGAGTGTTCGGGCTTCAAGGCAGAGTAGAGAAGGTAGTTGCGGGCTTTTCCGATGGCCTTACGACGGGGACCCTGGGCGGCAAAGGAGTGCTTGTCCTCGACGTTCATGTCGACCACGGCGCCAAAGTCCTTCTGCACGATGGTGGCACTGTGGAAGGCTATCTTGTCCTCCGTTTGAGCCTGGACCCGCTCCAATTCCGCCGCGAGAACCGCCAAGGTGTCATCCGTCGAATCGCCGACAAGGAAGGCCAGATCAATCAGTTCGTGAGGATACGTCAGTAACGAAAGCAGGTCGAAGTACTTCGGAAGGTAGGGGGCGGCATCTCGTAGAGGAGTCAGGATGAGCACTCGTTCGCGGTTGGCAATGGCCTGGGTAGTAGACTTGATGGGATTCAGGTCGACATTGTGGATGGTGGACGAGTTGACCTCGTAGGGTTCGTGGTGGTTGAAGATGACGGGCGTCTGGAGATGCGCGTTCCATTCGACCATCTCATTGATGGACATCTCCATCGGTGATTTTGAGGAGCCATAGCAGTAGAAACTATTAGAAGCGTATACCCGTCAGCACATTCACACACGAAAACCATCTCCCGCCAGGAGACGATCCAACCGGAAGGGCACGAAAAAAAAAAGCATACTTCTGCATCTCCGCCGCAGACCTGCTAATACCACGCCATAATAGAATGATCAGACCGGTGACAGCCACGGTGACGAGGAAGCGCGTCCGCGTTAACAAGACGACCACTGCTCTCCATGGCGGCAATCTGGCCCTGGCCGACTTCCACGTCACACCAACACCACCCTTGGGAAGAAGCATGATTGCGAAAAGGAGGCAGGAAGATAATTATCGGACCTGATGGGGATGGTAGAACTGCTGCTGCTGCTGCGTGGTCGACAACAGGCCGGCCTGTGCACCCAACGGCGACCGTCTCGGGGCGAATTCTTCCCAACACCACACCAACAAACTATCTTCAAGCAGAGGACGGTCCTCGGGAGGTTGATCGGCGGGAACCCCCAGCGGCGATGTCGATGGGAGTGGCACCGTGCAGACGATGACAGGGCGGGGGGGTTGATGGAGAGAGTTGGAGAGAAGGGGCAGGGTAGGGTGAGATTAGGAGTTGGTAGCACGAGGGAGTGCGACGAAGTTGTCCGTGTACGGTTTCCGGGATGGATCCAGACGCCGGAGATTGGTTCGAGAAACGCAGGCAAAACGGGCGGATCAAGATGGCCCGCAGCGGGAGAGCAGCAGAGAGTCTGGAATGACGAAAAAAAGAACGAGCGTGGAGATGGATCTCGAGCTCGATCTGAGCGGGCAACGGGCAGCAGGGAGGATGAGGTGGATGAACCGTCAGATGCTCCCCAGGTCTTCCTCGTCTCGTCTCTCCACCGATCTACGGGAATGTCGGTCCAGGAAGAGCAAGGCGCCCAGAAAGAGTCCAGACAACAGACCAGAAGAGGCCATCATTTCGAACCATCCACCCCCTATTGGGCCCTACGGGGAGCCACAGATACCGGAGATGCCACACGGCCCGTGGACTGGACAAGCACAAAAAGACACTTTCATATTCCTTTTAATAGGACCAGCCAATACGGTGTCCATTCTGTGTCCATAGACCGATGGCATCGAATTTACCCAGAGTATACATCGCAGGAACCACGAGAGAAAAACCCACGGAAGTGACATTACACAATTCTATCGTCCCCTCCCGATCTAGACTTTCGGCTGGTCCTAGCTCACCACACATTACGAGCATTGCATTGCATAAAGGCGTAATCATTAATTAATTTTTACGACTCCTCCAGTCTGCATTGAACCTGAAACTAAAACACATTTTCATCAACTACCGCCATACCTTGCTGCGGTTCAGCTTCCCCGCTACAGCGTTTGTACCTCCCTTGCATCGACCATCGATTCATCTGGTGGCGACATCGGCTGGCACCATCGGTCGCAATTCCTTGGGAGCGTCGAACGCCATCCATGGCGCCCTATTGGTTTTAACATTGGAGTTACCTTAAAATAACTCTGCATCGCCTGTAGAACAAAGTTTGCAGACTATACTTCAATGTTGAAACCTTGATGGTGCAGGCACTAAGATCATCATTCACCTGCATTAGAGGTAACTTTCCCAATGTACCAAATTTTGTGAGAGAGAGAGGGAGAGAGAGGACAGACTCGCCCCTTGCCCAGGAGTCAAATCGGGCAGAAGGTTCTTCGTTCGTGTTTCCCCTACCGGGAAATCATAGATCCAGTCGACAGTTAGCCATGGCAGACAGCTACCCGCATAGGCAGTAACACAGGTGAGAGAATGTAGTCTAAGCAGAGAGAAAGAGTACTTCATAATATATCCAAAATCGTAGCATGCAATACCCATAGTAGCTAATTCGCTGGTGTACACTGATGCAAATAGAATGGATAAGAGCCTCCAGGACAATTTCTGCCTCCCTGCCATCAACGTATTCAACAGAAAAGAATATATACCGAAGATCAAGAGGTATCAAGCAGCCAACCAAAATAGAGATCAAGAAGACAGAATCTAACTGCAACAAACAAACATAATGATTCCGAGCGGCATAATGTTACATGTAATCCCTGACCCGATCCCCGTCAGGGTCCCAAAAGTCCATCCAGATTTTAAAGACAGCCTCGACTCCCAGTTCCCCGCGCTAATCATACCGCGTCCTTCCTAATATGTATCATAAGCTCATCAATCTCATCGTACCCTGGTCATTCATGGCGTGGAGGGAAAGGACTCCCGTCGCAACAGAGGAGAAGGGTGAGAGGATGTCTGGCACACAGGAGAAGAAGGACTGGTAGCGGGCGGTGTGCTCCTGAAACTAAAGGAGAATGGATTTGTAAACGCCTGAGATGAACCAGTGTGAGGAGGCTCAACGGTGGCCGCAGGCTCTGGACCGATCGCAGCCACCTCATCACAGAAGACCCTGAGACCGGGGAGCACTTTCTTCTCCTGCTTCTTGGGAATGATCACCATAGGCTCAGGGCTAGTCGCCTCAGTCTTCGGAGAGCGGAACATCTGCTCATAAGATTTGAGTTGGAACTCAAGAGCACGGTTGCGATCCGCAAGGGTCTCGTTTTCGCGCTTGATGGTCCTCAACTGCTGCTGAGCGGCGTCATGATGCTGCTGGAGGGTCGTCACCTGCTGTTGTAGGTGAATGCATCGGAGACTAGACTGGAGGTTCTCCGAGAGCTGCGGAGCGATCTTCTTGTCCTGCTTCAGCTGGTGGGCGATGATGACCAGCATGAAGTCAATGAGAAGAATAGCTCCCTGCACGATATGCTCCTTTGACTGCGGCAAGCTCTTGGAGGGATTCCAGCCCGCCCTTTCAAGGAAAAAGTCGTGGACGCGGCTATCCAGCTCCCGGTGGAGCTGGCTCAGGTTCTTACGACGATTTCCCTCCGCAATTCGGTGCTTTTCTCTCTGATCATCGAGATCGCCCGACATCTCGCTGTCCTTGCGCTTCCGACCGCAGAGCTGTTGGAGAGGAGGTTTGCGATTGATGTTCTTCGGAGCAACCAGTGCCATAATCTCGGTGTAAGACAGATCATTAGGCCAGCCAAAGGCCTTCTGGGTCGAAAATGTGTCCCGCAAGGAGACATCGACGGAGCTCGCCGGAGAAGGAGGTGACACCACATGATCTGAAGACAGCCATGGAGATTTCATCGGAAAGGAATCCTGCGAGCTGGCAGGACTCGGGGCGAAGATGTTGGGTGTAAAAGGGTTGAAGGGACCCGGAGGTAGCGGCTCAACCTTGGGCAGGGGAGGGAGTCGCCGCTCGTCAGGCCTGTCCGTGTGTCCTTGTTCCCTGGACGAAAAGGAACGAAGAGCTCTGGTGTTAATCTCCCTTCAGCAGGTGTTCCAAGAAATGGGAATAGGATGACCACTCACGGTAGTGAACAACGGCGAGGCAAACCATCAGAAACCATATCCATATCCTCAAACATCGTGATTTATCAAGCCAGATGCGCTGGTAACTTATGTGCAAGAAAGGAATGCAGGTGGGTTAATCTGCAATAACGTTGATAGATATATAGACAGGTTTATTGTACAGATCGTTCGCAGCACGGTAGGGAGTGACCAAGTGGAAGAACCCGAGCGAACGTGTGCAGTGGAATGAGAAAGACTCGAGAGGAAATGGAACCCGATATATGTTTTATATCCTTGAACTGGTTATCAGGGATAGGACACGCTTGTTTCGAGCCGGGACGGAGCCATCTGCATGAACTCTGGAGCCAGCCTCTGATCGGGATCCAAGACGTATCACCTGCGGGATCTGCGGGAGCAGCCTTGACTAGGACTGGATCATAGTACGAATATTGTCCGATCAGTGAAGTGTAGTGTCGCCGGCACTGTTATCCACACATCCATGAAGGCGGGGAATCGATAATCAAAGCCGCAGAGTTCAACCAGTCCCAGTCACTAGTACACCCTGTCATAGAACTTGGAGAAAATAGGGAAGAGAGATCCACGAATCAGCGTAATGTCTCCTCGATCTACTCGTGAAAACATGGCCATTGGCATAATTTGATTGGTGACCGGCTTCACGGGTTCCGCTCCAAAGTTATAGATTCCCCTTGCAGCAATAGTCTCCCGGGCGCATGGAGATCGTGCACAGGGAACCAAAACCAGGTAGTGACCGTGCCTCGAATCTCCAGAGTTTTTGTCATCACCCGCAATGGCGCCGGAAACGCTCGCATGGCGTCTTGTGGCAACCCTGTGTTGTCGCTAGAGGCCGCCATTTAGGGAATAGAGAAGCAGTGGCCCGAGCACGTTCACCACCAAAAGGAGATAACCACCTGCCAGGAGAGAGAAGAGGCTTCAAGGGCAATAATAGACAGAAGAGGCGGTGCTGAGTAGTGGCGGTGCAGTGTATAGCGAAGGAAGTCCACAGTGGGTGGTGGCCTCAGCACGGGCAGGGGACTACGGTGAACCCCGATCTACTCCGTAATTGTGCATATATGGCTCAGATCTTGGCTTCCAAATCACAGTGCAAGCTCTTCTGTTCATGCACATCCTCTCCCACTCAGGCTGATTAGAAGCCTTCTCGCATGGTGTATCACAACTGACCGCCAGCTATCTGAGGGGAGAAAGGGGGGAAACCAGCAGTGAGCGATGACACAGACCGTCCTGCTAGGAGGTGCCGGAAGTACGAGGCACGAGTCGTCCGGCAGAGCATGGTCAAACATCCGTATGTAAGGCATGGCATGCAACAGCAAGCAATCGTCTTCATCCATAGCGGCCCGGCTTGACAATGGCGGGGGCCGGACCCAAGACTCAGGGTCCCAAGAACCTGGCTTGACCTGTTAGCGGATTAGAGTGCTAGCGTAAAGGAATCGTTAGTTAACACGAACTGGGGCAGAAAGGGCGATCCAAATAATCAGTCAATTTGACCGAGTAGCCAACGACTCTGCAAGACCGCCAGATGGTTTAGAGAGGACGTCTAGCGTTGGACCCTGGCGGGGGGAGGGGAAGCCGAAGTCTGTTTTTCTCGCATCCAACTGGGCAACAAGATTTGTAAGGTGCGGGTCACTTGTCAACCGAGTGAAGGACGCCTCGCCCCGGGATAAGAGCTGTCATATTTCATGGCGTTCAGATCTCGTTCAACTTAGTTCGACATACCGTCCGTCACCAAGATAGACCCACGTTCTCGAGCAAGCCAGGCCCTGCAGGGGGGGAAATAATAATGGCTCGCCAGCAGAGGCTATTTTGTTCTGGTAGAGTCTAACCGGGTTGATTCCAGCCGTCTGGATCACTAAGAGAACCTCATAGTGATTGATCCAGCCGCTCTGTTAATACCTGCTCCAATCGCAGGAACATCTCTATACGCCGCACCTTGCTATGGCCGTGCGAGGCTTCAGATAGCACGATTCGCACGTACCCAGGTGGTGCCAGCGGATGGCGGCCCGGAAGGCTCTAAATTGTCCGAGAGCCATCCGCGCCTTCAAGAACCGGAAATATCTGCTCGTGGGCTAATAATAAATGGTTCAATTGAAGCGAGTGTGCTTCCCAGAACCGATAAAGCACGGGGTGGAACCGCATGGCAACTCCACTGTTGCATTGTACTCCGTACTCGTAAAAGTTGGACTGCTTAGTACCAAATCGTCATTGACGGAGTAGACTTACGCATGGACTCTGGGCGTACGGGGGGTCGTAGGCATCTCAGGTAGGAGACGCTTCCGTCGACCGCAGAGGATTTTACACGAGCGCTGCTCGTGCTATTTTATGAGGCTCTGGGAAGAAGGGGGGGTGGGAACCAATTCCAGGAGCGTTATGAAACGAAACGATTCTGTCGCGTACCTGAGCATAAAGTCGATCTCAAGGCACGATCTCTGAATGCAAGGTCCACCACAGGGATGAAAAGACACAAGAGGAGCCATGGTGGTCTGAATCCCCGAATCCCCGAAAGGGTCGTGACCAAGGTGTCCCAGTTTTGTGCATAAGCTTCACTCGACAATGACAAATTGTTAAAGTGTGGCTTTGTATCTAGACAACACCAACCTCACGGGTCGGCGTCGTTGACTCTAGCAGGATTGCCTTCCGGGCCTCGGGGTACGCGCCGTGATGGCTGTCACTGTTGGCCTGGCCAGGCCAACCAGCGCGACATCCTCTATCTACGACGGAGAACCACGGAACCGAGACTGGAGTCATTAAGAAGCAATTGTAAGAACAGGCCTTCTAAACATAATCCACCTTAATCCTGCCGGTTCACCCTTCCCCTCCCCTGTCTAAGGACAAAAAAAAAGCGCCAATAGCCACACTACGGACCATCCAAAGCTGGCTACGGCCTTGTGGCTAACACTGTGAGACTTTGCGCATATGCAAGGATCCAGTGTTGAGGAACAGACAAGACTGGATTGGCAAATGAACTATGAACTATACACTACGAACTGAGAAGAGAACGTCGGTTAATGTAGAGGAATGTGCAATGGAACAACCGCACCCCTGCCTTCTGATTACTGCCCTTATCACGCATAAAAGACCCTGTACCTCGAACTGGACTTGCTGCCCTGCCTCAATCATCGCTATCTAGTCCCACGCGTGACTGCATGTAGGATCACGCACTCCGACCCCCAATCTCTTAGACAGTGGCTGTCATTCAACAGAAACCCAATCCCAGTTCTTCGACGCGTCTGGTTGTAACATAGGGACAGAAGAAACCCAGTGGATGAAATTTGCGCTCAAAAACACTTGATTATTATCATGAGAACAGGGATGACAAAACAGATATCGAACGGTTCCTTATTAGGGTAGCTCTACAGGACCTTGAGAAAACGAGTTGCGAGGTTACTGCATTTACAGCAGAGCCTGCAGCATAGCACCGAAGATAGCCGTGATGGCCATCGCAGGAAGGTTGACGTCAACGAGGCTAGCAGCAGACTTGGAGGAAGAGGAAGAAGAAGCAGAGCTGCTGGTGGTGCTGCTGCCGGTGGTACCAGAGGAACCGTCAGAGGTGGTGGGGTTAGGAGTGCTGGACTTGCAGGTGAAAGAACCCTTCACAGTAGACTTGATGTCGTTAAAAGAGCTGCAAGAGAAGTTGCCAGTGCTCTGCATGTTGAAACCACCCTTGACCGTCTTGAGAGAGGGAAGATTAACCCTGAGGATAGGAATGTTAGCCATTGCATTCGTATGTCAAATAGGTAGAGAATTCACTCACTCGTTGAACTCGCCGGTGAAGTCAAGAGCACCAGTGATGGTCTGGAGCTTAGGGAATCCGTCAATGTTCTCGAGGTCATCGTTCTTGGAGATGGCGAAACCACCGTTGACTGTGGTCAGCTGAGGCATTGTGAGGTTGGATAGCTTGGCGTTGTTGTCGAAAACGAGATCACCAGTGCTGGTCAGGTTGGGAGCAGAGAATGACTCGAAGGTGTTACCGAACAGACCAAGCTGACCGGACAGTTCCTTGAGCGACGGGATCTCCACACTACTGGTGTTGCGGATAGTGATGTTCTGAGCACCACCGAGGTTAGGCAGTGTGACCTTGAGAGACGCAGCGTTCGAGGCAATGTTCAGGAGACCAGTGACGTTCTTGAGGTCGTTGACATTGATGGTGTCCATGTAATTGTTGGCGGTGATGTCGAAGTCACCAACGCTGGTGAGAGATATACCGTTCAGGCTGGTTAGACCAGTGTTGGTGATGGAGACCTTGTCGGACTGGTTGACACCAGTGGTGAAGGTGAGTGCCTGGAGGTTAGGCAGAGCAGCCCAATCGATGGTGCCGACGGAGCTCAGGGCATCAAAGCTGAGGGTAGTGAGGGTGATAAGTCCGTTCAGCTTGAAGGTGTCTCCAATGGACTGGAGGTTAGCAGCGGAGAGAGAGGACATGTTGGCGGCTCCGTCAGCGGTAAGACTGCCAGTGATCTTCTTGATACCGTCCAGAGCGATACTTCCAGCGGTCTGCTCAGCAATCACGATATCACCCTTAACGGTTGAGCAGCTGCTCAGAGCGCTGGCGTCACTCTGGCTCTGGATGGTGATGGCGGTCGAAGATCCATCACAGGCGTCAGAGGTGGTGGCTGTAACAACCAGTCAGCCAAATATTCGTTCGCACCGATGAATTGTTGCTCCTGGAGTCGTGTTATCAGAAACGGGTCTGGTGGTTTCTCACCTGCGAAAGCGAGCCGACCTGCGGCCAGGGCAGGCAGAATGTACTTGGCGACAACCATTTTGTGTATCTGCGATAGCTGGAATTCAGTTAGCGGAGGAGTTCGTCGAGTCGATGAGTGATGGTAGTTGACTGTCTGTCGGCCAGCGTTGTTGACCGACAAGGCACGTTCCGGCGGCCACGTCGACAGCAGTCACAACAAACACGCGGTAGACCACAGCTGGTAAATAATACAAAGGGAGCCTTCTGTTGACCCAAGAACTCACCAAAGGTCCGTATTAAAAGATGCTATGAAGGACTACCGACTGGCAATGGATGATGCTCAGTCGAGGTTTAATGCGTAACAGGGTGTTTCAGAAAAGAGGATGCTGGGGCGCAGCTGTGGTAGGTGCGAAAAACGGGAAATGAACGAGTGAAAGAAGAGTGAAAAGCTTCGAACGAAGGAGAAGCTGTGGCTGGCGTTCCTTCAACGAGAGGAAAAGCACCAATTGGGCAAGCACGTTCTCTAGACGACGTTTATGGGAAAGAAACGAAAGGAAGGAAGAAGGGTTTCTGGGCAACAAAAGGGACGACGAGGAGGTCTTTCACTGCCAGGAGGCGGAAAGGAGGCGTGTGTAAAATTGGGGGTCCGACGCTGTTTGGAAGCTGGGAGCGAGCCTGCCCCTCTGGGTCTCGGGGGGAAGCGACAGGGACCAAGGACTGGGAAGTGGGCGGCCTGCCGGCACGATGGGGGGCATTGTTGGCTTTGCTGGCCATTGAGGATCAGCAACCACGGGGCCACCGCTGCCGGGGAATCTGGCGCCGTCCCTCTGATGGCATGAACCGTCTCTGCTAGCCTCAGTCCTGTAACCTCATCTGGCCCTGTACACGCTCTGATTCGCCCGGACGGCGCCTCCTTGGCCCTCCTCAGCCACTCGCACCTTTATCTCCCAGACAGGGTGGGGATTCCCCCTGTTTCTCCAACCATTTTAGCCCTGTTTAACTATGGTGTTTTCGTCGGCTCATGCTACGCACGCGTGGGACTAGAACTGTCGAGACGCAGTCCAGGCGTCATATTATCACACTGATTTCCTGCCGCCTTCTTTACATTTCTATCGACGTTATTGATGATCGGATCGTCCATTATTACCGCACATTGCTAGTGGTTACGACGGCCACCAGCCGAAGTCCCCACGGAGAGGGAAAGGAGTGATAAATGATCCCACTATCGCACCGCTAAACACCGTTTGCCGCTTGGTGGACGATCAGATTGTCTCCTGGAATTTGGGGCCCACTGGCCTACCATTATTATCGACAATGATGGACGCCTGCCCGTGCCCGTGAAATTGCAGCCCTGTTGCTTAGCGCGAGTTTTCTCTGATTCTCCCACAGGTAGGTTATCATCCCGTGCTGGTGTTCCTGTCAATCCAGGAACTGGTACACGACGACTCGAGTACTCCAGCCTACTTCGTTACCATCATTAGGTGAAAGATAAAAAAGCACCCAATCCAAAATTTACCTTCTGCATCTGCCACGGTTGCGACACAGAATGAGTGTAGCTGAGTGCTCGAACCTGGAATTTGCAGTCTGGAAATAGAATGTCAATTTTTAGGCGCCGCTCCGTCTGATTGACTTTTATCCGCCCCAGTCGGCCAAGGACAAACTAGACACTAGTGCCAGGATGTATCCAAAACCGCGGTTCAGATCCTCGCGGAGTTCATCGTGGTCGTGATCGTACCGCATGACTATTGGAGTCGATGCTTATCATCCAGAGAAGATTTATCATTTCGAGGAACAAAATGATGCACAATGCCAAGAATGAACAGAAAACATCTATCAGGAAAAGTGATGACAAGAAGGCAACTAAGCCAGCAATGTCCAACGGATGAACCCTTTTGGAAGCTACTACCAGCTATCGACTGTTAAATTAGGACAACGTGCGAATGCATGTCAATTCTACTGACGGAGATTTATCACGCCTCGACATGAATCTAATAATATCGTCGCTTAGCGAAATTGTAGATCTGGAATCGCTGCTCTCGTGTCTCCATACATCGGCCAGGATCTGGAGAGAACCGGTTTCGCAGTGATGGCTAATTCTTGTACGCAGACTGGAGTCGGGCGCGTTTCCGACAAGATTGCAAGCGCTGATCATTTTGCGACGGTTCGGGTGCAACCGATCCTGCAAGCTTGACATGCCTGCCGTGATTGCACCTGGCCTATGCAGAAGCTACGATGATCACTGGACTCCCCTATACCAGAAGAGCAACCTGTCTCGATTATTATTGGAAATTATTTCAATTCTTGAGCAGAGCGGGGTGTCATGAAGCAACCGTTATGTCGGCCATCTGAGACCTTCGGTGACTACCTGGCCTCGGAGATTACCTGGATTCCGTCGCAGCCAAGGGAGATTCTTTGCCCAACGATGTCTCAGTAGTGGACGACGTTAAGTGTGGCCAATAACTAAGCGCGTTCCTGGGGTGCCACACTATAGCAGAACCAAGCTTTCGCTTTGGCACATGCAACCAACCAATCTTCAACAAGTTAGCGGGTATTCTAATATTATCCAAACAAGGCATGTTATCTTAGACATGGCAAAGTGGCTACGCTCATGCACGAGGGTCCATGCCAGCATTACCCTAGCAACGTCGTTCCATCTAAAGAGAGCATGAATCCGCATGTCAGGCTATTATTGCCATCTCACATGACACAAGCTGCATGTCGACTTTCAAATTAAGCATCGCATAAGCAACAGCCACTGCAATGCAGACGTACGTGTGCATAACACGGAAGATTACAATCACCATTCTTCCGGGTATCTAATTCCAAGTCCTTTCCGCTTCTCCTCAGTTGCCATAGGGATTTACAGTCACGAGGATAAAGAGATAAAAATAGCAGAAATCCATCATCAGATGAATCTGATAGATTAATTCTTTTCTCGACGATCATGGCACGCTGGCATCGAAGTAATCCCTGTCCCTTCCGTTGCCAAGAAGTTGGAAGAAGATTGTCCCAGTTGAGGAAGGATTCTAGAGACAGAATATTCTTAACTGGCGATCCATGCATATAATGGTTACCGTTTTCATTGCGACCACTCCTAGGTTCCTTGTGTATACTAGCACTGTAGGGTAAGGATCCAATGATGGCAACTAGCATATCATATGATTCTGGTCGCCTTCCGTGTGCAGATATTCAACACCGGTCCAATGATGATAAAAAAAATATATATATATATATATATATATAATAATCTCTAATGACATTCACAACGCTTACGGTTGCAGCAACTCGGTCGGGTTCTCCCATAATTAAATTAGCTGAAACATGACCATGCCTGCAGATCAAAGAAAGAGGATGACATTAAACGGTACAGTTGCATTGCTACGATGCAGGTGCTACTAATCAATAGTTCAACACATCTTTTATCTCCTGCCCAATTTTCACTGCGGAGAGCATCACGGGGCGGATACATAGGTATTCATGAACCCCACCGATATTTTCTAGAGATCTACTTGTTTGAGTAGAGATCCTCTCGATTTCTCTCACAAATTCAGCGCAGGCGCACATGTTATTGGCGATACCTCACGTTATTCACAACGTCGTATTCGAAGGCCTGCAAGGCTAGAGACTAATCAAAGGCGTGACAATGGAACATCAATTTCACTACCGTATATATACCCCTGCCAAGAACTTCGTTACAGGTCTCTATAACAACACCCAGTGATATGATATTCCTTCGTATCGATGCATATGTTCCTTCGGGATGACATTGGAGATCATGAGTTGGCTGGACAGCACGTGGTCCCATGCCCAGGCGTCACTGTTCGCGATCGGGGAACCCAAGCGCGGGGAACGAGTCATGAACCTCGTACTGCTACTGGGTCATCCCTTTGCTCATGTAATCAACTCTAGGCACCCAGATCTGACACGCGGAGATGGACACCTCTTTGAGATTTCCGTTCGGTGTACAGTAAGGGGAGAACGTGCGGTGTAACAGGAGTTCAGATCTCTCTGGCATGAGGTCATAACAACCTGACTATCAGCTTACACCTAGAGTGCAGCTACTCTTATTTGCATCGTTCAAGGTGGCTGCTGGTCTCTTGTTTGCATATGCCTTTCGACCCATCAGGCTTATAGCGCCATCCTTATCGTCTCTCAGGATGGCCCCAAGGCGTTCAGCTCGTGTGCTTGCTGCTACTGAACGAAAATTAGTGACAACGCAACCGTCCCCGAAAATCACTAAAGAGAAGACCAAGAGGATCCAGAGCAATGGAATCAGCAAGACACAAAAAGCGGCCGCAAAGGGGGGCAGAAAGAAGGCAACGGGTACTCCTCAGGCAATAGATGCATATTCCGCTGTCTTCGGAGCCCCTGAAGTTTCGTCAGATTTGAAGATCAGGACGGAGCATGTCCCGTCTACAAACGGCACAACCGAACTGGAATCCACACCACCGCCTCTCGACCGTCCTGTTGACCCTCATAGAACGAATGCAGCACTACTTACCCCCCATGGCACGTCATTGGTCGCGTATCAGCCAGGAGCAGAGGACGTTTCTCCCAGCAAGACTGGTCTGCCACGTCCAACAGCAACGACGGGTAATCTCTTAGAGAAGGCAGTCGAGCACTTGATTACGATAGAGCCGCGGCTTAAGCCTCTTATAGAGAAGCACCACTGTCGAATGTTTTCTCCAGAAGGTCTAGCGGAGAAAATCGATCCATTTCAGAGTCTAGCTAGTAGCATTATGGCGCAACAGGTGTCAGGAGCGGCAGCCAAGTCGATCAAGAATAAATTTGTTGCCCTGTTCAACGGTGATGTGGAAGATGAGACTCTGCGGACGAAACGGTTTCCTACTCCGGAAGAAGTCGCCAGGTGCGATATTACCACGCTTCGGACAGCAGGTCTGTCCCAGCGAAAAGCCGAGTATATTCAGGGCCTGGCGGAGAAATTCGCAAGTGGTGAGCTGAGTGCGGAGATGTTGCTAAAGGCCTCTGACGAGGAAGTCCTCGAGAAACTCGTGGCTGTCCGCGGGTTGGGCAAATGGAGCGTCGAGATGTTCGCTTGTTTTGGTTTGAAACGTATCGACGTCTTCTCGACAGGAGATTTAGGAGTGCAGTAAGTTATTTCCTCTGATATATTTTCTACTTTTTCAGGACTTTCACTGTAATCTGGGTCCAATCTAACATTATGCATAGGAGAGGCTGTGCTGCTTTTATGGGTCGAAACGTGAGCAAACTGAAGGCTAAGGGGGGCGGTAAGTTCAAATATATGTCCGAGAAGGAGATGCTCGAGTTGTCAGCCAAGTTTTCCCCATATAGGTGAGTTGGCTCTATCTCTGTCTTTGACTTGGCAAGTCAGAGAGTATGTGTACTGAAGTTGGAACGC
Organism: Paecilomyces niveus; assembly: GCA_003116535.1. Classification (NCBI taxonomy): domain Eukaryota; kingdom Fungi; phylum Ascomycota; class Eurotiomycetes; order Eurotiales; family Thermoascaceae; genus Paecilomyces; species Paecilomyces niveus. The sequence goes on from QEIL01000001.1 coordinate 253,290, forward strand.
AGGAGTCTCTTCATGTGGTACATGTGGCGGATCGAAGAAGTCGACGTTGCTGTGCTGAATAATTAAGAAAAGTACGAATTCAACAGAGACGTCAGATTTTGTACCTCAACCTTTATTCTACAAATACGGTGGATAAATATGATAATACGACATATACAATATGGGTGGCACGAGGTATATACTTGCTAGAATATGGAAGCTGATTTGGCTGCTTGGTGACGATTGAATTTTCCACCAACTAGCCCAGACTATTTATCTCCTGCGCTGAAGCTGGCTCGAGGGGAATGTGAGAAATCAGTCAGGAGCTCCTTAGGAGGAGGGTGTTCCAGAAAAACAATACAATACCCGACGAGGATGGATGAATCCAACGCCTTCCGTCAACCTAAACACTGACCTACTCAAAGATACACGTGGAATCTTCCTATTGATGTCTATATCAACTGGGACAAAGGTGGCACAGAAAAAAAAAAGATGTCCAATGTATTCAGGTCCCTTCAAACAACGACTCCGTATTCGATGCGACTTGAAAAACTATATACCGAATCCATCCGCAGCTTCATTTCTCTTGAGCTTTACATTATCACGTTTCTCGCTGAAAGACAAAGATAAGAGAGACCAGCATCCCCTTCTCCTTCTCTTCCTCAACACCCCCTATCTATAAAACACCCCTCCTAAACAGGAACACAAGCATACGCCTGCGTCAACTCCACCCCATCCGTACAATACGTCCCATCCACCGAGACCGACGAACACGTCTCGACCGGAGTCCCATTCAAATTGACTCCCGTGACCGTCGACCCATCCGAAAGACAAGTCAACGACAAACCGGAGATGCCATCCAGCGTGAAATCGGTACCGCAGCGAGGCGGCGCCGGACCACCATCAGATCCAGTGACGATGACATGGTCGTTGCAGGCGTCGGAGCTGGAAATCGAAGCGTCCCAGGCGATGAATTGGCCGCCGGATGGGAAGGTGTAGAAGCCCAGGTTGATGTTAGGGAGGGTGGAGGCCAGACCGAAAGTAGCGGTGGCTAGAAGGGCGAGGGTGGAGTATTGCATTTTGGTTGTTTGGTTCGAGATTGGTTTTTGTATGTGTAGATATTTATTCTTCTTGAAGAGTCGTAGATTGAGTATAATATGAATAATTTATCTTGATGCTTTTAACGGAAGAAAAGACGAAGACGAATAACTATCTCCGCTGCGGAATCAAATATATGCACTCGACCACCCTACGACACATACGGCCAATTTATACAATCGTCCGGCTGAAATGTCTATACACACAACCAACTAGACTCAAGTAGTAACCCGGCTATATCAAGCGGAACATACCGAACCTAAAATAGAATAGAGTCGTATTGGCAAACAATCCATGTTCTCGAGGCTCACCGCATCCGCCGTGAGTGGTGGCGTGTGAGACAAGTGGCATCATAGTTCCAAAGAACAACAGAAAAACTCAAAAGCTACCACTCGTAGAAAGCAACGGGCTCGTATTCTGGAACTAGCCACGTGATGTTGCTACTTGAACTACCCAATGGTTCTTGTTAAATTCTACTTTATCCAGATACAAGACAATGGGATTGGTTCGGTAAAGAACCTCTGCGATTCATGCCTGTCCTTATTTTTCTCTTTACTGATTACTTCAGGCGACCATGATATTAATTAGGCCACCGATGTGATCCGACTCGTACCTGTATATCATCCGGGTTCCAGCCACAGGTTCAATGATTAGATAGGTTCTCTGCCAATAATAGAAAAGTAAGCACTTGCCACGTTATGAAACATCAACCTCGTATTCTGATAGAAATAAAAATTAAGATCAGGTACAAGGATTTTGGGTCTAGAGTAGAGCTGAGCTGTCGGCTCCACGGAACCAGACAACACCACCTGGAGGCGCTTGTGGTTTCGGTTCAGCTGATCCTTCGATGTATATAGGTAGTACTGGTTTAGTAGGGTTCTAGATATCAGGAGACCTAGGGACAATGGCAAGGCTAGTTGGTCTCTGCTCTCTTTCCCAGGACGCCTCGATCCAGCCATGTATGTGAGAAACATACGATACGTCGCGAGGTGTACTGCCATGTAGTCATATATAAGGTATGACCTTCGTGAGTTGTGGTCTTGGCTTCGTTCAGGCAGTTCGTCTAGATGCGGAAATAGATAGATGTCCGCCGCCTCAGGTACAACAATGATATACGACCAGAGTCTTGACTCGTGACGTTTGTGGGCAGGAAAAAGTTTTGAACAAAAAGAGACGATGACATGATATTGATTTGTACAGTACGGGTACATGGGTTGGTTATTTAGGACAGGGAGGAGTCGCTCAGCATTGCATGGTCAACGCAAAGCCAAGTAGACTGGTCTAAAAACAGCTGTCCACTCATTCACATTGCTCACTCTCCTTTTCAGCTTGATCCTTCTAATTCCGCTTCACAACGATGGTGTCCAGCTCATCACGCTCCTGGACCTCCTTCTCGACCTCACGGATGATGGGGCTGAGGTACTCGACGTCCTGCAATTCCGAAACAGTTAGCACTGAATATCCATAAAATAGCTTCTTCCATGTCTATATTCCCATCCCAATGCGTCTTGCTTGAGAAAGCTGATTATAGTTGAGGTTGGAAATCCGCGCAACGGGATTGGTCGATGTTCCACAAGACATGTCAAAGCTATAGACAGCTGATGAAATGGAGATTTCTCACCTCCTCGGGCTTGGTCTGCTCCTCAGCGGGGAGAAGCTGGTGGGAAAGGGAGCACTGCAGGGAAAAGACATCGGTGTTAGCCACGCTTGCAGGTTTTGATACTCCATGGGCTTTCGACGAACCTGGAATGCTCTGCGGAGACGGAAGACACGGTCGTAGGCCTCCTTGGCAGGGAGACGCTTGATGGCAGTCTGGACGACGTCGGTCTCTTCGGGGATCAGGTCATCGTATCTGAAGCAATCAGTGTCGGGCCTTGAATAAAATGATATGTCGCAAAGGTTCGGCATAGGATGGATGCCGACAGCAATGGAACGGCACCAATTGGGCACCTTCCTGCTGGCACCATTGCATCTGCCGCCTCGACACCTAGAGATCTTGTCCGTCGATCCGGGGAGCCAAGGGTAGCTACCTCAATCCGAGTCTCCTGTAACCGGCGGCGTTGGTGTACCACTCAGCAATGGGCATGAGGAAGCGGGTCAGCGCCGGGCGCTTGACGATGTAGTTGGCGAGAGAAGGCGCGGACATGGTGGCAGATCTTACGCGATGGGCGTATCAATGCAATTGAGCACCTGGTGTTCTGGTGGAGAGGGAGAGGAAGCGCGGGAAGGGTCAGCCAGACTAAGAGATCGAGATGACCCGACGTTGGCGGTTGTGCAAAACGAAAGCTCCCGGTCCGACGGCCGTCCCAAAACAGAAGTTTTATGCCTGAGGCATAAACACGTGATGGTGCCTGCGTAAGCGGAACCGCAGTCGGCTATCGGACCTTTCTCGATGCCTGGTTGATGCCTGAGGCTGCAATAGGGCCGACTTGACTGGGTTTCGGTCTCCACTCGTTTACTGCCGACACTCTGCGGTCACTCTCATCCCGCCTACATCATCTTTCTCTTTCTTCTTACTTCCTACTCTCCACAACCTCTCAAATCGTTCTCTCAACCGTTGTTAGAACATCGGTCGGGGATGCGACCTTTCAATTGTTGATCTAACCTGCTCCATCAGGGAGTTGCGTGCTCAAGGAACCCCGCACGGCTTCATCTGAACTCGCGCAAGAATACAGGTCACACGCACGCTTACATCTCAAGATTTCCCCCACGAATTACCATTGAATTAGTCCATACCTCTTTCTGTGAATTCGGAGACCGGGGAACATCCGTATTCCTGCCAGCGAGAGTTGGGGATTGGGTTCCGGGTCGAGCACCGCTATGCTCGGGTCCGTGAGCCCGCGGTGACCAAGACGGACAAAGAACCCGCAGGAGACCTGGCACGACAATGTCTCAAGAGCACGAAAGTACCGTCAGAGCTGGTGACAGCTCTCAAGAATCCAGGGTCTCACCTGCGGACAACTACCCTCCTTCGGACGTCTACCTCCATGTTACTCCTCCGCCAGATTCGAGTACATTAACACGCTTCGAGATATGGACCACACGCATCCCGCATGGCTATGTCACACCCTTCTGTGGGGCTATGGCAGGAGTCGCTTCGGGGATTGTAACATGTCCACTGGACGTGATCAAGACGAAGCTGCAGGCGCAAGGAGGATTCGTACGGAGAGGCGGAAAGATGGTGGAGCCATCCAATTTGTATCGTGGGCTGCTTGGGACTGGAAGGATCATATGGCGCGAGGAAGGTGTTCGAGGTCTATACCGCGGTCTGGGCCCAATGCTGATGGGTTATTTGCCCACCTGGGCTGTATACCTGACTGTGTATGACCGATCGCGGGAGTTTTACTATGGCAAGACAGGTCGGTTAATGCCAGCCCGTTCCTTACATAGACTGACCTTTGTACAGAGAACTGGTGGCTAGCGCGTGGCTATGCCTCTGTCACAGCGGGAGCGTGCTCGACGGTGGTCACAAATCCGATCTGGGTGATCAAGACAAGATTGATGTCTCAGAGGATGGGAAGTGCCTCTGATGGGTACGTGGCTCCATGGCATTACAAGAACACATTGGACGCTGCTCGCAAAATGTACATGACTGAGGGTATTCGCTCCTTCTACTCCGGCCTTACTCCGGCCCTGCTGGGACTGACGCACGTGGCCATTCAATTCCCACTTTACGAGTACCTGAAGATGGCTTTTACGGGTTACGGTATCGGCGAACATCCTGAGGAGGGTAGTTCTCACTGGATTGGGATCTCTCTTGCGACATTCCTGAGCAAGATTTGCGCCAGCACTATGACATATCCCCATGAGGTGCTGCGGACGAGGCTCCAGACGCAACAGAGGGCTATGCCAGCACCATCTCCGGAGGAAATTACATTCCGTGGCGGCCTGCATCATCCTGAAGACTGTGGTCGGCCTCCGGGTGCGTCTTCTTCGGACGGCATGCCGAACCGGCCTCGCTACCAAGGTGTGATCCGCACCTGCAAGACGATTCTGCATGAGGAGGGTTGGCGCGCATTCTATTCGGGAATCGTTCCTAATCTTGTTCGTGCCGTTCCGGCTGCCATGACGACGATGCTTACATATGAGTACCTGCGCAAGATGGTACAGAAGGTCCAATACGAGGGCGAGAAAAAGCTCGATTCAATCGAGACAGGAGGACGGGATGCCGTTCTATGACGCAATTGAGGCTTGACTGAACGGAATGCAGTCGAAAGTTACAACTACTTCGAAACATCGCGGATGTGGACGGCAATCTGTACCCGCCATCCGCATGGCGCGAAATACTTCGGGCAAATTTTTTGAGGTCATGGTGCTGAAATAATGAACATACATGGCCCGAGACAAGCAATGAGAGGGAGCATATTTCTAAAGAAGGAAATCTACCCCCGGATATCCGGAAAGCACAGAATCTTTTTTTCGACCAATCATCTGCTGGGACCCGCATGAAGCCAAGTAGCGTTAGACCCCACTGTCCTTTTTTCTGTAGACTACCATTTTTTTTTGCTGGTTATCATTGCTTGCTTCCTTGCCCCTTTTTACGTCGCGTACCTCAATACATGTACAGTTTCTTTCTTCGGTTATTAGTAGTCTTTTTTCTCAATTTTGGATATCCATTGCGTGTGTCGATGAGGTGGGGTTTCCTTGATAGGCATTATACCCTTATCGTAATCAAAATATCAATAGATTGGCTCCGGAATGGGGCTGTGGTGGATACAGCAGCCTAGAACGGATAAAACCTTTAACCCGAGACAACCATTAGAGAGATAAGTAGAGCAGTGAGGAGAAAAAAAAATCAACAATCAATGAATATCCCTAGAGAAGGCAAAAACAAAGATATTACGAACCATAATACATAGAATAAAACAGACTTTTCAATTTCGAATCTACTTCCCCCTCCCCCCTTCCATCTATCGACCTTTTTTCCTTTTTCTTTTTTCGATTATTTACCCTTACTCTCCTCCATAGCCTTAGCCAACCACTGCGGTTCCGAAGTTGCTCCTCTAGGATGGCTCTCATCCCGCTCAGAAAGATGATATCGCGCATCTCGACGCGCAGAGCGGATCGAGCTGATGCAGTATGCGGTCAGGACGAGCGCCATGGCGAATGCAGCTAGGGGCGCGGTAAGGGACTGTTTTTCCTCCCATCGGGAGGGTGAGGTTAGTTTTCCGGACAGAAGGAGATGAAGAGGTAAGAAGGGTTCTTGGTGAATTTGGTTTGCCCATTGTTTGTAAAAGATAGCAAGGGGAAGAAGGAAGAGAACTCACCCTCGGACTCCGACCGAGTGTCTTGACTTCGGGGGGGTTGGATTTTTGATTTTGGCTCATTATGCTGGTTGATGGTTCTTGACCGCTTGTGCGTCTTCCTTTTCTCAGAAGACAGAAATGAGAAGAAGGGATATAGGAAGAATGATACGGGGATATTAATACTCTTTTTCTTCCGTCCTCAGTGGAGAGTAGGATCAACGATCCAATGATTCAAAGAAAGGAAATATCTCGTGAGATATTCAGTGCCTGGAATAGGATATTAGCTTCTAATAATCACTGAATGGCCCTAGTCTCTGAACGGTAACTCGTAGTTGATGGACTCGAACCGATAATGCAGACAATAGCAGACCAGGAAGAAGAAGCCGCCCTCGGCCACACATGCAACCACGACTCAAAATATCCTAAGGGACAGTATCCAAACAAGATAAACGAAAACATCACCCATCAACAAGAGACCACAACAACCAGTAAAGGAGTCGCGAAGAGTTCAAGAGAAGAAAAACGATCCACAACCCCCCGGTTCCTTCAGACAGAAACATGAGAAAGTAAATATCACACTATGCTAAATCCAAACATATCAAGAAAAAAAAATACACAGACACTTGAACTGCAAAGTATCAAAATAAAGAAAATGAAAACGTCATATGAAAAACCATACCTCCTATTAGGTACTCCTTCCTTTCCTCCGTGCCCAGAATGTTTGAGAACTTAGGCTAAACTGACCACCCGGATCTCCGAAATTCACTGTAGATGATTCTGGTAGCCTCAAAGAAAGAGTTCCTTGTGTATTTGAAGGACACTGGACCGAATAAGGTAGTGGTTCGATAGTTCCTATCGGAGTAGATCGGATTAGATGTCTCGACTCCGAGGACGGGCGGATTGCCAAGTCGGATTGATCGAGGATTCACGTGACTCATAGGACTTTTGTCTTGAACAGTTTGATGTGGATAGACATATGCAAACGTGAGTTTAATAGCATAATTACCTGGATTTTTCCTCCATTTTTATGAGTAGAAGTTTATCTATAGATGGGGAAATTTATTGAGTGAGACTTGAGTAATTTGAAGTCTAATTGTCTAACATTTAGCTTTGTAGCATACAAGCAGCAAGCTAAATTTAACTAATTATAATCATATATGCAATCGAAGAGCATGCCGACGTGAGCAGCTGCATATATATCAACCCGGAGTACCCTCGTAACACCAGCGTTGATGCAGACAGCCGTGGATGCCGTCCTTTTCCCCACGCGAGAGCAGTAACCACTCATCAGCATGTATAGAATCAAGGATAAAAATGATCTCCATTATGGAGCGGAAATTCCCAGACGACTCTTCAACATTAAATACCTCTCATAGAGGCTCAGCTTCAGCTCCACGCGGAGGTAACCAGCCCAGGCGTAGAGGAAGCGGAAGAAATTGCGCGGCCACAACATGCTTCCGTATTCGTGGATCTTCTCTATCTGCTCCTCGAAGACGCAGCGTGTGGCGTATCTGGCGAGGATAACAAATGTACGGACGGAGCCCTGGCGAGTGTGCAGATTCTCGTCCAAGCTCCGTGTGAGATCGTTGGTCTTGAGAATGAGAAGCATCACTCTTGGCATGTGTCCCAGAAGTTCAACGAGCTGTTGCAGCATGCCATCACCTAACGCACTCGTAATCTCCTCTTTCTCCTCTGCTGTCCGAGCAGAAGTTATAGACTTCTTGGCTAGGACACCATAGTCTCTGCCGGTGATGGCGCTAGCAAAAAGAGGGAACTGCTCGTCTGTGACACCGGCCACCTCGCGGGAGTACTTGCGCATGTTTGGCAGATCCGATTCAATGACGGCCAGCCAGAGCTTAGCGTAGCTCCTGCGCATGTCACGCGGAATATCGCGGTACAAGCCATGGTCATACAGGACCACATCGAAATTGGGAGAGCGACGGTTGGGGTTCTTGCGAATAGCGATGTTACCACCGTGCGGGTCGCAGTGCAAAGGCGCATCGTCACCGAAGATCATCTCATTGAAGATATGCGCGAGTGCAGCCGAGACCTCGTCGCGGTCGATCTTATTCGCATCGAGATATGCAAGATCATCCAGACGGTGACCAGAGATAAATTCCATAACGAGAATGCGCTTTTGGGCCCACATGACTATTCAAATCCGTTAATATGAAGGCTTTTCATCACAGATTGAGGTCGCTCGACTCACCTTCCGGAATTACCAGTGGTGCGACGGAATGCTTCTTGAAGTATTCGCTCGCTCTTTTCGCGTTTTCTCCTTCTCTGCAGAAGTCCAGTTCCTGGGGCAGAGATGATTCCATCTCGCTGGACAGCCATTCAAGGTCATATTCAGGGAAAAATTTCTTGACCGCCGCAAAAGTCATGCTGGTGAGGGCAAGGTCGAGAGGAGCCCACTCCGCCAGTGCAGGATGCTGCACCTTGACGGCCACCTTCTGTCCGGTCTCCTTTAGCGTGGCAATATGCACCTGGGCCAGAGAGGCAGCTCCGATCGGGGTCGAGTCGAAGGATGAGAAGAGTTCATCAATACTCCTTCCAGTATCCGTAACGAACATAGCTTCGATCGACTGCATAGAAGAGACAGGGCACCTGTCTTGCAGCGGTATGAAGGTGGTCGTCCACTCGAGCGGCAGAAGGTAATTCATACTACTCAGATGCTGACCCAGCTTGATGAAGATAGATCCATTTTTCTCGAGCACTCGCAAGGTCCGTTCAGCGCAGCGCTTGTGGCAGGCGTGCAGCAGCTCATCGCCTTCTTCGGGGGAGGATGCGGAGGCTGTCCGGTTGAGGGTCGTTCGATAGCTGATAGCCACATACGAATCAGTAACCGCAGCTATATGCCGAAGAGACATAATTTCTTCAATTAAAGATGTAGCACTCACTCGTTAATACATATTGCCAGCGCGCTTACAACTCTGCCCGACCTCTCCGCTGCCGCATAGGCATGCTTGATATCGTCCGAGAACGCCAGCGCTCCGGCGCCCAGTGCGCCACCAGCGGCCGCAAATTTGATCACGGTCTTACGCGACCGCTTTGAGCCCGATTGTCTCCCTGCATCATCGATGTCTTCAGAAAGCCGTGTAGAGTAACTTCTTGAGAAAGAGGCTGTCCGCTGTCGTAGACACCGCTGACACGTCCACGGGGCTCTGGCGCCGAATGAGAAACCCGTCGATGGAGAGACTGAGGACGAAGACTTCGCAAGACGTCGAACAACCGGCGCAGGCTCGAAACGAGATGCACTCAGCGGTATCCGGACTGGTGCTCTCATGATTGACACGACGGTCGTCCTTCAGACCAAGGGTGCCGCCGCAATGACAAAAAAAAGTTTGTTCCCACGCGTCACTATTCGCAACAGGCCTCGGCCATCGTAAGTAGCGCAAGATGGTGAATGGAGATCTGGGAGGAAAGGCGACGAAGCGCTCAAGCGTCATAAGCCGCAAAACTGTTCTCCCCCTCGGATAGAATCTGCGGCGTGTTGAATCCGAGGCTCTTTCGAGAATCTCGCCGTACCTTTTTTGAGATCCACCGGACCCGCGCTTGTGGGTCGGAATTCCGTCGGCCGATGCCGGCATCAATTCATCCCGTAGTTATGCCGTACAAAAGATGTGCTGTAGATAAGGATGTCTACAAAGTTTTTCTATTTTATTACAGAGAACTATCCAGAGAACCATTTCCCATTTGTATGTCTCGTTCCATATTGATGGTTTTCTTTTTCCTTCCTTGGCCTGGCGTTTGGTTTGACTTTAGTCGATATTAAAGTGAACATCCAAATATGCTTCCAGTTCGGGACATCATTGGACGAAGAAAGTAATGGAGCTGAGTGTCTAAGAGCCTGTTTGTGCAATACCATCGCTGCGTGCATCTGTAACCTTTGAACACCGACCAATTGCCTCCATTGCACGTGAAACGATGTAAATCATGATATTATTATTTTTTTGTACTCGTAGACGTGATCGTCAAACAAGATCCTCCCTGCACGAACAAAAAGGTGAAGGGCTCCGATAGAAAGTCTTGGAAGTACATGCGGACCCGGGAGGCTCCAAGGATAGAGCACCTTCCAGCTGGAATGAAAAGGATCAAGGCAAAGGACAACCCATTTTGACACAATTTGGAAGCAAGGAAGGAAATAATCTAGCGTGCCCTCTCTGGATTCGAATCGGCTTAATAACAGCCGACGTTCTTACCAGGACAGGGTGCTCAACAGGAACATCCACATGTTAGAAATCGGATTAAACGAGAGTATGGAGACCACCACGCAACCAATAGACATCCAACAGAGAAGCATTTTGCTGTTCTTCAGAATGACCAGTAATGAGAGAAAAGACTGATGCCCGCCCCAACGCGCCCGTGCTATGCAACTCAGTGAGACAGATATGAGCAGTGTGCATTATCTGAAACTTCATAAAAAGGGGTTCCAGATCCAGATCGAGCAAGATGGATGATAAGAGAAAGGAATGCACGAGAAAACATGGACAGAAGTCAATGATCTAACCATACTTCATGTCCACTCAGCGTCCACATTGGCCCTTCGACGACGGCCATTCAGATTCACGATCGACAGACGACGGGGGGACTCAGGAGTCCTGTAATCGTCCGTATTCAGAGACGCCGGCTGGGGCAACCTACTCGACATATTGGACATGGTCCGGGGCAATCGATTTCTCGCTGCCGCCGCACCACCGCTGCCTCCATGAGCGAACGCAGCGTTGCTCCCATCTCGACTGGTCGGCCGGAGTCCTGTAGAGCCATTGAGTCCGCTCCTTGTGTGTCGGGGGGTGTCACGGGGATCTAAGTAGGCCCTAGACTGGCTTGATCGATTGATCTGTGGGCTTGAAGGCGTCGAGTGACTTGATATGAGACTCGGAGAAGTGTTCGAACCGCTCCTTCGCCTCGTAGGAGGCCTGCGCTTCGGAGCACCCATGCTGTCACTCTTTTCGCTGGACCTGATGAGTTTTCCGGCCATATCCCGTACTAGGATGGCAGGATCATTCTCCAACTCTCTGATGGCATCAAGCAGGCCGTATCGTGCCAGGAGATCGCCTTGCTCTTCGCTCGAGTCACAGATGCTCGAGATAATGCGTAGTAAGTTAAGCCTGACCGCAGCCTTGTTGTGGTGGAGTTTCTGTCCGAGTCGCGTGAAAAGATCAGGTCGAGCAAGGGTTGACGCAATTGGAGGACTCAACCGCAGCAGTTTCTGAAGTGGCTCTAGGAGATTTTCAAAGGCATTGGCCTTGGAGATCGTTACACATCTCACAATAGCATCCGTGAAGGACGACCCCTCATGGCGGTTATCCAAAAGATGCTCCTCAACCTTTGCTGTCTCTTCTTGTAGCCTGCACACTCTGTTAATGCGGATCCTATGGACGTAGATGTGTGTTACTTACCAAGTGAAAATTGCATCTAAAGCTGTGACCTGCCAGTAAGGATCGGAAAGAAGTGAGATATAGAATGCCAAGCCTTTGTTGCGCCAGAGTTCTCGACGGCCAACCTTCCCAGAGTGTGCCATGTCGCAGAGAATCGGTAGAGCGAATTCCTTGAGTGGCCGTTCCGTTTTGACAATCTTCTGTAAAAGAGGTATAATACCGTTCAACGCGGCATCTTCCTGTCTCGATTTGCTCAGGCGGCACATGTTGTAGATGGTATTCAGGATCTGGTTAGAGACCTCCCGGAAGTGAGGTCGCTTCATGGTCGATCTCAGCAGTTCTGTCAGGACGTCAATAGCGTTAGAATTCTGCAGTGCGTCCAGAGTTGTGGACAGCATGGAGAGGTTTTTGATGAATTTCAGCATCGTGATTTGATGTACAGGGCTCATCCGTTTTAGCTCCTTCAAGACTCCTTCAAAGATGGTCAGTGCGTGCCTGAAGTCGTCGGAAATTCAAGACCTACTATGCAGAACAGTTCTCTCAGCAACCATCTCCTTCACGTGGTTCTCAGCTTGAGAGAAGATGAAGAATATGTTGGCAATGCGGCCCTCACAAACCTCGGCCAGCTCTCCTTCCTCGTCAAGTACTCTGCTGAGAACCAGAGATAGGGGATCGAGAACAGAGTTTCGAGACAAGATCCGGCAGAAGTCGTTCTTGGGAGTCGAACCCTATGAAGACCATCAGTCCTCTGATACTATCAAAACAAAAGTTGTGTCGAAGCTCACCTGTAATTCAAAGACGCTCCATATACCATTGACACCGATAAGGACAAGATCTCGCTCATCTTCGTAGTCGTCTTCTAAGAACTCGACTAAGACGTTTAGACCACCGGCACTCACGAACATTTGAAGAGTTAGAGTGGATGTCTGATACATTTGCTGTACAAATGCCGCTGCTTCGAGTCGGATCTCGCGGGGGTACTTCTTCGAGGCGAATTCGTTGATGATCGGAATTCCACCTACGAAACACAGGTTTTCCTGGATCTCGTAGTCATTGTAAGTGATTGCGTTGACGATCTTAAGTAGATTAGAGATAACATCTCGCCGGCGACATGTGTCCAGGATCTCCAAGATAGGAAGCATTCCATGAGCACTGATGATGACGTTTTTAGTGTCCGGAAGATCGCAGAAGATCGTCAGGAGCTGCTCCGAAATATCAGCAAGAACATCATCGTCCTGTGAAGTCTTCAATGAGCTGACGAGACTCTCCACTTGGCCCCTGAGCCGAGCATATTTGTCACGGGCGATATTGGCCTCGAGATCCATCTCGTCGAATCCTTCCTCAAGCTGAGCGAAGGGGTCGTCCTCGTCATCCTGATCACCAAGCCAGGAGTTGTTGGAGAGTTTAGAGCTTAGGAGCAACGTGCTTCTGTCGGAACCTCCATCACTGTCGGGCTTTTCCAGAAGGCCTTCCTCAGCACCAAGGATATCCGAAAAGTCCTCATCTTTCTCATTCTCGGCAAACTTCTGTATCTCTATCGATGAACGTGTCCGTTTGACAGAAAGCCTTTTCCTGAGAGAAGGCTTCGGGTCCACATTGCTTCCTGGAGGTGCAAACGAAGTACGCACTCCAGCTTTCAGATTAGAAGCATCTATCATCGCAGTCTGGGGGCTATCATCATCCACAAACTAAGTTTGGTGAGTATCGTACATACAGACAAGACGTCACATAGTTACTTACCTGAAAGGCGTTCAACTTCTTCTCTAAGATAAACTCGTCGTCTACGATAAGATCGGAATAGTCCTCTACTGAGCTCTCCGAGTAGAATTCGGTGGGACGAGGTTGTCTTGCGGGAGGAGCAGGAGTTTTAGTCAAGACTGGAACGCTCGTCATAACAGGCAGCGCACTTTTTGTTGCTCTATGCCGTATGGGACTCCTACGCGGAGCTTTTTCTTCATTCGAGGGCTTGCGGAGATACGGCCGAATAGTCTGAAGAGGATCAGCCTCGCCAGAGTTCCTAACACTCTTCATAGAGGAATCGCCATCCTCGAAGCTGTCCGAGATATCCTTCATTGTTGTCCCGTCAAGAGACGCAAAGGCCTTCAGCTTCTCAGAGGACAGCATGCCACCAAAGTTATCCTGAGGCTTGAATTGGGGCATCTTAAGCGCGCTAGGTGAGATAGCGGTCGCGAAGTCATCGTCCCAGTTGTCGTCTGTTCCATCAGGTGAGCGAAACCTATCCGCGGTACTTTTCGAAACGGACGTCGAGACCGAGTCCTTTACAGGGGTGACAAGAGGTGGTAGGTCTGGACGAGCAGGCACTGGGCTGTTGCGGTCAAACCTCATCGTCCGACGCAAAGTCCCAGTATCAGGGGATCTTAGAGCTTCGTTCCATTCCTGGACGCTGCGAACAGCTTCCTCGTATTCAGTAGACTTCTTCGGGACGACTGAATCCGACCTGCGTGCATTGACAATCCAAGGGTGTTTGAGCAGTTTGCGTGCGGATACTCTAAGATTAGGGTCTTTCTGGAAGCATTGCATAAGGAAATCTTTCACAGCCTAGACTCGGGTCAGACTTATCCATTAGAAAAAGAGACACCATTTCTTACCGGAGAAGCACCCTGAGGGAGTGGAGGATGGTCATCATTGACAATGCGAAACAGCGCCGGCATAGGTTGCAGTTTCCAGTACGGAGGTTTCCCTTCTAGTAGTTCAATCACCGTGCAGCCAAGACTCCAGATATCTGAGGCCGTCGTAGCTCCGGAAAGCTCAATCACTTCCGGGGCCATCCAGTAAGGCGTCCCAACGACACTACTTTCATTAAGACCGGTAGTACGGCTGGCTACACCAAAGTCTGCCAGTTTTACAAGACCCTCTTTGGTGGTGAGGATATTAGCACCTTTAATATCTCTGTGAATGACACCCTGTTCGTGGAGGTACAAGAGCCCATGAAGGACCTGAGACATGTACAGCCCGACCAAATTCTCAGGGAAACGGCCGAAATTTTTTGAAATCGAATGCAGGGAGCCATTTTCGCAGTACCTGGTCTGGGTCAGTCTATCCCGTAGGCTTCAAATAATGGATGTTACATACTCGAGGATGATGTTTAAGGTTTCGGCTGATTTAACGAACCCATGGTACTTCACAATGTTTGGGTGCTGAAAAAGACAAATTAGTTTTTGATCCACGGTTCACGCCGATCGCCCCTCCCCCTGAATCGAAGGACTTACATCGAGGTTCTTCAGGAGATCAATCTCAAGCTGCAGTGTACGTGGTCAGCAGTCAGCCTTGGTGCTCTTCGATGGAAAGAATTTTGTAGATACACACCATGATAACTCGTAGCTCGCTCTTGGGGAGATCCGCAAGCCTGATCTGCTTGACAGCGACAGTTTCTCCCGTATTCCAGTTTAATGCTCGATAGACTGAGCCGAAGGCGCCTTTTCCCAGGCAGTCTCCCAATTGCTGCACGATTATCCCACATCAGCTTATTCCAGATCCCACAGTAGCCAATGCACATACGTAGTCCTTAAGCTCTGCAACATCTTTGGCAGATGATTTCGATGTTCTCTCCTCCTTGCCTGAACTTGTTCCTGGCCTTGGATGTCGCGATTTCGCCGGTGTACCTGGCGTGCGTGATGGCGGAGGCTGAGCCTCATCTCCATCGCTGGAGCGCGGTACCATGACCACAGATCGGTCAAGCGTATGTCCTTCCCAATATCAAACTCAGTAGCGTAGACCACCCAGTCTCAGGTTATGCAAAGGAGATATCGTGCAATGGATGGTGATAACCAAGGATTTCGGTCGTCATGTCAGGAAAAACCGACGAAAACACAAACACTGTGCGAATGTCGGTTGGACCCGGGTGAAAATGCGCACAAGATCGGACGGATCACGCGAAGCTGTGTGATTTGGTCTTAATTCGGGTTATATGAAGGATCCCTGCTCTTGTGTCCGTAAAAGCTTCTGCGGGCACACGCGTTGTTGCACATCAGAGGCCTGTTTTCATTCAGAGCCATGAAGGGCCATTCAGTCAGTCTCATCAATCGTTTATACCGGGAAAGAAATGGGGATAAGCAGAAAGTAAACTGACCGTTGTGTGGTGTAGATATCTCTACAACAGGCAAATTGTTGTGTCTCAGCACTGTCCGCAAGTGAGCATTTGGTAGGGAAGATGACGCAGTCGGGATCTTCTTCCCCAGTTCCGATAGCCCTAGAGCCGACCCATAAAACTATGCCTACGGAACGCTAGCAACAGATTGAGAAGTAGCTTGATGAAGTAGCTTAAAAAAAGTTGTGTCTAGCGTAGTGCCCTGTACTTTTTTCAATGGCATTATTCTTGATTCATGTTGTTTCTTTATCTACACTCTTTCGATGCGGGGGTATCCCTTGTTCCACATTCCAGCCAACCACCTGACGTCTTATCGAGTTTACATTTTCCAAAAAGAGTAAACAAGCGCATGTTTCGTGGTCGAATGCCGAAGATCCCGTAGGTCGTTTCGTTTCTCTTATATAGACCCTTTACTTCCTCGCAGCAAACGGAGGACGTCGGATACCAAGTAGAGACTGCCCGCAATCACCAGCGGACCGCCCTGCGATACAGAGTTCGCCCAATTGAGGGCCCCGACAATGTCGGTATTAAAATTCTGAGTCATCCCAATCTCTTGGATATCTCGTAAAGAGGCGATAAGTTCCGATGTATCAACTGCTTTCACCCATGGCATGCCGTCAACGGGACCGAATGCGACTGTAGCGACATTATCACCGGATTTGATGATTGGATGAAATAGCCGTTTCAGATCTTTTCCGCGTGATGCTGCAACGACCCAAGTGACATTACGGACAGGCTGGCGTAGTTTGCGGTCGACGTAGTTTCCCAGTACTTCACCGGACTGGGCATTATGGGCACCGTCCAACAAGACAGGCTCCTGGCGAGCAACCAAAGGATCTAAGTTCAGTGTCTGCAGGCGACCTGGCCACTGAACCTTCGAGAGCTCTGGTAGTAATCCATCCACTGTGAGTTCTGGTCGGATTTTAGGAAGAGCTTTTTTCAGTGCAGCGACGGCGCAGCAGATGTTGGCCTGTTGATGCGGCTCAAGATCGAGCTCTTGGAACATACGAGGGAGTAGCGACGACATTCCGTCAGCCGTCTCCGGTCGGACGAACATAGCATTTATGTCGAGTTTCCTGACACGTTCCTCTACCACGCGAATTGTTTCTGGGAAGTTCGTGCCGTCGACAACACACGGAACCCCAGGTTTCAAGATACCTGCCTTCTCTCGAGTAATACTCTCGATTGAGTCACCCAACAGCGTCTGATGATCGAGGCCAATTTTGCAAATAACCGACACCAATACATCCTTTAGAATATTTGTTGCATCCAACCGACCACCCATTCCAACTTCGACCACCCCAATTTCGACTTGCTCATGGTTGAAGATCTCGAATGCGGTCGCCGTCAGCAACTCAAACTCGCTGGCTCCAATGCCTAGGCTCTGGTCCCGTCGCTTGACCTGGTCTTCGATTTGACGGAAGAGGGACTCCTGGACAACTTTCTCGTCGATCGTTATGCAGTCCCAGCGGTCAATCAGATGAGGTGAGGTGAAACGGCCGCAGCGAACTCCGCCCGCGGTGAGCAGAGCAGACAAGTATGCAGTCGTGGACCCTTTTCCATTCGTGCCAGCCACGTGGATAGCTTTCCATGGTATCACCGTATGCTGGAGGAGACGGGAAATCCGGCTCAAGCCTAGCTCAATCATTGTCCCAGGCGGAAAGTTGTTCGAGGTGGCTCTGAGTCAATCTTTGCATGGCTCGCACGTCGGGCGTGGGATATGGGCGAATAGGATCTGAAACCTCAACCGCAGTGCTGGACACTCCGGCGGAGGATCAGGGAGTTGAATTGGGGATGATATACCTGGCAGAATACCGGCATGTTGCCGTGAAGATGTCGCATGTGTTTCCGCATCTTTTCGGCTCCGGTGATAATCATAAAAGAAGCTAAAGAGATGGTTGGTAATTTTGTGTGCCTGAGGCTTCAATACGTTCTGCATTACATCCAGCTTACAAGCCGGGAGGGAAATGTTACGGTGGCTTAGCAGTGGAAACGGTTTTTTTCGATGCTGAATACTGTATTGTAGCCGTTATTTGAGATTCCCGATACTGGATGAGCAGACAGCATGAGGGACGAAGACTTGGTGCTGTTTCACGTTGATTGAAGATAAATACCGTCTTGGATCCTCAGTCACTGCTCGATCTAGATATCTTCGTTGCATCGTGCTGTGTCTGCCTGATGTTCATGTTGGACGCCACCACCGCCGCATTACTACTGGGTCACTGTGACTCGTTCTCTAAATCGTCAACCAGCTAATATAGTGCCAAGGCTCTCGCGGATCCTTCTCCAGCCATCGGCATCGGCCCCATCCATCTGGCATCCAACTCACGCGCGGCTCTCCAAAAATCCCCCCCGACTTTCGCTTTTCTTGCCTCCCGCTTTGCCCTCGAAACTCTCTTAAAAGCTCAGCATCAACGGCTGTCTCTAGGAGCAACGCCGCCCCTCCTCCCAACTGCCCCCGTCACGTCTCTCCCATCCGTAGCACCCGTTATTGTGGTCGCATTTCTCTGGGGAATTTTAGTAGAGTCTTTTCATCTCATTAATTTTCCCTTGTCGCCATGGGTATCCCGTAAGTTGATCCGTTCCGCTGGGCTCTCTATGGCGCTTGAGTCGTGTGTTCGCGTCGTCTCAACGCCAGACTATATGCTACGCGCCGGAAGAAGACCCGACACTGATCGCCATGCAGGATGTATCGCGAACCCTCGCCCTCAGAGGCTCGAGCCTCGGGGAAAGGCGACCCTTCAACGACCGCACGCTCTGCTATCCGTCGACAGGCCAGCATCCGCCGTTCATCGCGCAGCGGTATACGTCCGTTGAGCGGTGCAACCTTTCGTTCGACTTTCCCCCGCCAGCTGTCTGAGGAAATCAACCGCGAGATCGAGCGCCGTCAAACGCGGTCGCCGGTTGGCCTAACGCATGGCGAAGACGCTCTTCTCGAACTCACAGGGAGCTCACTCTTGTCGGACTTTTCAAGACGGGAGGCTGGCCAAAGGATTCTGAGAGACGCGCTGCGCCATGGTCATCCAGGACGACGACTGAGGATCCCTCGAGAATCGACGCTGCGCTTCGAGGTGCCTAATCCACCCTGGGCTACAACCACAGGCGAGCTATCCAACCGTTCGTCGTCGGGGGAGGAGTCCGGAAACAATCGCAGTTCCGAACAACCCCCGTTCACTCCCCGGTTCGCTCCTGCTTTTGCGTATCACAGTACGATTTCATCCCAGCCACATCCGGATGTGTCTACCCTGTCGCATCTCCCACGGTTGGATGTGCCTGATGATTCGGCTGCGAGCATGCCGTTGTTGCGCCGGGTAGGCCACCGTTCTGTGAGTGAAGCAAACTCGCAGGCTCCGCACCACAGGAGCATCATCGATGGCCTTGGAGACCGTGAACGCAGCTTCAGCCCAGATGACGATCAGGAGCATGATGCCTGGGAGACGCTGCTGACTACCATCACCCCGGATGTACAGCTTCCAAGCGCTGATTCTTCGTTCACTTCGGCCGCAGCCTCCGCTTCTACGGGAGCCTCCAGAAGCGGAACAAGCAATTCGACCAACTCCTCCCAGACATTGCCATCATCTCTGGACTCTTCCGCAGCGATGCACATGATCCTCGATCCTTATCCGGAACTATTGAACCCGTGCGATTGGCCAAGCTCCGATTCTGACACTGAGGCGGAACCAGAGTTGAGTCATCGGCCGTCTCTCTTCCGTCGGCATCGGTTGTTGGAATCCCTACGTCGTCCTGCTGGGATGGGCTCGACTCAGGACAGCCAGCCTCCGATTCCAACCATTGCCTTCTCATTCTCTCAGGACACGGCAGACCCTGATCTGCAGCAGATGCAAGCTATTCTGGATCGCCTTGCGCGCAGAGAAGATATTCCAGATGAATGGTGGGCTGCAGCTGGACTGTCGCGCACCATGGGTCGCAGACTCGGCGCTGGTGACGAGCTTCCACGCACAGAGACCCCGGACGGACCCATCTAGAGAGCGAGACTCTTGAGGTGATGCATGCACTAGACACGATGATTCTGTTTTTTTTTTTTTTTAATTCTTGGGAAGATAATTTTCGAGGCAACAGGTTTCTTAGAAAGGGTATATATACGGGGTGTCTTGGCGTTTATTGGAGCGTTTCTGTCTGTGGCTTGGCCTGATACTTTCTGCTAATTTCTTTCTGCTCTGGCCTCGAGCTTCGATCATTGATCTTCAGGAGATCACCCAAAAGCTTATGGCCTAGGGGGTGGATGTTGTTGGACACCTGAGTCTAAGCCTGTCACGTGAACATGTTGCTTTGGATAGGTATATGGGGGTTTCCACTTTCGGTGTATTTATCAAGGTGTTGTGTACGATTTGTGGTGAGCGGTTCCAGGTGGGGTGAAATTTCGGAAAAAAGCATGCGGGTATTTTCTGATGATGACCCTCTGTCCACGTGTTTGCGCTTGAGTCTCTTCTTCCTATATTATTTCTCTTGATTGTCCTTCGTCTTTGTGACGGGAAATGGAAATTGTTGTTGGGACGGAACCTTTTTCTCTCCTTCCGATTGTGTTGATCCACTTATACGGTTAACATTCTGTGTTTATAATTTTTCCCTATTCTGTCATTGTGTATTATCCGCCTTTTGTCTACGGCCGAGACTCTCAGATGGGATATCAATAAATAAACAAATTCCGCCATGAAAGCGGGATTTTCCGCCAAGCAGATGGTTCTGGAGTTGACTTTTCTATATGCTGTTGAGATAGATATGCGTAGAAAACTGTTGCTGAATACATGCGTGACGCTGGTATTCCAAGTTAGAAGGGAGGTAATATTCTATTTCATACTTAACATATTACGTTGCTGATGGGTAATAAATCGAAGTCGGATCGGACAACTCCGCTATTCTATGCAGCGTCAGTCCACATAAAATAAGACGGAACTGTCTAATCATAGATACGACTCGCAATTGGAGTGCATTCTACTATTCAATGGAAGGAATCTTCCTGCATATTTTCCGCGTACTATATCTTAGACAGGATATGGCCTCTCCTGGAGAGAAAGCCTGCTGGCCCTGCGCCCTGCGTGCTTTGCCCGATCTGCTGCTAGGGTCTGTGCGAATTTGCTGCTCTCTCGAATCTCTGGACCCTTCCAGTAGAAGATATAGATAGGTATAGTCACCATGAAGGCGATACATCCTAAGACGGCGCTGGCCCATTACAGATGGAACTTACCCCCGATGTTGCTATACATGGGGGTAGCGTACATGGCAGAGATACCCGCGAGGAAGTCGCGGGAGAAGCCGTTGCCGCCGTGGCGGACGCGGAGTAGGGTCCGTATGCGGCGACCATGTAGTCGATCGTTGCCATGTAGATACTGTTCGCTGTCATGCCTAGGGTAACTGAGTCTCCTGCTGAGGAGAGACCGCCTAGGAAGCGAGAGACGACAATAGAGCCGAAGTTGGGTGCGAGGGCACAAGGCAGCTGCCAGATGTTGACGAGGCATAAACTAAGCTGCATGATGGGCCATGTTCCGAATTCTTCACTCCAGGGTGCCCATAGCTCACAGCCAAAGCGTAGGCGATCAAAAAGATCATCTGTCCCACTCTTGCTGCTTGTTCGCTTATGTGAAAGTGCTCGGAGAGTGGTGTCACTGCATTGGGATATACGCTTGTGTTGAAATTCACCGACATCTGAACGGTGAAGACGACAGTCAGGATAGTCCATTTCTTATACCATGGAAAGCAGAATCCGAGCTTGTCATAGCAGTCATCTTCTGTGATCTCCCGCTTTCCGTCTTCCCATGGCTTCCCAGGAAGATCACTTCCCTCACTCTCGTCGGGTTCATGAGCATTTTCTGCGTGTCTTTCCCTGGGTGGGCTACTGTCGTGATGATCCGGTCCGGTATTCTCAGTGTCCTCATTTTTCTCCCGGTCGTTTTCAGAGAAGGTGGGAGGAGAGGAAGGTCCTCCCACTGCCATTTTATCGGTTCACTGTTCAGTTAGTTTTCAATTTAGTGATGAAATATTGAGAACAAAAAGATAGATTTGCAAGATAGAACGGGCGACATCCGTGTACTGTTCTTGCTTTGAAATAAAAAAACATATTTATAATGAGAGCTCAGGGTAGAAGAGGGATGATATTTCAAGTTAGTAGACATCTAACAAGGATAGCCATCAAGGCAAGATAACTCGGGGCTACGTCATGTATTTCTCGATATCATACTTGCCCTTCGCACGAGGGCGCATAACGGGTCGGAAGTCAGGCCACAGGGCAGTACAAAGGAGGGGTACATCATTTCTCCTTTCGTACATCCGGGCGAACTGTCAAGTACGGATAGAAACTGGAGTGCGTGGAGACGCCAGTTGCTGGGTCCCATGCGGGTGATCGTATACTCAACAGTCAACACGAAAAAGGTAACTGGAGCGGATACTGATATCTGATATGCCAAGGAGGCCGAGCGGTAAGGCCGAGCGGTAGGGCCGGGATGTGGCTTCGACGCTTCGTGCTCGTCCTCGGAGTCGGCATCGGCATCCTCCGGATAACACCCTCTGTTGACGCAACACACACCCTCCAGCTCTGCAAATAATATTGTCCAGTGTCTAATCCTGCCCCCAAGCACCTCCCTGAAATGTATCCTGGAGCACCTCGGTGGAACACTCAATTTCTCCAAGGTCTGACATTGGCTGTTTTCGTGAGGTGACATCAAGCGTCTCTTTGAGATGCAATGAATCCCGATCGTCTAACCGACGGACGGCACGAGTCCTCTGTAACCTCTTTCCGTCCATCCTGGGCGATATCTTAGGGCCTTTTGCCATGGTATCTTCTCCGATTTCGATGCATATGCCTCTAAAAAGCCTGAATACTCATTACCAGGCTGGCATTGCATGGTCTCAATACAAGTCCCTACGTTCTCGAGTCGACACCCCGATTTACATAGAGAAGAACGTCTGTTATCTTTCATCTCTATTGCAAAGCGCATAATTCTGCGCCTTGATGGAGTCCGTCACGGGAAGTGGGAATCGGAAGAGTGGAAAGATGCGATTTCATATCGTCGAATCAGCCGCGCAGGGGCAAAGTTCACTGCACACTCGTGGGTATGTACACGCTTGTCTTAAGCAAAATTTTGGTCATTCCTAGCCTGCTTCTGTCTTTGTGAGCTCACGATGCTACCGGTTTTCTACATGATCATTGAACTGGACTGCCGAACGGCA
Organism: Paecilomyces niveus; assembly: GCA_003116535.1. Lineage (NCBI taxonomy): Eukaryota > Fungi > Ascomycota > Eurotiomycetes > Eurotiales > Thermoascaceae > Paecilomyces > Paecilomyces niveus. Next base: position 276,287 of record QEIL01000001.1, read on the forward strand.
GACACAGCCAGTTCAAATACACCCAATGGAACGCATCCCATGTCAAAATCGTTTGAAGTACAGAACTTGGATCACGGCCGCTCAGCTAGACGTTCATTGAGCCATCCGTGAGCTATAATAGTGTAGGAGAATTTCGTGTTGTATGCCTGGCTAACATCAGATCCGATCGTTGTGCGTAGGATTGAGCTTATCGCGATCTTTCACTGAAAGAAAATCGTCGCGACGCTGTACCACCGGCATCTCGTTATTCAGCGCAGAATTGGTGACTCCCATTAGATGTTACTACATAATCTGCAGGTCGTAGTGGTATCTTGTGGCTGATACCTCCACACCCCAGTACATCACGTGCCTCATACTGTTGCTTCCAACGAGAGTGTCTTCTTGCTCAATTGTCTATATTACTCTGAGGTATTTAATACGGCATAGCGATTTTGATTTATTAACATCGCTCGAATAATGCATGACAACCAGCGAAGGCTGGACTTGATTCGAGTAGTTATTGTGCACTGGGGTTGACGCATCCCCGGTTTAGTGGCACTTATTTTGTCTGCCGACTGCTACGCGATTTATAAATAACAATGCCTCTTCTTCCCCAACACTGTTCTTCCGTCTTGATATCGTGGTCTCGCGTCTCGCCAACTGAACTCCCAACGCATCCGCCCGGTGTCCCGTTCTGCACCCTCCTCAGTGATCGCCTTTATTGTCTGTTGGTTTCCGATGGCATCATCCTCAATCCAGAAACGGGCGGAAGAGGCCGCAGATCGAGGCGATGTCGCAGCCCTCCGACAGTGCTTTCGTGACGGAGCTTCGCCTATTGACCTAGGGGTTTATCTGTATGCCCTGGATCATGGAGATACGGAAACGTTTCAAGTCATTCTCGATGCGGGCGGGCTGCTGACCTGACCATGGGCTATACTGGGACCCCTTGATCCTTGCGCTGAAATCCAACCATGATGCTTTTTTGGAATTCCTCTTTTCAAAAGGGGTTGATCCCAATGTTGGTTCCTTGGGTCATCACCTGCCCCCAATCGGTGTCGCTGTCCGGTTTACTCGAAACATTCGGTGGGTCAAACTGTTATTAGAGAGGGGCGCTACCCTTTTGAACACGGGAGCACTCCACGTTGCGGCGTTTTTGGGTCAGGTAGATCGGATGCAGATACTCCTCGACCATGGGGCTGATCCCAATGAGATTCCGTGTCCACGAGTGTTTGCCTTTACCAATTATACAGGTCAGGGGACGCAGTGCATTGGGCCATCGCGGGGGGTCATATCGAGGCCATCGAGCTCTTGTTGGCCCGAAACCCGGACCTGCATGCGCTGGATGCGGACGGAGTCTCTGTTCAGACCCAATTGGATCAATTCTGGACGGCCAACCGTGTCTGAGCCAGCGGTCTACCTCCCTGGAGGATTTGGCTCTGATGGTCGTCTATGTTATATCTTTATTTCGCACATTTCCAACCCCCACTTTATCACGTTATATATTGACTGTGTTGTGACGGATTCCTTCTCGACCCAAACCTCTTTTCCGTACCAAATCTCCTGTGTTCTTTCCTTGTCCTTTTACTCCCGATATCCAGCTCCTTCGACTGGCGGGAATGCACAGAAGCCGCGAGTTATTATGCCCGAAAGATTGGCGGCGGTCTCCTGGGGAATGCCGATGATGGTTCCGGATGGGCGACCTTCGAGGGTGGGCCGTTCCGTGAGCGCGCGCTACGAGAAATCGACAATCAGCCCACCTGGAATGACCGTGAGGTGCGGGACGCTCAGAAGGCTGTCTGTCAGGCATATGCGATGAATGCCGAGGGCGACGTCGTGGTGATTCTCCCATACCTGATGCCGGGCACCAAGTCCTTTTGGGAGGATGAGTACGAGATCCTCAGAAGGAACGATAAGGTCAATAAGATTCTGGCGTACGATATGAAAATCTGCACGCAGAGCCTCAAGGAGAATCCCGTGAACTGTGGCCGAAGGCCCAGCCCCGGACCGAACATGCTGGATGAAGGGAGTCCGGGTTGGCAATTGCACAGTGCGATGCCACCAGATCCCATGGGTCAGGCCTCACTAGTCTTTCAGTTCCTCGTTGATTTTGATTTTTATGTCCATTTTTTCCTTTCTGATTCTCGGATTTCGGACAGCAATTGATCATCGTACATCTGTGATCTGATCTTTCGCTCCTTACCAGGTGTCCTACTTCGGAACCCGGTTGATTAGATTCGTAACATCAGGTCCGATATAGTCTGTTGAAAATACCATCGATTGCAGTACCATTGTTTCTCCTCTGCGTTCCACGGCGGCTTGGCTTCTGTCATTTCTCCGGCTGGTCTATGCCTATCTGGTTGGTTCATAACACGCGACCCTGTTGTATCCAGATCCTTCCTTTATTGTCTCCCCACTCTAGCATATCCCCACCAAGGTACTACTGGATTTGATCCCATGGATTGTCGCCTATTGAATCGTTCTAATAGAATATTCATCCCGGGATCTGTATTGCATAGAAGGAGTTAATATGCTATTGTACTGCTGGAGAGGGGTCGGATCGGGTGCCAAGCCAATATATATATATATATATATTCTTGTGATGGATCTTGGGCTGCATCTACCTCTGTTTCCCGCTCTATCCCCATCCCTTCCTCTATTGCCATTTGCTTCCTATGCCACCCGCCCGAATGCGCTCGATCTGTATAACTATTCCATCGACGACTGAAACGAACGAACCGAGTCCAAGACACCGGGGAAAGCGGGGATTCGTCCTATGCTAATGTAAGAGGCGTAGTCCTCGAGTCAGCTAGCCCTAGCTAGCTGAGAAAGCAGAGGCGACTCGACGGCGAGACGGCGGCGAGGCGCTGGTCAGAGAAAAGACTTGGTCGTCGGGCGAGTAGGGGGTCCGTAGATCTAGCTACTGAAGCTGAACTATATCCTGTAGGATTGAATAGAACAGATCGCTGATCCGCCTAACTAGCATTCAACTAGGGGTTCTATATAGCTTAATCTACCCCTCCATGCTCATCTCATATTAATCCCTGCATTAGATCTAGATCCTGACCCCTCTCTGGATCTATGGTAGCTGACTAGGCTCGGTCCGCTACCCCTCTCTAGATCCATGGTATCCAGCTAGGCCGCTCCTCGTGCTCGCTGCTGCCTGAGGTCATAACATGCTCGATTTTCAGATTAGAATTTAGTTTTCTTTTATTTCTTTACTGGATATATGGTACGTTTCTATTGCAGATGCTGCACCCGGGGTCGGACCCGCCAAAAGTGCCTGTTTCTCGGGGGAGCTAGATGCTTCCTACAGTGCAATTCTTACCTGATTGGCTCCGACCTTGGGTGCAGCCTCCGTCATATATTCGACGAACAACTCCATTGCTACATACTAATGGTATTCCAGTTACAAAGTGAAGCTCCACACGTGGGAAGTAACTTCTCAGGAACAAACCCATTGTGATAGTACAACTATCCACAGAATGCCCACTAGTCAGAAACAACCGACGTCATGGCCATGCTGATCACGGGGAAGCGCTGTGGACGGCAGTGCTCCGTGGAGCCCCACCATTTCTTCCGCCCCGCGTATTCCGCATCATTCATCCCCGCGCTGATAAACTGTTACGACAATTCTTCTTGACACTGTTTGTTTAATTCAAATAATTTCCTACATTTTTCAATACAAAGTTTCAATTACTTTTGAATTAATCCTTTTGCAAGGGTATTTCGTGTCTACTCTCATTCCCTTGACATAGCGCTGCCTGGACAGTCCGCTATCAAGTAGATTTGCCGTTCTATCAGCGCAGCGGCAGCTCTGCTGATCGCTTCAGCCTGTGGCATCTTTCTTTCGTATTCGATTAAGCATGGATGAACAAGTAAATAGGTTGGTTGAAAAAACGTGGGGTAAGTCTAGTATCTGTGTCGCTTTTTTCATTCCGCTTAAGAATGATACTCTGCAGCAGTAATCTGCCGGATCTAATCGGTGGAAGGTCATCGATGACTTATTAATTGTTGACATCGGATAGGGAAGGTACTGTCTACACCACAAAATGCTCGCCTGATGATCGCGATCAGTGGCATTCCGGGTTCGGGGAAGACCTCGCTCGCCCGGATCATGTCTGAACGCATCAATCAGCTATACAAGAAAGCACACCCGAAGTCGCCCTCGATAGCTCTGGCAGTGTCAATGGATGGTTATCATCTTACCCGAGCACAGCTGGCTCAAATGCCAGACCCGGTATTTGCTGCCGCCCGACGAGGTGCAGCCTTCACATTCGACCCGGAGAAGTTTCTGAAACTGGTAAAGTCACTGCGAGAAGAAGTGAGACCTGAGACTCCCACCATCTATGCGCCTAGTTTCGATCATGCTGTTAAGGACCCTGTCGAGGATGACATTGCCATCCCTTCGACATCCCGGGTCATCTTCTTTGAAGGCAACTATCTGAGCTTAGATAAAGAACCCTGGAATATAGCCGCAAACCTGATGGATGAACTATGGTTCGTGGAAGTAGATTTTGAAACGGCACGAAAGAGGCTGATTCGCCGGCACGTTGCGGCCGGCATAGCCGAGAATGAAGCCGAGGCGGACAAACGAGCTAGAGAAAACGATTTAGTGAACGGCCGAGAAATCGTGGACAACAGGATGAATGTACAAGAGATTATTTTTAGTAAATGTGACAGAGCTTGGGACCCATGATGGTCTCGTCGGATCTGGCATGCGTTTCAGTCCCTGAGTGGACATCATCTGAATCCATCTTGTATGGTGCCAATAATAGAGGCGCCCTTTGGGAACGAAATATCCCTTACGCAGGATTCCATACAGTTAGAATTGAACCGCGTGGGGCTACCTATTGAAATGACGGTGGGTAGACGTATCAACTCCAATTATCTCTACCTGGTGTCGAGATAATGAGGACAATGACTCTACTTGGAATTCAATTGAGTGCCATGATGGCTTTAACGTAAAACATGGGTATTTAATTCAATTGTTAAAACAGATGTCACTCACTGGATCCCTGAGTGCTCCGTAATTTCATTAAGCAACTGATGTCAATTTGGTGAAGGAGTCTTGGCAGCACTCAGGGTCTTGCCTTAACCGGAGTATTATATAATCTGTTAACCAGCGCTTAAATCCACTTTAGGCCTAAAAAGGAGTTTCAGCCTTCAGGGGGTTTCTCTTTTTGGGTCTGTGCCTGAGCGCAGACGCCAAGCCCACCGTCGTTCAGTCCGGGGACTCCTGAATCAGGGCGCCGCGGAGAGGCGGCAAAGACCCTTTGGGTGCGGCGCTCCAATTTCCTGAGTTGAAACACGCCTTAATCTCGTCCTCTTAAAACTGATCGCTCCTTTCTTCACCCTTGCAAAACCACACTCCTTCGCAGTTCTGCTCACATTCATTTGAGCTGCTCTACCTCAGTCACTCTTTTACTGTCGTTTCAGCCTCTCTGCGGCCGGTCCCTTGATTCGTTTCGGTATCACCTACATTCTTGTGCTTTCCACCGACGCCGAATTCTCGAACCTATCTCATCTTCTTTCGAGTTAAATCCCCCTATAGCTCAGCTATTATCGCAATGTTTGTCTCCAAGTCGACTATTTTCTTTTCTTTCCTGGCTCTCTGCAACTTCGTTGCTGCTGAGACACCTGGCTGTCTGCTGTCCTCTGTCGGGTATGTTGTGACTCCATCAATCTATCCGCGCGCGCCGCGGTCGCGATATCGGGACCTGACAATCTGCATAGCACTCAACCAGACCCTTCTGATCTGGCCACCATCTGCAGCACCAACGCCGCAAATGTGGAGACCAAGATTACCAGCAAGTGCGGTGACAATGCCCAAGTTGCGCTGAACGCCTTTTCCAGCATTTGCTCTTCTGCGGGACACAGACTCGGTATGTATAGTATTATCTTCCTCCCCTCGCGTAAACTGTGTTGTGTGATCTAGTGTTAATGTCTGTGGTACCTTCAGCCGTTACCTCGTCCAAGTCTGAATCGAACTCCTCTTCTGGAACCGCGTCTGCCACTAGCTCTGGATCTGTCAGCACCGGCTTCGTTACCGCTACTACCAAGGCCTCCAGTTCCACGGCTACTGGCACTTCCAGCTCGACCGGCTCTGGTTCCAGTACCACAGCCTCCTCCGGTTCTACCTCGTCTGGTTCTGCTCTGGCCAGTGGCGCTGCGTCTGCTAGCGAGGTTGGCTCCGCTGCTTCCTTTGCGGCTGCGGTCTTCCTCGGCTTCGCTGCTATGCTGTAAATTCATACCCTTTATACTACCCTTCAGATAGAGAGAGAGATTAGTGAAGACAATATATGTCTTGAGGCTGTGATGAAGTCTTGCATCGTATGAGATCTTTCTCCTTCATCCCAGTGCCGTCCCCACCATGCACTCGCGTCGGAGATGCTCATAGATCCTCCGACGATGGAGTCTCTACATGCCTGGCTGCTAAAGGGCCGATCATCCCTTCACCTCTTTATCAAGACTGCGGCATCGGACACGGCAAACGAAGCGGTCTAAGCTCAAATAGAGCGAACATCAAGTGTCCATACTGAAGAACCAAGAGAAAGCTTTCGCATGGCTTATTCCTGGCTTGCTGTCATCGTATTTACATTTCGTGTCTATAGAACAAGTAACCTAGCTTCCCTGAAGCAGAACATAATATTTTGGTGCAATGCAAATGGCTTGATCCCTGTCTGATGGAGGGGAGTTGAGTAGCCCCAGGAGTCCGAAGAACAACTGTATCTCTACGTGCCTGACTTCTGCTTCCTTAAGTTTGTCGAGAACTTTGCTGACATGTATCACATGCTCTTCCTTTGTTTCAGAAAAGATCAAGATGTCATCCAAGTAGGCTATTACAAAGAGATCCAAGTACTCTTGTAATTCCTCATTGATGAATCTTTGAAATGATGCTGGTGTGTTGGTGAGCCCAAACGGCATGACCAAGTACTCATAGTGGCCATATTTTGTTCGAAATGCTGTTTTCCATTCTTCACCCTTAGCAATCTGTAGGCGATTGTAAGCATCCGTGATGTCCAACTTCGTGAACCACTTAGCTCCTTGAATTCGATCTTGGATTTCGTGGATCAATGGGGATAATGATCCATGATCGTAATTGCATTCAACGGTCGACATTCCACACATAGTTGTAGACTTCCATCCTTCTTTGGTACAAACAGTACACCATGCCCTGCTGGTGAGGTCGATGGCCGTATCTTGCCCAGTTTAAGCTGTTCATTGATATATTCCTTGAGTGCTTGTGATTCTTTTTCCGACATTTGGTAAATTTTCTGCATGCTGGCATTTTTTTCCCTCCTGAAGAGGAATATAATGGTCATGTTTGCTGTGTTTCGGTAGGACATACTGCTCTGGTTGCTCCACCAGGATCACTGTAATTACTTGCTGTACTGTTGGGTAGTCTGCCTAGAACTGGATCTGGCTTAGCTTTCGGGCCCTTCATTCCCGTGGAGTCTAGGATAAGAGAGCTTCTGGCCTGCAAAAGAGTGTATAGAATAGATGAGATAGAGACGATTTATGAATTCAATTATTACTTGATGGGGTATAATCGACGAGAATGAATAGATACATGCAAAATCGGTTAATGCTCGCACAAGTTAAACTCCCCCCTCTCGAATTTCCGGTTCTGTTCCTGCGAGTTGCTGGAGCGCTCCTCCATCAGTTCCTCGCGGTACTGTTTCGCCTCCTCCATGGTGATGGGAGTAGCTTCGAGACCCTCGTTGACCATATTCTGCAACTCAGGTGGGAGTCTCTGGCTCAGCAACTTGCAGACAACCTCCTGCCGTTCCTTCCACCAGTCCTCCCGTTGAGGCGGCACATTCCCCGAAGAAATAATCGAGAGATGAGGGTCTACAAGGAACAAAGCGAGGATCTTGCGATGACCCGGCTTGGTCCGATCCGCCAGCACAAACGGCGACACCTGGTGCTGGAGGCTGTTCGGGAAGGTGAGCAAGCGTCCTTGGCGAGTGCCGACACTGCCCAGCGTCTGAGTGATATTGCTCTCGTTGTAAGCCGAATTAGGATCCAAGCCAAAGATCGCCTGGAGAAATTCATGTCGCGATTGCTCATAGGAGATCTCCGTGACGGTGTCTGTATGAGCCCGTTGCCGGAACGCGAGTCTGCTGTCGGTGATGTTCTCGCTGTCGTAGTAGTAGATGGCCGTAGCGCAGATGTGCTCATTCTATGACAAGTTAGTGTGTGGTCCAGCGATCCCGACAAAGAAAAACATACCAGTTGTCCCTCGATGTGCCACGATCCGCCGTCGTACTCGGGCTTCTCCGGGGTCAGCTCGATGTTCGCCAGCTTGACAATCACCTGCAATCCGTTCTGGGCAAAATCCTCGCGCAGATTGACCTGGCCCTCGGCCTCAATTACATGGGGGGCAAACTCGCCGGGTTCCGGGCGTCGGATGGGCTCTCGTCCACGCCATTCGTCGAGTCGTCGATAAAATTCCAGCTCGTCTTCCTCGTTTGCCGCCTGGGGCTCCAGCTCGGGATGCTCGTCATATTCGACCTCATAGTAGGGGATTCGCTTGTAATGATCCTGCACGAGGGTCAAGGTCGTGTTCCACAGCGGGATGGTCTGAGCCAGGATCTTCTCGATGACTTGGTACAGCGGCCGGTGCTGCTTCGGATGCAGGTTATTGATATACGACGCAATGCGACATTCGCCATTGTCAGCAAAATGCACGTCACAGGGAAGCCACTGAAATTTGCGGCTGTAGGGTTGATGGGTGGTGTTTCTGCTCGGCCAGTCGTGGTCGACAGTAGTGGCGTCCTCTTCGGGGGGAACCGCAAGCATCTTGCCCTCCCCAACGCTATTCGCAAAGTCCTCGAGTCCAATCAGTTTCCTATGGAGAATGCGAGTCCGGCCGTAGATGACCGGGAACAGCGACGGATGGACCAGGTCGACCACCTTGTCGTCCGATCCGGGATGGTAGTCTTTGAGCTCTTCGGGCACATCCTCCAGGGGCCGAACAGCGTCTCTCAGCGTCTGTCGCAAGTCTTCTGCGATGGCAGTATCGGACTTGACCACGCCAGCGTCGAATGCCACGACGTGCTTGGTGTCCCGGAAGACCTCGGCTTTCCACTGCGCCTCCTTGATGATCCAGTTCATCATGTTGGGAGTGATATCCTCTCCGCTGTCCATGATTTCCTTGCGCCATTTGGCAGTAATTTCTTCATCAAAGACCTGAATGTTGTCAGTGATGCGCATTCTAGGAAAAAAGCAAACGCACCTTTTTCTCCCAGTCCGGCTTGTCGGTGATGGAGTTGAGTGCTCGCATTATCAAGATCTCCCGATGGGTATTCAAGCGTCTGCATTCTCAGCTTCTGAGCAATCAGTTGTCGTATCAGCAAACGACTTACTCAGCGAGGCTGCTCTCCAGTGCATTAGGGAACATCTCATGAAATCCCGGGATCCAGTTCAGGGGGATGGAATAACCCGGTAAGTCGAAGCGCGTGTTTTCAGACTCCATTGTCATTGAGCGCAATTGTATGCGAGGAAGTGATCTGAGAAGCCTCAATCTCGAGAGGGCTCTGTTCATTTTATGGTGATGATACTTATACGGAGAGCATCAGGGATCACGACGCGTCGTGTGTTGCCTAGGACTTCAGGCGGGGCAAATACTAGCGAACCAGTGCCTGAAGTCTAGCATTAACTTAATCAGCTGTAGTCGACCGTTTTAATGAATTCGGTAATAATAATTGATGAATGGAGTATCTGAATTCTGAGATAAAGGGTTTAGAAAAGAATGCGTGTTTCTAGAATATGGTCATGGTTTGATGTGTTGAGAAATTGATTTGCATCGACTCAGCTACAGCAGAGGGTCATTATATAAAAGAGGAACACAGTAGACATGTGTACAAAACCACCACAACAAGGTCAAGTCAAAAGCAATCAAGTGCTGCCGTATCTACTGTGAAGCCTTCACTGCCGGCTCCAACACAGCAAACCCATCAGTCTCTGAATCCAATTGTGCCAGCGCACCAAACGGCAGCGTGAGAAGAGGACTGGTGTGGCCAACATCGACATTCATCAGGATCGGCAACTCCTCGTCTCATTCTCTATCGACGACTGCATCGAATTTGTATAATCAATGCTGCCAGTTTAAAAGGAAAGCTTTCGCATGGCCTAGTCCTAGCTTGCCATCGTCGTATTTAAATTTCGTGTCTATAGAAAAAGTCGCCTAGCTTCCCTGGAGCAGAACACAATATTTCCGTGCAATGCAAATGGCTTGATCTCTGTCAGATGCAGGGAAGTTGATCAGCTGCACGAGTCCGAAGAACAACTGTATCCTACATGCGGCAGAACTCCCATGTGCTTCTTCATCGCGATTGTATAGATTCCGCAACTCTGCGTCCCAACTTCGGGCCTTATGTATTATTAGCTGCTACTCATAATAATGCCATATCATCTGTTTTTAACCAGCCTCGTTGCTGCCCCGAGCGACTATCCCCAGTGCGCTCCTTTGATAGGTCTGATTGGAGATTAATTATCAGATTCAAGTGAGCCAGTAATGTTTGATCAGTAAGCGCTTTGGGCGACCCTTGTCACCCTCCTGTGCAATCCGTCCACTAGAATGCTTTCCTACACCTCCAAAACTGATGATGATCCTTGAATTCGGGCAGCGGGGTTGGGAAGAAGCAACCCGAAATTTGTATTGTATAGATGGATGAAGCGACTAGTAGTCATATCGAAAGCCTCGTTCCTGTACAAGTTCTCAGATTTGTAACATCCCATACAGCGAGGAATTAAATTAACCCCTGACCAATATAGAGAACGAACAACCCACCCGATAGCGCCGTCGAAAATGAGTTCTAACGACTTCTACAACCAACTCGTGGTCAAGGCCCGATTTGTCGTCCATACTATGGGATTTTCTGCATGGGATAACAGCTCCATCCTCTCAGAACAGATATCCTCGCGGGATACCGTGCCTCCGGGGTCCAGGAAAGCTTGCCTTGACTTTGGTTGCGAAGTGATGCAAGGCCTCCGCCAGATTTCGGACGAGTAGTTTATCGTACGGCGCGATGTTGGCTAGTGGAATACCGTCAATAAACTCCATCACTAGATATCCTATCTCCGACTTGTTTGAAATATCGATACACTTTCGGGACGCGATTGATGATAAGCGTGGACTTGTTTTGCGGCCTCATCGCGGGTAATACTCCATCCATATTTGACTATGGCGTCGTCAGGATCCTGCTGAAAGAACGTCCACAGCTTCCCACACAGGGATGGTGGCAAAGACGAATGATATCATCATCGGAGAGGCCCTGTAATAGATGAGCCATGGAGTTGCAATTACCACATGGCATATGAACATGAATTCAAGCAAATGTGAGAGAGCCCGGGAAGACTTCAGTTCCTCTCGCGTTGCCCAAGGGCTGTGGTCAGCTTATTCTAACTTTGTAAGATTTTTATAGTAGATTAATCAGCATTAAACGTGTTTTATGGTCCGCGAAGCATTCCTATTGTGGTAACCGATAACATCACGTGACCTACGTGACCGCGTGTCTTGGCCCGCCGTCTATGCAAAGGGAATCCATTTAGCACCAAACACGAAAATCGCGTCCCTCTGCAAGACACGCGTCGGTCCCCAGGGAGACATCAAATAACTTCCTGCCCTGCCCCTCGCAGTCTTCCTTCCTCTTCGTCTTCACTTCCAACCTTCTCTTCCCCTATCCAAGGGTTCTTCTTTGTGCTATCTTCTTTACAGCATTCCGTCATTTACCTGGTCCTTTGCCACGTTGACGGATTAGATTTAAGATACCCTTTGGATTTGCTTTAGTACCACGTCGTCTCGGGATCCCGGGTCATACAAGATATAGACGTCAAGATGTTCGTCTATAAGAGAGGTCAGTAGTTCTCTCAGGTCCTAAGCTCATCATTAGAGGAGGGCTCCTACTTGCTGATAAGCTCGTCTTCGTTCTCACTCCTACTAGAGCTTGCTAACTATAGTCTGATGGATAGATGGGCGTAAAGAGCGCGTGCAATTCGATAAGATCACGGCTCGTGTGTCGAGGCTTTGTTATGGTCTCGACCCGGAGCACGTCGATGCTGCGGCTATCACCCAGAAGGTCATCTCTGGTGTCTACCAGGGTGTGACCACTGTTGAGCTGGACAACCTGGTAAGTCCCTCCGGGCCATCATTGCCTAGAAGAAAAATGCTGATCTTAACTGTTACTATCTAGGCTGCTGAAACTGCCGCTTATATGACCGTCACCCACCCCGACTACGCTATTCTCGCAGCCCGTATAGCCGTCTCTAATCTCCACAAACAGACCAAGAAGCAATTCTCCCTGGTCGTCCAGGATCTCTACCACTACGTCAACCCGAAGAACAATGAGCCGGCTCCGATGATATCCGAGGAGACATATGAAATTGTTATGAAGCACGCGGATGAATTGAATTCCGCCATCGTATATGACCGTGATTTCAACTATCAATACTTCGGATTCAAGACCCTCGAGCGATCTTATCTTCTCCGCATCAATGGAAAGGTTGCTGAGCGTCCTCAGCATATGATCATGCGTGTTGCGGTCGGAATCCACGGTGACGACATTGAGAAGGCCATTGAGACCTACAACCTGATGTCCCAGAAGTACTTCACCCACGCTTCGCCGACTCTGTTCAACGCCGGTACTCCTCAGCCGCAGCTGGCCTCCTGCTTCCTTATCGACATGAAGGAGGATAGCATTGAGGGTATCTACGACACCCTTAAGACATGTGCCATGATTTCAAAGACTGCTGGTGGTATCGGTCTCAACGTGCACCGCATCCGCGCTACGGGTTCTTACATCGGAGGTACTAACGGAACCTCCAACGGACTTGTGCCCATGCTTCGAGTGTTCAACAACACTGCCAGATATGTTGACCAGGGTGGAAACAAGCGTCCTGGTGCTTTCGCTATCTACCTGGAGCCCTGGCACTCCGACATCTTTGAGTTCTTGGACCTTCGTAAGAATCACGGTAAGGAGGAGGTCAGAGCACGTGATCTCTTCTATGCCCTCTGGACCCCAGATCTGTTCATGAAGCGGGTTGAGTCTAACGGTGACTGGACCTTGTTCTGCCCGAACGAGGCTCCTGGTCTTGCCGACGTCTATGGCGAAGAGTTCGAGGCTCTTTATAACAAGTAAGTGCTATTTATCTCAAGAGTCAAAGATCGACACTAACATCTGCCACAGGTATGAACAGGAGGGCAGAGGCCGCCGAACTGTGAAGGCTCAGAAGCTCTGGTATGCCATTCTTGAGGCCCAGACGGAGACCGGTAACCCCTTCATGCTATACAAGGATGCATGCAACAGGAAGAGCAACCAGAAGAACCTGGGTACTATCCGCAGTTCTAACCTCTGCACTGAGATCATTGAGTACACTGCTCCTGATGAGGTCGCCGTCTGCAACCTGGCTTCGCTTGCACTGCCCACCTTCGTTGATGCTGCTCGAGGCGAGTACGACTTCGGTAGACTGCACGAAGTCACCCAGGTTGTGGTTCGCAACCTCAACAAGATCATCGATATCAACTACTACCCTGTTCCGGAGGCCAGAAAGAGCAACATGCGTCACCGCCCCATTGCCGTTGGTGTCAACGGTCTTGCTGACGCCTTCTTGGCTCTCCGTCTGCCTTTCGATTCTCCGGAGGCCAAGCTGCTCAACATCCAGATCTTCGAGACCATTTACCACGGTGCCTTGACTGCATCTATCGAGATGGCAAAGCAGCAGGGTCCGTATTCCAGTTATGAAGGCTCTCCTATTTCGCAAGGTATCCTTCAGTACGACATGTGGGACAGAACCCCAACTGATCTTTGGGACTGGAGTGCACTGAAGGCGGAGATTGCCAAGCACGGTGTCCGCAACAGCTTGCTCGTTGCTCCTATGCCGACCGCTAGTACCAGTCAGATCATGGGTTTCAACGAATGCTTTGAGCCATACACGTCGAACATCTATTCTCGTCGTGTCCTTGCAGGAGAGTTCCAAGTCGTTAACCCGTGGCTCTTGAAGGACCTTGTCGACCTCGGCCTGTGGTCTGACAACATGAAGAACCGTATCATCGCTGAGGGAGGTTCCATCCAGAACATTCCTAACATTCCTACCGATATCAAGGCTCTCTACAAGACGGTGTGGGAGATCTCTCAGCGTACTATCCTTCAGATGGCTGCGGACCGTGGTGCGTACATTGACCAGTCCCAGTCTCTTAACATCCACATGAAGGAGCCTACTATGGGAAAGATTACCAGTATGCACTTTGCTGGATGGAAGATGGGTCTGAAGACAGGCATGTACTACCTTCGTACTATGGCTGCTTCTGCTCCTATTCAGTTCACCGTCGATCAGGAGCAGCTCAAGGTTGCCGACACCAACGTTGCACGTACCAACAACCTGAAGAAGCGCACTGGAGCCGTTGGAGCATCCTCGAGCTCCTACTCCGCTGTCCCTCGCCCCATGTATGACCAGAAGCAGCCAAACACTCCTGCTCCCGCCGTGAATGGCAACTCTGCACCGCTTCCGCCCCTGTCGCAGCAGTCAAACGGCGTCCGTGATAGCCCGCGTACCCTTGCTGCTGAGCCAGCGTCTACGCCGGATCACGACGAGGAGCTTCCAGCGGCCGCCATGAACGGCAAGAGAAGCCAAGAAGAAGATGGCGAGGAGAGCCAGGAGCGCGAGAATGATATCTATTCTCAGAAGGTGCTCCAGTGCAGCATCGAGAACAAGGAGGCCTGCGTCATGTGCAGCGGCTAAACACGGATTCTCAATTCGTCTTAGTCGTTTGCTTTTTTTTGGACGTGTTGCTCTCCTGGGTTTGGATCTGCATTTTGACGAAGTTGATGGTTTAAGTTTCTTTCTGTTGTTTGTCGCCGATTTTATGACTGCTGCAAATGTTTTCCTCAGTATATGCCCCGACGACCTTGTCACAAAGTTTTGCATTATGTACCTCATGGTAGTCATGGTGTCATGGTTTCCTTAGAATATAATTCACAAGTTCAAAATCAACCAAGGATCACAGTGTGCTTTCTGTTCCAGACGCCCATATCGACATTCTCTTCTGGTAGATTCGACCGCCGGCTTCGAGTTGTCGAGCTCATCCGCCCATACGCCACAAATGATATCTGCCTCCCGTGCATTCATCCCTCAGCAAGTAGAGCAAGCAAGATTTGAGTTGAGCCCCACGCAGGCATCTACCGCCAGTTGCTAGGCGACAACATTGACAATCCCGCTAGCAGACAGTCATGAGATCATCAACTAACGTTTCGAAGAATCTCAAGTTGACGTTCATCGGGCTGAAAGATGAATGTCCGCAGTTACGTCCTAGGCATCCATTCTCCTAAGGCATGTCATGACGGAAAGCCATCAGCTACAGCGAATTGGATTCTGTATCTCTCAGTTGGTAGATGCGCCAATGAATCTTAAATCCGGAACGAGCTGAAGTAAGTACCGACGTGTAAGGCTGAGTACGTTTGTTGGATCGGAATCCTAGTAAGACCCTGACATTTAGCGCTTACGGACCGGACCCTACATGATTATGTCATGTGGATGTAGACGTTAGATCAAACAGATTCCCGATGATTTGTCATATGGGGCCGAATATAATTGGTAGAGATTGTCTATCGCCCCCTTTTTGGAAAGTTCCCGCATGCTAGAAAGGATGGTTCACCGGGGAGAAGAGGCATATGTACCGAGTACGGTATCTGGTGTGGTACGCCACACCTGCCGCCGGGTACACTGCTGTTATTCATTGATTGGCGCCGACTAGTGGTTCTCAAGTACCGGTCTGGCTGACGCGCATAAGCGCTCGTAAGCGGGTAGTCTTGTGGTACTTTTGAAGCTTCTTACGGATATTGTGTAGGTTTTGTCTAGTCGGTGAGACAAAGCCACTATGTTGGGCCTATCTGACCGGTGACTCCTACCTAGGTAGCCAGCTAAGATAACTAATAATATACAGTAGGCAGCTGAAGATGACATTCTAGACACGGTTAGATATGGAGGCTATGCTGCTACCAACTATCCATTATCTCCAGTTGTGCCTGGGTCTATGGTCTGCCAGAAGGACCGACTACCCTGGCGATAACGAGATACTCGTATAGACCCACGCGGTCCTTCCTTCACATGTGAATAGAGACGGTTGCCTTTCATCGGGAGGCCGCATCGGGAAGTTCCTATCTTCCTAGTGCACTTGTCACATCATACCAGAAGGGGGATCGGTCCCTAGAGCTGAAAAGGTACAGGAAAAGCACGGGCTTGATGTCTATGAGGCTGAAATTGGCTTGCCTTATCAAAGATTCTTATTTCTCAGTCCCTAAGGAGGGTATAAATGAGTAGGGGATCCCTGTGTTGGGCTGTCCTATCATTATCTTCTAAATTATACTTTGTATCTTTGCCTTTCTGAAGAGTGTTTACATCCCAGATATAATCGTAATGGCTCTAACCTACCTCCGCCAACAACACCACTTCTCCTTTCCCCTTAAACGGGCCTTTGGGAAAAGGAAGTCATCTCAGACTGGTGCGGTGCTGTCACCGACGATCGAGAAACCCCATGTCAAGGACATCGCCCCGAAGACATTGAACTCCAGTTCCGCATCAGATGCCGAAAATGAAGAGGACGCAGTCCCTGAGGGTATGATGCGGATACCGGATCTGTTTGTCTCTTGGGCCGCTCAGAAGCCTCGCGTCAATCCGTTTTATGAAGAAGTGAAGCCGGAGGTGGAAGAGTGGTTTAAAGTGTATGATCTGAAATCAGTCTTTGAATTGTTTATGTTTTTCGTAAGACGATAAGTGTTAGCTGACGTGCGAGCGGTCCAATAGGAAATGCAAGCTGGACGATGCTCAGTATACCAAATTCGTCGCTGCCGACCTGGCGTGGTTTGCTGCTACATGGGCACCGGATGCGGATAAGGAGGCTTTTCGTCTTGCGTGCCATTGGGTTGGTTGGGTAAGTGCGCTCCCGTTGATAAAGATAAACGAACTCTACTAACAGAGCAAATGATTAGGTTTTTGTTTTCGATGATCGTACGAACAAGACGGCTGTTCCACCCAATATCCTAATCGCTAATATCCAAAATAGGTATCGACGAAGGAGTGTTGAAGTACAAGACAGACGTCGTGAGAGAGGAAATTGATACAGCTTTGTCTCGTTTGGGTCCCGATCCAGCGCCCTATTCGGAAGACCAGGGGGAAATGTTGACCTTTGACTTGATATGTCAGGAGATTAAGAAGGTAAGAAACTGTTTCCGTATAACTTTATTGATATATTGTTCCATGCTGACGCTATACTCTTTTCTGATACTAGTGCTCTAAAGGTGAGGAATTTAGCAAACAGACACATGGTTCTCAAACTAAGAGTGGCACAGGGCTCCAGCAAAGATTCCTCAAGAATCACCTCTATTACATGAACGAAGTCCTTGAACAGACCGATCCCGACGCCATGAAGTCTTCTCACGACCTTGAATCCTTCATCAACCACCATAGGGGCTCCGTTGGGATCTATCCTATCTATCCCGTATTAGAGTAAGCCTCAATCAGTGGATAATACTACTTTATCAAGACGGTTACTAATTTTTCGCAGATACTGCAACAACCTCGACCTTCCCGACTACGTATTTGAAAATGCTTCTATACAGAAACTGGAAGCACTTGGAGCGGAGATAGTGCTGCTGTAGGCTCCCGGAGTGCTCTATATAGTAATCGATCAAATGCTGAAAACTAACAGGACCAACGACTCCATGTCCTACCTCAAAGAAGCCGTAAGTTTCCTTCCTCCCCTCCCCTTCCCTTCCCTATCACCTAGTCTCATTACCATCGTACTAACATATCATCCACCAGGTTAATGGTGATGAACACAACATCATCATGCTCCTCCGTCAACAGGGTCTGTCCCAAGAAGCCGCCTACAAGCGCGTCGGCGAAGAAATCACCCGCCGGTATCAAGAATGGTATATCGCACTCGCAGAATTGCCGCAGTGGGGAGAAGGAGTCGATACACAGGTTCAGAGACACGTAGCTGCGATGCAGGAGCTGGTGCTTTCGAACTTGAACTGGAGGTTTGTTGTTTCATCTTTCTTCCTGCTGTACCATCGTAACGGTATGCGATGCTAACGTGAGAGTGTGTAGTTTCCGAACGAAGAGATACTTCGGCAAAAGCAATGAGATCGCAAGGAAGCAGAGGCTGATTAAGTCTATTCCCTGATGATGAAAGAGGTTGAAATCATTTTGAAAGCAGAAGAAATTAGAAGCCTACATTATGCTTCTATAACTTTTTTATGTCATATCAAATCTCGTTTGTCAGATTGAATGCCCGTTAGTAATGAAAAGATTTTAATGTAGACTGTTACACATAACTAACTAGTTAGTTAGTTAGTACAAGCTTAATATTATTACCTAAGCTGCAGAACAACCATCAGTATCCACTGTTTCCAATATTTGAGGGGAACGACCTAGTAGCTAAATGGCACTTGTCATCCAAACACACCCTTAGTGACAAGACCGAACACCAATAGATGCAATATAATCCTTATCAACTCTGTTCCGGAAAAGAAAAGTTCCTACAAAGCTTTGTAGATAAAACATATAGCCCAAACCAAACAATAGTTCAGCAGTGAAATTAGACTTGTTATACACAACTTCCCTTTAATACTCCAAGGATCATGTCCAAACCAAAAGTCGCTGGTATACAATGTGTATTGTCCTGATATACCTAAGAGGAAAGGAAAATCTCCAGCATCGATGCTTTCATGGGCTAGTGGAGCTTTCCTACTTGTAAAACATGAAAGCATAACTGTTTTGCTCGACGATTGTATGTTTTTCTTTGCTAATAGGAGGCAATCGCCACATACAATGACTAATGACCGATAACTGATGATTGTGACGAATACGATGGCATGCCCTATCTATATCTATGCAGGATCTTTTTTTTGTATAAGTCTTATTCATTTATATTGGTTTTCAGATTGAGTCTTCGATGCTGAGCATCATGATATGGCTTCTGAAATCTTGGGTACAATGGAAGGCACTATTTCTCTAGAACATGAGCCTCAGGAGGTTTCCACTGGTGATGACCCCGTTGATATCCGGACAGAAACTACCCTCAAACCATACACTCGACCCATCCTTCCGTCAGATTCCTTCCTACCTATTCGTGCGATCCGAATCGCCGTGCACAGCATCGGTCTATTCTTCGACTCCGACACTCGCAACGGCAACCACGTATCCATTTACCTCCTCATAGGCAATGGAACATCTATCCGACTTGATATGTTCAAGGCCGGCTCAGCAGATACGATAGGCACGTATCGGGTACGGTGGTGCGAGTATGAAGTCTCGAGGCGTGCGGTGAAAGCGTTTGATATGAAGCCTGCGAATGGGTTGATTGTTGGAAATGTATTGGATATGGTGGAGAAAGAAGGGAGGGGGAGATATCGGCTTGCGAGGAATGGGTTGGGGTGTCGGTTTTGGGTGTATGTATAAGAATTTTTCCCCTCTCTCTTCTTCTTCTTCTTCCTTTTTCTTTTTTTTTTTTTTGTTGTCTTCCCTCGAGTTTGGTGTTGTGGATAGTATTTGAGGTGGTTTGAGGAATGGATAAACATCTCCATCTGCTTATGGCTTTTACACCTACTTATCTATCCAAAAGGGGGCATTACTAACGAATCATACTTCCCTATCCTATATAGTATAACTATCCTCGACGACCTAGAGAAGTACGGACACGTATTGTCAGACAGTCCGTTGAGTACTGCGTCCGTGAAGGAATCCTTGCAGTACAACTATTCGAGATATGCAGAGCCAATGCTTGATGAGATTGTGAAAGGGACATTCCTATCTGAGGATCATGCTCTCAATGTTGGAGAGTCGTAGAAAATCAATGACTGAGTCTGAGGATGTGATATTGGAAACATGGATTTTTGGTTTATTTAATTTCAGGGATATCTGTCGAGTTTGATTTAATACCGCTGTTATTTGGTTAAGTTGATATCTTCTTGTTGTGGCGTCTGGACTGGATAGTTATTGAAGATGGGTCTACTATGGGTAATCTAACTCCGTTTTGTTGTAGGGCAGCTAAGGAATCTGGCAGAATATTATGCGCTTCTCGATAACTGCATCATTCATTGCATTGTAATTCATTATCCGACTATTTTATCCAACAGAAGTATCGTGTTGCTAAACAATAGAGTTCTCCTTTCCAACTAATACAACCAGATATGATGACTTCCACCATCCCAAGAAATTGGTAGGATGCTCCTAGCCAATAGCATTCATATGTGCACGCACAAACTCGTTTCTGATACGACACTCTCGAATCCTTCTATATTACTCCAACTTTTCCCCCTAGTCTCTACTCTACTAGACTATATCAGAAATTCTATTCCAGTAGGTATCATAACATCGTCGCTATATACTCTACCATCGCTTTCTCAACTATCATCCTGTCCCAGATCGGAAGGAAGAAGTCTCTTTTTTGAAGTCATTGGAGGTATTGGAAATTTGTGGACATGGTGGGTCCCACTTGGTATTCGGACACATAGGTAGGGCAACTCTCGTTTATTTCGTTCGATGACAGTTCAAACTTCCTCAACTGATGATTCTGCTTTTCGTTTACGTGTATAAGACCTTCGGCATCTCTAAAGTGGTCCGCAGATACAAGAACTCTTTTCCAACAAGATTTATGTGTGTTCTGTAGCATCTGCTAGTTGATTTATAAAAAAAATTATAGCTATCATAATTGCGTATGCTAGAGGTAAGATCCCAGTGATGTTTCCAGTTATTGAAAGAGGGCTATCTTCACATGAGACCATTTACACATAGCTGGTATTCTGTGACATGATGTCAGTAACTGAAGACGGCTTGCAGTTTACCAGTCTGAATGGCAAGTGGCCTGCGCTTCAGCTGAATCATGTAAAAACAGGCCCGATGTTGCCTATTCAGGTATCAGGCTGCCCAAGTAGATACCCATGACTAATAATCAATCATTTGCTTTTCCCATCTCATTGCTTATATAATTATTGTACAGAAGTTATGTTAACTTAGTTATCCACAAGTCAATGTTTCCAGCCTGTGATCACGTGATAATGCATCAGCGACCAAACCTTTTGGGCATAGATCGGATACCTTTTCCATTTCGGCGCTTTTCCATTTCCGGCGATACATCCATACATCGGGTTGTCAAATGCTTAAAGAACCGTATTACCAGAGGCTCGCCACTTTAGTGCTGAGTTTTCAGTATCTTATGATTATTGGCTGTCCCTCTGCGCCGCCTGGAAGAATGTTAGAGCGGCGATCCTGACTGCCGTGAAGAGATTGCGTCCGTCCTGTTACCTTCCATCGGGATTAAGTCTTGCTCCAGTTCGTAAGTCATCCCGACTGCGTCCGATGGCTATTTCTCGGGATTTCATGATAGAGTCTGGCCTCTCATCGAGCCGTCTCGATTTTCTGGATGAGACTCGGTCCGTGTCCTGGCTCATATGAGCTCGGTAGGGCCGGCACCAATAGCTGCGTATTACTGCGTTGACGTGTAAATCGCTCATTTAAGAGAGTTGGAAAGGTCCCGTTTCCCTGAGAAGATCAAAGACTTTCAAGGATGATCCTGGTGTTCAGAATCTCCGAGGGGAATGTCCGGGTATGACTTCCAGGGAAGTAGGACGTATGGAATATGGGCGTCCTGCAGGAACGGTGTTTTCCTGCGGTTTAGCTATCCGTCCGTCGCATGACTGTACGGAAGACGTCAGATCCCGGATTTTGTAGCAATCGACCACCTACTAGAGAAGTGAAGATATCGCAAAGACACGGCGATATCGAGAGGTGCGCTAACTACCATTGATTTGCTGAAGTTGGAGGGAAAAGCCTCGGCTTCGAGGAAGTTGCCCAAGAGTATGGCTAAGGCCATGAAAGGCAAAGTGAAGACAAGGCGCAGCAGGCAATGCGGTGGGCAGACTCCGTCCAGAGGCAATAAAACTTGCAACGATATCAACCTTGGTTCACCAGACCTTCGGATGTAGAGTGTGGGCAGTATCCGAAAGTGCCCCTCGGCCGACCTACCCTCCCAGGAGGGCTTGAGGCAATATGACTGACGGTCCTAGGAAGATTCTTACAAAGAACAACTCGTGGTTGATATTCGCCTGTTGACGAGCGTCAACGGAAAAAATCTTTCCTGGTGGTTCCAGTTGCACGCCTAGGCCATGATACAATATTGTGGCGATTGAGACGATCATCCATGAAGTCCTTTACAGACGGGAAAAGAAAATATCAGTATACAACAGATGGTGCCCGCCAGGAAGCACTTGTCTCGCATCTGATTGAGATCAATCGAGACCTCTCTTCTAGGCACTACCGTATTCCATATGCTTGGGAGCATTCAATGCCGTAGGGCTGGAGGAGACAGCGGTCTAGACTCTCTCCAGGAATTCATGGAGAAGCCAGCGGGGAAACGCGCAATACCGCAAGTATCAGAAGGGAAAGAAATGAGATGATCAAGGACTGGCGCGCTTGTTCATTCGATATCGCACGCCGTTTCCCGCCGTCGGATCATAAGGCTGGAGCATCGATGGGCTACAGAGTCCGGGCCACACCCTATAGCGATTAAAGACTGACCGGCTCATTCTCCAAGCCGCTCGAGAGGGGCTTCTGTTATGGCTGCTCCACGTCGCGGTGGGTTCGCAAAAGCAACGGGAATGTTTGAGTTGTGAGAGAACCACATGCAAAATCGCGCAGCGCGGACGCCCGCGAGAAGGATCTGAGCAGGTGAAATCTAGACTCGTTGTGGTGGGGAGAAGCAGTCAGTCCGAGTGGGCTTAGGGCTGGCGGCCGTCTAGAGCGAGTATGAAGTCTTCCGCACTACAGACTCTTCACACTCGCTCTCGCGGAGACGTATCGGTTGATGATCCATGGTCTGTGCCAAATACACGTGGCGGCATGGCGATTGTCAGCATATCCGGGAGCTTCCTTTCACTTCTCCTGGTGCCTGACGCCTTAGCCAGGGGATTTCTTCGGCCATTGGTTCCAAAATGAACATAATTACGGAGTGGCTTTGTGCTCGGCACCGGCTCCAGGATCAAGGATGATGGGTGGAAAAATCTGTGTCGAAAAGAAAAAACTCTGATGGAGAAGGGATTCTAGACGTTACTTATGCAGAATATCGCCGGAGTTGGTATAAGTCGAGAGAAGCAGCAGACGAATATTGGTTGACCCAGAGATTGAGGGGTTCGTGCGACGACTGCGGAGAATAGACGCTCTGCGGGTGATTGGGCAGACTGCTCGGACCGACGAGCAATGGGCCCTGTAGTTACCGGAGCGTGAGTGAACCTCAGTGCCGGGGACTGCCTGAGAACCGCTGAAAAGTCGCGGGTCTCGGGGGCCTTCCAGCGGCCCTTCCAGCGTCTTTAGGTGAGTCAATCCAGCGGGTCCGACGCCCGGACAGCCTGTAAGGATTGCCCATCGGTTAGAACAGGCACAAACGAGCCGTGCCTGGCGCCAAACATGGTACCTTTTCTTGCCCCTGGAGAGCCCTGTTGGTGGCCGGCGCTAAAACACTCTCTCAGGCCAAAATTGCCTAGAGAGTCGCAGGGCTAAAGGATTTTCTACCAATTGCGCCACGCATGGTCAGACTGTCTCTTCCACGAGCCAATCGCAGAGGAAGTGGGAGATGACGGGCCAGCAAACCTCGCAGAGGTCCACGGAGTGATCCTCAGCCGGTCAGGGCGAAAAGCGCCATCTGCTCCACTCCCACGATGGAAGACTCCAGGATCTCATTCCCGGTCAAGGCGTTCCTAGAACATGGAATGGAGGGAAAGTTTGAGTGGTAGTACTGGTACGGGAGAGAATCGGACTTCATGGTCTGATGGAGCAGATGAGAAGAGTAACACAACGCGATAGTGTTCTAGACAGGATGAAACGAAACAAAACTCACGGTGCCTGAAGTTCTGGGCCCAGTGGCTTGACAGAGTCGACGTGTGTTCTCCGTGCAGGTCCATGGATGATGGGCGCTTGTCCCTGTGCCACTGCGACTCTCTCTCCACCTCATCTTCCCGATCCACCGTCTTCCCCATCTTCATCCGTTATTCTCCATTTTCTCTCTTTCCTTCTTCCCTTCGTTCTCGCCTCGCTCTCCCCCATCCAGTCCCTACTTAAACGTCCGGATCCCACAGGAGTCTCTCTCTCTTTTCTCCAACCATCCAGACAGTCATTCTCTAGTCAATCCTTTGACAGTTTCTTCAATTCATTCCCTGTTGGGCGCACTGCAATCAGTCCTTTACTGCCGTGCAGAACTTCAGTCCCTCAGTTCAGCATCCAGATCTCGAGTCGCTTGGTTCGATTCGATCCCATTCTCTCTCAACACTACGCATTGCGCTTTTCTGCTCAATTTTAAGGGCCTCAGTCTCTGAAGAAACTTGCAAAGTCACATCCTTTTCAGGAAACACACCCCACCAACACAATGGCTCCTATCTCGAAGACTCTCGCCCTTGCTGGCGCTCTTTTCTCTATCCTCAGCACTGCCGCCCCGCTGAACAAGCGTGCTGTCGTTTGGGAGACCGTCACTGATGTCGTCTGGACCACCGTCGACACCACCATCACCATCACCCCCGGTCAGACCAACATTCCCACTCCTACCGGAGGTGACTTCGTCGAGGTGACCGCCGTTACTACCTCTGTCGCCGCCTCAAGCTCTAGCTCCAGCTCCAGCTCCAGCTCCAGCTCCAGCTCTGCTGTCGAGACTGCTGCTCCGGCTCCTCAGTCTTCTTCGTCATCTGTTGATCCTCCTCAGTCTTCCTCGTCCTCTGTTGATCCGGCTCCCTCTTCTACCGTTGTTCCTACGACTACTGTCGCTCCCTCGACTACTGCCGCTCCTTCGACCACTGCTGCTCCTTCGACCACCGCGGCTCCTAGCACTTCTTCCGTCGAGAGCTCCACTGTTCAGCCTACCACTTCCTCGACCACCTCCAGTGCTCCCGCTGCCTCCAGCAGCTCTAGCTCCAGCAGCAGCGGCTACTCCGGCACGTGTGACGAGAGCTCTCCTTGCTCCGGTGACGGTACCTACTACGACACTGC
Organism: Paecilomyces niveus; assembly: GCA_003116535.1. Lineage (NCBI taxonomy): Eukaryota > Fungi > Ascomycota > Eurotiomycetes > Eurotiales > Thermoascaceae > Paecilomyces > Paecilomyces niveus. Next base: position 301,298 of record QEIL01000001.1, read on the forward strand.
CACCCTGGCCACCAACCCCAGCTCCTGCGGTACCACCAACGACGGTCTCACTGAGAACGTCCTGGCTCTCCCTGTTGGCATGATGACCGATGCCGACTGCGGCAAGACCGTCACCATCACATACAATGGCAAGACCTCGACGGCTACCGTCGTCGACAAGTGCATGGGCTGCTCGGGTGGCTCCATCGACATGTCCCGTCACCTCTTCGGTGAGCTGGCTTCCCTCGATGCTGGTCGTCTGTCCAACGTCGAGTGGTACATCAACTAAATCGATTCTTCGACAAATCGGTCTGGTACCTAGCTCGTAGACATGAACCTGGACGGGCTGGGCCGGTATAGGACATTATCATTCTCAAGACATTCTTTATCTTCGCACCATATCTTTTTTATATTCTGCCGGTGACTTTCCGGCGATTACAGACTGGACCCAATGATTCAGTGTCTGGATCTTTTCTCTCTTTCATGTGAATAGACTTCATTTGACTTTTACCATCTATCAAACAAAAAAAGCATCCTACTGGATTGATGTGACGAGAGACAAGTACACGTCGTCTCGGGAGTTTCTTTCGGGCTTTCATCTTCGCTTCTCTGTCATTCTTTTTTCTAGGACATGTTGAACATGCCCGGAACATAGAAAACGTGCCCTGCAAGATCAGGACACAGGCGCAACGATACGGGTTACCGGGAAAAGGAATTCGGGATCTTCTCCACCATGTGGAGACAGTCCGAGGGCAATGTCAAATGTTCAAATGTCTTAGGCTGTTCTAACGAAGCACATGAGAAAACATCAAAAATGAACATCGATTCATTCTATTTAATCTGATTGTCCAGAACTGCCACTCCGTAGGATCCTCCGCAGATCGTCGTAAATGTCTCATAATAATGTTCTCTATCCCGCCCTCCGCTTTCGGAAGCGATAGTCAGGAACAGAGCGTCGATCAGCGGCAAGCTCGGGACGGGACTAACGTACGAGCCCTACTCGACATTTGGACAGTGCACACTTCAGCCCTCAGCCTGGCCCCTCAGGAGGGCAGCTTAGCCCCCGTGGGCCTTTTAAAACCCATCATAAATGACCGGTCTTAAGTGCTCCGTACTTGGAACCCCCTTTCGTAATTCTTGAGTGGGACACGTTCGTTTGTTGACCCCTCATTCCCGAATAGATGAAGTACTAAATAAAGTCATATCACATTCCGATCCTGATAAGTGATAAGTTCCTGCAGAGCGATAAACGCGATAAAAGATATGATATGATACCGATAATGCAGAACGCGCCGCAGCATTGCCATGTGGTGTCGCTGTAGCATTCCGGTCGGATGTTCGGTACTTGGCAGTGGTGTTAGTATCGCCGTCACGTTACTCCCACGCGCGTCGGGACGTGACAAGTCACGTTGAGGAAGACAGCCGGCTGTCTATCCTCTACTAACAGCCCTGATTTGACTAGGTCTGCCTTCCAAGTAGGATTATTATTATTACTTCGTATTGTGAGTCAAATGAATATTACTATTACTCCGTAATCGTATATTAGCTATTAGCGCTAATAATAATAATTATAGGGGCTAGTTAAGCAATGACCGGAGTGATCAGCATCTAGCATTCTGCTAAGTTAGTGTCGAGCAAGGCTGAGTGCACACTTTAGGCTAAGCTAAGCCGGCGTCGCGCGCCGGTGTTTGGGGACGAAGTATAATATATTTATATGGGGCATGTTATTGGTAGGGTTACAGTTTGTGGTATGAGGGTGTGTACGTACTATGTACAGTAGAGTACTTGGTGTGGTATGTAGAGATGGTGGATTAGCTGTTGTGTTGTGTTGTAGCATGTGGATGATCCGTTATGTACAGTTCATTGTTCCCGACCGTGTTTATATGACTTCACTGACGCATGGTAAGGTGGCCATATGATAGACCTTCGAGACAAGAGTCGGCCATACAAGCAGAACTCCGACGGCAGAGATTACTATTAGCCATTACCTTCAACCATTCCATATCTGCCGGGCGCCATTATCATGTCATGGAAATCGTCTGAGAGGGACCAATCATGTCCTGCACCCTTCTTAAACTCTGGTAATTCCCATGTCCTCATCCAATCTGAATCGAGCACCTCCTTCGCTGTTGCTCGTTCCTCTGGCCTGAATGCCAGCATACGGCGAAGCATCACCAGGATGACCATCTTCTCCTCTCTATCAAATGCAGCCATACCGTCTTTGCGCCACCGTCCTTGTATATCCTGCTCAAAACAATGCTCAAAGGACGGGAAAACAAATCGACCGTTCTTTGGCTCGGCTCTCCTGTTTCTTCGAAGTACTTTTTGCGTGCTTCCCACTTGCTCCACCACTCAGGTCGCAGTAGGCCAAGGACATCCAGACTGGGAGGACATGTCATCTAGCGCAGCAAGTGTAGCATCAAAGAGCGATCGTAAGCCGATGATAGACTAGATGGTACATGCGAGCGTCCATATGTTAGCAGAAAACGAAAGAGACTTATCTGGTTCAAAATATGCTTCAGGCGGCAAGACAGGAAGAGGCGAATGACAATGGTTCCCGTATCGCGTCTGCTGAGGATCCAATGGAGAGAAAGCCTCTCCAAAGTCACTGAGAAGTACATGGGCCTCGAAGGAATGATTTCATTTGCCTTCTTTCCTAGCAATACTGGCACGACTCCATAAGAAGGGACACCAGGGGAGAGGCTGTCCATCTAGTCGCACAACTGGCCCTGTGCAGGGCTCATCAAACCTTTCGTAGAACTGCTCGATGGAGAGTTTATCAAAGCTGGATGGTAATCGTATCAGAACATTTCCAAGGTGAATATCTATGGCTTACTATTAGTAATAGCTCCCTGCAAGCCTCTCATCACACGAGGTATATATCTGAGGAACCGGACAGGCTCTCGCTGATTGACTTACCTCCATGAACAAATCCTTTATGATGAATATATGTAACAGCAAGAACCAACTAAGCAACCACCACACGTGCAGTCTCGATCGTAAAAAGATAGGAGAAGCGTGTTTCAGCCACACTGCTCTGTGCCGGAGACGTTACATAGCATCTATGGCATCCATTCGGGCCTTCGATTTCAAATTGGTCCTGAATGATCGGGATCATGGCACAGCCTTGATCATCGAGCTCAGAAGATCCCGTAATGGTACGTATAACATCAGCTTCACAAAGAGATGAACCCGCAGTGCTGATTTTGACAGCAACATAGGCATCCCATCGTTCATCTTTGTGAGAGCCATATTGTAGAGTATGCAACATGGGCCAGCTTGTCGATAACTCGGTACTGGTCATTAAGGATATCTCCGATCAGTATTGGGTGACAGCCCCCGGGACGGTATCTTTCCAGCCGTTCTACACCCTCAATAAGCTCATATTCGAAACAGTAGAGATCTTCAGTTGAGGATGTGGTATGTCTCAATGCTGTATGACTAAAATGCCGATGGAGGTGTAGGAGTAAACGCGCCTTGGGGACATTTATGGGGGACGAGCTTTGGGAGCCACAGACAAGGAAGCGGGAGATGGAGAGGACCGTTCGTCCCCATACTAACGACGTAACCCGAAGAATGAGTAAATGTTGGGAATATCATGCCATGTATGCATTGTACTTAAGTGACAGGGCATTGACTGTAAGGGCCGCAAACTGTAGCAGCAATGTCGTGTTTGGATGCCCCTTTGTTGGATTTGTTTTGAAAACATATGATCACATGATCACGGTAGGCAGCTATTTACATTATGCCTAATAGATATCTAATTGACGTGGGTAGTAACATACTATCATCAGTCAATTAGTCTATTCATGTTAGAGAACACTGATTGCGACGGAGCTGACTAGCCGCGATCCACTGGGAAATCACGCAAACCCGAGGCTTTGGACTGCCAAGACACAATAAGATGCATCAATTAAAATTAGGCTTATGAGTCTATGTCGCTGTTTATTATTCAAAATGGAGTATCTCGTCAAATTTTCTGTCAATGGTTTCCAACGAAGCTTAAGCGAAGCGAGCAATAACCCGAATACAGGTACTATCAAAATCATCACGAATATCAAAAGACTGTATACAGCATTCTATAGTAGAGAAAATCTTAATTCTCAGCTTGTGACATAGTGGCAGTCTATAGATCGCTTCAAACTCAAGAGTTAGCCGGAATTCCTTGGTTATTGACGAGAAATCCAAGCCAAGCGTCAAGTGGAACCACGGCTATTGAAGCTTATATCTCGAGGTAACGGTTAGGAGCAATGCCATTTTTGTCGATCCCTTTCGTTTTGCTTTTATCCTCGTCGTAGATCATACCGGGATACCGTAGCTGAAGCTAATTATGCACAGCCGCTACTAGACTAATAGCTCATGAAACGTTGTTGCTACTCACGTCACTGGTAGTATGTGCACGCGGAGCTCTCTAAGAAACGGTTTTCTACGAATTCATCCAATCACAATGGCAATCAGTAATAGATATACCCTGTCGGGCCGGATACATGACATATTGCTCGGTGCTCGAGATGGTCATTCCCGGCAACGTCTTGATAATTCGGGTTAGGAGGCTCGGTATGTACGCCCGTGCTTATAGTAGATGAGCCATGGGTATGATGAACATGAGCGCTTATAAGAAAGAAATTATTGAGGACATCTGAGTATTCTGATGTATTCTTAGTACTAGAGCGTAAACAGCTGCGAAGTGGAGTGATGTATGTAGCTATCACATCGCAAGAATGATATCCACTACTATCGGCCACTTCCGAGAACCCAAAAATAAATAGCAGAAAAGGACCTCCTTAGAACCTTCAACTAGATAGTATCTATTCCTCTACTGGCCACGCCAGCTATTATCGTCTTTCATGCCGTGAAAGGATGGATGGTTGGATGGTTCAACCTGGAATTTCAGCGGCGCAGCATCCCCTCTCGCGTCAGCGGCTAAAGTCAAACCTCGTCGCCACGAGAATCAGCATCCGGAAGACATGGATGTTTTAATAATAAGGACTAGATAGCGACTTCGGAAGCAGCGAGAAATTTTCTGTTTCCTGTCTCCAGCGTCGCAATTGGTGGTGTGCACCATGGCAGGATCTCCGTACGCGGGAGGCGTCATGAACCACTCGTGCTGACTTCCCTTCACGGCGGGGGCACGAGCAGTTGCGTAATGATACGAGGAGTGAAGCGAATAGTTATAGCGTTCGGGCAGTGAAGGTTCGCTCCAAACGCTCGACACTAGCCGTGTCTGAAAGGCCACGTGACAAGCCCGGGTTGCTCGAAATCGATATATGACCGACGGTTGAAGTTTATTTCCAAAGATCATCGCTGCCATCAGGAGGTTCCTGCTGAGTGCAGTGAGGGGGATGCCAGATGGACCAGTCCCGTCGACAGGATGACAGTTCGTGAAGGTGAACGAGGAATCGTATTGCACACTTGTGCGAAGACGATTAGGTACGAGTTCAGAAAATCTAGTGGTGGCGAACGGTAACCTGGTCAAGAGGTCTTGCAACTTCATAGGAGCATCCCTGCGATAAAGGTGCCTCTGGTACCTTATTTTCTACTTGACACACCGGACTGTTTTGCTCTGAGTAGTCCATCCGACTGTGTTGGCTCGCTATGGCTCGAGTCCAAGGGTTGACCAACCGACCTGTCATGTTGACCAGAATGGTATATGCGCAGAAATTGTTATTCGCTAACGGGTGTCTCTGGATGGACTATGCTTGATTCGTTCCTGCTGTCAACCCAGTCGCGGGGTTTCGGGCTCTACGACCATCTGGGGATTCCAAGAGTTTTTTTTTTTTGGCCTACTGGCCAAGAAGAAAAGGCTGCCGTGTTCCGTGGTCGTGAGTCGAATAAACTTCGTCTTCTCGCGTGCTTGGACAACGTCGCGGTGGCTTTTCTCCACCAACAGAAATTTGCACATTCAGGGCAGTGTCCGTGCGACGAGATCGAGGAAGCTCCTCATCGAAGACAGCCGGCTCTGTAGGCGTCAGGGATACCAGCAAGATGAGCAGATCTCGCAAGCGTGAAGAATGGATATATCACATCTGCAGGGGAAACTATTTTGCTGGCTTCCATCACTCCTCTAAAATATTTTACTCGACCGAATCGGTATGTTCCAGCCTCGCTGTATAGAAAAGGCGCAAGCGACGGACCCAAGGCGGGCGCAGCCACCCGCGGTTCTCCGCCATTCCAACAGTCGACAACAGCTAGTGATTCGTACGAACTGACACCGTCAGAGAACGCGCCAAACTTCAAAAAAGGTTCAAGAGTCCAAATATCTTCGGATATTGATCCTGGCTGGACCCGACCAGCTGGAGCGCTATCGCTAATCTGCCCTGGATGACGACCCACACGCACCGCACGGTCACCCTTTTCAGGCATGGGGTACAAGACATTCCGATCTGATATTATTATTATGCCACTCCCCCGTTGTCGCTGTCGCTGACCAGAACACTACCCAAGGGCTTCTTGTCCCTCCTCCCTGGGCTACCGGTAGACGGCTGTCAGTTATCGCGCAGCGCCTGCGCTTCCCTTTTCTTTGTTTTTTTTTATATACCGAGACCTCCAGATCCGATCGCATCTGGTCTCTTGTGACCTCCTCCATTCTTGGCCCTTGGTTTGATCCGCGCAGGAACAATGGGGACTTTGCCTTGTATCAATTTTGCTTTACGGCGGACGAGAACAAAGTAGTCCCGGTTCTTCAGTCGAGCAGCTCGCGGCCGGGGGGTTACCCCGCGGGCGTTGTCACCGTCGATCAAAGATGCAGGATCGCCGGGCGGCCGTCCTGGTGGTGTCCATTATCCTCTTTGCCATTGTCACCGCAGTCGTTGTATTCCGCTTCATATCCAGAATTGCGATCGTGAAGAAGGTCAAGTTTCATGATTACTTGATGCTGCTGGCATGGGTATGTATGGCACATCAATACACCGCTCCTCCGTCGAGCGCGTTTGCGACTGACTTGGACGAAAGGTGCTCGACTTGGGTTTCTCAGTCTCCCTCTTCATAGCGGTCTCTAAGGGATTAGGCCTTCATGAGGAGAATATCAAGCCGGAGGATCAGCCCGCTCTTAATAAGGCGGAGTACACCTTCACCGTGCTCTATGTAAGTATGACTGCAGGCAGCAGGAAATCCCTAGACTGACAGCATACTGACATTCTTTTACCCTAGAACCCCGCATTGATGGCGATGAAATCTTCGGTTCTCGTATTCTACCTGACTCTGACAAAAGCTGAGAAAATATTTCGATGGGCAAATTATGCGACCCTGGCTGTGGTAAATATGGCGGGCCTTGCGTTGACGTTTGTCAACCTCTTCCAGTGTCGTCCGGTAGATGCAGCCTTCACCTATCCAGTACCGGCTCATGCGACATGTACGGATATCGTGACGCTGTACCTCTCATCTGCTCCTGTCAATATCATCACGGACCTCATGATCCTTGCCCTCCCCATGCCAATCTTGACCAGGATGCGCCTCCCGCGGAAGCAGAAGATCATTCTGGTTGTCACCTTCGGTTGTGGTTTCTTCGTTACGGTTGTGGATGTGATTCGAATCGCTTACCTACAGAGCGCCTCGACGTCTCGTTTCCTATCGTATAAACCGTACGACACTCCCTATAATAATTCTGTGGAGTATTCTGACTTCACCTGGTACGCCTCTCTGGCATTTATGTGGTCCGCCGTCGAGGTCAATGTGGGTATGATGTGCGCTTGTGTGCCGAGTCTAAAGCCTCTCGTGTCTCGGATCTTCCCGAAAATGCTTCGTGATACCGATGAGGTGACAGGTGACAGTTCGGATGACCTTCCTAGGCCATCTAACACGATTCCACCAGGCCTGCCGAACTCCAATTCCGGTACGACTGGGAGCAGAAACGGAAGCAGGACTGGAACCGGATGGAGCGGTGATGACACGATCAGGAACAGCTCCGGGGGTCAGAGTACATTCTTGGAATTTCTGCTAGCTTCGCAGCGAAGAGACAACGATGAGGAAGCCGGCACGGCAGTGGCCAGTCGCTCCGTGGCGAGGCATATCCCTTTTTTTGACTTCGTTAACGTCAAGCAGCCCAAGAGTATGCTCAAAATGAACAATAAGGAGTCCATCCCTCCCATAGCGCTGACTACGATCCTTTTCTTCATGTGGGGTTTCGCATACGGCTTATTGGATATTTTGAATGGACAGTTCCAGGAGATTATGAAGCTGGATTCATGGGACTCTCTGGGCATGCACTGTGCCTACTATGGAGGTTATCTGATTGGTCCGTTCCTGATCGGTTACCCGGTCCTCACGAAATGGGGCTTTAAACCTACCTTCATGGCAGGGCTGTTCGTCTACGCCTGCGGGAGTCTGATCTTCTGGCCTGCTGCCGTCCTAACCTCGTTTTCGGCCTACATAGTGTCCAACTTCGTCGTCGGTTGCGGGCTTGCCGTTCTGGAGACTGCTGCCAATCCATTCATCGCCCTCTGCGGGCCGCAGGAGAACTCGGAAATCCGATTAAATATCTCCCAGGGTGTCCAAGCTATCGGCAGCATAGTTTCTCCGCTTCTTGCGAAAAAGGTGCTATTCAAGCACGTTCGTGATGCGCCAAGTCTTGTGGATGTCCAGTGGACATACCTGGCTATTGCACTTTTCGATGTGCTCCTGGCGGTAGTCTTTTACTACATGCCCATCCCGGAAGCGTCCGACGAGGATCTGAAAGAGCTAGCAGACCAGCGTCGCACTGATAGCAAGGTCAAGGTTGGGGGCATCCCCGTTGTCTGGCTCACCTTTTCACTGGGAGTGTTCTCTATGTTCTGCTATGTCGGTGGCCAGGAAGCGGTCTCTACCAGCTTTGAATCTTTTGTGGCTTATTTGCAACCCAAGTCTTCCAGTCTTACTCCCTTCGATTACCTCACGATCGGTCATACGGTCTTTGCAGTCGGTCGCTTCCTCACTGCCTTTGCTCAGTGGTTCCTCAAACCTCGCTGGATCCTCCTTGTCGCGTATATTGGCATGGTCGTATTTTCAATCCTCTGCATGAACATCTCAGGCTATGCCGGCATTGCGATGCGATTGATGGTCTACGTATTCGAGAGTGGAGCTTTCAGCACCATCTTTGCCATCTCTCTGCGCGGCACCGCTCAATACACCAAGACCGCAGCTGTCATCATGACTGCTGCCATCAGCGGTGCAAGCGTCTTCCCTTTCCCCCAGTTTGCCGCTTCTGAGGCTCGTGGTGTTCAGTACTCGTTCTGTGTAACCGTGGCCGTCTTCAGCGCTGGAGCCATCTTCCCGTTGTACCTGAACCTCGTCCCAGCGGCCCGCAAGCAGGTCGATCCGGTACCCAATGAGTATCTGCGTCATCATCATCCTCTCCGGTATCTCCATATGCAGGACATTGTCGCCGCTGAAAAAGACAACTCTGCTAAAACTGGAGTCCAATCCCGACGAGGGAGTGGGACCTCGAATCCATCCGCCGATGTTCAAAGGCCGGAGGCCACCCATCGACCTGCTTATCCAGGCCATACGAGCGTCGCCGGCTCTACCTGGAGTGAGCGCAACGGCGGCATCATGCATGAACTTGCACCATGGCCGGACACATGAACATAAACATCCTCCCACATCACTTTCGAACACTACCTTGCTCATTTCCCCGACTCTTCCTTCCGCGCTCTATACCCCTGATCCATTGATACCCATACCTCGCTAGATACCCGTCTTCTCTCCCGCTTGACCTAATATCCCATCTGAAATCTTTCTCCCGAGCGGCAGATCGCTTCTGCAGCTTTACGATTTCGCGATCTATTTCATTCATCATCTCATACACTCCACCTTTTAAATCCATCCACTCTCGCTAGGATTCGAGAGCAAAAAGAGCAGATTTCTCAAAATAATATTTATACCGTATACCCCCATTTACATATCCGACAGCCATATGCTTGGCTGCCATTTTTCTTCATTTCAAGCGATGGCGTTGGGGTAACGAGCTACCTTCCTGTTTCATGTCTGGAGACATTGACGAGCATCCATTTGCATTGGGAGGGATGTTGTTTTCAGCACTTCAGCTCTTCATATTCTTTTTTCACTTCCACATCTCACATGCCTAGTTTGGTATGGTATGGTGATTTTTTACTCTACTTGATGCAAGTACAAAGCACAAGAACAGTTAGTGACGAAGTCAAGTCTAAGAAAAGTTAATACTTTTTCCATTTTGACGTTTTGAAAAGTTCATCAAGGGAAGAAACTCTTCTTTCCCATGTGAGTGAATCAAAAGAATACTTCTGAGTATATATCAAATTTCACCTAGACTATAAATATTAAAATTAAATCCACATATCACATTCAAACAAAACCAAACTAAACCAAATCAAATAAAAATTCTCAATTCCCGTCCAGCCTCGCTATACACATGAAATCACATCTGTTCTTAGGAGTACTCACCCATACACTTTCCATTCCATTCCCTTCCTTTACTTCATCTATTTCATTCCCAACCTCTCACATGAGGTACCAGCCATGCCATGCCAAATATTCATTTTAAATTTTTATCGATCGCGATTCAGTTGATGATAAGAGGTAGGTGGAAGATGGGGACCAGTGGAGAACGAAGGAAGCGGGAGAATGACATCACATGATCTCGGTCGAGACTTCGTTTTTTGTTTTTGCTGATGAGGAAGAGAGAATTCCTGCTACTTACTATTCTATTGCAACTATGAAATACTCATGTCTACAGATGGGAAGTCTGTGATCGTGATCATCTATTCATTTTCATTCCGTAGATAACCGAAAAGGCCAAACAATCGCTAGAAGAACCAAAGCAAACGACAGCTCCACGCCAACAGGAGGTGTATCATCAGGGAGAGAGAGAGATATATATATATATATATACAGATACAGATATATATCTTTATATCTATAAAATAGGAAACCGAAAATAGGTAAAAGTCAAGAAGGGAAGAGGGTCAGCAAACCAGTGCTGTGAGAAATCCCTCACCACCAGTCACCCTGCTCGTGCATGGCAGAGGCGACCTTCTTGAAACCGGCAATGTTGCTACCGGCAACCAGGGAGGGAAGGACACCCTCAGCGGGGGTGACGTACTCCTTGGCGGTGTTGAGACCGTTGTAGAAGCAGTCCTCCATGATGCCCTTGAGCTTGTTGTCGACCTCCTCGGCGGTCCAGCCCAGGCGGGCGGAGTTCTGGGCCATCTCAAGACCGGAGACGGCGACACCACCGGCGTTGGCGGCCTTACCGGGGGCGTACCAGATGGCCTCAGCACCCTTGTGGGCCTCACGGTGGGCCTCGAAGACGTCGATGGCCGCCTGGGTGGAACCCATGTTGGAACCTTCCGCGATGAACTTGCAGCCCGCAGCGATCAGAGCCTTGGCCTCCTCGCCAGAGACCTCGTTCTGGGTGGCAGAGGGGAGGGCAACGTCGACCTTGCCGACGTGGACCCAGGGACGGGCACCCTCGATGTACTTGTACTTGGCCTTGAAGGCATCGGTGTGGGCGAGCTCGGTGAGCTGCTTGCGCTCCACCTTGATTTGGGCGATCTGGGCGATCTCCTCGGGGGTGAAGCCGGCCTCACCCTGGGCGATGAGGGCACCCTTGCTGTCGGACAGGGAGAGGACGGTACCGCCGAGCTCGATGACCTTCAGGGCAGCGTACTGGGCAACGTTGCCTGAGCCGGAGATGGCGACTCTCTTGCCCTTGAAGGACTCCTTTCCGCCAGAGGCGTACTGGATCATGTGCTGGACGTAGTAGGCGAGACCGTAACCGGTGGCCTCGGGGCGGATGAGGGAACCACCCCAGCTGCCACCCTTACCAGTGAGGACACCCTCCCACTGGTTGCGGATCTTCTTGTACTGGCCGAAGAGGTAACCGATCTCACGACCGGTGACACCGATATCACCGGCGGGGACATCAGTGTCGGCACCGATGTGCTTGCACAACTCGGTCATAAAGGAGACACAGAAGCGGCGGATCTCGTTGTCGGACTTGCCCTTGGGGTCGAAGTCAGAACCACCCTTACCACCACCCATGTTCAGGCCGGTCAGGGCATTCTTGAAGATCTGCTCGAAACCGAGGAACTTGAGGATAGAGAGGTTGACTGTCGGGATCCGTGGGTTAGCCGGGCGGGAACCAAGGAACCACGAGAAAGACAAAAAAAAAGAAGAAAACTCACCAGAGGGGTGGAAACGGAGACCGCCCTTGTAGGGACCGAGAGCAGAGTTGAACTGGACACGGAAACCACGGTTGACCTGGAGCTCACCCTTGTCGTTCTCCCAGACGACACGGAACTGAAGAATACGCTCGGGGATGGCGCAGACCTTGAGGGCATTGCGGTACTCGGGGTTCTTCTTGAAGAGGGTGGAGTTCTCAAGAGTCGAGGCGAGCTCTGCAGGAGGAGGAATGTCAGTGTCTTGTTTCTGGTCGTCTGAAATTTTTTTTTCTTCTGTCTCGGGAGGAGTAGAGAAAGTGCTCTCCGCGGGGGAGGGGCAGAAGAGAAAATAAAAAAAAAGATGGCGTAGAAACACCTGGGATGCTACATACCGTTGTAGGCCTGCTCGAATTCGGGCTCGGAGGGAAGGTGAGACATCTTGACGACTGGAAAAGTCTTCTGAAATGTAAAAGAAGGGTGGTTCAATTGAAGATTTTTCGATCGATGATGTCAAGGACAACGACGACCGGGATACTTCCAAACAGCACGAGGAAGCAACGAAGAGACAGGACAAGACACTCGACCACGAGAGATCAATTGGAGATGAAGAAAGAAAGAAGAGAAGGGAAGAAGAAAGGAGGGGCAGGCCGGCGGGGGAAGGGGGATTTTATGGGTGGACACTCCCATTTCCATCGACGAAAAGAATAAGGTAAATTAAATACTCGGCTGGCTCCCGAGAGTCCATCCCGACGTCCGGACAGGCTGTTCAAGTCCGGTTCCTGTGGCGCGTTCCCCGACATCGCCCGTTGCCACAGGAGGCACTGAGAGAAAAGTGGCCAGCGATCAGGTACTTCAACTTCCTCACCGGCGGTTTCTGTCCTTCGTATTCATCCCTCCGCCCGCCGATAAATCCTTCCGACGTCGGCCCCGGCGACTCATGGCTTTCTGTCACTGTTTCTGCCTCCCCACGTTTTATCTGGTCAACTGGTCCGGGATGAGGAACTACCGACGTTACGCAGTCAATTTGGAGGTGAAACTTCGAGGCATCCCACCCGTCATCCATCTCACCCCCGCATTCAGGATATCTATTTGAGTCTCCGATAGAATTAATACTTATTTGGTGGTCTCGTGTCCGGGGGTCTGTGGCACGTGCGGCTAGCGTCCTCGAGCCAGCCTTACGGCTTCGGGATGGACTGGTGGATGGCTTCATCTCTACTTCTCTTACCCCTCGACCACCCCTCCAGGGCTTATGAGAGTTGTTCTCTGGCATCTCTCAGGAGTCTGGAAGAAGGGTAGCACATCCCGAAACTCAATGAGTCTGGAGGATCGCGAGAATCCGGTTGTGACCCTCCATCCTGTCCGTCACACCGTCCACGCATCGTGTCCTCGGAGATGCAACATCTGCAGATGACTCGAGAAATCTTCCCTGCATTTTTTTTTCTCTCTCTCTTTGGCGTTTTCTTCTTTTCTCGCCTCTACGACGCCCCGGTCAGCTAAATGGGAGCTAGCACGAAGGAAAAATCTTTTCATGACAGCAACAAAATGGTCATGACAGTCGCCCGCCCTGCAGCTCCTCCTGTCCAGTAGGAATGTCGCAATCCCTGTCTGGCTTATCACTTGGCAGCATCTCAGACCAACTCAACGTTAGATGCGCCGCATGGACCGCCAAACTCAAGTCCAGACTCTACTTTTCCTTCCGCCTCGTAGACACGTATCTCCTTCTTCCCTTTCGACGTCAGAGCAATCAAGCTCTCAATCCGATTGTCTTGTGATGGAAGAAAATTTCTGGCTTGAACTTAATTCCCGTCTCTGGGGAACAATCCCTAGAGATCATTCCCCGATCCGGGGTGATGTAGTCCGGTTGATTTCCTAGCGTGGCTCGTTACTTTCCTCCTCATCACTGATCACTAAAAAGGAGCAGAGAAAAGAACGGATCGTAACGATGCTATGATGTCATAATCGAGCCCGACAGCACGGTAAGAAGCTGGATAATCAATCCACGCCAGACGCGATGTCTGTGTTTTTGAAACCCTGATGGGAATCTACTAAGAAAAAGTGCCGATTTCCAGAACCGGAAGAAGAAAGTAGAATGCCACACTTTTATATGGACCCACATCCAAGAAAAAAGTACCCACAAAGGCACTTCGATCAAAGTATAAAAATAAACTAAGATCTTTATAAGCGCTTCTGAGTCCTAAACTATCTCAAGGACAGAGTGAATGCCGCATACTGATATTATCTCCCCCCTGACCAATTAGTAGAACCCGTAATAATCGCTAGAGGCTCACTGATCTTACCAACGACGTTCTGTAAATGCAGGTGAAACGTCGCAAATTATATAACAAAGAAATGAATGGATCTCATACTTGATTACACTACGCATATCTAAGATGGCTGACAGCTACATTATGTTTAAGAGTATCTTGCAAATTTAGATCAAATTGACTCCCTAGGCTAACCGCAATTCATGACATTTTTATCCATAAAATAATCTTTCAAAGTTGTTTTAGCAACCAGAAAACCCCTAGACAGTTCATCAAAACCATTACCAGGCCAAGAGTTCTTTCTTGGCTCCACAACCGATCCCAGCACAGATCTCCTCATCCTTTTCACTTACTTGTGCGTCGGAGGGCAATTGCTGTCTCGCCGGCCAGATCTCCCGCCCCTCTGCTTTCTCATGGTTAAAATGCTCGGTGATGACCTCGCGGACGGTGTTTTGGAAAAAGAGGGGCGCTTTCTCATACTTGGGGTGCAGCTGGCCGTTGACAAAGACGCCTCGGTCGAGATTCTTCTGTGCGTTGTCGCAGAGGACTTTGTCTTCTGCCATGACACGCGCGTACATGTCATTGATCAGGTTGAAGTCCTCGTCCGAGGAATTCTTGCTTTTCCAGATTTCATAGGCCATTGTTGAATGACTGGGGCCCTTCGGGAGGAATTTTTGGACCATCATCCAATGCCGCCTGCCATGCATCAGTCTTTTTTTTTTTTTTCCATTGGAGATCACAAACGGGTGGAAACTTACGTGACAGTCATGGACGAATTGGGGAAGTAGTAAGTACTAGCCGTATTCAGACCTTTCGCGATCTGCTCTGGTGTAGATTTGCAATGGTGTTGTATATGTCCGTCCTTGACATCGCTGTCAAACGAGTCAAGATTGAGAAATGCAGGAATATCTGCATGTGTGGTCGGGCAGTGATAACACTCATTAAAGTTATCAGACAGAATCTTCCAGTTGTAATGGCCCTCCATCTCATAGCTATGATGGAAATCGTAGTCGTCGAAGTTGATGTTGTTTTCTTTGTACCGCACCTGCTTGTCAACGTCTTTGAAGTGCTCCTCCCATGAGACTTCTGGTGTTTCCCTCGCATCCATATTCACCCATATGAAGCCATTCACATCGACCTTGACATGGATACGGAAGAGACCGTTTTCCGCCTTATTGAATCCATCCAAGTCTTGATATCCCGGAGCTTTCGCGAGGTTACCATTCAGTCCATAGGACCAGCCATGATAGCGACAAGCTATGATCTTGTTGTTCCCCTGGCCCTGTTTTTCAATCACTGGATACGCACGGTGTCTGCAGACGTTGTGAAACGCGTTGATGTTGCCCTGGCGGTCACGGGTAATGAGGAAGTCGAACCCTACCATTTCATAGCGGAGCCAGTCACCGGCCTCCTTGAGTCGCGAGCTGTGGGTGATGAAAAGCCATCTTTTCGAAAAGATGGCGCGGCGCTCCAACTCGTACATCTCCTGAGAGGTGTACCATGACGCTGGTAAAGCACGTACCGGGGTCTGCGTGACTGGCGCTGCTTCCTTGGAGGCGGCG
Source organism: Paecilomyces niveus (assembly GCA_003116535.1). Taxonomy (NCBI): domain Eukaryota; kingdom Fungi; phylum Ascomycota; class Eurotiomycetes; order Eurotiales; family Thermoascaceae; genus Paecilomyces; species Paecilomyces niveus. The sequence goes on from QEIL01000001.1 coordinate 317,216, forward strand.
CCCCTTTTGTCAAAGTTGAAGTAGTGGAGGGATGAAGTCGCCATGGCGGTTTTGTATAGACAGATGTTAAGAAATAACTGTGTTCGAAGATTTGTAGCAGAGACCCTTTGCCCCGGGGCAAAGACCACGCCTTTATACGTGCCTCTTCTCGCACTCTTGGAGTCCAGTGATGTGGTCCATTCGGATGAGACTCCGGTATGTGCGCATTGATAGCACCTTTGAGAAACACAACCTAGTCCTGATCGTACCGGTTTACCAAGATCAGACGTGTTTACCTTACCGCTGCAGTACCCGCGGCTGGAGGATGTTGATGCCCAGAGCCATTCCCCATGTGGGGCGTGGCAGCACAGAGATTCTACAAGCCAAAATGCAAGGCTCATATACTACGGTACCTAACCGTGGTCCACAATTATCTCTCCTCTCCAAGTGCAGTTGGTAGGGACGCAAACCCTCCCTGAACAGCGCTCACTCCTAGTTCATGCTCGGAAGGCTTCCCGTAGACTACTATGAACTAGGATCTAGCATAAACATTGAGCTTAAACCACCGATTTCTACATCAGTTTGGTTTCCCCTTGCCTGATCGGGCAAGGAAAGTGAGAGCCGCACCTCTCCCCCGCACCTAATCCCACAATCCTGCGGGGAAGATCGACGGAGTTTCGGAGATGCACCCGATGGGTCGAGCGGGAAATTGGGTTGAGTAACCACGACGTGGACACATGGAGATTACTATACACCTTAGATTTTATGGTATCCACGTTTCAGCAGGCTCACCTTCCCATCCCCAGTTTCTTTGGCGCTCATATTCACCTCGAATGTATTGGGAGCAGGACCTCTCGGACGTCTGCACGTCCGTGAACGCCATATCTTCGAATAGATAGGGACGTGAGCACTTCTCTTGCCTGCACTACGGACGATGGTGAAACGAAGATCTCCTGGACAAGCTTCATGTAGGCGGTACCAGGATAAATGATACGAGTGAATTAATTTATTGTTCAGTTGCATCTTCGTATCCGAATTCGATTTCAATCCCAATCTGCGAAAATGCCTGGGGCGAAGTTTCACAATTTCAATATGTAGACCTGTCGCGGTCCAATTTGGGCGAGCAGCTCGCGATCCAGAAACGGATGGTTTCGTGAAGAAAGACTCTGTGAGTAAACTATTTTGATATATGGTTTACAGAAATCAGCCCACCTCATAATTATCTACCTGGCTGGTCAATGTTATACAAAGGCTAAAATCCACTAGGATAAACCGGATACTTGTACTATTTAGCCATAACGGTGCAGTTTCCAGCTTTACGTGAGCAGCATCAAGAGTGTCAACACAAAATAAATAAATACAAAGACTGGAACTAGAAGAAGCTTGTCGGCGCTAGAAGCTTATCTGCATAGGTGATCTGTCATATTGCCCTTTGCAGTAGATCATGGAATCTATTCGATCCCTAGGATCTAGCCGCTTTCTCTGATTAGGGGGTTAAATATGAGTTCAACCCCCCCCCCCCTCTTAGGTTCTAGGCTTTAAGCAAGCAATATGCAAGCATCTAACGAGCTCTGCAGATACTCAATACAGTTGCGATGCTTCCGTGCACCAGGATTCGACAAGTCTCACGAACTTCTATTTACCTTCGCCACACCAAAGCATTCTTATCACCCGCACTACTCTCAACCTGTTCAGGTTGAAACTGAAGCACCCGCTTTAGGTAAGACGCTTGGTACTGCCACTCAGGAGTACATACTCAGGACGGTTTCGACATGAAGACCTTTAGGGTCGGCTCTCCCCACAGAACGTTCGCGAGACTAAAGTTAATTTGAACAAGCTTATGAGAACAATAGTCACAAGATGAGAACCTTACATTCTATACCAGCCCTGGAGGAAGTGCAAGGCGGTTCCCAAGGCAAACGAACACGTGCAAGCGTTCAGCCAGAATGCTCTGCTGAGTCACCACATGATTGGTAGGGCCTTATGTAGGCAGTAAATCCAGTCTCAGCCTACGCCCCTCCCTCCATAGCGTAGTTGTTCCGGGGTGCAAACTTGATAGGGCATTTGCGCAAGAATTTTCGATTGGGAAATCAAAATTATTCCAACTATACAGTGGAGTGGGCTCTGTGCCATTCCGACGGAGTATGTCGCTGCAGAGGCCTCTCTCGAAGAGAAACACGGAACGCCAAAATACGTGGGCCCGAACGATGAAATTGACTATCCAAAGGGGAGGATCGGAGGGCATAATCTAGTTGTGGCCATTCTTACTCGAGAAGAATATGGGATAGATTCTGCAGCATGTGTCGCAGCATGTTGAATAGCTTTTTGAATATGCGAGTGGGGCTCACGGTCAGTATTGGTGGCGGTGTTTCCAGCGCCCAACATGATTTCCGTCAGGGAAATGTTGGGGTCAACGATCCTGAGGATGACCACGGAGTTCCCGTATAATTTTCGCAAGACTATCCAAAACGGCTATGCAAAGAATTGGCGACCGAATCTGCACATGGATCTTCTATATCATAGCCACATCATTCATCCTCCAGGGAATGACTGCGATACGTCTGAAACAGAAACTAAACGCTAAACGGACATGCTAATCTACAAGTTGAGAAAAGCCTGGTTTGCTCATTTTTGTTTCAATGAAATGCAGAACATTTTCACACAACCCCCTAACCTTAAATGCACCCAGGCCTTATATACATACATTCTGTGGACCCTAAAGTGCGAAGAATTAAGCTTGTCTTACGGGTTTTGCAAAGTTTGACTCGTGAGACCGAGCAGAAACGGATGTCTTATTAGACTAAAGAAGTAACTACGCAGGGATTAAGAGAATAATTATTTTTTATAGAGACCAGGCGTATTTTTACAGAAAGAGCAATATTGGTGATTCCATTTTAGCTTCGATTGAGTAATATGCCGAGTCGGGCATAATCATCGCCGACACGAAACGGATACGCATCCCTTTTGGGAAAGGAAAAATGGAGAAAACTTTCCTATCCAATCGTACGTTTCTGTCTCGGTCATTGAACCTCCTATTTTGTGGATTATACATCTTGGTTTCTAAGCAATTGCGGCTTAGATATGTACGGTGCAAATTAGATTTACAACCAGACCCCCGAAGCGGCAATGATTGGTCATGCTAAGCCGGCTTGCCGTCTATACTAACCGCAACCGTCGACAGAGGAATAATTCCGCACTTACAGATCAAACCATAAGCAAGAAAGAATGAGTTCTGCCATCCTTTTCCTCTCTCTCATTTCGAATATTATGTAAAGTGTCTAATGATTTGTCTTATTGAGGTCATTTGTTTTATCCGTTTATTGGTTGTACTAACCTCTTTCGCCAAAAATCGCTCATATCACTCAATGTATGCTAGATCGAATTTGGGAATGAATCCGGTACCTACTGCCCAGGGGCATCGCTTGCGTGATGTGGTTGATTTTATAGTTATGGAGAATATAAAATCTGCGATCCCCAGAGAGGAGATGGAAGGCGTAGTCTCTACCCATCGTCAGATCCTGAGTAACCACGGCTCACAATGAAGTTCTCATATCTTTCTCTTCCTCTTTTCGTGCCAATTTGCCTGGCACGAACAGTGCCTAATTCTTATCCAGGATCAGACCCTGCTGTGGAAACACGTACCCTGGATCAACTGTATGCCGCTGCACAGAAGGAGGGTGGTGAACTAGTTGTTTTCGCAGGTGGTGATGGTCTGTAATCGACACTACGTCTTGTAATAAATACCACTAACATTCAGAAGCCGTTAGCCAAGGAGAACCCATCATCACTGCCTGGCAGAAGAGATTCCCGAAGGTGAAGCTGAACCTGACTGTCGACCTGTCCAAATACCATGATAGCAGGATAGATCGAGCCTACCAGACAACGGGGTCGGATGGAGCTGATGTTGCGGTCCTCCAAACTCTTCATGATTTCGACCGATGGAAGCAGCAGGGACGCCTACTTCCATACAAGCCTGCGGTTTGGGACACCATCTATCCCGACCTCAGAGACCCAAGTGGTGCTTTTACCGGGGCTTTCTTTTGTTTGTCTCCCCTCTCACAATCTCTGGTCGGAGTTCATACTGACTCGGATCACCATTAGATCAATTCGGAGACATCATTTACGATTCGAATCTGATAAACGAGACGGACGTTCCCACAACCTATGACAAGTTCATCGAGCCGGAGTGGAAGGACAAGCTGATCCTCACGTACCCTAATGACGATGACGCCATTACATATCTCTTCTCGTTGATCATCAATAAATACGGCTGGTCTTGGTTCGAGTCTCTATCTCAACAGAACGTTCAATGGGTACGAGGAACCGGAACGCCATCTGCACTACTCAACGATGGCAATTCAACAAGATCCGTGTCCTTCACCACAAATCTGGTCAACTCCACTCATCTGAAGACGAAGGCTGCTACCGATCCTCATCTCTACTGGCCACAGACTGCCGCTATTTTCGCAACGACGACTCGGCCTGAAAGCGCCAGACTATTCGTCAGTTGGATTCTAAGCGACGAGTATCAGGAGCAACAGGCCGAACAAGGATCACCAGTGGTCAGGTCTGGAATCAATGGCACAACTACAAACTGGTGGGATCGCCAGTCGAATGTTGCTACCCAGTTCGGCAAGTTTGAAGTCGACCGGAAAAATGCTGAGTGGTGGAGACTCCAGTTTGAGACCACCCTCGGAACCGCCCAGGGAGGTAGTCCCTTGACCTATGGTATTTGATAAATGGTCAAATGCCAGGACCCGGGGCTGAACTGGTCTGAACACTTCAGCTAAACGGACCTTAATTAACTACGCTACACGTAGTTAGAGCCAGCACTGTATATAGCCTAGCAGCCCTATTATTTAGAGGTCTTTCCGGGGCGCTTCGGGCACGTTCGTGACATCAAATATGTATGATAGAATATTATTAGTCAAGTTCCTAGATCTAGATTATACTATAACTCTGTCCAGGAAAACGTCTCTTGAATTTATGTGGAGCATATGTTGTGTAAATCTTAAATAGTATAATACTTTTGCGCGATGAGAAACGCGATTTATCAAGTCAACCAACTCGGATCGCTTCTCACCATAAAAGAACCTACTACCCTTCCCTGTGTAAGAATTCCTAATAATATCCATACCAATTCCGGTTTATCATCCTGTGCCGGAAACGACAGTTCTGGCTCTCATTTCCTCGTCGCGGATAGGATTTAGCAGGATAAATTGGTGCCGTTTCTCGCGTGCCACCTGTCTAGATATCCAAATTTCATCCTGAGCAGCGTTATCAGATTTTTCCTGCACATGGGCAAGATGGTAATTGTTCTTCCTGTATCTCTAGAGGCTCAATTGATGCTGCAGTTTTTGAGGATTCTATTGAATAGCTTTTCCGCCAACATGGGAAATGGCCGGAACTGAATTCTGTTCTTGTCGTTGATACTGCATTATTCCATCACACTGAGCGAGTAGAGCAAATAGTTTTTGATAAAGGGGACAAAAATCTTTTTGTGGATACGTAGATGAGGTTTTACATCGGATATCACGAGATCGAAGAGCCTGCAGTTCCCTAAAGCAGGGACTAGTAATGCGCAATATGAGATCCGATTTATCGTTGGTATATGGTGACTAGGGGGTTAACCTATGTACATTTTTATCGTATTCATCAATATGTTTCATATATGCAGGTTCTCAAAGCCAGTGGGATCAATATATATATCGTGATCTACGACGCCTCTTCGAGATGCAACTACAGAATCCTCCACCTGCATCTCCGTTCATGGAGCGTCGACTGGATCCCAATCTGGATTTAGTAAGTATAAGTTACAACCCACGGGGAAGGCTATAGGATAACTTACCTGTCACCAGGTACTCATCCAATCCATCCATCGTCTTCATGTCGGCCTCGTCGATCTCGAAGCCGCCAACCTGCGCATTCGCGATGATCCGTTCCTTGGACGAGCTCTTTGGCAGCGGCACGTACCCGTGCTGCAGACTCCACCGCACCAGCAACTGTGCGGGAGTGCATTCATACTTCTTCGACAGCGAGACGATCATTGGGTGGCTCATGCGATAAGCGCGAGCCAGCGGCGCATATGCCTCCACCACGATACCGTTCGCCTGACAGAATGAAGTGATCTCTGTACGAGTATTGAACGGGTGCACTTCGATCTGGTTGACTGAAGGACGGATGCGAGGGTTCGATCCGAGCAGCTCCTTCAGATGCCGCACACCAAAGTTGCTCACACCGCCAGTGCGGATTTCGTTATCAAGAATCGCATCCTCAATCGCGCGCCAGCACTCCAGCCGCTTGGCTTTTCCACCATAAGGACTGTGAATGAGGAAGAGATCAATGTAACCCAGCCCTGAGGCTCTCAGAGACTGCTTGATGGACCTCCTGGTCGCATTATAGCCGTCATTAGAAGCCAACTTTGTTGTGAAGAAGATGTCTTCCCGCGTCAGTCCATTGGACTTGTTCTTCTCGTTCTCGAGGAAGGCCAGGACCGCGCGACCGACTTCCCTCTCATTGTAGTACATCTGAGCGCTATCAATTCTATTTAGTGATCCCAAAATTGAAACCTTAGTCAGCCTATTGAATTCGACAACATCCAGTCCGATCTAGCGAGTCTGAACATGATGCGGGCTAAAGTTACCCTCGATATCCGGCCTACATGATCAACAAGTCAGATCTACAACAATAGTAAGCCACACTTCCAGTTTTCTGGTGAGGGTTCTTACCTCTAGGGCCCATTTGACTGCATTCTCTGTCTCTTTTCCCGAAGTCAAATATACTCCTAGCTGGATTTGCGGCATGAAAGCACCATTTGGAAGCTATACGAGACAGGCAGGTGGGTGCGATATCAGCGACAACGGTAACTTGATCCATCATTGTTTCTCAAGAATGAGATGAGGCGGGCTTTAGGAAAGGAGCGGCAGTCCTGACCTTGATCTTCGCCGACAGGGAAAAGACGTTCTTTGGAGACGCCATGGTAGCCAATCGGACAGAAAGCGCAAGATCCGAGGCTGACGGAGGGAAGGATGGTACCGAGATTCCTCGTATCTCGATTGATAATAGTGGAAGTAATAGAAACTTTACGGGAAACCCAGAGCTCGGTGTATCTCGTCAAATGTGAATTGTTGGTGTGAGATCAACACATTCTTTGAACGACGGGCCGATGACGCCAGGTCACGGGCCGCGGAGGGGAACAAGAGTGGGGCTTTCAAGCCACAGTTCTGGCCCCCAATGCGGGAAGCGAAGCACGAGTAGAGTAGGTCAGCCTTGTTCATCCTCATCGGGATCCTTCGTCAGCACTTGACTGATCACAAGGGAGTGCATTATGAGGTCCAAATATTGAGGCTGCATAGTTCTGATGATCAGCAAATCTATTTATCCCCATTCTCGAGGCCTCTGTGGATCTGTGTGTTCGCGGTCAGCAAGGTCGTAGGATCTCGGGATCCTGCGGAAATGTGGCTGGAGCAATATAAGTGGCTGAAATGCTGTGGCTGCAGATCGAGGTATGGCGGTGTCGACTTGCATGTTCCAACTTTGAAATAGAGTGGATCCGATCCACGAGCCACAGTGGCTCAATAGTCTACTCTAGTCTCTAGTGTGCTGACGTGTGGCGGTACCCTCCACCAAGAGATGTGGCTAGTGCGCTCTAGTCAAATCCATCTATCGTGTCCCAGTCGGTGTCTCCGCTGCATCATCCCTTCTGAAACTGCCGCATCAGCCGCTTGCACGATTCACAATGCATTGCAAAGTAATTCTTTGCGTTCCCCCTTGCCTCCTCGAATGATAGCAAGAGTGTTTCCCTGCTGTGGCACATTCAGTGAACCGTCGTCTCGGGGTATCCGTCACTGGCATGGAGACCCTGCAGATGCGGGCGCCATTCCTCTTGCATGCTGCTAAAATTCCAATGCAGGTGTCAATCTTTGACAGCCCAAGTATCTTAGCCACAGCAGCGCGGATGATCCACGGGACTATTGGAAACGCGGCTCTGAGATGCGTTCGCCATCATCAGTAACACCGTACTGGGACCGTGGGGCGAGATCCGACGTGCATCAAGTTGCTGGTAGCTGTGGAGAAACGAACTAAAATCACTGTCTCGGACTGGGATATCCTGAAAATTTGTGTAAATCGGCGAAGAATCATTCTCTCATGCTCAATGTGCTTGGAGTAACGAAGTCAGGTCTCGCTATCGTTCTGCATAGGACTAGTTGAGTTTAACTCTCGCTGGATCACCTGCAATACCCTTTCCAAAAATGGTAAATAGTGGTTGAGGATCAGCAAAGATGGAGCAAGCCTTTGAAGTTTGACCTGGGATTTTTTTTTTTTTTTTTACTTCCGTCTTTCCGTTACTCTTTCCCAATTTTACGTTTCTCGGAATGTGGTCATGGGAGCATCTAACTGGTGGCTCCGCCAACATCGAGTATACTGCCCAGCACGCCCTCGGGATAAGCCGTCAAAAAAAACAATAGAGTAACAATAGAATAATTATAGGACTTTGACGACATGGCGATTTCAATTGATGCATGTACATGTAGAAGGAATTGGACAACATGCCTTTTTTTTCCTATTAGCTCTGGATATGCTAGGTATGGCGTCAGCACTCACACTGGGAAAATATATCCGCAGGAGCTGAAACGAGTGTGGCGAGTGCCGCTAGATCAGTCTGTAAGCGATCCTGTTCCTGGAGATGCGACCGTTATTCCCTGCCCTTTTGCGCTAAGAACACGTCTCATACCGAGGATCTAGCCTCCGCAAGATAAGTTTCCTCATCGGGAATAGCATTTCATCCACATGGCTTTGTACGTAGTTTAGAATTTTTGCGATTACCGGTCGGTGGCGAAAAAAAAAAGTGTGAAAAAAAAAGCTCAGCATGCATTTTCCGTAATGGGGAAAGCCGATTGGTTAATGGATGAGCAGCCATATTTAGCCAGTATCTAGACCACAGCAGACAGAGCAAATCGGATTGCGTCGACGAATGCTATGGCTGACGGAGGATGGAAAATAAGGACACCAACATGGAAACATGCTGCACTCTCTTTTACAACCAAGAAAAAAAAATATCTGCTCGTGCAGACCGCTATCCTGGTCTTTCAGCCGGTGAATACTGTGGCGACCCTTTGACCATCACCACCTGTGTGCCCTCAGAGATATGACGAAGGCAAGGAGAAAAAATTGCATTATGGATCGAACCAAATCTTGTACGCTGGTTTCCTGTGGGATAGATCGGATGGGGGCACGGGACGAGAAGTCAAAGCTAAAGTGCCAAGGGGGTCCCGCTCAATGGACGGGACGATGCCTCGTAGAGTAGAGTCCACTGTCCAGATCCAAGAAGATGTCTCTTGTCGTCCAACAAGCTTGGAGCATTTAGTGAACCGACTCCTGTCCAGACCAGATTTTCTCCCGCGGCTTCTGGGATCCTCGTGTTGAACCAATCTACCCGCTAAAAGCGCCTCAATCTGGCCCCAGTTCCTGAGATTCTGCGGTCGGAAAGCAACGCGGTTAATACTTTGTCTCCCTGTGCATGCCAGACGTTCACGGACATCAGCCCCTCGACCCAACTGCCGTCAAGGCCCCGACCGTTTGCTAGCAGCTGAAGTGGTTCATTGAACCCTGTAGATCCCACAGCAACAAGGCACCGGCGTCTCTGTTGAACACAACATGCGCGTGGCATTCACTTTTGGTTTGCTCCGTCCGCGGGCGGCGATCCATTCGTGGATACCGACTAGCCTGCTGGGGATATCCAGGTCTTCGTCACTGCTTCTCAATGCTTCCAAGAGACGGCGGGTCACCAATTAATTGTCTATTGCACACAGCAGGCGGGTTGGGGAATGCCTCAATGACACCGGGTCGTCCATGGCGTCTTTTTTTTCTCAGGACCGGGCGGACCACCCCTAAGAAACTCCATCATGTTCAAGTCCGAATTCGTCGTCGTTCTCTGGCCGTACGGAGGACTGCTAGTTATCTAGTCCTGTCAAGACAAGTTGGGGATGGACTGGAGATGATGATCATGATCTCTTCCCGGCGCGAAGTAGGGGTATAGTCCACTACGGATGGTTATCAACCTTCCAGATCGATCAGGTCGAAAAAAAAAAAAGATCGTCGAAGCAGAGGGGTTACCAAAGCTGTGGAAATGGCGAAAGCTCTGACGGCGAATCCGTAGTCGGAATTCCATCCCCTAGCCCTGTGCAAGCCACAGCTGCACGGATGATATCGATCTGGCGATGAGGCCCGATCGTCCCAGGATCCACTCGGTTGAGAAGACCGGGCGATGGGGAAGACTAGCATCATCTTTGCCATCGCTGCTTCTTTTCCCCATCAGCCTATTTGACTGGCAGCGACAGATCTACTCTAGACGGGTCTCTAGTTTGTAGAGCTAGCTAACCCGGCTCTGGCAGACCCGTTCCTGTTCTAGTTCGGACCCGAATGGCATGCACTGCAGTTCACTTCTATTCAGCTCCGCAGAGCCTGTCCTTCCTGTTAAGTCATCTATGATGCGATGGCCTAGCTTCATAAGTTCTGTTATTTCCCATTCTCACGCCCTTTTTGATCCCTCTCCCATCTCTTCTCCCCATCTCATGCGACGTCTCCTTTCCAACGTGGACCGTCGCACCTTTCCTACTCAGACGGCTTCCACTAGCAGATGCCTATGAATGACCCCCGCTCCAACAGAGGTTCACGTTTCTCAGTTGGAAATATCTTTCGTGTGTCTTCTACTCCTTCTCCACGGAATAGGCTCACTCTCCTGATCCGTCGAGGTAGGGCCTTCTTTTCGCACAAGTAACTGGCTCCCGTCCTCCTTTAAAGACCCTGGTTCCTGCTATATACAGCAATCCTCCCTCCTGTTCTCCGTCTCCGCCTGATAGTTGTGTGTACGAGCGGAAACGCTGAGACAATATCCAGCAGCAGACGTCCTGTGGACCGGCCGCAATCTCCTTCGAATCCCCGAATGAGTGCCGCTCCACCCTTCGACCCCGCGACCATGGTCGGGCTGTCGGGAGCATCTCAAGGAAGTGAGGATGCCAATTTCGACATCTTCGAATGGTATCCTCGCTATCAGAGTTGTCAGCGATACTTCTTAGACCATGCCCAACACAGCGTCCCAGTGCAGGCCCTTTCAGCATTCTTGAATATACAGTTGCCCTTCCAGAGGCTGCCAAACCCCGTCTTCAACTCTTCCGCCGCGGCCTCGTCGATATCCGCCGCTTCTCCTCTACCTCCATCTGTCTCTTTGGTCCCTTACATTCGACGGATGGTAGCAACCGGGATGGATTTTCCAGGGATCCTGCATGGCTTCTTTGGTGATGACTGGGCCACGGGCATTGGCCCCCTTCACGAGCAAGAACGTCGCAACTATCTCTTTGCGGCCAAGAGTGGTGGATGGGCGGCAGTCAAAAAGGATTACGATATACCTCCCTTGGAGACCGTCCCGTTTCTGCGTCCACTACAGGGACCCCTGGATGCCGAGATCGAGGCAGCGGAGAGGAGCTGGAGCGAATGGCTTGCGATGGAGGATTGGATGGTAGGGCCGCGGGCTCCAGATATTCTACGCGATTCATCTTCACAAGTTTCTCGATCACGAGGTGCAAGAGCATGAACGCGGTTGTCGAATTTTCTTTCCTGGACCACCTCGGACGACAGTTACAGTGGTGACCGGAGTCCGTGTGTTTAAAACGCCATCTTCGCTACGAGACGACGAGTATCTGGGATTCATCAATGGCGCTGTGCATGAGACATAATGGTTTCTTTTCTTTTCTTTTTCTTTTTCCTTTTCTTTTTCCTTTGCTTTATCATCTGAGAGACAGCATTGCGGCCTTTGCAGTATCCCTGGCGGTTACGAATTCATTATTGTGCCCATGGGATCATTTTCCACCTTTGAGCGGTTGAGAAACTACAACAGTCATTCATGAATCATTCTGTCACCCAGGTCCCCTTTTCTTAATCTTTTCCATGAAAACACTAGAGGTCACTGGGATTGCTGCCTTGATACCAAATGTCTCCGTATGATTGCCTCACACACCCCCCCAAATGACATTACGAGCGTTCTTACTGTCTCGCCTTAGAACTCCACTACGATCTGCATCGTAGTCTACTGTATCCCTTAATCCTTCTTTATGGCAGCTCTGCTCGAATGTCTGCTCTTACTTGCGCCATCCGAAGCGGAAAAATCCCGATCTGGCCCCTAGGCTGGCAAGCAGGACTGACAAATCAGCGACGACAACATAGTACTACACGTTTGTCAATGTGTTGCCGGCGTCTCCACCAATCTTCCTCGTGAGGCTCTACGCCGTTGAAACCCCGCTCAATGGCGGTTCCGTTCCCCTCCTGAATAGGTGGGAAGGGCTTTCAGCGAATCCGATGGAAGAGGCCTCACGCGGCTTCCCTGAACGGCGACACCGGTCTCCTACGGCAGCATCCCTGAGGTACTGGGTATGATCAAGATCATGATGCCCCTGATTGTTAGGAAAATATATATTTCATTTTCTTGCGTACCATGAATATTATTATTTGCCCCTGAGAGCATTTTAGAAGCGGGCCTCAACCCCTTTTCCCTTCTGCACTCCGGAGATCGTGACGAGTTTAATACCCATTGATCGTTAAAGGAATTATGTGGCTTAGCTGGCTCAGTGAAATGGGACCACTATCCAGGCCGTTAGTGAAATGGAGCAACGGTTAAAATCTCCGCCTCGTGGGCCGATCCATGCCAACAGTGTCCGGTTCCCAGCAGGCCGTTCACTGACGGTTCTACCGCACGATTCAACAGTTTCAGTGTTGGTCGATGACAGGAAATGCCTTGGGCCACTCACTGCGGATGCAGAAGGACAGCAAGAAAGAGACCTACCGGTCTCGCACCGTCTCTGAGTATAACAACCTCAATAAGGTTCGACCAATTTTGGACCTTTGTAGGCCCTGACTTCCAACTGGCGGCAAGTCGCTTGTGTTCGTTGTGCCGGTGGGGAAGAATGAAAGCCACTGCAACAGGCACGTTTTTTTTTTTTTTTTTTTTTTTTTTTTTTTTTTTTTTCCATACCATAGATTCTGCTCCAATTGAGACTTACACGTCACAGATGGTGGGGAAAAGGATGGACGTGAGGTTTCTCACGGAATGGCTCAGGGGATGTACGGATGCTCGTACCGTTCCAGGTATATGTTATTGTCAAGGGCATCCGTTATCATCGATTGTGGATTACCCATCTCTCTCTCCGCCTCTCAAACTCCAGGGTTCAACAGCTATATGTGTAATGCATGGGAACACTGACTCTGATCTATGTTAGGGGATGAACCACTGCCTGTATTGTGCGAGCTCAATCATGCTAGTTCGTGGTCTCCAGCGGTGAGGACATCACTACGAATGTCAAATGTTCTTTGTACATTACATCACCTTTCCAATGACAAAGAAGAGGCATGTCATCTACAGATTTCGCGCGACTGGAATTAGGCCAGTTCGAGTTCCTTGGCTGCTAGCCAAATGATTGACAAGACAATGATACGCTGACAAGACAGAACAGAGTGGATCGTGGGCCTCTGGGAAACTTATTTCTCTCCTACCGTCCTACGAACCTGCACCGCAGAACCAACCATCAGCATCAGAGAGCACGGTGGTCCGTGATCGGTTCCTGTTCCTCTGGATATCATCTTGATCGTCGTTCCTCTTTTGGAACCCCGCATCGTGTGGCACCATCTATTCCGGTGGAAACGGTGGCCAAAAGTCTCGTGTCGGGGCTTTCAGGAGCGCACTGTGAACACTAATCATGATGGTACGAAAAGTGGATGATATCCTGCTGATAATCTACAGGCCGTTCACACAAGGGCCTTGATCAACGACGTCGCGGAAGGGGCCATCTAAGGAAGCAAAAGGCATGAGTCGAGCCCTATGAGAAGTGCAGTGACAGAATCAAGAAATAGGCGTCTATCGACGGCACGTAGGGGCCGGCTGCGCTGGAGAAATTGAGATCCTTCCAGCGGGGATTTGGCCGCTTTTGGTAATCCTTCCAAGAACGGAGACGGACGAACGCACAGCACCCGCTTCGGCCGTGCGGCTTACCCTCGTTTCTAGAGTAAGCTTCTCTGTGGATTCTGAAATGACAAAGAACCGGAGGGGAAGGGAGCTGGCCTCCAAGTAAACCCTTGGTATTAGAGGTAGAGTCGTGAACTTGCTCTAGCGTAACCGTTAGGACGTCAGAGAGAGGCGGCAGTGTCCTACACATTCTCGATTGATCGATTTTTTTGAGCATATTAATGATACTGCGTTCCTGATTCCTCTTAGGGTCACGCATAGACATAGTAACGTCTTCAGGGTGGGATACACCAGCCGTGTTTCCATGGGAATCTCACCCGAACGACAAGGGCTTGAAGTACGGAAGTATGGATACCATTTCAATTGACAGGGCAAGTGGTCATAATGCCACTGTAAGCACTTGGGCTACTGCGTTGAGCCTGATCTTATATTATTTGACTTCTGCTAAGTGGGTAAATGGCACATCTACACCTTTACATTCAGTGAGATCGTTGGCCCGTAATGGCCAGCCAATTTCGTTTAAGAATACACCACAGCTCAAGCGTCATTGGAAAGTTTCCTAATCTCATTGACATCTCGCCAAGACTCTCATCATGGCTTTTTATTAGTTCACACCATGTGCAGATCCTCAGATGTGAACAGAGACTGCGAGGACGGCAGACGGATCTACTCGAGCTCTCTTACTTACCACTGGCACATCCCTTGTTTAGTAGTCAATGGGGATCTATGCACACTTACAATAAGCCAAGCCTTTAACCGAGTAACCTTATGTGACTTCTGAAAAAGAAAAAAAAAAGTATAAGCCACGCTGATCGACATGTTCGAACTTAAAAGGCATAGTGACTATCTAAGTTCATGTGGCAAGGAACTTCCTTGAAGGCTGAGAGATCGGATCGAGATCCAAGCGGGAAGCGGACTGCATCTTATGTAATATAATCACGTGATACGATCACGGATTCACTCAGCTCCAACGGTCCAAACAGACGGACGCCTAGGCAGTTGATGTATGCGTTTTGGAGTTGGATTTTTCATTGCCCCATATCTGACCTAGTATCGGGACAGTGGGCTTGTTACGCCATAGAATCTGCAGTGGTCTATATTTGATGATCTCTCGATGAGGCTTTCAGGGTCTTGAACCAAAAAACAAAAACTCGAGATTTCAATAATAGCATGCTCGTTCTCAGCAAATGGGAACCGCGGTGGAACAATGGAGGAAACTCCTCCACCAATGTCTAATACAAAGGATCGACGCCAATGAATTCAAGAGTCTCTCAAAGCTCTTATTGCGTCGTTCTCCACTACCTGAGGCCACTTTGCTGGATGTGGTTCTCGAGTCCCGGACCGTCACTGATGTCCAATGGGACCCGCTACTGCCCCTGTACGTGGACACACTGGCTAAATTAGGACATGTCAAAATATCGACGGTCTTATCTTCTCTGTTGAAGTATTCGACTATTGTCGACAAGCCCGGGAGTCCCACGGCGGCCGGGGGGGAGAGGAAGAAGGGGCGGAAAGTGTCTTCGTCCCTCATGACTGATATTCGGGTCGTTCAGGATGCGATGATGTCGATTTCCGCTGGATTTGCCCCGAAGACTGCTGCAGAGGCTGTTAATATCTTCTCTGCTGTTGCGGAGTGGATTATTGCTGTTGTCGCATGGCATGATCGCAATGTGGATGAGCAGCATCAGACGGGTGGCCTGATGAACTCGCCCGATGCAATGACGCTGTTTGAGTCGTTAGGGATCCTACTTGCCGCTCTGTCTGTGACGGAGAAGGCGTTGGAAGCGCTTGCTATGGGAAGCTCTGAAGGTAACGTCATTCAAAACTATACAGTACCCTGTCTTGGGAGGATTTATGCTTACATTCGTATAGCTTGGAAAGTGAAACTGGGACAGGCTCTCTTAGCGTACCTTCCTCTCTGTGCTGGGGTGTCGCTGCCCCTGCGGAACCGGCTGGATAGCTTGCAGAAAGAGTTCAATCTCTATGGCGAGTCTGCGTCCAAGTCTCTGGAAGTGTCGATGATGGACGGCGTCAATGTGAATGCGCTTCAATTCGAAGCTTCTGTGATCGAGGGACCGGTGGTTAACTCACGAGCAGGGTTGTATATCTGTATCAATGCTATGGTAAGTGCTAATCTACACGTGATTCTAATATGTTTACTAACAGAGTGCAGCTTGTAGGACGTCCACTCGTCGACGATAGCATGTTGATCAATTATCTTACGAACCGCTATGGGGTAAGTACATCGGATTCTTTGTTATCTACCGTGTTTCAGTATTGATAATAGTATCCCAGGGCCATCATGGAGTGCTCGTTGAAGAACTCATCACGGCGGCATTTGATGTGCTCTCCAACGCGATGTACCGAAACGAATCCAGTCGGACAATGTTCGTGTTTCGATCTTTTCTCGTTAACAAGCTGCCATCCTTCTTCGCCAGTATGTCGGCAGCGTCAATGGAGCCCATCCCTATGGAGCTCTGCATCAGCAACGCCTTGAACCGGGTCGACCCCAATGCATTCCCGTCATTTTCCCAGATGTTCGCCATGCAGGGGAATACGGTCCTCTCTGATGTGCGGCAGGAATTCTTATTTGCCTGCGCCACGCACAAGCTCATTCCTGAATCGAGTATTGAGCGCCTGCTAGGAGAAAATCCCATGCAGACTCTTTCAGCAAGTGGTCAATACGTCAAAGACGACCTTGTTTCTCAGATAAATGCTAGTCCGGAGCGAGCGGAACATCTGATCAATGAGATCGAATCGATGGAAGGGAATGCAGGCGCGATAGTTGCTGGGATAACAGAGGTAATAGCGCCAATTCATCGAGAACATGGGTGTTATTAACATAGCGCTAGGTCATGCACAATCTCTGCAATCAGAAAGAGACAATGACGTTGAAAACGATCTGCAACTCCCTGTCCCGTAGGCCTCAGGCACTCGATGTTATTCTTCTCTTCCGCAGTCCGAAGACGGTATTGCAGCCTCTATGTGCCCTACTGGATGCGTGGCACTGGGATGAGGACCAAGGTGAGAATATACGAAACCATCCTAGTATGAATTAAATTAATACAATCTATTAGGTGAGAACCAACCTGTCTATGATGAATTCGGAAGTATCCTCCTGCTGGTCCTAGCTTTCAAGCATCGATACAAGTTGAGCCAGTATGACCTTGGAATCTCGGGCAATAATTCGTTCGTGTTGACGCTCCTGGATCGAGGCTCTTGTAGCCAGAAACTCGACGATCTGAGCGAGTCTCAGCATAAAAACTTGGGTGCTTGGATTTCGGCTCTTTTCATCGCTGAGGGAATAACCGAAGAGTCAATGTCGTCATGTAGTCCTCAGGAATTCTATCTTCTTGTTGCTACTTTATTTAACCAAAGCTTGGGCGCATGTGAGGCTGGGAAGCTGGAGTTTGATACTTTGAAGGGAGGATTCGAATGTAAGTATACTCTCCGTGGTTTACATTATACTGTTGCTGACGGTTACAGATCTGCTAGAGCCATTCCTCCTTCCATCCCTGGTCGTGGCTCTGACATGGCTGGGAAACTATATTTGGGAGTCAGAGAGTGACCCAACAATTCCGTTGAAGGTTCTGCACTCCCTCGTGAAGCCAAGTTCGATATCGGGAGAAGCACAGGCCATTCATCGGACAGTCTTACAGATCACGGCACGAACCTTGGAAGAACAGCTGAAAGACGTCCGCACTCGACAGCCCTCTCGATCAGATATCAAGCCCATCCTTGATGGTCTCGAGCCTTATATGTCTTTCCAACGCACCGGAAGCTGCCATCGATCCGAACTCGAAGGCTGGATGACACATTCTGGCGGCGGTCTGCTGGGCAGCATCAGAAACACTTTCCAGTCTCTCGTTCTGTGGAGCACAAATCCTGAAATAAGCATGACGCCTCATTCATATACACATCGCCAGATCTTAGCCGGGGTTCGAATTCTGGGTGCCTCCAGAGTACTTCCAACCCTGATCGAAGAATTGAAGTTACAGACGGAAGCCGGCAGCGGCGACTTGGCACTTGACGTCGCAGCAACTCTCGTGTGCTCTCCCATTTCGGAATCCTTCGCTGTCGATCAAAGCTATTATCATCCGATTGATCCCAGCAAGGATGCCTTTCCTCGATGCCCTATACTTACTCTTCGAGACGCCCTCATCATCCAGCATGAAGATGTCCCCAAGATATCGGAGAAGGATCCCTTGCGTGCGGAGGTTATCGTACGGCTGTACCGCCGTGTGAATAATCTGATGGCACCTCCTTCCCAAGTAACGAACCTCGATGTTAGCAATTTAATCCAGAATATGAACCTGGATGGTGTTGGTGAACACGGGCAGATGGGCCTGGGTCCCGGAGAGCATGGGGTTGGTCAAGGAGTAGGGGATGAAGATCCGGACAACATCAATCAGATGCTTAATGAAGCTGCGGCCGCCGCCGCCGCTGGGGTCGACAGTGGTGTTGGCCAAGGCATGGGCCTCGATGGTACGGGAGCTGGTCTCACGGATATCGATGACATGCTGAATAGCGCTGATATGGGAGTGGGTAATCCGGAGTTTCTTGATTTAGATATGGAAGGGATGTTTTAGTAAAATGCCTTAAATGATTGCTGATCGCGTCTAGCTCAGTGGCTACAATGTTTTATATATTGATATACTACTTTTTGAATGTCATAATATGATAAAATTTCTATATATGATTCATTCGTTCAACATTTCCACTGGAACCACACCAATTTTATAGCAGTGAATGAGCTTGTTAAGGATCAAACTATTACTCTTACAGCATGCCAAGGTATCACGTTAATCATAATCGCCATCCAAAAGTTCCCAGCGCAAGCTCATCGAGTCTGATTTCACACGGTGAAATCTTTTGAAGCCTCCCTATTGGACATGAGCGCTTCTAAACACTTACCAGCTGACAAAGATAACTTACCTCCGACTCTCCACATCACATCCTAACCTCCCGAAGCCATTTACAGGTTCCCAGCAGACTCAACCCCTTGCTTTCCAGGGTGACTGCCCTGATCTTTTCCATTCACAACTAGATACAACCCTTACATCAGCATATTGATTCCATAGTCGTCCATCATTCTCGAACTCCATCACATAGAGATAAAGAATCCGGAAAAAAGAACCCGAAACTCACCATCATCATTCAACTTCCCCACTAAGTTATCAATACCGGAATTCTTCAGATCGACAGGCAAGACGCCACTCGCGATTCCAACTACTTGAGAGAGAGGGTTTTGGCGCGATACGATCTTCTTCTCGTTCTCGTGCGCGGCGGGGATGGGAGCAGCGATGGAAATGCCGATGAGGGCGGAGAGGATGAGAATAGGATTGAACTTCATTTTGGGTGCAGTTTTGGTTTTGGGGACAGAATGTGTGCCTGTCCTTTGAGTGAGATGTTCTGGATGAGGTTGTCGTAGAGGATGATGGGAGGATTAAATTATAATTATTAGGTAGGGAGGGCGATGGGAGTTTGTGATAGATGCAGAAGGTTAAAAAAAAATTCCAGAATGGGGCTTAAATCTACGACGCGTCGTAAGGAGGGAGCATACGAAGACGCGAAAACTATGTCATTTACTCTTTTACTAGCTTGATATGGTGGTTGGGAAGTACGTAGGTCATATCCTGAATTGGTAATTGCACGCCTTAGTGAAGCTGGTACGGAATGTTTGGACTACATTCCTTCCAATTCTGATCTTAATAGATCCACGTTTCTATATCACTAGAAGGTCGATGGCTAATGACGATAATTCTCTAGGTAGGGGTAAATAGGTAGATGATTTTCTGACTGGAGCTAGCATTAGTAGGGAATTCTTCGAGGAGGTAGGGAGAGTACTAGGAGGGAAGGGAGAAAAAGGGAATGGAATGCGGAAAAAGATCCCTTACACGACAGAACATATACAATCATGTACACGCATTTGAAAATTACATCTTTGGATCTATGTTTGTCCTACCTGGATATAGTAGTAGTAGTAGTAGTAGTAGTAGTAGTAGTATTCTTAACCTGATGTAGCTGCTCTACCTGGATATAGTCTGTTTGGTGTTCAAAACTTGTCGCATATTTCAGACCTATCGTTGTATACCATCAGGTGAGATCACCTAAATATCAAGATCAAATAATATTGCACTAAAACAGTTCAAGATTCGTAGGTTGAATAACGAAATGGGATATATTACATCGAATGGGTATTATGCTGAGTGAACTTGTCTGTCATCTCCGGTGTTCGTCTGCAGACGTTGGGCCTTAGACATCCATAGCTGACAGGATCTTACGAAATCACCACAACAAGTTTATAGAGATTAATGAAGTCAAGCAACTTATATTTCGCCCATCCCAATAAATTATATATTTCGGTTTCTGTTAAAGTTGATTGATAAACCCTTGATCTACTAGCCCTATAGGCGTGATGTTGTGGGCCAAGCTACCATTCGTCGCACATTCCCTAATTCCGACGACAAGAACTTCAACACGGCGATGTAAGCACAATGAGCTATTCTTAATGTCTCCATAATGGGAGATAACCACAAATTACGAGGTTGGCTTGATTGTATTCCATCCCGCATTATAACTTAGCCGAAGCCTATTTTGTACGACACACCCATATTCCGCAAAAAGTATATGCGCATAATCATGGGCTAATGGCGCAACGGTAGCGGTATGTTCACACATATAATTGATCATAAATTCAAAATTCTAATTCTTCTCTTAGCGTTCGACTCCAGATCGAGAGGTTGTTGGTTCAAATCCTGCTTGGCTCAAATTTCTTTTTTTGATGGTCGTTCAAACGAGGAATTGGCGACATTGACCTCTTATCTCAGAGAGATGTCAGGTAAGTGAGAGTATACGCATGATAGGCTCTCAGGTGGGCGTCTAGACTGCAAATGCCTGTGTGGTCTGCCTAGAGTACTGCTGTGTTCCTGATGGGGTCCAGAATCCTCGGGGCAAGGAATAAAACAGACAAACAGAAAGTGCACTGGAAGATGTGATCTGTGAGGTCAACGGCAGAATTGATATAAGAACCCTAGCCCATGTACGCGACTCTCGAAATGATAGCACTCTTTTTGCGAATAAGTGGCAACCTGGGAAGGAGTCATTGGATAGGGACACGTAACGTGGCCCTTCCACTGACCTTCTTGGGGGAAGTAGATTCTATAAAAATGCCCGAAACTTATTGATTCAATAGAACGATCAGGTGATCTGTATTTGGTGAAGCATGCACGTAAGTTCGTAGGCCAGCAACGATCTTCTGAACATTTGGAGAAAACCTGTGTTAATTCTTCCGATTTTGACTTTAATAGTCAAGTAAGCACAAAGTTTACACATGCCTCGATACTTGATCAGGACCTGGAATACAACGCCATTCTGTGTAATGCATGCAAGCCAAATCATCATCCCTTGCATGACCTTGATATCCCTCCGGAAAGTTGATATATCTCGTGTTGTGGACCAAGGCAGCCGAGCTAGGTTGTCGTGGCGTGAAAGAGGGACTCGATGTGAATTGTGTGGATTGAACGGTGGGGTGGCGGGGCTTCAAATGATTAATGGCTCCGCCAACTTTTCTCATCTGACACTTCTTTTCCTTACGTCTGTCAAATGCGTAAGGTTTTTCCGAATGGTCTCACGTGGTGCCAGTATCAGAGAAGCTCGTGATGAATGGGTCTTGCATTTGTTTGCCACAGTGGGAGTCTTGGACAGTTGATAATCCTTGATTATACCATATGAGGCCATATTGAGCCCAGTATCTGAATAGTCAGTGATTAACGACAGGAACAATGGTCTGCATGTGCTTCGGAAATGACAAAATAGATTGAATCTCTGAAAGTAAGATCGTTGAAGGACTACCGTGCGTTAGCTTCTTCAATATGAACATGCGAAAGATCCCGAAAAAAAAGATCCGAAGACTTGGGCAGGAATAACAGCGAACTTCGTCATTGGTGAGTCGGGCCACGTCGTAAGATCCCTTTACGGAATCCGCGTCCCACTTTTGAACCTTGTTCGATATATGGTGGATCATATCTAAGATGGCTTCAATGTCTCAGATACCGGACAATCGCCGAGGCATATCGATATGCTGATGAATGAATAGCACAAATTCAAGCTAGTGCATGAAAGTTTGCTAATTAAAACGGTCAAAAGCCTCCTTGTCAACCCGTGTCAGAAAGGACGCTTGTTAGATGCAGATGTGAAGCTGATGGAAACTTTAAGAAGTCAATATCTGGAGTGTTAAGGTGGTCCGTCGTGTGACCTACGTACACCAATATCTGCGTTCCATGAGATGTTTCAAACTAGCAATTAGGGTACCAGATTCTGGGTGCTGCCTTGATAATTCTGGCCGCCTCGTTCCAGTAACCAGCCAGACTCGACGGGAATGATGCGTAGTGAGAATTGAACAAAGTTTCGGGAGCTTCCGGCGGTCCCAGAAAGTCAACAACGGCAAACTTTCACCATGATCCAGGGATTCAGTAGCTGGCGATCCGTGCAGTCCTTCTGAGGGCCACAGCGGCGCCCCTGAGCTCATTTCGGAACCCGGCGACTGATTGGACCGGTACACCTATCGCCATTTTTCTCCGGGTGGTGTCAGACCGAGCAGATGATGGTTGGGACTCAGGAACCCGACGATTGTGAGTGAATGTGCCTTGACCCGGATCACTGGGAGAAGAAAAGTAAGAGCACGTGCAGGGATCGATCGAGATAACCACATGGCCGGAGACGCTTGTCCAGATGTGTACACATCTGTGTACATCAAATGACATATTTACTGTCCTGTAAGCTATTCCTATAATGGAGACCAGGACCCGCGTGAGCGCGGAATCGGTTGAGCTTTTGGCCCCCTATTCATTTGACCCTGGAAATCAAATAAATGACCGAATAGCTACGATCGTACATTTGTTGCTCAGTGGATCTCCTGGCTGTTGGAAGTCTTGCTGTTTTGGCAAAGATTAATATCGGAACGGAAGGCTTGGGCATATGCGGGAAATGACTGACCAAATAAAGTTGACCCCTTTTAACCCGTCTATGACTAGCCGAATTCAACTTGTCAGAGGCTCTTCCGTTTACGTAGATGATTGTCCCTCAAAGAGTAGCTGGTAAATTCTCCATTATTATGAACGCAAAGCATACCCCCACACGGAGTAGACTACGGAGTAGAGAAAGACGTTACGTATGGTGGGTGCACTGAGGGTTGTTCATGGTTAGTGTCGCATAGCCGTCGAATTTTGATACATCTTTCGCAATAGCTTTCAGCCGCGAGGTCGATTGCGGACGGAAAGAGAAATGGAGGTACCCATGTTTCTGGTGGTTATGAGAACGTCTGACTCGAACAGATAATTATTTCGCGATGGCATACGTGAGATTTTAGAGGTAACACGCGCCTTTGGTGAGTAAGCTGCCTTAAGATCGGAGGGTGGACTAGCCATCGTACTCGCTGGAAAGTTGTATAGCTAGAATTTGGGTCACTCTTCAGTTGACAATGTTCTTATAAGCCGTTTCTAATATCCATAGTCTAAGAACCGACTAACTTACAGTTCAGCTAACAAAAATAGATGCACCACTGATTCTTGTGGCTTTCCTGCGTCCTCAAGATTAGCGCCCACGATATACTGTAATTGAACTTCTTAGTCGTTGCCGCAGTGCTACATACGTCAGCAAGCACCCATTCACCGTAAGCCAACTATGATAAAAAAAATAGTCGAGCTTTTAATCTAAGAAGGGAAGGTTAATGGACGACAATCTTGTGAGCACCTACATGAAAGATGTCTAGGCACAAATCACGCCTTTTCTGAGGAGTAACTCGCGCATGAATAATGTCCTAGTAAATTCAGTAGCGCTCGATACCAGCTCGTCTTCCTTCCCGATTAGGTACGCGATGATTCTAAGCCGCCCATGGTATTATCTTGAAGATATTTCCATATAAGGAACCTGAACCTTCGGCGTACCACGGCCAATATTTCGTTGCCGACTGGTTGCACCGAGTGTACTGTAAGCAAAAGTATCTGGACATAGTCCTGTGCGTTGACTGCCTTCGCGAGTCGTGATCAGTGGGATCATTGGCAGTGACACGGTCATTTCGCACGTTCAGAACCGAGCCGCTTTGATGTTTTCCGAGGCGGGCCGTGTCCGAGAGAATCGTTCACGTCGCTAGCCACCCTCGTGGAGTACTTTTAAATCATGATCACTTCATGATTCCCTCTCACCAGGAGCAAGACCAGGTGAGGGCAAATCTCAAAGCACCGATATAGTACTTTGTATCTGCGTTTCCATAGAGACCGAGTGGCCATATCTAGCTTCATAGGGCGATCCCAGAACGCTGTATGCGGTATCTGATAAGGCTGTCTTTCTCTGAGGCGGTCTGAGTTCCAGTTCCTGACATCTTGCGTAACATTGAATCCATGAGCTGAACGTGTGGATCCCGGTGCGATGTAATCGTGAACAGTACTCTAGACTAGACTCGAGAGAATTGTTCATCGTGTGGAACTTGATGCTTGAGGGATGCTTGTATCGGACAAATCCTGTCGTTCAGTGAGCCCCACAATCTGTGCGCGTATTGCCTCTCTGTCCGTGCGAGCGTGAATGCACTCAGAATTTACCCGCAGATGGTCACGACCGGGTATGGATAATGTGATATAATGTGATATTACTCGACGCTCAAGAGGTAGCTAGAGAATAGCGTGAGGGTTATAATCTGTGATTGAACACATCTAGGTTAAACACGTGTTGTCCTGTTCTCCTGCAGTCTCCCGCCATTGATTTCTCGGAGATAACCTACGATATCACTCGAGATATATCGGGAATAATAATAAGTGCACTAGAAAACCTACCGATCTCTGACTCCAAGTCGCATTTGTAATCGCTGACACGCATTTACTCCGTAGACGCCATCGAGATAATGAAGCGGTGACGTCGACGTGTATGATACAGCATGCATCTTTCCGATAATGCGGGACAATCCCGCGTCGGCCGGAGAGCGTGGACCTTGGCTCGACCCTTCGAGGTTATCCAGCAAACTTTCTGTTGTGCTCCATCAACGTTCAGGCCGTCTGTTGGCTAAAACAGCTGTGGATCGGGATCGACTCGGCAGCGTTGGTTTAGTCACCCGTTGCTGGATTCGCCTTTGCCCTCTTCCGCACTTGCCTCATCGCTAGTCTGAACCTTGAACCCTAGGTGTTGCCGCGGAGTATAGGAGTCGTAGTTATCTTGACTGGCTAGCACGAGGATCGTCGCATGGCCCTGTTTGAGTTTCCACTTCTGATCTGGTTCCTGGAAGTGGCGGACCTGGGAATACAGGCGATCTTGAAAACGGGCGCTTTACCCCTATATGTTTGGCTTGAAGATCGGCTGTGACGATGCTGAAAAGAGACCCAAGAGGCACACGTACAGAGCACGCAGCATTACTCAACACGTGCTTCTACCCTTACCGGCAGTAGTAACCGGCTAGTAGAAAAAGTCCGCTTAAGGCCCAGAGTACTCCGTACCTAGTTCGTACCACATCAGATACTAGATGGTCATAGACAGCAGCCGTTCTTTGGTGAGGGTGAAGGAGAAATACAGAGCACGGAGCGCGGGTTATTAGGAGACTCTCCTCCCGAGACGGGAAATTGTAACCCAGCTCTCATGTCAGTAGGATCTGATCTTCAGCAAGCCACAGTAGGGTACGGTATACTAAAAGCCTTTCATGCAGTGTTAGTCACAAACAGTCCCTGTGCTTACGAGCTAGGGTACAGTCTGGATCTCCGATTCCCTGTGCTATACTCACCTCAGAAAGGTCGATCGTCACAGGTAGATTGGATGTAGGACCGAATTTGTATGTTGGATATTGTAAACCAGACTGTTCATTCTGGGTAGCGGCAGATTCGCAGACATCAAAGCCGTAGATGACATCGTTGGTTTAGTGCGTCATCTCGTTGGGTATTAGCCAAGTATCGAATACATACTAGACCCCGCTGTGACTAAATAAGGCATATGCACATGTACCCGTAAGAAGGAAATAATATTCCTCGGCTATTGCTACTCCATATACCGATGTCTTACTTCGAATTGCGAAGGTATCATTGTCGGGAACTTGAGCATACGTGCTTGGGATCCATCCTCTAGTCCGATGAGAGGCTGGTGGAAGGATTATCGACTCCATATTAGACTGAATCACGGGGTTTAAGGCAATGCAGATTTGCCGAACCCCAGAGCTTAAATATGAAGCCAGTGGGTCCTAAAGGTAGATACGTAGTCCCTGCGTTGACGCGGTTTTCGTCCTGCACCTGGTATGTGGAGAGTCCCCGCCACTCGGGTGCATGCAAGAGTTCGCATGATTGAAAATTATAAGTGGAAAAAAGAGAGAGGAACCATGAATGGCTAATTTCTGAATTTGACTCGATCCTGCAGGCGGCTGGGTTCCTTATGACTGGATCATTATATGTGTTTATTTTTCGTCCCTCGAACCCAAGTCCGTGTCACCTCGGACTCAACATGCACAATGCGATACAGAAGAACTGATGACGGAATTAGATACCGCAGTATGTCAGTCTTGTGCATTATCTGAGATTTGAGTTAGCACGTTTGATCCTCGCAGGTTTGTCTAGGTCAAAGTGGTCAATAATGATTGCGTCCTAAGTGCCATGTGTAGCCTAAATATCGATAGTAACGTGCGGTGATCGGGAAGCGAAAGCCAGATCTGTGCGAGGTCAGACGCAGATCCTTAGTTGTAATTAATTCTCCGCTCGCCACTACAGGAAGATCTGACATCTGCCGTCTATCTGTCATTGTCCTTCCAGGAATTTGCGACGCATAATTGTCTCGAATGCGTGGAATCCTAGCCAGATATCATATGTAGTCTAGGCTATAGCCTGCTACAGATTTGGCTCAGGGTCGTCGAGAATACCAGGGAACCTCCTATGCCAAAATACTGGCGTAG
Organism: Paecilomyces niveus; assembly: GCA_003116535.1. NCBI lineage: Eukaryota > Fungi > Ascomycota > Eurotiomycetes > Eurotiales > Thermoascaceae > Paecilomyces > Paecilomyces niveus. The sequence continues at coordinate 344,125 of QEIL01000001.1, forward strand.
GACGCAAGATTCAATGGCTGCTGAGGGAAGCATCGCAATTAGGAAGAACCCCAGAGTCCTTGTCATTGCAGTGCTCTGATAACGGTCCTGCAGCCTTGTCTGAACTCCGGAGTAGAACAATAATACGGACGGGTAATAATAATACACCGCCGTACAGAATAAATATCTCGGGGACCTCCTGAACGGTCCGACCCATGTCGATTATTAGGCTTTTCGGAGGTGTCTGGTGGGTCAATGGCGCCTAGGCCTGGGCCATGGTTCATCCTCCCAGGATCCGTTGTGATGTCCACTGTTTTGGTCGCTTAACGTGCTAGGTTTACCCCTCCTAAAGCTTCGTGCCTTTGCCTCAGCAACCGTATCGTGATGCGCTGAGTTGCTCTCGAGGGACAGTTGTCGCAACTTCGATCAGCGCGAATGATTTCCCATTTTGCGTCATAAAACTGAGAAGCTTCTCAAGTCAGGCACGATCGCTGAGTCAGTTATATGTACTGCACTCCGTATTGTCCCCAATTCGTGCGCATCCTTGAAAAAAATTTCTTTTTCCTAGGGCTTCGTGAGGACGACATCGCCTCAATTCTTCCGGCCGACGGACGACAAATAAAAAAACGGAAAAGCAAAAAAGTGAAGGGAATGAAGATACAGGATTGGGCATGAATACTGTCGCGGCAAAGGAAAAAAAAAAAGAAAGTTAATGCCAGTGACAAGACTGCATTAGAAGAGTATACTCCTGCAGGGACAATATAGGAGCGTCACTTTGGACGGCGTGATACACAACAATCATAGACTCCCAATTCCCAAGAAGAGCACACCTGGGCTGTTCAGCGTCGTAGATCGCATCCACTGCGACCCAATATTCTATCATCTGCTCAAGGGGGCCGTCACAAGGACCATCGTGCTGCTAGTTGCCCTCTAGCGCTATGACCCGCTCGTCGACGATATCCCAGTCGCTCCTAGACTCGGGGAGGCGCAAGCTGGAGCCCTGTTCCCTGTTGACGGTTTATAGCACAAGCCAAGGGTGGAGAACAGAGAGACGGAGGCTGAAGAACAACCACAGCTCCAGTCTTGACGCTTCCTGGCGTGACCGTGCGGGATAGAATTATGGGGCGGACGCTGTCGCTTGCCTCGTCACCCCCATGGCAGGGGCTGGAACAGTTAGAACTCGAACCGTTCAGGGAGCCGTTTTCTTTCACGGGCCAACTGTCATTTCTGTCTTGGCTCTAGTCAGTAGTAGTGTCGTCGTGGGGGAACCACAAGTCTGGGAAGAGTACGGAGAAGAGTAAGAGTAAAGCAATTAACTTAGGTAGCTCACGGCCCGGACATCAGAAGACGCTCCACGAGTCCCCAACTTGTCTCTCCTTCTCTTATCGTCCGTCTTGTACTCTTACAGTAGATCACCACCATCTTCGTGGGGTCTTTCTTATTTCTTAATCATATCGTATTTCCCAAGATCTTATCCATTGCTGCCGGTGGCAAGCGTTCGTCGCGAGTTCGTCGACCGTTCATTCCTCCCTTCTCAGCCCCCTTCTGGTGGCCCTTGCGTATACCCTCATTCGCCTCAAGCCTTGCGAGCGCCGCCTATCTTTCACCATTCTTTCGTCATTGAGTTTTGACTCGAGGACTCTTTCCTTGCTCCAGTTCGTCTGTGCACGGCTTAACTGAGGGGCAACAAACACGTTCCTTTATCCGCTGGAATAGGTCGGTCCTTTACGTCTAGAATCATAACGCGATCGAAAAACATTGCCGGGCGACATCGTCTCATTTCGCTGGCATTTCGTCTTCTACAAGGTCCGTCATTTGGATCGCATCCAAAAAAAGGAAAGAGTTATCGGTTCTGGATTAAACCCATTTGATCAAAAGCGCTTGGTTTAACTTGCCAGAAGCATTGGCGCAAGTATAGATACACGGGTAGGTCTCAGCGGCGTCGCGCTCCAACATTCCTTATCCCCTCCACCCCTAGTCAGGACATTCCCCTCTTAGTGGTGGTGTGGTCCCCTACTGCTGACCACCACATTGTGATGAGGGTTATCTAATTATGGAAGACCGTGCCACTGATGTGTATGCAGGGCAGCAACATTAATCGCATGAAGCCCCATCTCCACGGTCGTTGACTCGAAGTTGAGACTTTACCTCCGACCTACACCAAACTATCAGCCAAGTCTGACACAACGTTTGCGGGGCGATCCATAGATAGTTGTCTTTCGCAGAGGTTCTTGCTTGAGAATGTTTGTTTAGTTCTCTCGTGCGTAACCCTGAGGTCAATGACCACCACGTCCAGCATTGGCGATCGGACAATCAGGCATTGCAAACGTGAAGAGAGCATGGAAAATACGCAATCAGACATTGCTCCGTTGAATATTGTGAAGGGCAAAGCTGGCCCGCAGGCTCCTCATCTCTCATCCTCGACATCTACACATTACGACGACAACGGCGTCCGCCGACAAGGAGAACGCTTCCAGATGAGTCCGCCATTGACACCGCACGACTCCATGGAGGAGTCCAAGGAACCGGCTGGGACGGATAGGGCAGTTTTTCATAATTATCTGCGCGCATTCTACCCGTTTCACCCTTCCGGTTCTGTTTCACCCTCAACAGTCACCCTTCCTTTGGACCAGGGCGATATTATTCTAGTTCATTCAGTCCATATAAACGGCTGGGCTGACGGGACATTACTTGAAAATGGAGCAAGAGGATGGCTCCCAACCAACTACTGCGAAGCATACGACCAGCTTCCTATGCGACCGCTCTTGAAAGCGTTGACGGATTTCTGGGACATCATACGAGGCGGTTGTGGATCTGACTTGAAGGATTTTGGCAACCAAGACTTGATGAGAGGTCTAGTCGCTGGCGTTAGGTTTCTGCTGGTAAGTTTCTGGTATACGTTAGAAGCGGTGGTGTTTGTATTGACTCCTGTAGGAAAAAGCCGAATGTCTTACGAGGGATTCTCCCTTGATCCAGAGATACGAGAGATTGCGCAGGAATCGCAAAGCATTACTCTCCGAACTGTCATCTCTGGTGAAGATTGCTAAGAAGCTTCAAGATGTCGCTAATGGCGCTCCTCTGGATGATACCTTAGAGAACATCTTGGATGAAATGCTTCTCAAGGCGTTCAAAACCGTAACAAGAGGAGTTCGATTCCTGGATGTTTGGAACGAAGAAGTTGGCCTCAACAGGGCTATGGAGGAACTGGAGCAACCTGGCGACTCACGTTATGATGAGCCATTAACACCTCCATCGGAGACCTTCTCGTTTGCAGTGAAGGGTAATCAAACCATAGCGTCTATTTCCGATAGAAGCGAGTCCAGAGATCTCAACCGAAGTCGTTTGAATGTCAGCCGGACCTCCTCAGCGCGTACCGACATGTATGATTTCCAACCCCGTCCCGTTTCAGTCCAGACCAAGAGAGTCTCTGTCTCTCATCGGGTCTCGTATAGTGGACAATCCGCAGCTACGCGGAACGCGAATCTCGCCTCTGAACGGCTTGGAGCAGCGTACGATGGTTTCCTTGGAGTGCTTGGATCGTTCATTGGATTGCATCTGCAGTCACGTTCCTCTACAGAACTCATCCTGACGACTCAGCAGTCTGTACAGTCTTGCAGGGCTCTGCTGTCTGTTGTGGAGGCCATATGTGAACATGATCTTCACCGGTCGGAATTGCTAGAAGAGGCCAAAGAGACGATGTATGAGAGGATAACAGAACTGGTACACGCAGCTCGGGATACCTTTCGCCCTGCAAATGCTGCAGACGATGAGATAGTATTCATGCCAGATGAAGGGAAGAGGCTTGTTGACGCTGCTACGGACTGCGTCAGGGGTGCCGGTAACTGTGTGGCGAAGGCGCGCCTCGTCCTCGAACAGATGGGTGATTTCGAACTCGAACCTATTGGACAGGGGTCCTCATCACTAAACTCTGAACTTCCTGATATGAGCACTACGCAGCCAGATCAGGACGAGATCGAAGCGGACACTGAAAGACCACATGAGCCGTCCATGCGTCTGCCACTGCCGCCGCTGCGGATTCCAAACGGAGAGCTTACACCAACCACTCCTAGCCTGACCGATGGGACTACGCCGTCTTCCTTCCACTCGAGATTGATGACAGACAGTCCAGCTAATACTGATCAACGATCCTCACACTATTCAGCAGCAGCTCCATACTCCGGCGTCGAAACCCATGTTGTTCCGGCCGAGGCCACTCCTGATACCCCTTACCAGGACAACACGACTAAGTCTAAGGCGCAGGAAGGCTACGGGTTTGAAAGCAGATGTGTCACAAGCACGGGAAGCAACCTCACGTACAACAGCAATGTCCGTGATTCAGAAATGAGCGGCGTGTCCCAGACGTCGACTCGAGCAACCTCTCCCGATATTAACAGCCAACATCAGGCACCGTCATTGAAGGGCAGTCTTAGCCATTCAACGCTCGCAGAAGAGAGTGACGATACAGAGGCTAATATCCTGGAGAAGACGTACGCTCATGAACTGATGTTCAAAGATGGCCAGGTCGTTGGTGGTAGCCTCCGCGCTCTGATTGAGAAGCTTACTGCTCATCAATCAACGCCAGATGCCATGTTTGTCTCGACATTTTATCTGACGTTCCGATTATTCGTGTCCCCGCTGGAATTTGCTCAAGCACTTGCCGAACGCTACGACTACATTGGTGATACGCCACATGCTGCTGGCCCTGTTCGACTACGCGTGTACAACATATTCAAAGGCTGGTTGGAGGCTCACTGGCGCCATGATTGCGACAACGTTGCTTTGGATTTCATCATTAACTTTGCTAAGATAAAATTGATAACCACACTTCCAACTGCAAGCAAACGACTTGTTGAGTTAGCGGACAAAGTCTCCACTGTCCAGGGACCTGTCGTGCCACGGCTGGTTTCTTCCATCGGAAAGACGAACACTGCCATTGCACAATATGTCCATCCGGATACTCCTCTTCCACCTCCGATTATTACGAAGAGCCAACTCAATATGCTCCGGCAGTGGAAGAAAGGCGGTCCAAATGTCAGCATTCTCGACTTCGATCCTTTAGAACTGGCCAGACAGTTCACAATCAAGGAATCCAGAATCTTCTGTTCTATTCTTCCCGAAGAGCTTCTTGCCACTGAATGGATGAAGAAGACTGGCTCTTTAGCCGTTAATGTACGGGCCATGTCGACACTGTCTACGGACCTGGCCAACTTGGTTGCGGACTCGATCCTTCAACTCGAAGAACCTAAGAGGAGAGCTGTTATCATCAAACAATGGGTGAAAATCGCCAACAAATGTCTCGAACTGAACAACTATGATTCCCTCATGGCGATCATATGCTCGCTTAACTCGTCTACTATTTCGCGCCTGAAGCGTACATGGGAGCTAGTGCCGCAAAAGATTAAGGCCACATTGGAACACCTGCGAGGCATTGTTGATGTTTCGCGGAATTACGCAGTTCTGCGGCAGCGTTTGCAGAATCACGTTCCGCCATGTCTACCTTTTGTCGGAACATACCTAACGGATCTGACCTTTGTCGATCACGGGAACCAACCAGTGAGAAACCTTCCAACAGAGGACGGAGGCATGGTGGTGATAAATTTCGACAAGCACATGAAGACGGCCAAGATCATTAGTGAGCTGCAGCGGTTTCAGATACCTTACCGGCTGGCCGAGGTCCCAGAGCTTCAAACATGGATGCAGGATCAACTCGTCCGTGTCCGCTCTAACGGAGAGAAAAGCTTCCAGAATTACTACCGCCGGTCACTTGTTCTCGAACCGAGAGAGATGCAGCGTGTTGCGGCAGAGAGCCAGTCTATCCATTCTAGGGAGAACGCTAAGGACAAATTCGACTTCCTCGCCTGGACGCATAGCTCTAAAGCTAAAGGGGTTACTACGACCACTTAATCTTTGTCTACTTATCTTTATTCTTCTTACTATTTTCTGATTCAATCTTGACCACAAAAATGCGCTGAGAACTGTTTCATGGTCTCTCGGGGCATGGATTTTACGATTTATGACTTCAGTTTTCACGTATTTTATCATGCCATTTTTGGGTTGTCGAGTTCGCGCATCATACCCCTGTCGCTTTTTCTTTGGGATTGTTAATATTGTTATTGGGTGGCCGTCTATTTCTGAAATGACTACAGCGGTTGGGAAAAAAGAACACGGAGTACGGGATTGCCAAAAGCATTAAGAAAAGGGATATTCAAGATGCTCATCTGCATCCCGTCCTTAGACCACAGCATCCCCATGCCACGCGGCTACGGAAGAGACGAAGAAAAAGCAAAGAGTTGACACAGCTGGAAACGGTGTTTTGCTTTTGTCTTCGGTTATGTTTTGTCCCATTGCTCCTCCCTACTTTTTCGGTTTCAGAATATCCTTGGCTTCTGTTGTTCAGTGTTTGGTCTTCGTCGGATTTTCTGGCAGGAAAGGGTCTTTGGGAAATTGAGACGTTAATGACTCTAGGACTTCGCTGTATGTTTTTGTTGTTGTCATTTCATGTATGGATATTAATGCCTTATTTTTACTGTTGTTTTTCATTGTCATTATCCGAGAGCATGCTCTCTTCTTTGTACATAATCACAGCAACTGGAGTTGCTTTTTTGTTCTAATGCAAAACGATCGACTCACGATTCATCTCCGTATTCGCATTACCCACCGCTTACGCTGCTGCGGAAGGTCTCCGTGTTTCAGACTGATATCAGGCTCTCGGTAACTATACTAACCCCTGTATCTTAATTCACCACATATTACCAGGTCCTCCCTGTCTCTTTAGTTTACGCGACCCTACCAGGCATGACCCTGTCAAGACTCAGGGAGAACTATAGTAGTCGCGCTTAAAACCCTCCAAGAATTACGCCTCGAGATGATCCCCCTTTCGGAGCCTTCCGAACAAATGAGCTTAGAGCCCCCTATACGGAGTATACTTGTAGGGCTCGTCAATCCCGACGACCTTTGCCGTGGACTAGAAACTCTAGTGTGCTCTAGAAGAATAATTAATCGTCCCTCCCTCCTTCAGGGTCCATCCCTTCTTCGCACTGCGTAAGGAAGCCGGCTATACGCATCAGGGATATTCCTTGAGTTCTTTTAAGGGTGAAGCCGCGGAAAGAAGAATTGTGAAGCCGAGATTATATTCATTTTATTATAATTATTGATATTATGCGTTTCTCCACACTCCAGGGTCCTGTGGTCTTGCGAGATTGCGTGAGACCTAGTCAATTTTACTTACTAAATAGGAAGTGTCGGATAAGTTATTAGCATGTGATCTTTTATCAGCAACGTTGGACTCCCCCGTTTATGGAGCACGGCGGAGTTGGATCTCCTTTTTTTGCTTCTATTGTGGGGCTGAGGAACGTGGCTCTCATACCTGGAGTGTGGTAGGGCCATAGTTGGAAGGACAAAGTTACGTACGTACATGGACTGACTAATCAATCGATGGATTAAACGTATTGAAGCGTTAGCCTCCTCATCCCGTACGCGGAATATCGCTTCTTTGCTAAGTACGTACTCTGATCATGATCCGCGTGGGATGATGCCCTGTCATTGTCGGATGTGGCTTCGCATGCCTCGGAGCGGAGGAAGGGTCTTGTTGATACTGGCTCGGCGAAAAGGAAAGGGTGAAGCATTCCAGGTGTTGCCGTGGACGCAGCAAGCCATGCAGAGGCGTAATACAGTACGACTGAATTTTGAGTTTATTTGTTGTCTTAGGATTTATAATGTCTCGGGAGGGGGAAGTGTACTCTTTATGCTGTGGCGCAGGATGGAGCAATGCATGTACTGATGCTGATGTGACGCATGCATCAATCCCTGCGCATATCATAAGATTCTAAGATATCATAGAATGAACCTCCTGGGTGCTCTCTGTGCTGCCTATATCTACGCCCTAGAAGCTTGTCAGGTACAATGGTCGACAAAGTGCGGGGAGACTTGGACGGGACTATAACTTGATTTAAAAGGCGCAATCTGAGGGTCGGATCGTATTTATTACGTTGATGATTGAGATAGATGCTTTCTACAGTATTACTTAGGTCAATAATCGCTTGGCTGGGCATAATCGGGGATGTAAGATACAGGAACTTGACTTTGATGGATGAACTTCGATTATCTCCGCAACATACGGCCTTGAATAATATATATCCAAGAAGTTGTTAAGAATAGTCTCCAGAGCTGTAGTCCAAAGAGACCTGGTTCGAGACTAGTGCTCTGATTTCTTCCAAGCCTTGAATGCACCCGCGAAATCAAATTCATCTCTTGAATTGTGTCTTTCTTCTTTGCTCGTGAAGCTATCACTGACGGGGACCATTGACCCAAGCTCATCCCCAGTTAGATTTTGCGATCCAAGGTCCATTATAGGTATCATCGTTGGTCGTCCATGTGCACACTGGAAAGGGAAAACACATCGGGAGAGGCGGAAAATTAAACTTCTGCATTCATCAAGAGTCAATTGATCATTGAACATGATCGCACTTCTGCAGGCCCGGGAACTGAGAAGGTCGAGTATCCCTTGGGGGCAATCGGCAATGTGGTCTACCCAGAACGATGGCTTGTTGCTCAGCAGCGTCTTATCCTGACCTGGTAGCTGGAAAGTATCATCCCTTTTCTGTCTCAAGTAGTGCATAGAAGTTCTGGAAGCTAGCCCAGGGACACTCTTGCCGGTCTCCTCGCACTTCCAGATTTCGCCGCGGAGCATATTAATAGCCAAACTAGGCTCCGTTCTGCAGCGTTCCACAATACCCGTTGGAAGTGCTGTCAAACAGACTTTACCGCCTTTCGTCTCCAGTACTCGAGAGAGTTGGTAATGGCAGCCCCATAGAGCGAAAAATTCAGAGAACTTTTCGAACAACCGGCATTCAGCTGCCGAAGTCTCAAAGATGATCGGCGGTAAGAGTTCCGTTGTCTGTACTTCAACAGGCTGGTTGAGACCACCGGTTGTGGACGGGGACACAAAAACTTCCTCGAAAAGCTTTTCGACACGACACCTTTCGTCAGCAGCATGCTGATCGACTATGGTCAAAATGCTTCCAGGTTCGACTAAATCGTCCTCAGAAAGAGGGCCCGCTATCATCCTGAGGAGAATGAACTTGCAGTCGACCTGTGCGATAACTTCTGCCCTCTGGAGTGCAACTTTGGAGAGCTTCCCCTTGTATCCTGCAAACCTTTCGGTCTCCGCTGAGAAAGTTGAGCAGTGATAACTATGGTCAAGAGAAAATTTCTCTACCTGTCGGTTTATGAACGGATCGACGGACGTTATCGGTCTTTCCCAGCGTGATAATACTGGACTATTCCATCTTTTCATTAGATCATCCAACCAGCTATCGGGTACTGCTGCAAGTGCTGATGCTGGGCGTCTGATCGTTTCTGCACTACTTCTAGTGTGCAGGATACTGGCAGAACGTGGCCTAAACATGGCTTTTCCCAGCGCTCTCGACCCAGTCATGGACTGATCGGAAGGTATAACCTGCCCTGTTCGCGAATTTATCAAAACTCGGGTCTTCGAAACTGGATCTACCCACACACTAGTCCCATCCGCTGTACTAGACTCGTGATGAACCGAAGCGTCTTCGTGTATGCCGTTATCATCCGGCTCAGGTGCTGGGCCAGTAGATCGTCCTTGATTTTCAACATTCTGGTTGACAGAAGAGACTCGATCTCGAGACTTCTGTGCAACAGCAGATGCTGACAGTTTTCCGCGAGGAAGGCCAGAACAGATGGCGTCAAGCGTACTCTCTCTGTCACTTTTGATCCTCGACCAGCCGCTAAAATTGAGACACATGGATGTCGAAGGCCTATTTTGAAATCTCGGAAGTACTATTCGACCGTCCAAGGACTCTTCTGTGCTGCTGGTGATTTGCCTGAGAGGTCGATCTCGCCCGAGGGGCGTCCTATGTTTTGAAGGACTTTTTAGTTGCTCAGAGGTCTGTGGATTGATGTTATCTGTGTCCAAGAATATCTGAGGTCCTTCCTTCTTTTGCCGCCCAGCTCGTGGCCGAAGATAGAGCTGCCGTAGGAACTGATGCAGCATCGCACTCAGCACGTCCTGCATATGTTGCAGGGAGTTGTCAGATGTGAGAACGTCACTTTCTTCGCCAATAGTCCCATCATAGCTTTGCATGTCTATCCGTATATAAAACATGGGCCATCGATTCACGGCCTTGCTTGCCGACTTGAATCCTGTGCGAGAGTCCATCTGGCTGGTCCTCCCTCTGTTCACATCACCGGCTCCCCGAACAGACTCGACAGTACCAAAGTCCGATAAGGCGAATATCCTGTTAACTTCATTAAATAGCACGTTTGCGTTGCTCCGTGGAAAGATCGGATGCATTCCCAACGACATGAACTGCATTTGTTTCGTCGGGCTTGGCACCAGCGAAATAACAGCTTGGATAGATACTTCAGGGGTGCTCGCGGATACTGAAGTCCAGGATTCAGCATTCTTAGACGCAAGGAAACCAGCATGTCTAAGTAGAAAGATGACCCGCTCAATATCGATCGGCGGTATGGCGGCCTCCGAACGAGGGACGGATGGACTCCTACTTGGGATTGTGAACTTCCTATTTCTGCTCGGGTCAGAAATGACCACCTTAGTGGATCTATCGTTTGCAAGCATCACAGCAGTGAGAATTCTCCTGAGTTCATCCCACTCCCTGTCCGTCTCCTCTGGTTTTTGAAGAGTCAATGCCCGGAGTTTCACACGCACGGGAATATTCCCAAATAGATCGTGAACATTTACCCTGGTGCCATGGCTACTTAAATCCAGTTCCTGTTGTGGAGGAGTTGGCAGCAGCCTAGCAACAGGCTTCCCCTGGTGAAAGATGAGAGAATTCGTACTCTCGTGCAAAATATGACGGGACGTTATAGTCAGCAACGAGAGATTTGCCAATGAGGCGAGAAATATGCCTTTGCGGCCGTAGATCTCCGCATTTGACTGTAACTTTGAAGTGTCTTTTGACATTGTAAGTTAGGAACTAGCTCCTCTGGGATCCAGATGGACATACAGTGTGTTTTTCCAAGTCCTCCATTCTGCTCAAACTCCCGAGGAGGGATGCCATGACCATCATCCTCTACGACACACCCACCGCGCTGGTAATCGACAGTGATAACGATTGTCCTAGCGTCTGCGTCAAGTGAATTCTTGACCAATTCGAGAACAACCCCATTTAAAGAGGTGATGGAGATGGAGGACTTGATCTTCGCGACTACATCTTCGGGTAAGGGTTGGATAGTCACATCACGTAGAGACATAACATTCGGTCATCTCACTCCGATAGATGGTACCGTGCAACTCAGAACGAAGACGTAAGCACTTTCCGAAGACTGCTATGTATGTATACACTCCTTCAATAGAGAGATTTGAGAATTACTCAAGCCCAGGAGTGAATTTTGACTGCACATCGGTAGAAATGAAGGGGTAAATTTGTTAGCCAGAACCCACAACTGACCAGCTGGTCATAACGGAAGACAGACAAAGGGAGGAGTGGCCACTCTCATCTACTGACAATGTCGCCGCTAGAAAGAGTGACCCGGAAGTTGCCAGGATATCACGTGATGGCACCAATCTCGGCCACTAAGATGTGCTACAACCAATAGAAGGGAAGCATCAGTCCTAGCCTCCGAATCGCTGTCAAAGCCAGTATCTATGCCTGAAACTTCTTTGACCCCACCAATCCTAACTTCTTTGTTTAGGGGGGAAAAAAAGTACTAACATTCCCAAGCATATCCAAGGAATTATAAGCGAACTAGACCTCAATAGTAAGATCTCCTGCGTGTGCTATATAAACGGTCGGCATTGATCATTAAGGCAAATATATAACTAAGCAGTGATGAATGTTTCCAAATAAGACTACGTTGTCACAAATGCTGACATAAAAGGTGATATATTTTCCAGGTAGGTATGGAGATTTCATCTTCAAAAAAAAACCCCAGGAAATTTCGCAGAATTGAACATTTGTAAATGATCGAGGAAGACAATAATGTCTTCCTCGATCATATCACAGCATTCTTCACAACACGGAAGAACCAAGTGGCGTCGGCCCAGCCACCTTTATCACCTGGTTTCTCAGTAATCATGGCATGGCTTTCTTCCTCGAGAGATGAGTTATGATGATCGTCTTCAGCGTCTTCCGTTTGCTGCTCTTCGCCGTCGTCAGGAGCGTCCTCTTGGAAGGTCACAAGATTTTCTGCGCCAGTATCTGGAGAAGTAGTGGGCCACTCCTCGTCGACACCGAACAGGGTCCATTCTACGAACCGGTCGAGCCAATTTCCTAAGCCGAAACCCCGCTCGCGAGTCAGCCGCTGCATCTCTACTTCATCGATCTCATCTTCAGAACCTATCTCCGAGCCGGACGATGAGAGATACCCTTCCAAGTCATCTTCACGCATCGAAGCAATCTCAGATCGAACGTGATCTTCCACGAAATCTGGAAGGATGTGCTGAGCCTCAGCTGCAGAGATGCCGTGAGAATAGTTGACTCGCACCGCCGCAGGGTCAGTGGAGGTCATAGCAAGATCTATTCTGCTTCCCTTTTTACTCCCGCCACGCGAATGAGACCCCCTCCGAGAAGCTGAGGCTGGAGTAGCTCTTCCCGATCTTGACTGTCCTCCCGCAATGCCATAACGAGATGGAATCGTTGTCTCCTGCTCCTGCTCAACCAGACTTGTTGAGCTATCTCGCTTGGCCAACCAGCTCTGACCTTTCTCCTCGCGGGTGGATGCTGCCAGCGCTAGACCAGCGCGAAGGACCCATTCGGGATCCTGGCGATTTAAGCTATCGAATTGTCTGGGTCGGGATGATGTTGACCTCCTCTTTTCACTGTCATGATGATGGTGTCCATGATGACGGTGATTATGGTGGAGTGGCTCGCTGCTGTCTAGGCCCCTCAAATTTGTCTCACTCAGAGGCCCACGGTTCACGCTTCTGCTCCGATTATATTGTCGTACGCGTGATCCGCTGCGGGAGTGCGACAGAAGCGGTGGTGTCGTCGGAACCGAGGCACTGGAGAGGTATGACGTTTTCACCGAATGAGGACTGTAGGCGGACTCCAGGCCTTCTGTTGATTGTGAGAAATAGTCCCCGGGCTCTGCATCATCATCAAATTGTATGCGAGAGGTCAATGGAGCGACCGATATATGTTGTAAGGAGGGATAGGAACGGCGCGACCGAAACGAGCCTCCTGCAGGAGTCAGTGGCTACGGGTACGAACATTAGCAGTTGGAGCATTGGAGGCGGCAGGTCAACCTACATCCATGGTTGAGTCTCGTTTTGTTGTGACAGAGAGCTAGAATGAAGAGTGAATTCCCTTAGGGACTGACCAGATCACTTTTGAATGCTGGTGGTGCGGAGTCTGGCTCCTGATAGCTTTGGCATGTGATGAACAGCCCGGATACGAGAGGTCCGAGACCTCACGGTCGGCAGGAGATCTGCTCACCGCAATGATCAGATCAACTCATGAGACCAGACTTGGTACAACACCCATAGAATGATCATTCAATCACTGGGATATCGGGTAGAGACATGATAGTGAGAAGACCACACTGTTGCACTAGGTGCGATCGCTGACCGACAGACTGTGGGGCAGACCATCGCGCCCGAAGCTCTCCACACTGTGGATAGGGTACAGTACCATACCAAGATCGCAGACTGTATTCCAGCAATGTGCCCAGGATCTATGAAAATCTAAATCTCTACTACTATTTCTCCTTTCAACTAGAGCTCTATAGATGGTTAGATACTTTGTAGCAACTTCCAAGAGGTCAAATATAAAATGCAGGCAGCCAAGTAGCAGTTACACAGAACGGTATTTTACATACAATCCACGGGTCTCCCTGTTTGGTTGAACTAGCCCAAATTTTCTTTTTTTCATAAGCGACCTCAGTTTTCAGGTATTTTCCCCTTTGAGACTTCTACAAGACAATCAATTGTTTGCCGTGTGTAAACTGAACGTGACTCTGATTTGTGCCCTGCGTAATTGGGTTCAGGCCCTCGGCAGACGACACTCATGTGTCCTGTCACTGGCCAGTGATAGCTTTAGGGGAAGCTGAGGGGTATCAGCCTCTCGCAGGAAGTAACAGAGAGAAAAATTTTGCTAACCTGCCCCAGCACCCGGCAGCAACCTCCAGTAGCCCCACGAGCAGCCTCAGTAATCCCGAGAAGGTAAGTGAGAAACTCCACTAGCAGGAGGAATCCCCATTAACCAAATTGAATACATCACGGAACGCCATATTTGACAACAGAGTCATGGATATTGTCTAGTTTTTATCCGATTCCTTGAGAGCTTTCGATCCAGGCTGGGTTAGTATTCCTCCTTTATAAATCAGTACTCAAGTTAACTATGGCGCATCTACCTCGGATACTACAGCATGACTCATGTGGTTGCATACACGGTTATTTCTCCATCAGCCCACATCGGAAATCTGGTAGCCACTATGAGGTCATTAACCACGTTGGATCGGACTTTTAAAAGAGCACATAACTCCCGATTGCTCCCGTCGCTCCCAAGGTACTTGAAGTTCTTGAATTCGATGGCTCTCTCCCGTCTTGGCACCACGCGGCGGAGAGCGGGTCTCTTGGCATGTCTTAGCGAAATGTCGGACTGGATTTTTCTGTACTACAGGACTGTGCGGCGTCTTAACACCACTTGCTGGAAAAAAGGTTTATTCGGTTTCCAATATCACTTTGGCTCAGACGGAACATGAGATGACAACGTATTTGAAATATAATAACTGTAGGTAGTTTCCTACTCTAGCAACTGTTGGTCAGTGACAACCAATTTAGACATGCTTTTGGCGAATGAATAGTAAAGAAGATTCTCGCCCGATCATTTGAGGACCTCGAAGGATGCCAAGGACGGGAAATGTTCTTGTCCTATTGTTCCAACTTGGCATTGCCACTAGTAGAGGGCATTTGGTGTTATACATCCTTATTTGCTCGCCAGACCCGCTGACTTCGGAATAACAATAAATTTCTGGAAGGTCAGGAATGGAAAAGGGGAAAAAAAAACCTATCCGAGCAACGTGCCAATTACCTACAGAGCCCATAAGCTCCAACTACAGGTCGTTTCTTGCTCCTGTACACTCAGAAAAGCTACAGCGCCTCCCAATTGTCTGATCATACAATCTGAGATACATGTCTGCTATTATTTTAAGATGTGCTGATGCTTTAAAAAGAATACCCATGATCAACCTCCTATGGAAATTACCTCTGTATCTTCCTCCAATATCATTGAACTTCGGAAAATGTCAACCAAGTAGCAATTCCTCCAGGAACATTGAGAATAAATCGTGTAACATATCGTCCAGTGCTCATGCCCACTTGCCGAGGAGGCTCATCAGAAACATCCCAATGACGAGAGAGAACCCTCCAACAAGTGTTGTTGTTATATCCGCGTTCACCAGTTCCCCTCCCTCAATAACCCAGTCTCTCGCCCACATATCCACGACACCATTCCATACCAGGACCCCGGCGGACAACGCATCCAGCGTTCCAAGAGCGATAATAGTACTCCTATCGTTACCATTGAAGGAGTGTAGGACCCCCAGCCCGATTGCCATGCCAATGGGGGTGATTAATGAAAATGCACAGCCCATAATAAGTTTTGACGGGAAGATAGCGCCTGGTAGGAGCGCAATCCGAGCACCGAGGGCCATGCCCTCGAAGAATTGGTGGAATACAATTACGACAAGAAGCGTCTTGTAGAACGAGTCACCGGCCACGACAAGAGTGAGACCGATTAGTATGCTGTGGAACAGGATGCCAGCTTCCATGACAAGAACCGACATCTTGCTGTTAGGGTTTGTCGGGTCAAAGGAGTTACCATGGTGATGTCCGAGTTGGATCAGGGTTCGGTCAGTCTGTGGGCGTGCAGCTGACGAAGCTTTGAGGGAGGCTTCGTTTCCTGAGGTGGTCTCAGCAGGAGGGCTGGAATTTCCTGCGTCTCCAGTCTTGGAGGAATTTGCGAGCACAACTCGATGGCCTATGTATTCAGCAAGAAACGCGAGAAGGATACCTGCCATTACAATGGCCGAGGTGGTTGCTTCGTATTGGAGCTCTCCCAGACATTCATTAGTAAACATCAAGGAGGCGTGAGTATAGAGCTTGAGCGAAACGGGTCAGTTTCATGCTTCTCTTAACTGCGAAGGGTCACATTTACATGGACGAATGCAGTGGCAATAATGACACCAGTCCCAAACTGCTTAATGACAACGGAAGCCATTCTGTTAAAGGTTTTGAAAGGAAGTTTCGTAAATAAGATAGGAGCAAAGACTCCAATGGAGCTGGTAATGAGGATCACAAAAAGGGTCCCAATTCTCAGAGGCACATCGTAGTCGCGTTTATTAATGCCGCATGAAGGTTCAGATCCAGATTCGGATTCATCGCCACCAATGCAATGTCTATAGGTATTGCTGATCAGCAGATGCAATTGAGAATTTGGGGACATGAGACTGACTCGACGCCGGCGTGGAAATGGCAGTTCTGTCCACTTGATGATGATTCCTCATCGTCGTCGCTGGAGCTCGAATCAGAAGATGCGGTCTCTTCGTCAACGATCAACACGTCCTCCCCCTCCGGGTCAAGACAGTATCTACAACAATTTTATTAATTAACGGAAGCAGACGAAAGGTCATCTTAACGTACGTCTCACTGCCATGAGAATGGCAGCCAGTATACTGCGCCGGAAGTTCCCCTGTTGGCGTGGCCGTCAATGAGACGAGAACTTCGTCCCCGGCTCCGTTAATGCAGTATACGTCCGCCCCATGACTATGGCAACCTGTCACAGAAGCTGTCTGGGCGATTGTAGTTGTGGTAGCAGGAGTTGATAGGGGTAGATTTGTCGTCGTCGAAGAAGATAATGCGTATGTGGCCAACGGCGTCTCTTCGCCATCCGGACCGTAGCACCATTCGACGTTGGAATGATTATGGCATCCAGTGTATGTGGTTTGCGTGGCTACCAGATTCAGCCCGACCAACAGGACAAGAAAGATAGACAAAGCCATGTTGGTAGTAACTAGAAGAAGAGAGTTCAGGAAAGTTCATTAACATAAGATATTCTGCAGTATACCATCTCTTTCTGTTATAGCCGATGAGATAGAGTATATATTTATCGTCGAGCCGCAACAGAAAGAATTATAACCCGGAGAAAAGAGAAACTCTCCGAGAACAAAACTATAGAAGCCCAATAAGGGAACACTTGAGAACACAAAATAACGATATATTATTTGCTAATCGATACTCAGACCCTCTCTAGATGTCGTATTAGATCCATAAGCTGGCTTCCAAGGCTCAGTGGCGAAGACCGGTCGCCAATTAGCACTTCTATCTCGGCAAGAAAAGTTGCTTTCTTAGCACGGGACAAAGGAATGAGGAGGATACAAGTGTAATTAGAGGTCTCTGATGTTCCACTTTGCTCCCAAGGTCCCCTTGCGGACATCTTGGCACTCTCCGTTGGTGTCCAAAGCGCATCTCCGAATTGGAGGGATTACTCTATGCTCAAGCGGATTCTTGGCGACGGGTGGAAAGGAAGACTTGGCGTTTTTATCACCGGGAAGTCACCCTCGATTGCCGAAATACACGATCGAAATGTTTTCTAATTGTTGTAATCTGTTCTGCCGGTGTGACCTAGTTCTAATACTTTACTTGAGCGAGTATGATCAAAATCACAGCAATAAAATCCATTTTAATCATAGGGGTTGCAGTAGTTTCCAGAGCATATTGGTATTCATATCGCTTTATATACTGCGGCTATCTTCTTATATTCCACAAGTATCATCCAAGGACTGAGGACCTAGCCGACAAGATCCTCTGATTCACGAACCCCCACCCTTCTTTTTTCGATTGAAGGTGGGTAACCTCGTGGCGGATAAGGTTCATCCGAATGACTAGATGCGGGAAGTGTTTTGATTTTTCGGCCACCAAACGGAGAGCTAGATCTATTAGAGAGATTATTATACCTTGCGGACGATACGAGATGTATACCTTGGCAGCTCTTGGCCGAGTTCATGTGAGATAATGAAAATACGAGAGTTCACAACAAGCGCCCCAGCAAGCCATGTTATATCATAGTTTTTTTAATCGATCAGTAGCCATGTCTTCAGGAACATAAGCTATATAAAGAAGGTACACACCCATCTTGTATCCCGAGAATCTCTTTATTCACTACCCTAGACAAGATTATCTCCCTCACTTCCTCAGTCAGTCCTCTCCCATTCATAAGCAAGACACAATGGTTGCCCTGTCCAAAATTTCTTTGCTCTGTGCAGCTGCAGCCACAGTGATGGGGGCACCGGCTCCTGTTGTACCAAGGGAGACCAGTGAAACTCAGCCTTTCAAGCAATCACCGTGGAATGCAGGTGCTGTCACTCAATATCCAATCCACTCAAGCTGTAATGCAACTCAGCGTCGCCAGCTGGAGATGGCACTGGAGGAGACTATTGATCTTGCTTCCCATGCCAGAAATCATATCTTGCGCTGGGGCAACCAGAGTGAAATCTACAGGAAGTACTTCGGTAATGGACCATCCATGGAAGCCATTGGAGCGTATGAAGTCATTATCAGCGGCGACAAAGGAGGAGTCCTGTTCCGTTGTGACAATCCAGACGGCAATTGCAATTTGAAAGGTGAGTATATCCTGCATCGAGAGAGGGCAAAGAGGGAAGGGAAAAAAAGAGAAAAGAGGGTAGCAAGTAAGAAAACAAGACGTGCATGCTGATGTGTTTGGGCTGTAGGCTACGGCGGCCACTGGAGAGGGGAGAATGCCACCGACGAAACCGTCATCTGTGACCTCAGCTTCGAAACTCGCAGATCGCTTTCCACCATGTGTGCACTCGGATACAACGTGGCCGAGTCCGAGACTAACACCTTCTGGGCCGCCGACCTCTTGCATCGACTCTATCATATGCCAGCAGTTGGTCAAGCCTGGGTTGAACATTTTGCTAGTGATTATGAAGAAGTCATTGAACTAGCAGCCGGCAACGAAACTCTCTCGACACACGATTCGGACACATTGCAGTACTTTGCCCTGGAGTCTTACGCCTACGATATTGCTGTTCCTGGTGTTGGGTGTCCAGGTCCTGAGCACACCCACAGTCATGAGACGACTCAGCCCACCGTCACTGCTAGCCCCACAAGTACTACCACAGAAGCCCCGTCCACAACATCTGAGCTGCCTGCTGTAAGTGCTAGAGAGTCTTGAAAGAGCAATGTTCGTGGACTAACCATGATAGAATTGCCATACCCATGAGGGAGGAGATGTTCATTGTACTTGAAAGATCTATATGCATAATATAGCAATGACTTTTAGTGGTATGTGACTGATAATTGTATTTATCGGAGCAAGTACTTATCACAAAGTATTAGTCGACGGTGAAGCTGTTGATATTGGTGTCTGAGCAACGTGAGTCCCGGCTGTACATACAAATGGATGCCCAGGTGGAAAATGAATTTGTAATTACATCAGAACGAACAATTTTACGTATTCTACTAATATGTAGTAATATCGTCTAGCATAACGCTTATTCATTGAGTTGGTCTCCAAAGAAACCTTAGAGCTTGCAAGGCCAGAATTCGTCATGATAAACGTAACCAGATTGGAGCTCTTGCTATTTACAAGGTTTCCGGCAACAACGATGGTCGAAGTTCCTGCACCCAAGGCAAAATCTTTGGGTCAGCGTTTCAGTTAGTCTCCGACGCAACTAGGCCGTGCGGTAATGGTGGTTCGGGGTCGACCACCTTCTAGTAGAGGAGTCGTGGTGGTTGGAACGCTTTCATCGTGTGTGGGAGTTCGGCTCGCTTCGTCGGTTTGAATCACGAATTTGATAGCTGCATACATAAATCGCGCCTACGGATCCCAACCCCACAAAGTTTATCTTGGCGGTATCAACGAATTCCATGTCAGGCGCTGCATATTCTGTCTATGAGTGTTCCCAGGAGAGGAGTGCGCGATGGGGATGGATCGGAAAATCCGCCGGCATAGTCGTGAATCCATTAGTTGGAGATGATTAGAAGTAATTTCTATACTAGGCAACACCTGAGCATAGCGCAGCAATGGTTATTTTACAGATATGTCCAAGTAGAGAAAATCATTGGACGCTAAGGCATGTTGAACAAGAATCGCGTCACAATTGGATTTGTAGCAATTCCTTAGAGTTATATTTTCGGTCCTTTTGGTAGCGTGCCAATGTTTTGCTTCCATCTTTCATCAATTCTGATATTCTCCTGACGAGGGATCTCGCGCCAATGTTCTAAGAAACATTCAGTCTCTGCTTGCCACTGTGAAAGCACTGAATTGATGAAGGCAGCGCTTTCCGCAGCACATTCTGTAGGATTCTCCATGGGAATAAGATGGCCACAGGGAAGGATTTTTTGGCTGACACGTCCCTCCGGCATGCCACCGCTACCCCCAGGACCCGTACCGGTTATTCCCATCTTTTTGGTTCGTGCTTCTTCGGATGATACTTCTGAATTTTCTCCAAATATATATAAAATATTTGGTTTCAATTCCGAAAGACGGCGAAATAACCATGGTGACTCTGAAAGGTAAAATGGATATGTCTTTTCAATATCCTCTGGGTGCATCTCTTTTTCTCGGCACCCTGCTGGCTGCCCAAGTTTTCCGTTTTTATAAGCGGGCCGTAGATATGTGGAGACTTCTTGTATTTTAGTGGTGGTTAATGTAACCGCCTTTCCTGCATCTGTGTTTTCGATTTGAGGATATAATTCTGTTGGTAGGTCTTGAAGACCATATTCTATCCATTTGTCGAAAACTTGAGAATCCCATTTTTGATAAAATGGATTGGATAGGAATTTTTTTGCTGCTGCTTCCCGTGAGGGCCATAGATCCCGTCGATATGTGGATGGCAAAGCAAAAGCCTTACCGGCATTTTCAATCTGTATCACAGGATCTATTAAAACAAGACCCTGCATAAGGGCTGGGTGAAGCAATGATAAATGGGCCCTAATGATATGTGAAGGTCCTTAGAATTATGCCTATAAATTTAGATAGGAAACTCTTACATATGGAAGGCACCCACACTATGACCGATTCCAATAATGGGATGCGGCATCTGGTCTTGAAATTGATTTATTAAAAAGAGAAGATCTCTCGCATGATCAAACCAGCTTGCTATTAAAAATTCAGCAAAGAAAAAAATTATTTTTAAAAATAAAAAAAGTAAAGTAAACCCACGGTCGTTTCCAAGGACCCTTTCATTCAGTATACCACTCTAACCCTGATGGACAACGTCTGCAATCCAAATTGCACGAATCTGTCTCCCAGCCTTGGCCAGACGATGATACATATTATCCCACATTGGCTCATATAACTCCTATTGTAAAATTAGTACATGTTGAATTGCAAGGGAAATCTTAGTATTTCTGACCTTTGGAAAGCTATTAGCAGGTGATGCAATGATAGTCACATCATCTGAACTCGGATTCTCATTTGTTTTTGGGATGTATTGTTTAACTGTGAGTCTTAGATCTCGCTCATGACCTGGTTCCACCGCAGCACGACGTTCTCGGATATGCTGGCACCGAATTATATGCTCCACTACTCGAAAATGTGACATTGCTCGCTTGGAAAACATCGTTCGTCCAGATCCGATACGGTTGTATGCATGAGAAAACATGAGTAGGGCGCGCATGTTGGCTGGAAACAAGGAAATAGACATTTTCAATTCTATGGACTTAAGCTCTTTGCTGCTATTTGAAATAGGGACCAGTCGAGCCTCGGTGCGATCGAGAGGACTCCGTTTCTCACTTTGTATTCTCGGCCGTAGTGATGAAATGGCCTTTCAGCTCGTGAACAAAAACAAAATGGTCTCCTACAATCAGTTCCACGCATACCGTGGGAACTCAAATCGCGAGAGCCGAGGCCTTTGCCATAAATTAGGAGAATCGATATTCGTTCCGAGGTACTCAGAGATCGATCTCCGCCGACAGTCTAATTGTGTCACCGGCTTAGCCTCGAGGTTCCGCTCTGCTGTCGAATCGGCCGAGACGAGGGGACCTTACCCCCCATTCCATGTCCTAGATCTGCTACCTCGGCAAATACATAATAGCCAGCAGGTCACCATGTGCTTGAACTTGGGTATCTCGGAAACGTCCTGTTGAGCTTCTTCTATAAAGTACTCCGTACTGTTCAATAAAGGTAGGAAAGGTCATCAATAGATTTTCAACATTCTGTGGCTCAGCTATCGCCATTATTACGCTAGACATGCCAATGATTCTTTACAATATCAATAAATAACCAGAAAGTGGTCCAGGCTGCTAATTTGATAACGACCAACCCACCTGGTAGAGACTCCACCGCTTTCGACAGTAGTAGTTCTTATCAGAAACGGAGTCCGGCAGCGCCTTCAAGTGGAACGGAAGGCTTTTTTCAGATCACGCCAAAATTACAGAATCGATTTTTCGAAGATGCAGCTTACAGAAGGACTTGAAGATGTATGTTCCAGAATTTTCTGTATTGATCTAAGTGAAAGAATGGCTAATCCAGGACCGCGACAGTATTTCTTCCTACATCATTACAAGATTCACTGGCATCCGATGTTTCACGTTTCGGGTCTCTCGTTTTTGGATAATCGTGTCATCAGACTCCCGGAAACGCAGAGTGCGATCCACCACATGTCAGAACTTGGGATAGCTTTGGTCATCGCGTTGATGAGCTAGTCACTTCTGAGGGCTGGCGCGGACTATCAGCTATTGGCATTGAGGAAGGGATAGTCGCTATACCGTATGAGAACCGGTACAGTGCTTATAACCGCGTGTAGCTGAAATTTCGAAGATTCATTGAATTGACAAACATGTTATTCTTCGACATTCATCGACACCACTTCGTCCGTCTCCCCTAGGAACCGATTTATGTGCGATGCCCTGCTTCATTGACACATTTGTAGGCCTGATGCCATCTGGAGAGAACCATCGTGTCTTGCGCCAATGTTCGGGGCAAATTCAAATCACATGAGTTCCGTGATGTAACACCCTCATAGGTATCCTCTCGGACTAATGTAAACATCACTTCGCTCGTTTGAATGGTGTGTCCCATGATTCTTATTAGCCTGCTCATCCCCATGTTGCCATCTTCGGTGCGCATCTTCAATAATTGCAATTCGTTGACCTGACTTTAGGCTGCTAATCTCGCTTCCCAAGGGTAGTCGGGAGCATACAAGGTTGTAATCGTGGCCGTAGAACTATCTCGATAGTGTGTGAGACTTGGGTTGGTATGCGAGCCATGTTGAATCAAAGCAAGAGCGGCCAACATTCATCCTGGCACTCGCTTGCGTACCAATGATATAGAGTACATGAACCAACAGTGGGTAGTCTTATCGTTGGCAGATACAAGTATAATTTTATGATAGATCTTGAGATAATAGTGCATGGCCACTTGTTCTGTTCGCACAGAGATAACTGCAGACATGTCTACAATATTGGTTTTGTAGTGTACAGATCTAGCCCGATTTCTCAAGACTGCCTCGGCCTCTTTCTCAATCCGCTTGACAAGCAAGCTGCACGTGGGAATATCGTCGATCAACCCAATGGCTTAGCCCGTTGTCCAGACCTATCCAATGATCCCTCTCGCATGGACTCAGTCGCTGTGGTGACCACCTACTATTCCAGGGAGCCCCCAAAATCTTGAAGCTATTGAGACCTATCCTATTTCTTGCTTCTACCGTATGTTCTAGTGGAATCTAATATTCCATGATCCACTCTACGATACTAACAAGATTACTAGGGGGGAGCTAGTAGTGTCATTAAACAGTCATCACGGCTACTAAATCCGAGTTAAAGCTATAATAAAAATGCGAGTAATCGTTGTGCATCCTTATACTTTTAGATAATACTAATAAGAATAAATAATGCATGAGAAAAGCTTCAACATACATCGAAAGATTAGACATGAAAACTGAAGGAAGTGGTGAAAAGCTTCCATTCTAAAACTAGCTAAAAGGCTGAACCTACTGTATATAGTGGGATGCTGACTACCTAAGCAGCCAGCCCTAGAGAGGGCGACCCTTCTGCCGACAACAAAAGCCACTAACACTGGTAGGCCGAAAGCTTAAATTTCTGGAGCTCGCGGGATGATGCAAATATATACACAGTAGTTTGCCCTTTACGGCGAGAACTAATTGCTCCTCGAAGAAAGATATGATTACAGTTACCATACTTATCGCTCTGTAAGGGGGGGGGGGGGGGAAGAGAAATTGGATCGTACGATGACGCTATCGCGAGTAAAATCGAAATGCGGAGAAGGGTGCCATGATTTGTAAGTGGTCTCCATAACTTATCTAGCAACCATTGCATGAGCTTACAAATCCACAACGACAAGACAAGATCGTCTGAATTATAAATCATGCTGCTGTTACTACTACATCTTCCGTGACCCTACAAACTACTGGATGTACTTCCTAGTTCATATAAAGCGTAACGAACAGCTAAATAATAATCCTTTGAGAGACAAAAGAGACAGCTGAAACGAAACCGAACGATCCTCAAACCCCAAAATGCTTGAAGTCATAGTCCACCCGGGTGTGAAGACTGAGATAATCAGTTCTGACATTCCCGTCCCAAATAACGACCAGGTCGTCATCAAGGTCGTGGTGTCTGGCAGCAACCCGAAGGACTGGAAGGTACCTGAATGGAGAGGCACGCATATCAACCAAGGTGACGATATTGCCGGTATTGTATACCAGGTTGGCAAGAATGTAACGGAGTTCAAGGTATGTCCTGAACCGTTATCAATGTGGTCTATTGAGCAGTCTGTTTGCGTATAACGTTCTGCAGCTGGATGCTAATTCTATGACTTGTATATAGCCCGGAGACCGAGTCGCAGCTTTCCATGAGATGAACGCTCCTGGAGGTAGCTACGCAGAATATGCCGTTGCATGGAAGAACACGACCTTCCACATCCCAGCAGAGACTTCGTTCGAGGGTAAGAATAGATTCTGCACATGACTCTCGTCCTCAGAGCATATGCTAATTCGCTCTTACAGAAGCTGCTACTATCCCGTACGTATTCTGATTTTCAACCCAGCTCATGTCGCCTTCAAGCTCCTAACAGCTATTTCTCCAGTCTAGCAGGTATGACCGCGGCCCTTGGCCTCTTCGCTCGTCTGCAGCTTCCTGACCCCTGGACGCCCGCGCGTTCTCCCATCCCATTGATAATCTACGGTGGATCAACCGCTGTCGGATCATTCGCCTTGAAACTCGCCACAAAGGCCAACATCCACCCACTAATCGTAGTAGCTGGCGCCGGCGCTCCGCATGTTGAGACCCTCATCGACCACTCCAAGGGCGACACAATCGTCGACTATCGTAACGGCGCAGATGCCGTCGTTGAGGGAATCAAGAACGCTCTGCGTGCCAACGGCCACGAATCAGTCAAGTACGCTTTCGACACCGTGTCTGAAAAGGGAAGCCCTGAGCTCCTTTCTAAAGTGCTTGACCCACGTGGAAAGGCCACGTCTGTTCTACCTTACAAAGACGCAGAGAAGTATTTCCCTAAGACGGTCAACCTCTCTTTCACCAATGTAGGTAGCGTGCATGACGGTCAGGGGGCCCAGGTAAGGGATCAGGATCTTGGTTTCGTATACTTTCGCTATTTCGGAAAGGGTCTTGCGGAAGGTTGGTTTAAAGGTCATCCGTATGAAGTGCGGAAGGGCGGCTTGGAAGGTATTGAGGCCGCCTTACAGGATCTGAAGGCGGGAAAGGCGAGTGCGGTCAAGTATGTATTCAGGATCAAGGACACTCCTGGACTGGAGGCAGCCAAGTGAAAGCAAAATAGTTTATCACGTCAGACAACGAATTATGGCCATGATCCACTCTTTTTCTTTTTTATTTCACAATAACTAGCAATGTTATTTTTTCCCCTTGAAATAACCGCCAACATCTTTGTCAGTAACGCTCCTCCTCTAATTTGGAAAATCTACAACAATTGATATTAATCCTCGTCTGCCTCTTCACAGAACTTATTCAATCGGGCTCTCTAGGTCAAGCTCATTCAATTGAAATCCCTAGGCTAAGCTCCTTAAGCTTATTCGATCAAGCTCCCTAGACCCGGAGGGGTATAGTACTGCGATGCTAGTAGCAGGGACCTAAGCAGCGAGAAAGGTTACCAAGTAGAGTCCATTAACCCGATGCTTACTATGTTGGCGATTGGAGAGGAATTGATTGCTGCTGAGCAGGGGTGGGAGGGCGAGAGGGTGCGCTGCAGGCCAAACTCTAAAAAGGGGAAGCTGTAGGAGGGAAAAACAGTTCAGCATCATTTAAGGCAACAGGGCCTGTAGCAGAGCATTTTGACTTTAACTGTATAAGGCACTGCTGTGAGTTACTTTGGTCAGTCTTTCGCGTAGAGCCATACAGCTTGTAAGCTCTAGGAGGTAGATGCGATGATAAGTAGCATTCTCTAATACTACAATTGCTTCTATCTATATAGATGAGCAGTTAATCAAGTTTACTAGGTTAACTGGTCTCAAGAACTAAAATAAACCAGTTTAATACAGTCCCCACTCAACGTCCTGACCCTTGACATCCCCATTGCACGTCATCTCGCCCTTGGCACCGACCTTGCCGCTCCCGCCAAACTGCTTGACCGAGTCGTTGATGATGTCGACGATATCCTGTGCGCCGACGTGGAAGTCGATGTTGCCGTTCTTGCCCTTGCCCTGGACCCCGAACTTGCACGAGCCGTACTGCACCAGCTGGTGCTGTTGGCCGAGGGCGTTCTCGACCTCCCACTCACCGTCGGTGCCCTGGATGTTCTGCACGATCATCAGGCAGTCGTCCACGCTCGGGGACGCGTCGCTCGTCTGGTCCACAAACGTCGAGTCGCCGCAGTCGCTCTTGCCCTGCGGGATGATGCACGGGTAGTTTTCCGTGCTGGTGCTGGGCCCCCCGGTCTGGTCCCATGCCTTAAAAGCGATGTCCGGGCTGCAGACCGGTATCCGGATGAAGCCCGGCGTCGTGACGTCCTGGTTGAAGAGGTCACCGAAGGTCCCGCTGTTGGTAGGGTCAGCCACGGCGCCGCCGTTTGCGTTGCCGTTCCGGATGTACGTACGGACGAATCTAGGCCAGTTTAGTTCTCGTTTCGAGCTATGCTTGATTGATGTCCGGATCATCAATTCAGAGAAGCTGTGGAACTTACCCAGTGATAAGATCAGACACCGTGATACCCCCAAACGACGTCCCATCCAGCGAGTCCAACCCAGGCGGCGCCGAGAAATGGTTGTCAGGCACACTGGCACGCAGCCATCGCAGCTTCCCCCATCGCAGGTTTCTGCGTCGCCTTTCGGGTTGGCCAGACAGTACAGCTTGCCGTCATAGCAGCCCGCCGTGGCGTGCATCGTGTCCGTGTCGAGATACGCGCCGAGCGGGTCGACTGTGCCACAGTGTAGCCCGAGTCGATGATGAAAGGGTACACGCCTGAGACGGACCAGATGGCAGGGATGGCGAACGCAAAGAAGGCTTTGGAGATGCTCGCCTCCAGGTCAGCTTCTGTCCCGCTGTCCGATGGCGTAGGTGTGGGCGGTTCTGCCCCACTGCCTTCAATGAGCTTTCCGTCCGAGATGATGGATGTCAGCGTGCTGATCGAGTCATCTGAGCCGTTGAACAAGTTTGCCAGCGCGACTACCGTAATGTTGCCCCAGGCGCTGATAGTTTGGCCTATGTAGTCGGAGAACTCATCCTGCTTCTCTGCCGTCCAATTCCCACTGTGTGTTCGCCCGCCGAGGGTCAGCGATGCTTGAGAACAGTTGGCAGCCGTGGTTGCTGCAAGGTGAAATTGGAGACACCACGCTCAAGGGAGCACTTACGCTGAGCCGCCATTTAACAAGTCCTTAGCGATGTTTGTGCTGGACGAGATCACAGTCATAGTAGTATCCTTTAAATTGGCAATGTAGCCTCATTCTCCAAGAAATACGGCATCCTCGCCAGGACTTTCCAATTTGTATAGTAAGCATGTGTAGGTACGTGGCCAAGAGGAGCGGGAGCCGGCACTTACCTGAATTGAAGAATGGCGCAGCTACCATGGAAGCCCCAAGGCCGACCAGATCCAGCAGGAGCTGAAGCCACGTATCACTGGGTGGCTCAGGTACCGGCGCGAACTTGTTCTCGAAGTCCGTGAGTGCGTAGTCTATGGAAGCGGCGGCGGCTCTGTACAAGGCATCGTGATAGCTGCTGTACATCTGCATTGGTAGTTCGCCTCCGGTTAGCTGGACTGCCGGACGAGACGAATATTCGCCTTGACGACAACACCGGATGGATACGTACCTCGTGAATGATGACAAAGGAGTTCCATATTTCGTAGCCCACTGCACCTGAGCCTGATCCGATGAACTCACCACACTGTTTCGTTTGCCCACAGTTGTTGATATCCAGTAGTGCCCCGCAGTCTGCTTTTTCCGGGCCATGGATTGTGTCCGAGATCGATTCCGTGAACTTTAGGTGAGTTTTACCTCTGTCGTAGTTCTTCCACACGTTGATCACGTCCGTCCACGCGTCAGGACAATCCATCATGTTCCACCGCTGCGATGGCGACAGGTCACGGATATCCTCGACGGACTGGTCGGTGCAAGTCACATCAGTCCAGTTGCCGGTCCGGTTTCCGACCTGGTATGGGTCCAGCCCGGACTTGATGCTCAGTATGAAGCCAGACCAGGTATCCGAACGGGGAGGGGGATCGTTGTAGGATTCCAAGTCACTGGCCCAATTAGTGGTGCCACCCATGTTGAGCGACTGGTAGACGGCTTTCCGTGTGGCTTTGATTTCGGCACTCATCCAACCGACCCATTGGGTATCATCGTAGACAAGGATATTGCTGTTACTGGTCCCATCAACGTCGTTCTGGTTGACTCGGCTCGAGTTACTGATGATGTCGTTGATCTCGGCGTTGGAGATGTAGCCGGCCGTGCCTGTGCATGGGCCCTCTTCCGCGTTCGACTGCGTGGCGGTCCCGGTAAAGAAGCACTCCTCGGTGTAGCAGCTCGCGTCAGCCATTGCAAAACATCGTCCGTAACTGGTCACGCCAACGATAACTTGGTTAGAGGTCACTCCCGCCTTTGTAATCTAAAGGCGCGTGGGATTTCCATCAGCTTTGGAAACAGGCATGCGGCCAACCGGCCAAAGTCAGGCTCACTCACCATGACCAAAGCATTACTTGTCTCGGTCAAGTTGACGTCGCTGCGGAGACACATTCCCCACGGACACCCATCCTGTGCATTCTGGTTGTCTGCGTCCCATTATGTGACAGTGGTCAGTGCCGAGAACTTCAAGGCGGGAAGAAACGGGCATGCTTACTTGGCCATGTAGATCGTAGGTCATGAAAACGATATAATCTACAATCTTACTGATCTGCGCGATGGGGAAGCCCTTGAAATACCAGTACGAAGCGGGAGCCGCAATCGAGACTGATTTGCCGGGAAGCAAGTTTTTTAGGATGGCGAGGAAAGCTAGATAGTTTGTGCCGTCGTCTTTATCACCGGGGGGAATATTCGGAATGTCCGGGGCCTGGATGGAGCAGGTTAGAAAAAGGGGGAAGAAATTCTTGTCTCTCTCTCACTCGACTCACCCCAGGATACTCCCAGTCAATGTCGACGCCATCAAGGTCGTTGTCCTTTATGAAGTTAGCAATGTTGGTGGCCAATGTCAGCCGGTTGGCAGCGGTGATGCCCTGGCGGAAGATGGTGTAAGTGCTCGGATTTGTCGAGAAATCCCAGCCGCCGAACGATAAGATCCTTGCCGGGCCTTGGAGGCGCTTGAAGTTTTCAAACTCATACGTACTCAGGACATCGCCGGTCTGGACCTGATAGTCATGCGTGATTGTACCGAAAGCAAAGTGCAAATGTGTGTACTGCGACGTATCGATTTGCAGGGCGTCCTGGTAGAGACAGGCGCGACCGAGGCCGTAACCCTCGAAGTAGGCGACACTCCGAAAGACAGCGGGAGGATCACCGCGGACGATTGAGGTGCCGCAGTTTGAAATACAGCCATTGGTGCCCGGTTTGGCAGTCCCCGGGGCACCAGTACTAGTATTGGTGCAGAACTCGGCCGTGATGCCGCACTGGTGTCATTCGTTAGGACGACTGCTTCATCTGTTTCTGGAGGCAAACGGATGAAACTCACCTGTCCCCAGACGTCACAGCACGCATTTAGCGGGCAGGGATTGAGATTGGCGATATCGGTCCCATCCGTCGGTGCTATAGTGCCCAGCACTTGCGGACCGCATACTGCATTAGACAAAGGAGCCGGCATGGGCGAGGTTCCTGAGCTCAAACAGATAATGCTGCCGACCCAAATATTAGAGCATCCGTTCCAGCCCCAGGTGTCACTATTAAAGTCGTTCAGCTGGTCGACTGTAAGACTGTTTGCAGCGGCGATTGCTGCGCCGCTCTGAACCGTGTACGTGGCACACGATCCATCCGGGTTGGGCTTTGGTGCGAAGTCGGGAGCGTTCCGGACGAGCAGCAAACATGCTGAAACGGCGTGAGAGACGAACAGAAGTTGGGATCGGGATTATACTTGGTGAAGTCGGCGCCAGAGATGCCGCACTTCTGGGCCAAAGAAGCGAAACTATCGCCCGAGGCGACCTGGACAGTGGTGCAATCGGCCCAAACTGAGAGCCGCCTGGCCCATATGGTTGAGGTAGAGTTCCTACCGCCCACTGTTGAGTTTGTGGCGTTTGTCGAGGTCACAAGGGGAGTGGTGAGGAAGGCCGGACCAGTGATATTCTTGGACCCATTGAACGAGAGACATTCCGCGTTGGACCAAGACTTGAGCGCATCTTGCACAGGGGCAAAGTTTGCGTTGCTAGTGGCCATCCAGCCGAACATGTGGTCGCCATCGTAGCCTGGCTTACATAGCTGCATGGCCAAGCTTGCAGTGTTGACGCCAAGATATGGCATGTTGTCTTCCAAGGCCTTGAGAGCGAAGGAGCTGATGCCTTCGTTCTGCAGGCCCTTGCCAATGTAGAGGCCGACAGAGGCCTGGCCTGATCGAGCGAACAAGAGCACTGTTTTGTTTGTAGCTCCATATCCATTCGCCAGGTACTGGCGCATCTGCTTGGACAAGGTACGGATGTCAGCAGCAGCAAGTGTACCATCGGACCACCACCCAATCTCATAAGTGGCGTTCACGGCCTCAGTGGCAGCCGCATCCGTTGTCGAATTTGGCAGGTTTATCCAATCGACACCATAAGAAGTGCAGGCATAGATGCGATGAAGAGTGCTTGCGTTGTCGACTTCATCGTAGAGGGAAATCTCGTAGAACATGGTCTGCGGGCAGGACTGAAACTGATGGAAGTTATGATAGACAGACCAATTGGCGGGATTAGGTCCTACAACGCTGCAACGTGATGGACATGCATCTCTACCGCGGTAGCCCGGGCTAGCAGGCTGTCTGACTCCTGGCTGCGCAGAGACTATATCAGCAGACAGCAAGAGGCCTATGGCCCCAAGAGCCGCGCTGAACCAGAAAGGGTTCATCAAATCTGGGCAACACTCTGCGGAGTAGACCTCAACGATGGTAAGAGTGATGGATATGAAGGTGAAAGGCGTACTTCCTCACACATCTTCAGGAGCGGCTAGGAAACAACCAAATGGCTTCTATATTCTTCCCCATACTTCATCAGTCGACGCACGTTCTCACATCATAATCACAAGCGTAGTACACAGCTCCAGTATCTCCCCACAGAGGCTTTCAGGGGTACTTCTCGAAAGAATTGGAGCACAAAACCTTCGACTAATTGCTGGCCTTGAGAAGTCTCTAGAGGGATTCAAAATTTATGGCAGGAAATAGCCATTTTCAGGATAGTTGGCAACTCTAGCTTCAAGCCACTATCCTAAACAGTCCGTTCCTCCGTGATTCACTTTATGTGGTGGTGGTGTTGGAGACCCCTGGTATCCTCCGGTACAGACGTCGAGGGTTCCTTTCGCGCTCAGCCAAATGGCTTGGCAATCCTGTATAATTAGCTAGCATGAATCCCCGAGTCCCTAGAATTCAGGCTTTCCACCTCTCTGACAAGTGTACAAGTAGTACAAGTAGTAATAGTAGTAGAGTAGTAGCAGTAGTCTAGATTTGCCGGTATATTGGCCAGTTTGACAGTAGGTCATGGTTGGTCAGCGGGCCGGTTTTACCGGTCCAACTTCCTTGCCGCCTGCCATACCGCCTGCCATACCCATTAACTAAGCTTATCTAGTTAGTTAGTTAAGTTAGTTAGTTAACTAACTAATTTTATTTTAACTACTTAATAGCTAACACCTAATATACAATATAAATACTAAATATTACTTATATAAAAAGAATTTTATATATATTAAATAAAAAAATCAAAAAAGAAATAAAAGAAAATAAGCTAATGACGCTGTATAACAAGGAGGGGAGAATGGGGCCCGTGGTCGCTGGTCAGGAGATTCTGGGAGACCGTGGCCCAGGCTACACGGATATAAGGACTCTGTATTAGGGCAGTAGTTTGCAGGCGATCGCTCCCCGGCCCTGGCAATCCGAGAAGTATACCATCGATTTAAGCAACGCAGGCTTTGTCAAGTCCTTGAGGCTGGCTAGCGCAGGGCTTTTCAGGGGTATGGCTACCCCGCAACTAGCACCTGACTCAGGTCCAAGGTTACCTTGTCAGCTAATTTACTAATTTGGCGTGTTTACAGGTCAACCGACCTACTAATTTAGGTCGTTTAACCTCACTAAGCCTATTCTAGCAGGGCCACATTGGGAGCCTAAATTAGTACTCCGTAGGTCGAGCGAGCAAAAATCCTCAATTAGGCCCCCAAGCTGAGTTAAGTGAGCTCCTCCCCTTATTACTAGTTAACTCAGCACCTGTGTTTACTAGGACCGTGCATCTGCCAATACCACGACAAGAACTACTCTAACCTTGCTCATTGAGCAAGAGCGTGATCTAGTCTGAACGCAAAGGATATCCGCTACAATAACATGAGCTGCTACCTCCTATTTCCTGGTATTTGACATAACGAATACATTGCTTTAATGAATTATCGCCTGTGTCTTATTCAATTCATTCTAGCCAGGATTCACAGTAGCTTGAATGCATGCATTAAATCCGGTAGGTCCAGATTTAGTCATATGACTAAATATTGACCAATTTTTTTTAATACTACTAATATATTTTTGAGGTTTTCTATCCGTTATTAAGCTTAGGAAATGTAAAAATAACGAAATTCCCTACGAAGAGAATTAACGAATGTTTGCATGGGAATTTAAATCAGATACAGAAATGTATTCTTTACAGTAAGGTTCGTTATAGAGAGGATTCACAGTATTAAGCGCTAAAGATCTGCACGCCTCCAGTGGTAAAAGCCTCTCACTTGTCAATTATGCTGGTCTACTACCTTACAAAAAGGGGAAACCAAGCAGTAAGGAAACTAAAAGAAATAATCATGTGAGGATATAAGCGAGCCAACCGAAAGTCGCTGCTAACCATGCTCCCCCGACCGAAAATTGCACTGCTCCCGGTCCTGCATTCTTGGTGGGTGTTGGGCAGCTCAGCGCTGTCTGCAAGGCGCCGGCACATGCGGTGGAGGTAAGGGCAGCCGAGATGCTCGACGCAGCCGCAGAGTCGACCTTGACCCTACAAGGATTCGGAGCGGGCGATGTGGTGGGCGAAAGGACCGCACATGAGTCTCGAGGGTCGAAGTTGTTCCCGTGAGGGACATCTACTATCCCCGTAACGTTAAAAGTGTAACTCTCTGTCTTGGCGCATATGCCGTCGTCCGTAGCAGCAACGAGGTCCGGCTGCTGGGAGCCGTTCTTGGTGGTAAATATGACAAAGTTGTTCTGGATATTGCCGCCGAACTTCACGGTCCCATTCTCTGGAGACCCTGAGCAGTTCCCCGAGTACAAGGTCCAGGAAAGCAACCAAGTGCCCTCGGTGTTGAGGAACTTGCTGGTGCTGGAGTATGCGAAGTAAGGGTCGCTGCTAGAGAAGTTGGCCCCTCTCAAATCCAGAATGCCAGTGACGCCCGCCTTAGTGAAGTTATCGAACTCCCAGAGAGGCCTGGGTCGACGGCCGTAGCGAGGTAGGAGTTCTGGATAGCAAAAACGACGGGCATGAGCAGGGAGGGCGCGTATGTGTCGCTGCGCGGCAAGATCAAGTCCACCTCCATGGTCCCCGGAAGTGTGGCTGCTGTCGCTTCGACGGGCCTGCTGCAGGCCTGCAGCAGGGCCAGCAGGTACCAACCTAGACAATACAGCCGACGGTAGAAGACGTACATGTTGACTGCGGGGAGCGGAAGGAATAATGAAGAGCGACAGGAGAGAATAGCAAGCTGTTGTCTAAGAGGGTTACATAGACACTTATAAGCGCCTCCAGTATTATCTCCGTGCTGGATACCCAATCTGGCTTAGCATCGGACGAGTCCTTGTTGAAAATAGTTCATCTGTGATTTCAGGAGGCTCCTCCATGCCAGAGTAATAATTGGCACCCCGCTGCATTGCGTCGAGGCACCAAGAAAGTACTGCCCAATCCATCAGGCTAACCTCACTCAGTCTCCTGAACATATATGGTTGGATTGCGAGGTAGCATTGCCGCTTTTGGGAGCAACACAAGTTACACAACTAATATAACGTTGGTTGGGGTCGAAACGGCTCTTAAACCCACTAAGGGGTATAAATAAAATAATCACTATAATCGTCGACTAACCTATATCGATTAGCCTATAAATCGCAGTAGTGGTTAGAGCTCTAACGAAAACTTCTTACACCTTAATTCCCCTCGAGCCTCTAGAACCTAGAGACAACGAAGAATTATTATAGGGATATTATCTGGCGACGAATCCTAATAGAGCGGACACTTTGCCTATGCAAATATTACCGAAATAATATATATAATCCCCAGAGTTTCCAAAAGGTTTAGGGTCAGCCCCCATAGGAAATACGAATCTTTAAGGCCCCCGTATGCCTGATGGAGGATAACATAGTTTAGGAACATATGAAGGAACCTCGATGGAGAAAAATAACGCCCTTGTAAAGGGGGAGAACCACTGACCACCCTAACTAACCAGAGATATCCAGATCAACCCTAGTATTCTCCCCTGTCCTAGATAGTTCAAGTATTTTGATATCGGATGGAACGTTGGACGGGGATCCCATTAAAACTACCGGATCCGGTACTCTGAAATGAAAAGGTCGGAGCGGTGAGCATACCTAGGTAAGTTTTGAGTCCCTGAAGTGGCGCCCAGATGGGCAAAGCAGCTCCTCCTGCTAGAGACTAATTTTTAGAAATAACCCCTAGCAAAATCAAAAGCAGCTTACCGCTGCAGGTGATTCCATTCAAGTTGTACAATTGTATTGTAACCCCAAGGAGGGGAAAGCAAACTGCATATGCAGTGAGAAGCCTTCATCCTTCAAGCCATGAATGTCTCTTGATCTGTTGAACAGTGCCTAGCAAGTAGATAAGAGAATCTATAAAACCAAGTAGCTTTGAGCCTGGCACAATGAGTGTACAGCGATCGACACTCCTCGTCCTCACATCTGAGAGATCAGCTTCTCCCCCCTTTCTCCTCCATCTGTAGCAAATCAAAAAATGGGTCTCAAATCCTTTCTTGTCCTGGGATTGCTCCCACAACTGCTCTTCGCTCGCGTGCTGCGTACCCGCCAGAGCATTAGCTGCAGCTTCTCCGTGGCCGCCAGCGCTGGAGACACATGCCAGTCCTTCGCCACGAGCTGGGGCCTTACTCTTGCCACCTTTGAGTCGTTGAATCCTGGAGTCGATTGTCCCACACTTGTAGCTGGTCAGAGCTACTGTGTGATCGGCACCGTCGTGTCGACCACAACCACCACGACTACAGCGACCACGACGTCATCGCTCCCATCCCCTACCCAGCCAGGCCTCGCGGCTAACTGTGATAAATTCTATCTCGTCTCGTCCGGTGATCAGTGTAATATCATTGAAGCCAAATTCGGCATCACCGCGGCCCAGTTTGCGGCCTGGAACCCATACATTGACGCGCGTATGTATCTCTCCTCTCTATTAAAGCCCCTCCATTTCCCTACCTTAAACTATCACCAGCACGCATCTTGGTCTAATATGCTATGACAGAATGCGATAACCTCTGGCTCGACTACTACGTCTGCGTTCACGTTCCCGGCGCGACGACGACGACGACGACATCAGCGACACCCACGCCCACAGGCCCGCAGCCGCAGATGCCTGGCATCGTGAGCAACTGCAAGGCCTTCCGTCTGGTCCAGTCGGGCGACAGTTGCTACTCGATTGACACCGCTGTGGGCATCACACTAGCCCAGTTTCTCTCCTGGAACACGGCTGTTGACTCGGCTTGTGACAACTTATGGCTGGGTTACTACGTCTGTGTGGGCGTTTGAATCGTTCATTTCATCATGATCGGATTCTGAATGGCTCTGGTGTTTGCTAGAAGTGTAGACATGTCGAACGTAGTAGAATATCCAGACATTCTACAGTTGATAGATCACATTTCCCGGCTATACTTCATTATCACCATTTGGAGTCACTTCCCAGTGCAATTTCGTCACTCCTTTTAATGTATTCAAATACGAGTTATTCCCAGCTAGTTGGGAGAATCAGACCTTCATTTCTATGCATTTGGTACTAGTTGATACTCTTGTAGAGTTCCTGATAAGAGACAATGATATACTTGTAGATCGCCAAATGCACTAATTGGCGGCAGAATCCTCTCATTAGTCCATTTCGTTGTAAGCATTATGTGAGCATTGACCACCTTTTTATAGTAATTTCTAGCAGAATTAAATTTATACACTAGATATACACTAGAATTGACTAATTAATTGCTAAGCGATAAAGCAAATGACAGCAGACGAGAGTACATTGCAAGATGTCTCTTCCGCAAACTCGCACGAGAGAATCAACTCTGCCGCTATGACGATGGTCCTTTCAAGTTGTTTTACGACGACTTTCGTCCAGCAAATGTCCTCACGAATTCTCAATATAACTTCTGTCGAATCCTAGGGCACGGAAGCATAGCGACTATATTGACTATCTGAAGTACTTGCTTATTGCTTGCTCGAAGAGTAGATCTGGGGGGATTGGGAGTTGGGGGGTTGAACTCATGTTTAACCCTTAATTAGACAAAGAAGCTAGATCCTAGGGATCTAATTGATTACTATAGTAATCAAATAGTAATCAGAGAATCCGCCACAAATGGCAATATGACAGGTCACCTATACAGCTAATCTCCCGGAGTCGACAATTTCAAAGTGGTTGGGGCCGATTGATTGGGAATTCTCATATGCAGCTTCCGCTGGATTTTTCTATAGCCCACAGTCCTAGCTTCTGCTGGAACGCTCTGAATACTGGCCACAAGGATTCGATGATTGGACACAGGTTTATGAGTAACGCCTTGCAATATTCCTCAAGAGCTTCAGAAACGGGAGCACGTTGCTATCGGGCGCGGTATTCTTACCGAAGATAATTGTCTTCCAAAACATAGGAATGAGAGCTGGGAGAGTGGAGATTTCTGGGTAACCTATGCCGCGAGGAGAAATTGGGCATTCGATATGGTGTATTGGGCGAAAATCGACCGTCGATTCTTCGGGGAGAGGAATCTGAATGATCGATTTAATGTACTAACTACGGAGGAGAGGACTGGAATTGATGATTTCGTGTAGAGGAAGCTTTCTGAGAAGGAGAGCCGTACTCTGAAAGCCTGGGAATCGAGGAAAGGACAATTAAATAATTGGAGATATTGAGGAATACACGGGCCAACCATGACTGCCTGCAACGGTTAGCAGCATCAGAATGCCATTTGGAGGAGATAGTCCTTCGAGAATATAATACATTGAGGAAACAAGACCAAAAGCTTCATTCTTGCACTAATGCAAATATCTTGATCTCGATGCTTTCTCTAGCTCTGTCATTTTCATATCCAGGGTCGACGAAAGCACTATGGACCAGAGTCACACCTCCATTCTCCGCCTCCTTGCTATCAAATTGCTTGAAGACCAACGGCTCTGACGGATCCTGGTGTGAAAGATAGAACTATTTATGTTTATCGTTATGCACTACACTCCCAAACTCATTCCAGCCATGGGGAAATAGGAACCGAGTAGCGATCAAGTCCCTCTTTGGTTCCACCGATGTCCAATCGCGGACCGTCAGGGGGTGGCGGGTGATGGTCTTCGGAGGCCGTCACACATTGATGATGTAGAGTCGGCCATTTTTGAACTGCTCTCTTTCCGCTGGATCCTTGATTGTGACCTCGAGATGATGCAGTGCTCCTGTAACCGTAAAGTCGGAATGTACAGAGAGAGCCGGGGCGCGACTATCTGCCCGCTGAGCATCGTCAGTTGCCTTATAGCCAATGCGATGTGCGAATACAATGGTCTTCGTAGCACCGGTCCTTCCACATAATAATTAATAATATCATCTATATCATGGCTGGAGGAAACACTTACAACCTCTGGACCAACTTTTCTGTTTCTGGGACCAAGAGTGCCGCGATGTCTTCCTCGCTCGAACGGTCCTTCAGGCCAGGAACCTCGTGATGAACGTATTGAAAGCCGTTGTGATCAAGGGTGAAATCTGCTTCTTGGCCACGAATATCCTGAATCGTGACGGGATACGAGGTTCTCAAATCGGTAAGGGCACGCCACCTCTCCTCCCCATCTGGAGTCGTGAAGTCAGTGCTGACAGCGTTTCCAGGGACAGGCTTCCAGTAGACAAGCTCTGTGGGGACATCCCTCCTGCAAACAGCGGTAGCCATTCTCTCTCTCTTTTTTATGATCACTTCTAAACGCTCTTAATGATGCTGTGGGTCGGGTAATGATGCCTGCTCTCATTCACAGCTCAAGTTAAGCATTTGTCTTGTATTCTTCAAGAGACTTTCAAGCTGTCGAATCCTAGGGCAGAGAAGCATAGCAGCTATATTGACTATCTGAAGTGCTAGATAAGCTGGTAGCTACTCAGTCAAGCTTGCTTGAAGACTAGATCTAGGGGGGGATTTGAACCCATATTTAACCCCTATTAGACAAAGAAGCTAGATCCCAGTGATCTAGTAGATTCTATGGTACTCAAAGAATCTTATGCAGGTAATCTCCTGGCGCCGACACACAAGCTCCTGAGAGATTAAACATATTAGTTACAGGAGAACAAGGAGATGCTCTAATAATATTTAGCGCTGAAGTAGTTATGTATGGACTATGGAGAAGAGGAGCTGGAGCCCAAGGAGAGGCCCGTTTATTAACAGGTCTTCGTATTCGTATTCGGCAGTGACACCGAGACATCCCTGTTCAGGAACCATTGGAGCTTCCTATATTCGAAATGTCCAACCGGACTTATTTTGGTATAAAAGATTAAGAGTTTAGTAGACAGGCACTAGAATACAACACTTTTGCTTTTTCTTTATCAAGATGGAACTTAATTCATGCCGTCTCACCATCTATTCGATCTTTCCCTTGTTCACCACGAAGGCTTCCAAGGCGGAAATGGCAGCCCACAGTCGGTTCTCTGCCTCCGGGAAGACAAGGGAGCGCTGGCTGTAGAAGACTTCGTCGCTGACTTCTTCCGGATGGCGTGGCAGACAGTGCATGAACTTCCAGCCCTCCTTAGCGCCTCCCCGCTTAGCAAGCTCCGAGGTGATCTGGAAACCCTCGAAAGCCTTCATCCTCTTGACCTTCTCCTCCTCCTGTCCCATAGACACCCAGGTGTCTGTGACGAGGATATCTGCGTTCTTCACTGCCTCCTCAGGAACATTTGTCTGGATAAGCCTTCCAGGCGAGTTGACCCCTGAGCCAGCCTGCTTGATGATCTCGAGCATGGAAGCTGGGATCTCATATCCTTTTGGCGTAGCCACTGCGAGATCGACGCCCATCTTGGCAGCTCCAATTGCCAGATCGAAGAGTACATTGTTCGCATCGCCGATCCAGGCAATCTTCAAACCCTCCAACCCCAGGCTAGAAAGGCCCGGCTTGCCAGTCGCAGGGAACGTCTCGTGGATGGTCAAGAAGTCCGTGATAATCTGAAGCGGATGGAACGAATCGCAAAGGGCGTTAATAACCGGTACGGTAGAATGCTTTGCGAGATCCGCGACATCAGAGTGCTTTGCAACACGAGCTACAATGCATGACACCATGGACGAGATCACTACCGAGCTATCGTACAGGGACTCATTGACTCCCAGCTGAATATCATCCTTTCCCAGAAACATAGGGTGACCGCCCATCTGCACCACTGCGCCTTCCGTAGAGACTCTGGTTCTCGTACTTCGCTTGCTGAAGATCATGGCGACTGTCTTTCCTGACAGTGCACCGAGGAGATTCCTCGGAATCGAACCCGACTTGATCGCTTTCTTATAGGCAGAGGCATTGCGGACGATGGTAGCGAATTCGGACGGTGTAAGGTCAGCAATCGAGAGCAGGTGTCGAGGAGCGAAAGGGGACGTGGGAGGAGTTGAGGGTGAGGAATATTGTCGCAGGTGACGAGCTCTGATCGCTCGAGATAGAAACTGGCTGCTGCCGGTCAATCGATTGGCATTGTGCAGACCATGGCGGGCTGCGACATGCAGATTGCAAGCCATTGTGAATACACAGTAGCTACAGCCCTTTCCCCTTGCGTGGAATGGGCGAAAGCGCTCAATAGCAGATCTGGGTGGTATGGAAGATAAGAAAGTCGGGATGTGACTCGATGACACAAGTTTATATTCATTGATACGGTAAATTAGTGGGCGATACCAATCCGTTACCGCCTGTTGGTCCGAGCGAGCCGCTAAAGGAGCCGCTAAACCGCGGGAACGTCATCTCCAGGTCCAGTAACCTTACGCGGTCAGTACAAAAGAGGCTTGGTGAGGTCGGCGACGTAGATCAACCGGTGGTTCCATCCAGAAGCCATACATTCTGCATCAGGTACAACGTACTTCTCCGTTGTCACTATCTATCATCGACTTTGCTATCGTACAGCTTCCCCGGAAATAATGTGAAGCATCTCCTACCCTTCAAAACGTTGCAAAATCTTCGTTTTGAGTCGGCCCCTCCCCACCTTCGACTATCATGACTGACGACGC
The DNA here is from genome assembly GCA_003116535.1 of Paecilomyces niveus. Lineage (NCBI taxonomy): Eukaryota > Fungi > Ascomycota > Eurotiomycetes > Eurotiales > Thermoascaceae > Paecilomyces > Paecilomyces niveus. The sequence continues at coordinate 385,105 of QEIL01000001.1, forward strand.
AAACGCGCCCCTGCTGGACAGGGCGTCACGATCACCTTCACCTCAGCAGTCGTCTTCATCCGTGAGGTCTATCCGGCCCGGACATCAAAATAAGTCCAGTCCTTTCCCTGTATCCACAGAATCCACACCCCTCTTGCTGCATCGTGATGATGAAGCACCCCGATACGGTTCAGAACTCGATGCAAGGTCCTCACCGCCGGCCTCGCGGGGCTCTTCACCATATCGATCGATCGACGGACCTAAAGCTCGCCAGCGATGGCCCACGTATCTAGCTATGGGCGTGCTGAGCGTGGCGGTTCTTACTATTCTCGTTCTCGGTTTTGCTACACCGGCCATTGTCAAGGAATATGCTGAACAAGCAGTTGTCTTTAATCCTACCAATTTGTCGATTAATTCGTCCACATCAGATGGCGTAAGGGCTAGGGTCCAGGGAGACTTCGTTCTAGATGCGTCCCGTGTACGGAAGAAGTCAGTTCGAGACCTTGGTCGGTTCGGGACATGGATCGCAAGGGAGGTCGAAACCGGTGAATCCGAGGTGCAAGTCTACCTGCCGGAGTACGGGAACGTGCTTATTGGAACCGCGTCTTTGCCTTCCTTGAAGGCCAATATCAGGAATGGTCACATCAACCACATTGATTTCTTAACCGATTTGGTCGCTGGCGATATTGCCGGTATTCGACCGATTGCCAATGACTGGTTGGAAGGAAGACTGGGCCAGCTGCGCTTCAAAGCCACCGCAGACGTAGCTCTCAGATCGGGTCTGCTCAATCTGGGTACTCAGGTACTATCGGATACTATTACATTCTCAGGTAGGTTGTTCCTCTTGATGATCGTCTCCACATTCTCTACTTTAAGACTAAGTTCCTCAACAGGCCGTGACCTACCCCCGTTTCCCGAGCTCAATATCACGAAACTGAATGTCCATGAGGCGAATATTCCCGATAATAAAGAAGCCATGGCTGTTGACGTCTCAGCGACTGTGTTGAATAGTTATCCTTTCAAACTCACTGTCCCACCTCTTGGATTCGATATCCTAGTACCGAATTGCTCGCCGGGAGACCCGTATATCTTGGTGGCGGATGCCTTCACGAAGACGGTCCATGTCCAGCCAAGGCAACCTACTATTCTTGATGTCAGCGGGCTGATTCAGCATCTTCCTATGGAGTTGACCACAGCCTGTCCGGGACGGAAAAGTTCACCGCTCGATTTGCTCGTGGCAAATTATATCCAAGGATTGCGGACAACTATCTTCGTTCGCGGAGCAGATTCTCCGTCTGGTGAGACACCCACGTGGATCGTGGATCTAATGAAAAGTGTCACGATACCTTTACCGTTCGCTGGGCACGCATTTGACAACTTGATCAAGAACTTTTCCATGACGAATGTGCATTTCAGCCTTCCAGATCCATCGGCTGAGCCGGGAACTCCTGAAGCTCAGCCGAAGATCTCAGCTTTGGTAAAGGTCCTAATTGACTTACCCGAGCAGATGAATTTTGCTGTTGATATACCGCGTGTGCGTGCCAATGCAGATGTCTTCTATCACGGAAATAAACTTGGATTTCTGGATCTGAAGAGGTGGCAGTCTGCGAATGCTACTCGTCTTGGAGGTTCTGATGGGCCACCTAGCCTCCTGGTGGCATTTGACGTCAAAGAGGCACCCCTTCACGTCACCGACGAAGACACCTTCAGCGAAGCTGTACAGGCTTTGATCTTTGGGGGAAAGCCTATTTCTCTTCTAGTGACTGCAGATGTTGATGCGGAAGTGAAAACAACATTGGGGCAGTTCCTCATACGCAAGATACCGGCAGAAGGCAAGGTGAATGTGAAGCGTAAGTAAAAGGGGATGGCATTCGAATATGAAAATCTTATGACTAAACATCGTTTAGCTCCCTACGGCCAGTCATTGACCGACATAGACCCTCGGATTGAATCCCTGAAACTCCTACGTACGACAGAATCATCTGTTCTAGTTCAGGCAGCGGTCAACTTCACAAACCCCACCAAATATGCGGCGACCATCCCTTTGGCTGACCTGCTCTTGTCATACAATGAGACGGGAATCGCACATTTAATTGTGCGGAACGTCTCAGTCGTCCCTGGACCGAATTCTGGAGTGCTTGTAGAGCTCCTCTGGAATCCGTTAGATTCAAATGGCGCCGATGGAGTACTTGCAGGTAGAAACATGTTGTCACGATATGTTTCAGGTTTGTAATTCTCTGGAATATATCTTCCTTGGTTTAAGTGACTAAGATCTTTCAGGGATGAACACCACCGTGACGATCCAGAGCCATGAGGGTACCATACCCGCGCTGCCGGAGCTCGGTCGAGCATTTTCTGAGCTGCGGATAGACCTTCGTGTCCCTAGGCTTCGCTTGCCAGGTGCACCAGGTGATGACGATGAAGACCCCGATAGCAGGCCCCATTTCATCAAGGATGCAACGGTACTGTCTACTTTCCTCGCTACTTCAGACCTCCGACAATTTTGACCAGTTCCTATTGGTGGGATATTCCCCTTTTTGCCGAATAATACCATCCCACTCTGAATTGCGATAATAAGCTAACATTCACACCTCTCAGTTTCACCTGTGGTCATCAACTGCTGTTTTTACGCTACTCTCTCCATTCGCACAGACAACTGTCTTTGTCACTTCAGTTGATGCAGTAGCTTTCTACAATCATACAGAATCTCTGGCGAAGATTCTCTATGAACTTCCTTTTGCAGTTCCGCCCGGCGAGTCGCAGACTCCAAGACTCCCGGTGGATTTAGATATGAATGATGCTGGTCTCGAAGTTTTGAAAAAAGCTTTGGGTGGTACGCTACGAATGGATGCTCTTGCGAAGGTAGGCGTTAGGATGGGAGAATATTCTACTGTTATATTATACAAGGGTAAAGGTATTGGAGCGAAAGTCAGGATATAGGTTGGTCATTAGCTTTTGCGGGCTAATTCCCGTTGTTTTCTCTTCAAGGAGTTACTGGAGTATAAGGATAGAGCCATTGTCCAGCTCAATCTGTCTTTTCCGGATGGAATGCCCGCGATATGTCAAATATTGGAACTCGTTGATTGCTCACAAAGCACCTTTTTTTATGAATTCTAGGTTTCCGTACGACAGACCCATGGAATGATTTCACCTTCAATTGCTTTCATCATTTGTGGAACCTCCCTCCAGTTCCCCCACCTTTCCTGACTTTCAGTGTCACCCACGTGTTCATCAATGACTAGGATGATGCTACGATGGTCCGCCCTCTCTTTCAATACGACAAATGATGTTGACCGACAAAGCAGCCAATCGAACGCTGCATCAAAACGTACCTATCATTGCTGAACCCGTAGTCTCGGATGGCCGGAAACAGCGGTATTCGAACAAGCTAGCTGTTTCATCGTGTCTGTCCAGTAACTGGCCCCTCGTTGCTGACTCTCATCGAGCATTCAATCTATGTGGCCCGGAATTCCTGCGGAAACTGCATCCCTCACTAGAAACAGGGCTGGGCGCCATTACCTCCACTTGCCGAAGCTGTTTGTGTACAACCCCCTATGGCCTTCGATTTTGAATCCTCTCTGCCTCCTCGCGTTAGCCCATAGGTACGGCGCGAAAAGGAGTGTTACTGCCATAATAATCATCATTTAGCGCTCCGAAAACCCTGTTTCTGGACCCGGCAAACATCAAAGTATTCACTTTTGGCAATCGATCTTGTTTGCCATCGATGGGCTACAGTGCTCATTCTTAGGTAGGGTTCTCTGGAATGGTCGCCTCATTGCCGATGTACTGTCAAGTATCTCAGAAGTATTGCTCCTGTCTAACATACATCCGGTCTTAATCCTAAATTCAACTTAGCCGATTGGATCATGCGCGAATAGCATGAATTCTTCTCGTAGCTATAATCCAGCAAATACATTTTCGGGTCAGTGCCTACATACTGTGGAGCGTGGTATACTAAGTGCCTTCGCAATTTATGTAGGTGGCATTCTGAGTAACCGTTCGCCTATTCACCTTAGCGCTTCCTGAGCGGAGTCGGACTCCGCTGCCGCCCTCGGGTACTGTTTTCGGCTGACTGAGTGTGCGTGTCTATTATCCTCATTCTCTGAAACAACCAGGTTTGGTACGTTGTCATTTCAGAAGGAAGCATGCCGAACCTTTGGTAGACAGCGGTGATACAGTGCAATGGATTCTGTGTACAAACTATTTGCTTTTCTGACAACATCTTCCCATACACTGCTGATGCTTGCTTTACCCGCCTGATGCGTTGCAAATGATTGATACACTAAATCTACTAGACATAGCAAGAAGAGCACCTGGGATCATATGAAGACTAAACTTATCTACATACCCGAGGACCAACCGGGTCTGCAGGGAGCGCTTATTGTTTGCCATATCATCACCTGCTTTATGAGGAAACAACCGCCCAGCATCTAAACATGACACGGTAGTTCTCCTGGCCAATTGCCGCTTAAGTTCCACAGCATTTCAAATCTGTTATGGGAGCACAGGTCTTCCGTAGGGCAAGCGCTCTATCCACGCCTGCTGGAATAATATCAGATCTTGCTATATATTTCATGACCCATCCCATGAGCTGCCTTTACTAACCGCGAATCCAGAACGCTCTGGATATTCTACTTCGTCCTTCCAAGAATCTCATACTTATTTCCCACATTGACTCCACAGGTGCTTAAGACCTAAGTGTCTTTGCAGCGATAATCTTAGACCAACTTCATACACGGCACCCATTGAGTCCCGGTCTATTCCATAGCAGACTCACAACCCCGGTAAGTCACCTTGGTTATCGTGCTTAAGGTAGGTTTAGATACCTCCTGAGCCGATATTTTATCACCTCTATTCGCACCTGGGTAAATAGCTCACTTGATCATTTTATGGCAGTTCGGTTGCCAGCTCCCGGAGCATCGTCGAGTTGATTCCGTGATCCCCCAAACCCGTTTCCACGCAATAAAAACCTCTTAAGAGGCCTCTTTCGGTCCTGGATACGTCATCGGAACAGTCCAGGGGATCCTGAAAGCGAAAATGTGCCACAAAATCATTCACTACATGTGTGGCGCCGTTGAGAAGGTCTTCTCGGAGACTTGCACCTGTCCAAACAAAGTTGAGGAGAGTTACAGCCAGCGCTACTGCGGTATATGCAGTGTTTGTAACAGACGGACTCGTCGCTAGCTTTTCATCATCCCTTCAGTTGAGGTGTACTTGCCTCTAGAAGTGGTGTGGTTATGACGGCAAGACATCTTTGTGAAACATGTCTCTGATCGAAGTTGCAAGGATGGCACTTCGCAAGCGCATAAGACGTGGACCCTAGATCCATTGCAAAACCGTTGCGCATTGTCTGCCCAGGTTATGCCACAAATTTCCCAGTTAGGTTATCGACTTGGTCCCTCCTCATATGTATCTATCTTTATCAGTTCTGCTAATACCGGACCTTCGCTCGTTAACCTGTCTCTCTTTGATAATATGAAAGGGTATGACTCGAGTGACATAAAGTGGTAACTGAAATAGCTCACACTATTCTTCTGCTTTAGCATACAATAGGAATGAAGAATAAATCTGCTTCATTCTACAATTTCACTTGCCTGTTATAGCTCACTATACGTGTGATCGCAGGAACAATGAAGAGATCGCAAGATGCCATCCATGTTTTTCTGGACAAATCCCAAATCCGGCTAGCATCCGGCTCAAGTGATTTGGGCCGAAATCGAAATAGCAGGTCATGACCGACACTGACACATACACCAGGCTTCAGTATCTATCTCCACGGTCATCAAAAGAGCAAGCATATGATCAGATATCTGAACGTGATTTTATGTCGTCAAAATTCTCATCATAGACCGTATATCCTTCACAGACAGCCATCGATCTAATCAGATCATACCATCATGGTATACTGTGGTAAACCGAGCAAAGGATGCGGAGAATGCCGCGTACGGAAAATTAAAGTATGGTGATCAGAGCTCTAAATTGAGTTTATGTGGTCGGTTCTCACGTACACATACAGTGCGATGAGACGCAACCGCAGTGTATTCGATGTCTTCGAGCCAATCGACCATGTCCGGGCTATCGAGATCAACTATCTCTCCAGTTCCGCGACCAGAGCGAATCCTTTGTCCAGCGGGCCAAAGCGGCAAGGCACTCTCCAATCTCAGAGAGGAAGCAAAAAGCCCCAGCTAAGACCAACTTGGAGAATAAGAATAAGATCGAGCATCTTAGCCCAAGCGGCAATGCGTCCAAGCCACAAGACCAATATTATTTCCTTCCACTTAATCCGTTCAGAGTGGACATCAAGGATCAGGCTTCCTGTTTCTTTTTCCATATGTATTCTTGGATAGATGATTCTTCCATACTTAAAACCGACTTAAAAAACTACCCAGAAGCTCCCCTTGGTGAGAAGGCTCTGCTCGCAGGCATCGTTTCGGTGGGACAGGCAAGCCTTGCAAACATAACGGGCTCCGACTCATTGAGACTGTCTGCAAGGAGCCAATATGTGGCTGCTTTGGATCATACGAATGCTGCTCTTTGCGATTCTGTGCAAGTAAAGCAGGATACGACCCTGACTGCGGTTCTTCTACTGTCTTTGTATGAAGTATGTCGTTAAGTCCTTTCCATGAAGTACTCTAATTGCGCTTTTGCTGACCCGTTTTTCAGGTGGTCACCTCAGCTACACCTAAATCGATCGATGCTTGGGCGAAGCACGTTAAGGGAGCTATGGCGCTGCTTGAGATGCATAAAGTAGAATCCATCTATGGACCTCGTCCTTTTACAGGATTCTTTGCGCTGAGGAATGCCATAGTACGTATTTTCTATAGAACGTGTTCTAGTTATCAGCTTCCTAATCCAAAGTATCCAGATAACTGGCTGTATACATCGAAGAATACCCATTCCTCCAAGACTTATCGAGATGTCTGGACAAGCAGCAGAGATAAAACGCTCCCCTACTGCAGCTTGCGCCCATCGACTAACGGAAATAATGACTGAGTTGACTCAACTACGGGCTGATATTGCTAACGGAATTTGCGACCACTTAGAAGCCATATCGAGGGCACGCTCCATAGACGCTGACGTGTCCACTTGGGTTCATAATCTCTCACCCAGCTGCTACTTTGATGCTTATGTCAACTCTGGACCATTCTCAGTAAATCAGCACTATAAACTCTTTCCATATAGAGGCCTTTCATATATCTATAGCAATCTATGGCTCTCTAATGTCTGGAACAATTATCGGGTTTCTCGAATACATATCAACGACGCCATCTTGACGCGGCTACGTCCTCTCGCTGTCAGCACCACGGCAGTTCCTCAAACCACTAAAGATATCCGCGAAGAATGCCGTATCCTTCGAGACCGGATGAGACAGCTGGCCGCTGACATCTGCCATTCGGTACCATATCAATTCGGTATTATCGAACAGGGTAAGGGGAGAAGACAAGACCCTACCATCAAGAGTTCAGCTGGTGGTTTCCTTCTACTTTACCCTCTAACTATAGCCGTTTCAGTGGAAGGATACCCGTCCCCTCTCTGTTCATGGGTGCTCGACTGCTTCCATGTCATTGCGCATGCTATGGGTATCAATCAGGCGGTGACGATTACGACGCTGTTGCAGACAGTCAGACTGGATCCGGTGACATGGGTGGATAAACTGAATTAGATGAATGGAGTCAATCACCCTCTCAATACATCTTGGATAATAATCGTCCTGTATAACTGTGGGGCTTGAGTCGAAACATGGAACTGCGTGGAGAGCACGCAAATATTACCGAAATAGACAGCAGATATCTCTATTTCTCCTTGGTTTTGACCACTTATGTTTATATTAGCAGCTCTAGGATGATCAATCTCCATGCACCGCCCCATATGTACATACAAAGCTGGTATATACTTCGAACGGAGTGTAAGCGGAGCTTCGCAGTGGTTTCCTAATCGGGTTCTAGTCTCTCTCGACAATGATGGCATAATATAAGCTCACCAATCAACGCTCGATCCGAATCTCTTGACCTTTTCCAGCGGCTAAAATAGTGGCTTAAACACGTATTAGGCGACCTAGTTAACTCCGTAAACTATGCAGAATACAGCAACATTTACTCCGTACCAGATGACGTGAAGATATATGCTCGGCCCCCAATTCAAGCTCCACGAAGACAGTGGCGGGGCTGTACGTGTTAAGGCACCATGTTTTCAATAAATGTTATAAGTAGGAGTTCGGCTCCTCTACTATGCCTTCTCTATCCTCAGATATCAAGATCCTCTTCTTGATGAAGCAAGGAGAATACCTTCATCGATTCTATATCGCCAAAATGAGATACTTGCTATTCTCCGGCTTCATTTTCAGTCTTCTGGGCCAGGCCGTGAGCTCACAATCAGCACCTGAGGTTACAATAGATGCAGGTACTCTCCGCGGAGGACGCTGCGACTCAGGCACTTCATACTTCAAATCGATCCCCTATGCGCAGCCTCCTACGGGCGATCTTCGATTCGCGCCTCCAAAGGCCTTCTCTGGAAAATATCCCAATGGAACTTATCTAGCGACAACTCCAGCGCCATCTTGTCCGCAGTTTGAAACAGAATTCGCTGAGACCGGGGCTACTGGTGAGGACTGGTAAGTATTATTACTACTTTGTACTCTCCCATGAAACCTTGTTCTTACCATAATTGGCGATATACCAGCCTATACATCGGCATCTGGGCCCCCGCGAATGCTACAAGAGACTCTCGTCTGCCTGTGAAGGTGTGGATTTACGGCGGTTCAGAAAACGCCGGTGGGATCTCAGATCCCCTGTACGATGGTTGCAACATAGCCAAAGACGATGCGTTGCTCGTTTCCATCAACTATCGGCTAGGTCCTTTAGGGTTCCTAGCATTGCAGAGTGCTGGAATTAAGGGCAACCAGGCTATTCAGGATCTGCTTCTTGGTTTGGAGTGGGTTCAGAAGAATATTGCTGCTTTTGGAGGAGATCTGGTAAGTTGGAGATTCTATAGATTGATTTGCTCTTTCATGGAAAGAACACAAGTGCTATTTCAAACTCTCTGGGGAGGCTAATACCACCGTAGGAATTATAGAAAAAGGTACTCCTATTCGGACAATCAGCCGGTGCTGTTAATACGTTTATCCTCTCTACTCTTCCCCAAGCGCCGAGGCTGATTAATGCTGCCATTGCGGAGTCCGGAGGTGGAAGAGACATCGGGTTCAATTCGACTGCGCAGACGCTAGGTGTGGCCTATGCTAAGGCTATGAACTGCAGTAGTGTTGATGTAAGTATTGATGCCCCTTTTTTGCTTTAAATTACCAGTTAATCTGGCGGGAGACCAGTGATAATGACGTTACTATCTAGGCTTCTTGCCTTCGATCCAAAACAGTAAAGGAACTGAAAACAGCATATGAGAACTTGCCCCTGTTGCAAGAGGGACTTGAAAATGACGGTGATATTGGGATTATAAGTCCACAAACTTATGTTTTCTATCCCTATTTGGATGGGGATATTATCCCTGCCCAGCCGTCAGAAGTAGGAGTTCGAGTTCCTACCATTTTTGGTTCTAGTACATTTATCCCAACTTTCTCTCACACCAGTTTACATCGAGAAGAGAGACCTAACAATGCAATAACAGACTCCCAAGACGGCACCCTCTTTGCCGTAGCCCAATTCGCAACCGAGCCGAACGGCCTCGCAGGCGCAACGCTAGCCAACTATACATCCTTCCTCCAAGACAACTTCGGTCCTCTGGCTTCCACCGTAGCCAAATATTATCCTCTTTCCCTTTTCACCAATGTCACCCAATAGCCCGTCGTGGCCGCCATCTCCACCGTCATCACAGACGCTGCATACCGCTGCCCTGCTTATCGAGGCCTGATCCGCGCCGCAGAAAAGGATATTCCCGCATACAGCTACATCTTCAGCCACACACCAACCTGCTCATGGGTCTCGGGTCTACCGCAGGAATACGTACAGCTCGTAGGACCAACTCACTCCGCAGAGATCCCGTTCGTGTTCGGTAGCTTGGTGGATCTCCCAGCACCGAACGGGACGTGTAATGCCACCGCTCAGGAGAGAAAGATTAGTTCAAAGCTCGTCAGTGCCTGGACTGCTATGGCGGAGAAGGGGAATCCGTCCACAAGAAGTCTGAAGTGGCCCGTTTATAGGAATGAAAGTTCCTTAGGCCTAAATATCGTTAATGATACCACGGTGGGACATCTCGATTACTCGGTTTGTCAGCTGTGGGATAAGGTTAATGCCTATCTAGCACGGCTAGATGTACTGAGTATATCTTCCAGTACAGTGCCAGTGAGAGGTACAGCTGCTGCGAGTGTAGCCAGTGGATCTTTCATATTTAGGCGTGGGAGCATTGAGAGACAGGGATAACCTTTTATTTTGTGCGATATTATAGGGGTTGATTCGATCTGTACATCGAGTGTCTTATCTTGACAAGAACAAACGTATTCGATCAATTCACCGTCCTAGAGCCTATACTGAATGAATGAGAAGCCATGGATACAATAGATTCTTTTTTTCCCCGACATGAATTCACTAGCTTGCTGAATACACAAAAAAAAGAAAAGCACCTAATTTTGATACAGTCTTCTCAACCGGGGGGAAGGGTGCTGGCGTCGACAACGTCGGCGGCCTCCTTCTCGACCTCTTCACTTGGATCCGAAAGAGGAGAACGTGGCAAGGCCATCAGACCCGTCCTTGTGGATTCCAGAATACCGAACGGGGCGACGAGCTTGAGGAAGGAGTCGATACGAGAAGGCTTGGCGGAGCTTGTCTAACGTCAGTCGATGCTATTTGAAACAGATGAGGTAAGTTGACTTACAGCTCAACGATGCAGTTGTTGTTGCTGATATCAAGCACCTTACCGCCGAATTGATGAGTCAGACGGGTGATAGCGTCGAGATGCTCGTGCTTGTGTCTCAGAGCCTGACTGGGAGGCAGGTGACGTGGGTGGTAATCCGAAGTGTCATGAAGGGATCCCGCGACCTTCTGGTGCTCGCGCTTCTGAGCCTCACCCTCTGGGGAAGGGCGAGAACTGCCGTCCTCCGGATTCGTGATTTCACGGTGGTGCTGAAGCAGCTCTTCGAAGACCTCCGGTCCCAGAATGCTGACCTTGGCCAGGAGTAGTTCACGCTGAACCAGAGCTGCGTTGGTGTAGTCAAGCACAGCCCACACAGGGACGAGATCATCCAGTTGACGGCGGGCCTGTTCGACAACGCCGTCGAGGCCTTGGAGAACGATAGTCATACGCGAGAGATCCTCCACTTCCGTGTTGCAGACAACCAAACTGTCAATGTTGAATCCCCTGGCGGCCAGAATTCCGGAGATACGGGAGAGCACACCAGGCTCATTCTGAACCAGACAGTTCAAGACATGACGCTTGGGAGGGTTCGTTGGAGGAAGAGGAGTCTCGTACAGGATAGACGACACAGCAGCGGGAGCATCCCATTGCGGTGACGAGTCCTGAACGGGGAGCGGAAGTGGTGCACGACGATGGAGGGCCTTGTATGCGAGAGCTGATGTCGAGCTGGAAGAAGACCTGATGGATGTGAAGCGCGGCAGAGCCGCAGCGGTCTTTGAGCTCGCCGCGGAGGTCGCTTTCAAGGGCGAAGACGCTGAGGACAGCGTCCAAGCACGCCGGAAAGCCATTCTCCCTAGCTGGCCTGTGACGGGAGACAGGCAAACAGCGATTGCAGATCCTCCCCCGTCTATGAAGGATGGAATCTGGGGAAAATGATGGCAGCTTTGGAGAAGCGGAAGAGTTGAGATATTCTTTTCCCGGGTTGGCGCTTCCGACGTCGGCTTGACTCATGCGGTACGTCCGATACCGGTAAATTACCGCTAGTTTTTGCTGGTATGGTATCACTCATGGATCACTGAAGAGATCATGAAGAAATATTATTATAAGAACAAGTGAACTCATTCTGAGATTGAGCCTAGAGTTATGTTGGAAAGTTACCTCGAGGGAGTTCGGTCTCTATAGTGTATATAACAGATATCATCCTACTGTAGCATACGCAATCTATCTCAAGCTGTGGAATCCTCCCACAGCACATCTACCCTGAACAAAATAGAAGAGAAAATTTAGCTCTCACTAAGAGCTAAGATGTAACTCCAGGGGCATTTCTCCAATAGCATATCGCAAAGTTTCGGACTCCGCTGTGTGGCCGCAGCAACTGGCGATGATCCTTCAGCACCATGATCTGGTAATGGGTCCGTACTAGCGTGTCTCTCTCCGCCTTGGCCGTCCACTAAACGGAACTTCCACTGTGGCCCAGACAGGCTCTATGCGACTTTTTTTGATACGATCACGGTAACTCTTGTTTTCTCCCCCGCGATCAGATCAACCCTACTATATCTCACATCCCTCTCAGTCTCCCGCTACCTGTTGATCACTGAAGACGTCATGGCTGATGAGGAGCGCCGGACGAAGCGCTCCCGCTTCGACCAGACGGAGCCTGAGCCGCGACGATCCAGATTCGACCGCCGTTCGCGATCACCCTCGTCGCGACAGTCTGAATCTACCAGAACTCGAAGTCCTCTGAGTCGCGAGCCGCGCAGTCCTGGTGCAGAAGAACAGAAGAAGCCAGGGGATCCTGCGGCGGCAGCAGGTGCGACTCCTATTCTCCCCAAGGATCCGCCTGTCATGGAAGCTAACACATCCGGAATCTAGCTGCGGCCGCTGCCAAAATCAACGCGCAGTTGCAGGCAAAGAAGGGAATCCAACATGTTGATGTTCCTCCGATCCGATCAGTGAGAGACAATGGTCATAACGTTCCGCGATGGAGAGGGGCTAACCTGCAGTAGACCGTGAGCCCGGCCGCTAAATCAGCCTCGCCCTCCGCAGGCCAGAGCACGAACAAGCTCCACGACGATATCTACATCGCAGACGGAGACTACATCAAGGATATTGAGGTCAACGATCTGCGCAACCGGTATTTGCTGACCAAAGGCGCTACGCAGAAGATGGTAAATAGCTCCTGTCATATCCGCTGATACTCCCAGGCATTTGGCGCGAGTTGATCGATGACTGCGCCCGCTAACTTCACATGTTTTGACTTATTTTCCCTACTTTTGTCATGATGGTGCCAGAAGCTTACCCAAATAACCATAGCATCTCACATCCCCTCTTTTGCATCTGCTGACCTCCGCTGCGTGACATTTAGATCAAGGAAGAAACTGGCGCCGGTACGCCTTACTCCACACATTATATTGTATATCAACTTTGAAGAGAGAGAAGCTCATTAGTTTTTTTTTTTAAAGATGTCACCACTAGAGGAAGTTACTATCCGGATAAGAGCATGGCCACACCGTCGGTATGTCTCCCTTGACGCTAGGAAAGATTGGGGTTGGATGTTGATTGGAACCATACAGAATCCGCCACTCTACCTGCACGTTACGAGTACGACCAAGGAAGGCTTGGAGAACGCTGTCGCCAAGATTGAGGAACTCATGAAACAGGAGTTGCCCAATCTGGTGGATGAACGAAGGTTCCGCCGCAGAGAACCTGAGAACTTTGAACGTGACGAGTTTGGTCGGGTATGGAATGGACTATCTTTCCCTCCTATATATAGAGGCTAATTTTCCGCAGCGCAAATGGCCTGAAGAGCGCATCCCTATCGACCTTGAACCCATTCCAGGGTTTAATCTCCGTGCGCAGGTTGTTGGTCAGGGTGGTGCTTATGTCAAGCATATCCAGCAGAAGACCCGTTGCAAGGTCCAGATCAAGGGCCGTGGCTCAGGATTTACTGAGATCAGCACAGGCAGGGAGAGCGATGAGCCCATGTACCTGCACGTGGCGTATGTAACTTCCTTGATGTCTATCTAGCTTTCTGATACTGATCGTTATGTAGCGGACCTGATCCCAACGAGGTTAAAGCAGCCAAGGAGCTTTGTGAGGATCTATTGGCCAATGTGAGGGAGCAGTATCAGCGCTTCAAAGAGAATCCTCCTCAGCATGGATACGGCGGTTATGGCCACCGTGGAGATCGTCATCACTCGTATGGTAGTGGCTACGGAGGATATGGTAGTCAGTCGCAGCATTCTCCGCCCGCTTCCGCCAGTCCAACAGGAACAGCGGCCCCTGGGACACCTGGAGCTCCAGGCGCTTCCAGTGCTGCTGACTACGCTGCCCAGTACGCCCAGTACTATGGTGGTGCCGATCCCTATGCAGCCTACGGAGGATACCAGAACTATCTTGCTTATTACCAGTACTACCAACAAGCTGCTCAGCAACAACAGCAGCAGCAGCAGTCTCAAAGCCCGCCACCTCCACCTCCTTCTAGTGAAGCTCCTCCGCCACCCCCACCTCCTGGCGCTGGCTCACCGCCTCCACCGCCTCCCGGAGGTAGCGGTTATAATGCTGTATGCATCATCCTCTAGATTTTCAAAAGGACGGTATCGCTAATTCGTATGCAGGTCCCGCCGCCTCCTGGATTGTAAGCAATGAGTGAACCGTGCTTACCTATAAATCTGGAACTTGGAAATTAGTGCAAAATCTGAATTTCGGAGCTCCCAAGTACATTCTCCGGTTCATGAGTCATGCTCTAGGCTGTCTTGGTATCTAAAGTGGCCCCGTCGTGTCGGATCGTGGCCGCGTTTGAATGACCATCTTGAACAACCTCAACTGTTGACGGACTATGTTCAGATGCGTCTTTAGGAATAGCACCGCCACCGCTCTCCATTGTTTGAATTAATACTCAAGCTCGGTTCTGTAATTTTTTATGTTTTGTCCATTTGAGTGGTAACCGAAAATCCGTGTCTTCATATGTTCGCTGCTAGCAAAGAAACAAAACCTAGCTCTGTGGCTTTCTTGCGCAAACTTAATTCTCTTCATTTCCTGTTCTGCAACTTCTGCTAAATAGAAATATTCCTCACCTTTGGTAAGCAACTATGTTCAGAACTGGTCAATACTCTCCATATGTAGCATTGATGACTGTCGCAGTTCATCATGGATTTTCAACTTCTTCCTCCATTCCCCACAGTAGGTTCAATTGTCTCTTCAAGGGCATCTTCTCAGATCACATGTGGTTAGCATGAGTGGTGAATCCAGGGCTTCTCAATAGTTGGTGAGACGTCCTCCATTTCGGCCTTTAATACTATGGTCAGTAGTTTTTTTTTTTTAACTTCGACCTTCAGAACAGCTAGATCTACCACTGCATTTTCCTAAATAAGAACAATGTCGAAAAAAAAAATTCCGAATAGGCATGCCCATCGTTAGACCGATAATTCATCGGCTTGAAGACCGACGTTTCGGAAGTTTTCCGATATCAACCTATTATCTCGTGGATATCGATAAATCAAGCAACTGATCTGACAATCGCATGTGGTGATTAGACTTGATTATTTGATAGAAATGACGCGATCCCGTGCCCTTCTTCGAAACAATTGTTTGGCTGAAAGTGGAGCCATATGGTGTGATCATAAGCGTATGCTCGATATGCACCTAGTAGATTGTTTAGTAGCGTGAGATAGACTAGTAGACTGCAGGTTGTCGTAGTTCATAAACAGATGGGTAGTCCGCGGTGGTGTTGGGGCCGTTGCGATCTCTGATACCTGTATGTAGGTGTAACGGTTCTGATCATTCAGAAACAATTATCTGAACATCAGAAATGTCTGCAGAGGAACTTGTCCCATTGCCCCAGGGCGCGGGGTATGGGGTAGTTGTCGGGATTGGTCTTGCGTTTGGTATTGGAATGGTTGCCGTCAATAAGTTTCTGGAGAAATTTCTTAGTGAGAGATCGGATCATACTGAAATGTAAGATTTTTTTTATCTGTATCAATAGTTGTTGATATATTTGCTTTGGAGATCCTGGTCTTGCAGCTGATGCTAATCTGTTTACTAGGTTCATGGTCGCCAATCGCAGCGTCGGGACTGGACTCACGGCCTCTGCTGTCATATCTTCGTGGATGTGGGCGTATGTTTTCCCCTGACCTTTACCAATTGACGTGCCACTAAATTTATTCTCAATCTAAAGCACAGCAATTATCTGGACTGCTGCTCAAGGTTATCTTTACGGTGTCGCGGCACCATTCTGGTACGCCGCTGGTTGCTCCATCCAAATCGCCTTGATGACAGTACTTGCTATCCACGCCAAAGTCAAAGTCCCGTACGTTACCTCTTTCTTCTATCCTTGAATCAACTAGGTTCCTGTTTAGGTGCAAAGTTTCTGTTCATGCAATTGATCCCGAAATCGATGACTAGGAACGGTCACACTGTCTTGGAAATTGTCAGACTCAGATATGGCACCGCGGCCCATCTCATTTATATCTTCCTATGCTTTGTCACCAATTTGCTTTCAGTAACTTCCATGATCCTAGGAGCTGCTGGCGTCATCACAGCATTGACCGGAATGCATATTGTTGCGTCGACGTTTCTGCTGCCTCTCGGAGTCGTGGTATACACAGTAGCAGGAGGATTAAAGGCGACTTTCTTGACAGATTACGTGTGAGTACTTTCTTCAGTTGTCTTGAATTTATTTCTGGGGTATTCTCAGAAGAGAAAGAAGCTGATAATCTATTTCCAATGCCCCAGCCATACGCTTATAGTGATGGTCATCCTCTGCTTCTTGACAGTAAAGTCGTTTACGAATCCGGCAATTACAGATCTGAGTTCCTTCTATGATACGTTGGTTACTGCAAGCAAGACACGTTACATAGAAGGAAACTATGAAGGCTCTATACTTTCATTCAAGTCCAAGAGCTCGATTATCTTTGGACTTGTCCACTCGTTTGGAGACTTCGCTTTGGTCATTATGGATACTAGTTTCTGGCAGAAAGGTATGGTTGGCTTGTGGATAATTCCATGTATGATGCCTGTCTAACTGTCTTACAGGTTTCGCTGCCGATACCGCTGCTACTATGGTAGGTGTCGAGAAGCGTTCTACTGTCAGAGACCTGAGAACTAACCTCTTCTAGCCAGGATACATGCTCGGAGGAATCTCTTACTTTGCCGTCCCATGGGCTGTAAGGACCCTATCATCGGGATTTGTCTTCTAATACACATTCTAACAAGTTCTTTCTTATTAGGTTGGTACCACAGCCGGTCTTGCAGCGATTGGACTTGAGAACACACCCATATTCCCAACTTATCCCAGAGTATGTCTTCATCAGCCCAAGAATACTTTATCAATATATCACTCACAACTCCCAGCAAATGACAACCAGCGAGATCAACGCCGGATATGTACTCCCTTACACGGTCATGGCCGTCGCCGGAAAGGGGGGCGCATTCGCGCTGCTCCTAGTAGTGTTCATGTGCGTGACGAGTACCACCTCCGCCGAGCTGATCGCTGTCTCGAGTATATTCTCCTTTGACGTCTATCGAACGTATATCAACCCGAAAGCTCATGACAAGCAAGTGATTCGCGTTTCTCACTGGACAGTTATCGCCTTCGGAATTTTCGCTTCGGGGTTCGCTACTGCATTACATTATGGAGGCATTGATCTCAATTGGATGGGATATTTCCTGGCAACCATCATATGTCCGGGAATGTTCCCATTGGCTTTTACGATTCTTTGGAAGAAACAGTCTGTTGCGGCTGCGACTATTGCGCCTCTTCTTGGTTTGGTGAGTGGTTCTCCAAGTTCTGCCAATGAATAGAATCGAGTCTGACTTGAAAAATCAAGGCAAGCGGCATCGCAGTATGGCTTGGGACGGCATATGCTTATGCTGGCGAATTAACTGTCACGTCAACTGAAGCTCAATTACCCTGTCTCTGGGGAGCCCTCACATCCACATTCTCCTCTGCTATCTATTCAGTGGTCATCACCTATATCAAGGTTCGTATCATAGCCGGAATCCAACCTTTCCTACTGAAAAAAGAGCAGTCATGTCAACTGACAAATCTTTTCTCCGAATAGCCCCAAGACTTCGACTGGCGCACCTTCCTCCTTCTTAACGAAGTCAAGGACTCCGATGACTCCGAAACCGACGACAGCGCCGGACCCGATCCTACGAACCGCATCGCAGACACTCGAGACCTGGACAGCGTGCAACATCCATACCCACCAGAAGAACTACAACGGATGAATCGTGCCAGTGTCATCGCGAGCATTTTCAGCGTCATGATAGGTCTAGTCACGTGGGTTGTGTGGCCGCTACCGTTGTATCGGGATTATATCTTTACTAAGTCGGTAAGTTGGGTGCTTTTCTTTTTCACTTTTCCTCCAGGCTGGCTTATCTGATACCGAAATTAAGTTCTTCTGCGGCTGGACGGTCGTCTCGGAGATATGGCTTTTCGTCTGTCTGCTCGTTGCATCCGTGTATCCCGTTATTGATGGAAGGGACGTTCTAGCCAAGGCGGCGAGACTCGCGTGGCTGAGTCTCACAGGGAAAGGAACAGATCAGGATCAAGATCAGAAAGGAGTTAAGGATCTGCCTTCTTCGGGTGTTGTGGAGGATGAAAAGAGGGAGAAAAGATTCTCAGCGGTGGAGGAAAAGTCGAAGAATATAGATGTGATTTCTATTTCGTGAAACCTTGCCTCTTTTGGAGGTATAATGGAAAAGTGTGGAGAAGGTAGATATAGATGGTCCTCGCTCAAAGACGGGATAGATATAGAGCTCTGTTGTCTAGAGGTTCCGTTTATAAACATAGAATTGCGCGACAAAATTGAATAGAATAGAATATCTCATCCTGCATGTGTTCCCTGTGCCGTATGAAACCCAGATATGTGCAGTTACCATAGCCTTAAACCCATAAAATGACCAACTCAGTCGGACATTTTGACCGTCGAATCATAAAATTGCAAGTCTTAACTGGGGAGAATCAGAACGTCGACCGATAGTCCCCACATGCGAAGAAAAGAAAGTCATTATTCGTATCATGCGATGACAGGACACCCGGTCTAGTAAAGATCCGGAAACATCGTCTCCGTCCCACCAGGAATGCAGTCGAGGGAAGAGAAATACTCATCTGCTAGAGCCTGAGTATAGAGCTCAGTCAGCATCTTCTGCTTTCTCCTCGTCACAGACTGCGAGCCTTCTTTGCAGAAATCACAGGCGAAATCGCAAGGAGAAGTGGGAAATGACCCATTCTGCTCAGCTTGTGTAGAACCGTACTCTCGCGGGACTTGTGAGCCCATCATTTGGAGTTCTAGGTCTCCGGAGTACTCCTTGATGATGTCGTGTCTGCAGCGTGTGGTTGTCTCGCAGTATCGAACAACTTTTTTGAAACTGTCTATGCGAGCTTGGTGGCTTTTGACCTTGGTACTCGTGAGAGCTCTGCTACTGTTCTGAATGGCATTCTTAAGGTCTCTCTCCATGTGATCAAAGACTTGGTCACGCTGCTCAATATTGTAATAGACGAGAGACACAGCAGCACGCCCATCACGACCTGCACGACCAGATTCCTGGACGAATCCTTCGAAGCTCCGCGGTGGACTCCAATGGACCACGAAACGGACGTGTGGATTATCGATTCCCATGCCGAACGCGTTCGTGGCTACAATGATCGAGAAGGCTGCACTGCCATTTGGTGTATCAAGAGTTTTGTCAGATGTCCACATGGCTTGAACGCGGGACCTCTCTGCTGCTGGAAGGCCAGCATGATAGGCAACGGCGTGAATACGGTTGCCCGACGATGAGAGAGCTGATGCGAGGCTTTCGCTGATAGAGCGATATGAGACATAGATAATGCCTGATACAGGCTTGAGACTATTACTAGAAGCATTTGAATTAGAAGTATCCTCTCCGGCATTTGCGCCCACTCTGGTTTCGCGCCGGCGCTGTATAGAATTTAGCCACTCCAAGAGATCGTTTATCTGAGAGGTCTTTGAGAATCTGTCTTCAGCGTCACAGCCGGCAAAATACCTGACTTCATAGTGTATATTGGGACGAGCAGAGGGCGTATTGAATGTCCTCAGAGTAGTCGGGTTCAAGCCGAGCAGATTAATGATGTCGGTACGGACACGTGGAGTAGCTGTGGCCGTAAATGCACTTATGGGTACTGAGGGATTGATCAACGTCTGCTTCAACCAGGACAGTTCTTGATATGCGGGGCGGAAGTCATGGCCCCATTCGCTAATGCAGTGGGCTTCATCAATGGCAATACGTCTCAACTCTCCTTGCGCGTGGATGGTTTTAAGAGTACGTCTAAATGTCTCCGTTAGGCAGAGCTCAGGTGTCACATAAAGGAGGCGAGTTCTCGGATGACCTGAAAGGAGATCATCCACAATAGCTCGCCTCTCGGATAAAGGAGTGGTCGAGTTTATCGTCGCCACGGCCACTCCAAGTGCCTCGAGTGATGAGACCTGATCCACCTGCGCAGTGAAGGTGAGAATGGACCCTTAAATGAAATTAACAGAGTCATCTCATACTTACCATCAAAGCAAGAAGTGGGGATACGACAATTGTGACTGTAGATGGCGTCAGCTCGACACTGTTAGACATGAAATGTACACAACCTACCGCCATGACTGACAACGGCAGGAAGCTGAAAACATAAACTTTTACCGAATGATGTTGCTGCCTGTAAGAAGATATCATGACCTTCAACAGCAGCAAGGACAACTTCCCGTTGAAGAGGCCTTGATCAAATCAGCACCAAATGTCACTGGGGAAAACAGCATGGAAGGGGCACTTACCGGAACGAGGTTTTGCCAAAGACTCGCCGTAAGCTGAATTCGAGATCCACCTTTTGGCGTTTCAAGTGACGCTCTAGCATCTCCGCATTGTGGTTCTTCAGGCAGTAGCGCTGAATGTCCAATCGATAAGAGTTGATGTCGGATCTGATATCTCGGATAGGAACGCGTTTGCACGACACGAGGGGACGCGATATCACGTGATAAATTATGGTCACAGGTGAAGAGCAGCGACGAACATCGGCGGATTACCTCAATGGAATGGTGGACAATTCTAGATAAAACTTCAGACATAAAGCTGTGGTTGTGGATGCTGGGACTGCTATCTCATCACTGTATCGCTTCTTCCAGAAAAGTGGATACTACTGAATCTTTGTAGTCAATTCAATATCGCCAGGCTGATAATGATCACATGAAATTTCGAGCGTAAATATACAGAACATGCCAACAAATATAGTACGATCTATAGACTGCCATCTGAGTGGTATATGTCGTAGAACTATGCAATTATGCCCGGGCCGAACATGGGCCATACTGCTGTCAGCGCCGGGAGCCTTTCCTAGCCAGTTGTTTCTCCAGCTCCTCTTGAATGGCGATAACGTCCATAGTCTTTCGCTTCTTAGGCTGCCAGATTCGCTCGAGCTTAAGCCAAGCGTCCATGACCGCGTCTGGTCCGCTGCAAGCGCCGAAAGCGCGCAGAATAGCTAGTATAACTCGGCGTCCAAGAAAGACACCGTTTTCAATTCGCCGTTCCAGTTCCCCCAATTCCTTTTCTACTCCAATATTATGCCTCGGATTTTTCACCATCTCATCGGCTTCGTACTCGTCGGCATCTCCTTCATTCTCCTCTTGCTCTTCCTCGTCAGGAATGTCTTTGTTGTTCTGCTCCTTAAGGTCCGTCTCCTCGAAAGGCAATGGGGTATAAAGTTCATTGGAGGCATCCTTCAGCAGCTTATCCCTCATTTCCTCCTCCATGCTTTTAGTCAACGGATTTTCCCAGAGAAGTTTGTCCCGTCGCAACACAGACCGGTCAATGACGCTCATTCTAGTTTCGTAAAGAAGGCGGAGGTACGCTTTCCAGACATCTCGGAGTCTGTCAGCCGACCAATGTCTTCTCTTCCGACCAAATCGGGCGAAACCCTCGAAGAGAAACAAATATACCATAGCACGGGGAGGGACCTCGAAGGTACGCTCCATATCTCTGAGGACGGACATGAACTTGTACAAGTTTCCTGTCTGTAAAGCATGATGTGAGAGGAAGATATGAAAGGTTCTGGTATCCGGGGTCATTGGAAGGGAGGCTTGCAGCAAACGATGTTCCTCTGGAAGTTTGTCTTTCAGAGATGTTGACAACTGTAGGGTTCGACGCAGCTCTCTCATCCTTTTCCGGTAAGTCGGCATGTCAGAAGTGAGACTTGGGTGGTGTAGAAGGCGCTGGTTACCAGCGTGGAGCTCCTTTTCGAATTTCTTCTGTGCCTCCATCATACGTTCATACAGCTGCTCCGCAGTGCTGAGTTCTCCAGCTTTGAGGAAAGAAACAATGAGGCAATTCAAGACCACTGTATCAACTATTTCCCCTGACTTGACGAATTCGTCGAAAGCCCGACGGATCCCCTCCACGTCTCCCAAGAATCCATGATAGTAAATCTTAGAGACTTTCATGGTCCGCGAGAATTCAATATTGCGTTTCTTCATCTCGGCCATTAGGCGATCAGCGACCGTATACTGACCAGCTTTAAGGGATATGTCAAAAAGAGTGCTAAAAACAACGTTATCCGACTCTATACCGGCGACGCGCTCCATCTGATGCCAGATGCCAATTGCCCTCTGTAGGTCCCTTTTAAACACCCGGCCAGATGCGCGTCCTGCGAGATGAATAGCAGTGGTCCAGAGTGCCCTAGAGAAGGGAAGCTCAGCGGCATTCATGTCTTCTATGAGAGCAAGGTAGCGACGAGCGTCAACCCATCTCCGATTGAGGGGGTCTGCAAAGCGGCGTAGAAGAAAGCCGCGTGAGCGCTTGGAAAGATAAGCCACTCCTGGTGAAGGAATCTCCCTATAGAGCCTAAAGATATACTGAGTAGACTTAGTTTCGTCCCACAATGCAGCGAGGAAACGTTCGACGGCGGGATTTTCAATCATATCGCGTGAGGTATCCTTTTGTCGCTTTTTGGAAATAGTACTAGAAGTCGAAACAGAAGATTTATTTTGAGTCTTTGTCCCAGACCCGACAGCCTTTTCCTTGCGGAAGTTGGTCTCGATTTTGTCCACGTATATTTCCGAACCAGAATCTCCGGTTATAGTTTCCGGACTCGATCGCTTCACGTCCGGACGTGTCTCTGTTGAAGTAGTAGATGGCCCCGGTGGACCGGGATCCTCAACCGGCGACATTTCACGTATAAGAACAGCTCGTTTCTCGATAGCAGGCAAAGGTGCAGTTGATATAAGTTCGTCGACCTCCTCATTTTCCTTGCCCTCGGTATCCTCTTCAGGGTGCTGCCGGTCCACGTCGGCAGCTCTTTCGCATCCATCATCCTCACCAGTCGTCCAGGTCCCTCGTTCAGTGTCATCGTTATGGCTAGGAGCAGTTTGAGTTGAAAACATTCTCCTGGTTCTCAGACCTCGCCGAACCAAGTAATCGGCCGAGGATTTCGAATAATTCAGACATCTTGTCGGCGATAAGCGTCTTGCCACACCCTTCCTGCGCCAATCGTGCATTCTATCGTCTGAAGAGGCTTTGGACAGCGGAGCGAGTCCCCTCCCGCGAGGAGAATGTTCGCGACAGAAACCTGCTATCACCAACGAGGTGACAAAGATATCTGCTATCGACGCGACGGAGGGTCGAGGGCCTCGGGGGCGGAGCCTTCTGGCTGAGATACTGCAGGTATGCGATTCGGACTGAGGCATTGAAGATGTTCTCAGAGAGGAAGGACAATCCGGGCCCTGCCTGGATATCACGCCTACGCCCGTCGAGCTTGCGGAGCTATTGAGACGAGGCATGAGACTGACATCGTGGAATTGGGTCAGCCATGCATATCCAGCGTCTGATTTGCCCAGCTCCAGAGAATCCGCTATTGTGCCTCCGGTACAGTGATTCAAAAGGGTTGGAGGCGTGGCAATAATCCAGTTTTGCAAGGAGTTCACCTCAAGAATGGCAGCTCCCATGAAATTATGTCTGGGGTTTTGCAGGTCTGCGCGGGCCTCTCACGCGGAGCCCGGCATTGGCCCAATCGGAGCGGTGGATTTGCGATCCTCTTTTTCACGACAACTGAGCCTCAAGTCTTCTCCGACCGACCATCGTCCACGGCTTCCCGTCAAGTCGACCAACGCAGACAACACCCCTTAACCTTACGCTTCACTGGGAGATTGCGACTTTCCCGGGACGTCATCCCCACCTGCATCCGCATCTCGCAAACGTCGGGATAAGGCCTGCGGCCTTGGTCTCTTTGGTTCACGATGGGCAAATACAACCTTACGGCCCTTCGGGTTCGACAGACCGCTCTCAATCAGAAAGCAGCCGGAAAGATTTCAAAGCTTCCACAATGGGTCGATGTTGTGGGAGATATCCCGCCAGCTCAAGTTCTGGTCCGTAACCAGCCGCTACAACATCAATTGGTTCGACAACGCGTGAAGACATTGCCGGAAACCTCGAAGCCACAGGTTGTCTTTGAGGTCCAGGAAAAGCGGGTGAAGCCGAAGAAACCAAGTCGCATGTTTCGGCCGATCGAAATAAAGTATGAAGAGGATCAGTTGCGGAAGGAGTTCTTCCGGGACCACCCTTGGGAGCTGGCCAGGCCAAGAGTTCTCATTGAAAGCTCTGGCAAGGACTTTGAGAAATACGATTGGAATCGAATCCAGCAGCCTGGAAAGAGATTGGACGGCGAGAGGCGCGTATCCCTTCAGGTCCTCTGTGAACTGCATACGGGCGCTATAGATTATGCTAACATTGAGCGCTATCCAGTGTTGTCCAACGCCAGCTTTACCTTCTTAACACTGTTCCGGACATGACGAAGAGTCGGGCATACGACATCGCACGGCGAGAATTTTACCAGCTTCGCCTCCGTGAGGATATTGAGCGACGAGTGGCAGCGGAGGAGGCGGAAGCCACTGGCGCAGTATTCGGTCCCACCAAATTGGAGGTTGGTATGGAACTGGAGAACCAAGAGTATGAGCGCTGGAAGGCGTGGGCGAAGACGGAGGCGCAAGTGCAGGACCAGCGCGCCGCAGCCTTTGTCGGCGCAGATATCAGTGGTGGTGACGAGAGCTTGAGTTTGAGCGGACCAGCCGCTGAGGGAAAGACGCAAACTGCATAAGGGAATAACTGTGCTTCTTTCTACCTTGTTTTATCAACGGCCTTTCTGGGATCTATGATTGACATTGGTGCCCATGTATATTACTGTTATCTCCGAGTTCGTATCAAATCAAATGACATCGTCTTTTAGCTCCGGATAAATCAAAATAATCCAGATGTATGATTTTGCCCAGAGCATGCACGGGGAATGTCGCTCTCACCAGTATTATTGGACTGGTAGGTCAAGGTAGGATCAATCCATTCACACCCATGACAATGTATGGCTGTCCTGCAGAAAGTAAACTGTTTCTTAAAGTATCCTGCATACGTTCATACGACCCAAGTTACTGACCAAGTAAATATTGACACGACACGAACGTGTGTTGTTCAAACATGTCAACGAATCAGGGTAAATAGACATCTCTCAAAGTTGGTAGTATTACTCGAATTTCCAGTATACTTGATGACCACAACATAGTCTCACTTCTATTACATGGATTAATTCTAGACGGAAGTACTATCACCAGGGTTCAAAAGTCGAAAAGTCTATTATTATGTCGCCCAGTTTTCTAGAACGCCGGTCCGTTCCATCGGGTCATCCACTCGTAGATCCCACAAGCTCAAAAAGGCAGAATGTGACATAGAACGGCGTGGTCTAGGGTGGTCTCACTGGTCATCTGGGAGGAGGTGCCCAAGCGGCAGAGACGTTTCACGGCGCCAAATGAAACAGAACAGTTTGGAGCCGGCGGGACTAACGAACCACGTTGAGACTCGTACGACGGCGGTTTGTCACATTATTCACCGAAGTACAAGGTGTGAGCAGCCGTATATTCCATAGCAGAATACTCCAGGAAGAATCAGGGCTATTATTTCAGTCCGACTTGACTCTCATCGTCGTCCTGAAAATTAAAATTTCGCGAGAAAGTCACGTGCCACGGCGGTTCCTGCCAAGCCCTCTACAGTTGAATCCCTGTGCGGACCAATCAGCGGTCGTGGCGTCGCGCCCGTCTAGCGTTCCTGAGGCCGCGCAAGTCGTAACATCCTGGGATTCCAGGCCCGTCCTCGGACTTATCGAAACGGTGACAGCGACCGGCCTCTCATCCCTAGATGATCGTCCCTCGTCCCCAGATTTCCGATATCGACCTTTCGATGCGAAAGTAATCGATAATCGATAGTAACTGAGTAAGTGACTGATGGTGCATCACGTCTGATACGCACGGCGCTAGCACCCTCGATTCTGGCCTCGAGCCCGTCGCGCCCACGCTATCCTGACTGCAGTAGGGCGACACTTCACACGCTCCACCTTCAACTCCGACGTCCATTCCTCAGAGAGTCAGAGACCCATCTGATAAAAGCACCCCCTACCCTCAGAATCTTCGAGTCGAACGCCCTCCGTGACTGTGAAAACCACCGCGGACTTCGTCGACAACGCTCCCTTGCTCCCTGTTAGGGCATACGCGCCGCCAGTCTCCCATTCAGAAAAGAGTGGCATGGTCAACCGCAGTGGGATGCACTGAGCATCACTCAGAATCCGTGGTCCATAGGTTCTCTTTCACACAAAAGTCCTAGTTTGAGAAATATCCCATCGGCACGAAGAATCATGGCTCCTCCACTTATCTCCGTCTGAGACGTCTGTCACCTTCTCCGGTCATCATAACCGCAGACTATGCTGTATCTTGTACTCGATCAACTCTACAGGAGACGCACTGAGACCTTGGGGAATCCGCTAAAGGTGTCGATATCGAATTGGGGGAGGACACGGCGCTTCTGAGAAGCCGCCTAGCAGATCGCCCATCATGCTCACCGCTATGGCCCATACGGAGGATATAATGAGGATTCCTCGGAGCTATCGTGAAGAACCAGATGAAGAAGATAAACCCAGGAGCACCCCAGAACCAAGCTATCCGTCACAGTCATCAAACAGTAACAGATCTTCTACTCATGAGGACGACAGCACACAGACGAGTGTTACGAACGGTGACAGTGGCAGTAATAGCAGCTATCGTAAGCCCATTGGGCCGAGGCAACTCACCCAAGAAGAGACTATTGAGCTTACTCGTCGAGCTGTCGAGAATGGCCTATTGGAGACTAAACGGTCTCTGGCTGGAAGCGAGCCCGTCAGTGATGTGGTGCGACCGAAGCTGACCATCGATTTGGGCCACTCCAACATTGTCCGGATCCCAGAGGCAGTGGTCGACATCATCAAGGATGAAGTGGAGAGGTATGATATCCTATCGAACGTCTTTCTCGGTACTAGATGTACGCATTACCAGGGAAAGGCCGACGTTAACGATAACCAGGCTTTCTCTCTCCAACAACCAAATATTTCACATTCCCTACCGCTTTGCTGAATGTTCTCACCTACGCTATCTGAATATCAGGGCAAACAATTTCCGTGAATTCCCAAAAGGAGTATGTCAACTGATTATACCTTTCTCCTTGACGATGCTGACCTTGTGATAAGGTTTACAAATTACCCCTGCTAGAAATCTTGGATCTCAGTCGCAACAAGATCTGCAAAATTCCGGAAGAAATTCGGAAACTGAAATCATTGCGGGTATTTTCGATTATGCAGAACAGGCTAGATGACCTTCCGGTTGGTCTTTCAGAGATGAACAAGCTGCAAATTCTCAAGGTTGCTGGCAACTCTCTGAAGTATCCTTTGCGACGGGTACTGGAGCTCAAAGAGGCGGAAGTAGCCACCTCATCCATGACGGACAATGAAAAGGAAGTGGCGGTCACCGCGGAACTCAAGAGATATCTGAAAAGTAGACAACCGGCCCCAACTCCGGACCCTGAAAGTGGTAGCGAGGCAAGGTAAAGATCCTTCAATTACTTTCGTTGGTGGTGTCCTAGAAGCTGACGCCTTTGCAAAGTGAAACCATGATTGATACACCAAAGCCAGTCAAACGGGGCGCGAACAGTCGGTTTCCGGTGATACCTAGTACTGGTGATGGATCCGCGGATCCACGTTCCCCGTCACTGTCGAGGCCTCCACCGATCCCTCTGAGGTCTCACTACCGTATCGCCTCCGGTCAGAGTACAGTTTTCCAGAGCGGTGGTGTCCAACGGCCTGGTGTTAATCCTATCACTGGGGTCAACGAACGTAATCGGAGTAACAGCGAAGGCATCATCCAGTCTTCCATTACCGGCCGGAATAGGCGATTAGGCCTGCTTAACAGGAGGAACCCAGATTTGGATACCTTGGATGAGATGCGGCCGTATCGTAACAGTCACCTGCGTGGTCTCAGTTACGGCTCGATCTTGAG
Source organism: Paecilomyces niveus (assembly GCA_003116535.1). Taxonomy (NCBI): domain Eukaryota; kingdom Fungi; phylum Ascomycota; class Eurotiomycetes; order Eurotiales; family Thermoascaceae; genus Paecilomyces; species Paecilomyces niveus. Next base: position 413,220 of record QEIL01000001.1, read on the forward strand.
GACGCGCCCATCGAACGTGTCAAGTGGCGGTAGCAATTCTTCGAGTCCAAGCAGCCCTCGTGAAAGAAGGCGAATGAGAGAAGGGTTTGTCCGTCGAATGTCGAGTCTGCCCGAGCAGAAGAATGAGGAAGGCCCCACGGAGCCAATCATCGAGGGAGCTAAAGGGATTCTGTATGCTCTCTTTCAGATGCAACCTCACATCTCCGCTTTGATCAACGTCATCAAAGGAGATGGGTCGCGTCGTAATAGTCTGGAGATCGTCTTCTACAATGCCTCCACTCACGTCGACCAGCTCAATGAAGCTCTGGGGAATGCCGAGAACCTTGACTCCGAAGACCCAGAGTTTGTGAAGATGTCACACGAAGCTGTTAAACGCGAGTGTGAGACTTGTACAATGGCATACACGCATGTCAGCACTCAGTTGCGGAACAACATAAGTAGAATCGTCGCCCACGGCGATTCGCGCTATGTGCGTTCTCTAATGCTCATGATCTACGGCAGCTTGATTGAGCTGCGCAATGCCGCTATCAATCTTGGTGTCCTTCAAGCACAGAAGCCGAGCCACACAATAAGTGATAAACAACCGACACAAGGAAATTTACAGGAAGGACTCATGTCTGAACATTTTGTTGGGCCAACTGTCACTCCTACAAAGGATCGACCTCAGCCTGTTCGGCGACTTCGAAGTGACACCACAATCCAGCATTCCCCTGTTCCTTCCGGGGGCTCTTTTCCACCTACTCCAAACTATCAAGGTCCTGCTATCTCTCCAGGCTTCCCTCCCAATTCCGCTATGCTTGGCTATGATGGGCGTAGTCGATCTGGTAGTAGATCCAACACCCTGGTAAATACATCGGTGCCTTCATCCCTGGCCACCCCACGTTCCGGTGAATCTTTTGGTTCCCTTGCCACATCGAACGTCAGCCGAATCAATCCATTGACGGGACTAGATGAAATGGAGGAAGAGAGGATATTTGAGAAGATCTTCTACCAACTAACCTCTGCCTATACTGCCGCTCTCCATGCCCTTCCTCAGGCTCGTCGTCAGCTCAGCAGATGCCTGGAAATCGCAGAGCAATCACGAGAGTCAGAAGATCTTCGGATGATCTGGACAAACTTGATTCGCCGCTGTCGCGCCTGTTTGGAGGTGTCTGAGGCTCTTGGCCTGCGTCTGTCGAATATGAAGGTGAAGGAGCCCGCCGGCGGTATGCGCAATCAGCGCGAGTTCTGGCAGTTATGCAAGGCTTTCATGCAGTCCTTCGTCGACCTCGTGACCGACATGCGGGATGTGAGGAGTATGCAACTTCTGCCATCTGAGATCATCATTACTTTGCGCCCTGTTCAAAAAGCAAGCAGGGAGGCTGGCAGGCTCATTGAGGCATCCCCGTGGTCTTTCCTTGCTGATATGAATGCGGCAAATCAACCCGGTATTTACGGCCCACCTCTTCAGACGCAACAGACACATCAGCAATCAGCGTCTACGTCGCTACTGCAACCAAATTCGGGCCTGTCGCCCCAATCTGTTCCCCTACCGGCTACGCCCCTGAGTGCCGCTCTCGGTCCTGCTGCGCAAGCAACCGTGCCATCAACTCCAGTAAGCACCTACAGTGATCGGGTGTTCGTCGGGGACGTATTCCAGAGGGCAGATACCCTACTTTCGATGCAAAATCAAGCGCCATTCTTCAGTCGGCGATGATTCTGGCCCGTGGGATGTTACCATGCAATCCATCTTCTTCGTCTGACCCTGATACCCTTCTTCCGCACATATTAACTGACGCTTTCTCTGCTTCCTGTTGTCCTGGTTCTCTCCAGGTATCATAAACAGGTGTTTCTTGTCTCCATCGGGCTCAGAGTTGTCGACTACACTGGCAGGCGAACAGTGGCGCCTGTCTCTTCAACTAGGTCCATGCCTGACGTATCGCTTAAGCGATTAGTCTGTTCAAGGTCAGCTGGGCCTTGTCATTCATATTTTGCTTCTTCTTCTTCTATTTGACATTATATGGCGTTTTGGTTGGAGTTGACGTCTCAATCCACCAATTGTTGCACTGACGTCTGTATTTTCCGGTCACCATTGTGTGGCTAACAAGCATCAAATGACGGAGTACGGGACTTGCGCGCTAGCTGAGCATTTAGTTGATCCTTTTCTAGGCGTTGTTGTTAGGCGCTAAGATGAAAATCAGATCTAGGGGCGTCATTTTGTGCAGTTGGTTTTCCATGCGTCAATTTTAACGAAGCTATGATTCCGCGACGATTGGATTTTCTTTTTCCAGAGATTGTATCCCTAACAGGAATTTCTATATATAGTGATAGCGGCAAGGGAAAAGTTCCAATGAACCTCATTCGTGTCTGTAGTTATTTTAACTCATGGACAGATTCTTACTTGTTCCTGTATTATCTTACTGGAATCGCTGTGAAGCGTTCGAGGTGCGATACATTCGTATGATCAGCAATCATACGGAGTACATGCTCAGTATAGTTCGTGTCCGTATTTTGACTAGGAAGCGCTAGTGAAGAGAGACGTTCTCTGATAAGCACCTGGTTAAAGCATTGTGCCTGCCCCGTAAGATGCATCTCCACAGGCTATTTATACACAGCAAGAACGGAATAGTTCGAGCTGTATTCCGTGTGGAGTAGTATTGAGCATTTCGTATCATCTGAGAATAAGATGGTCTCGTGTCGGTCACCTGATGGAAGTGTGGATCTAAACCATCTGCTAACTTAGGAAGTCTTACTCCATACAGCGAAGTTAAACATCCCAGGATTCACTTCATCCCTCAACGTTCTAGCTCACCACCAATTGTTAACGATTTGGCCATCCCGGCACCACGGGCCGCTAGCCCTGATGGTCAAGCCTCAAGGGTTCCCGATATCGCCTGGCACTATTTTCAGCCACAGCTCCGCCCCGGTTTTCCACGCTTGATCGTCTCGGCTTCGATGGTCGGTCTTCATCCCACCGCTCTTTCGGGTGAAGAAGCTAAGGAGATCTATCTGCATTCAAGATGTCGATACTTCCATGGCGCCTCTATTATTACGAGCAGTCTTCCTACCGCCAGTTTGAGATTTCTGACAGAAGAGACGGCCCTCGAGGTCCGCTCACTGGCTGATGAGGCGGATTCACCGGATCGTGGGCTACATAAGAAGCAAAGTGAGGCGCCAAGCACAGCCGAGAATCTGATAGCCCAACCCCTTTATTCGTGAACCATCGGCACGTTCGGTCTCAGAATTGCTTTCTTGCCGCCGTAAAGGATTGCGACATGACGTTCTGGGAATCGTTGTGCTTGTCGATCCTTCTTGCCCCTGAAGCAGAGGCCAGCCACCGCGTTTCGTCAGGAGTCCCATGTCCAGGGCAAGCAGGTGACCGCAAAACCGGTCCGGACTGCGCTCAGCAGCAGGATTTCCCAAGAGAGACATCGTGAAGCCGATGGGGTCACGATCTGAGTCACTTTTCTGAGTTTTGACGGTGGATAAGGAGGAGGGCGTGGAGATCCTTTCCACGCTGAGCTCACATAGTGGACAACACGCTGCATGCTCCGACAATTGATGAACTGTGAGGTGTAAGCCAGTTAACTTGGCCATGCCTCCGCCACGGACATGTGCCCTCGTCAATTCTCGGTGGAGTTGATCCACTCGCCCCGTCGCGGTTCAACCGTCGGGCTGGAAGAGTAGTGCCGTCGTACTATGACACGTTATTGGGACATGCGTTTGCGTTCATAGTCGGTTCCTCTGCCCTGGTGTGGCTGTCGACAGGGGTGTGCGCTGCAACAAGCCGTCAGGTGTAATCATTTGAGATATTTCAACGTATACGGAGTACAAATGGATATGAACGGCCGTGAGTTTAATTTCGAATGATCTGAAGAGCGGGGATATATAGATTTCCAACCTCGAGACACATCGGGGTAGACGATGATGCGGTTGCTCAGTCTTTCCCCATACCAGGTGTGGCTAACAGCATTTTTTGAAGCTTGATAGCTTGAACAAGTCCCGACGATCGCGACGGCGGGGCGGAAGGCTGCGTTCACACACGCAGCGCTTTCATACTTGACCGACTAAGTCCGCTTTCGACCTCTCAGAGCGTCAAGCGTGTGCTTTCCAACACCATCGGGTAGCAGCGTCCTCCCATGGTCATCATGGAGGGAACTGCCGCTCGTTCCCTTCGCGAAGAATGTTGGTGACAGTTGTCCAGCCCTGCCGTCTTGTTCCCCCGCGCTCGCCGTGGAATTTTGGTGGCATCGTTCGTTCGCGGCAAGAGATCTCCTTGCGCGGCAGTGTATTGATTCCGTATCCGGCGACAGGACGCGAGAAACAACAACGTCACTCAACATGTGGCTCGTGCGGTAAGGGATCTCTCAGGTAGATAGTGCTGGAAGCTCTGCCTCGACTTCTGCTGGTCAGCCGGACGTCAGAGCAAATTCATGCTGAAAGAGCACTGAGCGCTCCCCTTGTAAACCAGCAAGCGACCAATCTGATCGACAGCCTCACTTTTTTTTCGGGCCACCTCAGCGGCGACCTGGAAAGAATATTAGCATGCGGAATTAAAGTGGCGCATCCGCTAGCCAAATTGTTTTTCCATCTAGATGTGAAAGTCTTGTGGGATCTCGTACAGTCACTCCGTCTCTGATCGCTCTCGTCCATCATCACCCCCTTCCCGGCCACGAGATTGAATCCCTGCACCCTTTTTGCAATCATAGCGGATCTTGATATCGCTTCGGTCTTACGAACGCCCCGGTTCCGCCGATCTGTCGACTTAGTTCCACTCCTTCCGCTACATATCTGCGCATTCTGTTGTCGTCGCATACTTGCCTTGCCCTTCTCCTGGTTCCTGAATAACCAACGTCCACGCCTCGTTTCCCACGGTGCGCCCTACTCGCCGCATTTGCGGAGGCGATTGGGGCTCTGAATATTGTACTTGCATCTCATCATTGCTCATTCGTTCGTTTGTCTTTGTCATCTGTTCTGGTTCTGCCGTTCTACGACAGGCAAACCTCAAAGGTGTCTACAGCATCGTCCACCACAAATTCTCCGCTGTCTGCGAAACTGACCATGTTATCCGCTTTTTAGCAAAAGCACTTTCGGGAACCAATCCCCAAGACTTATTCCCCGCGCATAATCTTATTGCGAACTCTTGTGACAGTGTCACTTACATCCGCGATAGGCTCGCGATTCAGGTGGATGGAGATGGATCTCCAAAGGACAAAAGAAGCTAGAAGGAATATGCGTAGCAAGCAGGAGGAGAGCTCTGAATATTGTCTGGAGGCTTACGGCAAGACTAACAATTCTAAAAATTTACCGAAAAATGACTCTCTTGACCACCCGCACGATTCGCAGAATAATGAATCTTCCGCAGACGACAGTGAAAGATCGCAGACAACAAACCAGTTGCTCAGCAATGTACCGCACTCTACTTCATCATGTTCTGCTGATGCGTGCGAGAGTCTCCAGAGGCGGTCATCAAAAATGCTCGCGATTCCCAGTATCATGCGCTTAGATGCGAAGAGACTGAGACTGCTACGCTCGGCAAAGCGCCTGCCTCCGGTGACCAAGGAGACCCTCAGCGAGCTTGATTTACATCGCATCATGGCCAATATCAATCTCCGCATGGATGCGAACTTTGACCGGGACCTTCATTTCAAGCCAGACTTAGATGGAGAGAAAGGCAGGAGAAAAAGGAGAGAAGCTGCGGAATACTGGGAATCTATGGCGACAGAGATACTAGTGTACTCTTTCTGTGCAGCTAATGGTCTCGAGCTTCGTCAAGAGATTGGATCAGATGATGTCAACGAGGCGACTTTCGAACCTAGACTGCCGGCCATGTTCGAGACGTTGCAGAACGTCCTGAAGACCCTCGTTCCGGAGCGCGACCACCCAAGCGTCATGCAGAATCTAGATGTGTCGTTGATGATGCAGCAGATACGAAAAGGTGTTCTGGACTTGGTGGGTTTAGCGACATGGCTAGCGGGACTCTTGAAAACACACTGCGCGCCTATGAGAGACGAATGGGCGGATCAGATGGTTGAGCAGATTAGTTCAGGATCACAGGCTCAGAATATGCGAAAGGTTGTCGATGGACTTCGAACACTTTTTGGCATCCTTGAAGCTATGAAGCTGGTTAGTACGCTGTTATAGTGATTTGAGTATATGCTGACCTGTTTCAGGACGTTGCAAATCACCAGATCCGTGCATTCAGGATCCTCCTGATCGAAGACACGGTCCCATTTTTGCAAGAGTACTTCATGAAGAGGATCGCGACGCTTGATTTTCCCGTTGAATCATCCAGGATCTGGTATCTGAATCTCCGAAGGCGCGAATTGCTGTGTTTGGAAGACCGGTCTAAAATCGATAACTTCTGGCCTATTGCGGTACTCTTTCGTGGACTATCAGACCTACTTCTACAATTCGACAACCCTCGGGCCTTCCCCAAAACATTCCAGTTCGACTCCGGGAGACTATGGCAATTACGCGCTGATCTCCAGAACCTGATTAACATTGATATTTGCTGGTACATTTTTGACGTCTACGTCCAGAGCCAGCAGGGATATATGCCTTCACAAGCCGAGACATACGCCACATTCCGATCTCGAATATGGCCTTTATTGGAGGAAAATGACGATAGTTACCATGAAGCATCACGCTGGCAAGGTAATATATCCAGTGTTGCTCTCGAAATCGCAAGGATGGCATCTGTCGTCTGCCACCGGGATGACATGGTCTGCGACAGCGTTATCGCCCCGATAGAACGAGCCTTGGAATGGCATCTATCCCACGAATCGAACGTTTTCCAGCTCTTTCAGACCGCCGCGCGGGAGAAACTTTTGGAGAGCACGTTCACATTCGCGAAGAAGTATTTGCATATGTCTCCATTAGCGATATGTGAATCTCAGCGGCCATTGCAGTCCCAATATGCGGCATCGGTCTCTCAGCGTCATATGGATATGGAGTTTATTGCGATGCGCCTTGCGCACATGGGAGTCCTTCATTGGAGAGTGTGGGCGCCGATACTATATACGCGCGATGAAAATTCTGATACCCGAGCGACGGATAATCCCAACGTGAGACATTTCGTCAAACACAGTTTGACGCCTACACGCCCTCGGTGACGAGGCACCAGAAGCGAAAGCCTCTCTTGCGATACGAACATCGATCCTACTTTCTTACACGTATAGCACCTGGATGTCGCTATTTCTTTTGTCCAAAAAGAATCACGTTCTCCTTTTGTCTTTTTTTTGGTTCTTGTCTCATGCGGTTCAGCGTCTTTGCATAGCCTGGAAGTTATTTTGGTTGGTTGGTCACGGGGCATCCAAGGCATCTCACAGCATTTTCATATGGTCGTTGGTTAGTTTAGGTCGGGACTCGTCTTTTCGTGGAAAACATCGCAGGACGCACGCATCACACTTAATTGATTTATTTTCATTGTATATAAGTCTGTACCATGATCTATTACGCCGAAATCTTATGTTGGTCCATTCGCAGTACATAATTCGACGAAAAGCGCCAAGTACTTGAAACGTATCACGTGATCATATGCATAAGGAGATGCAACTTCAGTTCCGCAGCGCCTGTTCAAGCTTATGTATATACTTCTAGCTTGTCGTATCTGGACACTCACCATTACCAACGATTTGATCTAATTGTCTATACCCCGACGTATGGTCCCTCCTGTATATTGATTGCTCAGTAAACATCATCATCAGACTATGATCTTGCAATGATCCGTCAGTCTCAAGTCACTTTTGTTTATTCCTATCATCGAACAAGATACAGACATAGCAGTTCTCTCTACACCGATCTTTCATTGAAGCTTCTATAAGGGTACACATGTTTTGAAAATGGTCAAATCATCACACTTATCATACTCTTGACTTCATTCCTCGATTACAGGCCACCAAAGGCCCATCCCTGCATTTTACTACAAAAGAAACCAAAGGGTAAATCATCATGCGCGCACTCGGCGAAACCCTAACATCGACCTATCAATGGCTTGGCCATTTGAAGTCCTCTCAACTCAAGAGTATCGCTCAAGCGACAGGCATTCAAATTGCTGGACCCAAGCTGGCTTTGGCGTTGCGGTTGCAGAGAGAACTCGCGCAATGCGAATATCTGCCTCCTGAGCTGGCTGTGGCGAAGGGTTCATCTGTATGCCTATCTGTGGGGCAGGATGGTGCTCGAAAGGGAACGTCACAGGATCGGCGGAGGGACCTGAGTATTCTTAGTATTGATATGGGGATTCAGAATCTTGCTTTTGCGCATCTGCTTGTTCGGGGTCCTGCTACGAAAAAGGATAGCGTTTGCGGTTCTACTTCTACTTCTTCAGATGGACCCGTTCCCACGCTCACAGCATGGCATCGTCTTGCCGTTTCAGCGTTTCCAAGATCATCCACCCTTGAATCATTTTCGCTTCCGTTATCTACATTTCCCCTCTCGGGATCTGTTTCTAAGAAGTCGAGGAAATTGCTGGAAGATGAAACTTCCACACTCTTCAGCGAGGAAAAAGAGGCCATCGCATCCACTACTTCCGAGGACGACGATAGAGTGTCGTTCTCACCAGGCCTCTACGCAGAACATGCCTATACATTGATTACATCTCTCCTTGCGACTTACAAACCAACTCACATCCTCATCGAACGCCAGCGCTTTCGTTCCGGCGGAGCAAGCGCTGTACAGGAGTGGACGCTACGCGTAGGTGTGTTCGAAGGCATGCTCTATGCCGTCCTGCACACCTTAGCGCGAGAACGGGGCCATTCGGTATTTGTGCAGAGTGTCGAACCGTCACGTGTAGCGCGGTATTGGTATGGGGATGCTGAGAGTGATGCTCAGCCAGATGATGAGGCTTTCGAAGCAACTCAGGAAACGGGCAAGGCGAGGAAGAAAAAAAGGATGACTTCGAGGGAAGGGAAGAAAGCGAAGATCGACCTCGTAGGGAAATGGCTTTGTGCTTGGGAAACGAGCAACGGCAGTCCCGGCGTTGCAACCGCGTCACTCAGCGAGGTGCAAAAGGTCGATATCGGATCTGACGATAATGCCAGAAGAGTCGTCAGTGCATATCTGCGAAAGTGGCAGGGAAAGAAGGCCAGGTCACCCTCAATCGTAAACTCTGACAAGGAGTTGGAAATCGATATTGGAAAATTGGATGATCTTGCCGATTGTCTCCTTCAAGGCATTACATGGCTGGACTGGCATGTCGCGAGAGGGAAGATACTTCGCGATGGAGCGGATGCGGCTGTTGTAAAGGACATCATTCATGCTAAGACAGCAAGAAAGGTTTGACGGTTGGATGGTTGGATGGTATTGGGTTTGTAAGATAACGGGCTCAGATGTATATAGTATAAAATATGTAGCCCCTTCTCTCCCGCCCCATAGCAATGTTCGAGCTCTGCCTTTTATATAATGATCACTCTCTATATCAGACTTCATCCATCATCTATCCCATAAATAGAACCCCCATAACCCAGTACCAACAATGCGATGAACCAGACCCCAAGATTAATTTACTATGTGTTCCGTACCCACAGGCATGGATCGCAGATCCACCCCCACCATCAGCCACCCTCATTTCCCCGTTTCAGAACCGTTGTAAAATCATGCAGGAACAAAACATAAAAACCACATGCGAACCACACAGAACGTATCAGAAAAAGATAAAGAAAAGTGGAGATTACGTGAACACGGGAGCGGGAAGAATTCCCATACCAGAACGCTGAAAGACAGAAAACAAAGGGGCAGACACGGGAACTGACTTCAGCGGGTGGAGAACAAAGGTGTGGATAGATGCAGGTTCCCGCAGTCCAGATCAGATTTTAAATTGGGGCTGGGGTTGGGTTTGATGTGGAGATTAAAGTACATTTCATTTTATTATTTTCCTCCGTGGAGAGCTAACTGCCGGAACAAAGCTTCTCCGAAGTCATGGCCTGGATTCTGAGGTACGAGAGGGCTCTTTCAATCTGGGCAAAACGTTGACAACGCAGCTATTGTTACATACAACAGCATGAATCGTTTGCACTTCTTCTTCAACCGCCAATGAAATGGACTTCGCAACATCTTCAAATGCTAAACCTAGTTCAACGTAATAATGCTCCTGTTGCTGACATTGTTGATCCACAATATTTGCCGAAGGACCAAGACGAAGGTTGTTTATCTCTTTTTTTTTTTTTTTTTTTTCTTTAAGAAGATTAATGCATGCTGAATTAGAAGTAGAATTTGAGGCACTTGCTGCGGATTTTACTGCACCAACTGAAGGCGATTTAGCCGATTTTGGACTTAAGCGCTCCATCTATCGACGAAATATCTTCCATCTCGTTTTCGTCAGACTGAGTGAAGCAGTGAGGTCTGAATACTGGTTAGAAACATCGAAACAGGCCTTAGTCACCCATTTTGAGGTCCTACTATCTCAGGTAGAAGGGGTGGGAAATCTGTCAGTATAGATCGCTCGCTCTCCTGCAAATAAAGAGGCTCATAGAAGAAGACACATAATTTTGTGCTCAAGGATCCCATTCGAAATACGATCGTACGGTGTACGTGGCACATTAAAGTGTGAAGGGATCCTCAGAAATAACGCGGTTTTACCGCGGGTTCTTGGTATATTTTCGGTCTGTGCCGGTTTATTCTCGAACTTCGTACTCCGGCTGATGTCGTATAATAGGTTGTGGGAGAAAATGATAGCTCAAACCTCACCCGTGCAGTTTCCCAACTCCTATTACAAGGAGTCATAGCATACGAGCATAGAGTGACCATGGTAAACCATAGCGCATTCATTCTAAGCATGAACAGAACAGTCTTGCAACTCAGTATAGCAAGAATTTCCCCTGTTTATATAGAAGAGCTCATTCATGGGAGACCTCTGAGCGAGAACCTTGAAGTCTTTCACTCGGAGCCTTATGATCTGTGCAAACAAGATAGACGAAGGGAGACACTGAGGCTCGCAATTGGGCTTCTAAGATATCTTAGCACCAAATAAGGGAGCTAATATCTTCATGTGTAGCGTTTACTAAAAATCTTTTGAGGCAAGGCTATCTTAGCCTTGCTGCTCCGAAGGTATTCGAAGATACCGGTGCATAACTGCAAAGCTCTGGCTCTCTCTGACATCATCTTCAAATCAAAATGCTTCGAGCGTTTTACTAATAGCTTTTCAGAGTCTGGCATCGTTGGACCACCGGCGTAGGAAAGATATTCAGCAGTGAAATGCGCAGCAATCAACTTGAGATGAGTTCCAGCATGCTGAGCACGAATGCCACAAGACGTGCTACTTTGCTACTTCCCAGACCGGCCAATAACTATAGTAGTTAGCATTGAAGTTATCAGAAAATTAGACTGCGCCGCAAAGGCCTGAGCTCATCCTGCATGCCAAATCGGACGCTATTCCTTGGCAAAATTCGACTATATGTTGGTACAGTCGTAGTATGGCATTATTTAAGAATGTTTCATCTAATAATACTGCCCTTCTATGTACAGAACACGACTTAATACCCGACTAACACGCTCACTGATACTCTTGGCATGCAGGTTTTGGAAGCCATTCTCTAAGTGTTTGACATGGAAGACGATTTCGAGCTCCACTGTAGGGATTATTGATAAGGAACTACGTAACCTCCTATAGTTCCCCACATTTTTATCACCCGCGGGCCGCATTCTGTAGCTCCTTTTGGGTGATGCATTTTGGTCGGGTCGACTGCTCCCTGTGCATTTTGCGAAGATTCTGGAATTGAGACTGCATGATGCGATCCTCTCACTATATTTGGGAGCGATCTACGTGTACGGTCTTGTCGCGTATCGGAATGGACTGCGCTGGTGGTGAATGCAAAAACAGAATCGTGAAAGGATTGGAATTTTATACGCGTCTTTGATGACTCAAGTAAACAGAGTTGCGAGCGGGAGGGTATCTAAGACGATCTGGGATCGCGTTTTGGAATGGGAAGGATGGATGGAACAATGCTCAAAAACCAGTTAAACATGTTATATACTTCAATGAAAAAAAAAGGGGAAAGGTCGCCCCTGACCCGTTCTCGTTTCCCGTACGCCTCTGCCGTGGGAGACTATAGTTTAATCCAAATCACGCATCATACAACGACAAAAAGGATCTCGATGGCGATCTTAGTCTATTCGTCCCGTACGTGACATAAGATAAAAAAAAGTTGGATAGAATGGAATCTCTTTGGAAGAAACGAATCCGAAGGGGGATCCTAATCTGGTAAAAAAAAAAAAAAAAAGGGACGGGAGCGCCGACTGAACCACGTTGGAGAGCATGCCGCCCATCGCAGCCGGAGTCCCGCAAAGAATTGAAAGGTACGAAAACTTTCTGCCATCAAACGGTCTGCAATAAGTACAAATCCAGCGCGCGAAAGACGCGAGTGAAGATGATCTCTTAATCATGGATTGTCGATACCGGCGACTTGATCATCAAAGACAAAGCAGGCATTTCTCCGTTTACATCCGGCGGGCGAAGTTGGAGGGGAGAGGCAGCTTGCTCGTCAAGAATCCAGATGGGGCCGGCGCCTTCTTGAAGGTGGGGAGCGTGCCGTTGCCGTACGGAGCCGAGGGGATAACTGGGACAGCTGACGAGCTGACGAACGCCGCAGCAGCGGTGCTTGTGGTGCTGGTTGTGCTGGTTTTGCCGGTGATGCTGGTGGTGGTGGGCTCCGCGACCTGCTTCTGGATCGCAGAAGTGGCGGCTTCATTAACAACAACGTTGTTGGATGACGCAGCAGCAGCAGTAGCAGTAGCACCAACGGTCTGTAAATCATATTAGAACCCATGGTTGAGAAGTTATTGCGGAGTCGGAACGTACCACTGTGACGGTCTCTTTCTCAGTAACAGTGACGGTGGCCTGGCCGTTGCAGGATCCAGCAGCGTTACTACCGCTGCTGCCAGACTCACTGACGAGGGTGGTAGCAGGGTAGACAGTGACATAGGAGGTGGTAGTGGAGGTGGAGGAGATGGTAGTAGTGGGCTCGTTCTCCTGCTTAGCAACAGCCTCAGGGGTCTATGAATCTAGTTAAGTCCTGTTCCGATAGAGTTACTTTTTTCAAGATCAACATACCTGAACAATCGTATAGGTGCTGGTAGCGGTGCGGCGGATGGTGGTCGTCACAACCGTGGTGGAGATGCCACCCAGAGTGTAGGTCAGGGTAACATCCTCCGTACCAGACGAGGCAGTGGCCTCAGCGGTGGCCTCGGTGGTGGCCTCAGCGGTGGCCTCGGTGGTGGCCCCGCTGGTGGCCCCGGCGGCGGTCTCAACAGCAGCGCCAGTGCTCAGTGGAATTGAGGGACTGACGGAGGGGGTCTTCTCAGCAGGTAGCGGGATCACATAAACGGAGGAGATGGTGGTTGTAGAGTTGTATCCTCTGGGGTGGAGGTGGAACTTGTTCGAACGAGCATGGAAGGGGTGCGAAGCCTCTCCCAGCGCCGCGAGAGATGCCACAAGGGCAACGGAAACAGTGCTTGAGAAGTGCATATTGGAGCGTAGCAGTCAATGCCTCTGGTGGTCTCTTAGGGTTTGTTCCGGAGGAAGTATATCTTTAGCGTGCCGCTTCACGTTAAGGAGCGTGGGGGGCGAAATCGATTCGCGATAAAGAATGACGGTGAGGAAAAAGAACGACAGGGTCCTCTAGCACAGAGAACAAAAAAACAAACGAAGTGAAGTGACAAGCTGGCAGACTTAAGAAGGAGAGAAAGGATGCCAACAGAGGGGCCTGGAGATAGTAATAAGAAACGGGGGACCCGAAGCCTTAGCTAAATTGCAGGGTGGGCACGGGGCGGAGCAGACCGCCAGCCTTTAGTTCGTCTCTGCCCCTGGCGCCGTTTAATGAAGTCTTCCTTTTTCACCGTCGATTCGTCAGATCGTTGCCGCCAAACTCCCTCGTGCGATGTCTTTGGCTGATCTGGTGTTCTCTGCAACGTCGTCTTCTGGCAAGATTCGTTCTAGCTGGCGTGCTAAGATGCCACACGGCATAATGGTTCTTGTTATGCTTTTATGGTCCAAGACGCTTGGGATCCCTCTGCCGCGTTGTACATGGAATGACGCCATGAGGAATTTGACTCCCCCCAGATTTAACAACACCGCGTCGCGCCTGTGGCATGTTCCTCACGTCTCCCTTGATATACAAGCAGAATATGCAAATAATTCTACTGTTTGAGAATTTTCAGCCACAGTTGGTCACGGAAGGGCGTGTGGTCCTGTCCACCACCTGGTGGCACAATCCTATCTGGCATTTCCACTGCATGGGCGGCCGTGGCGTCGACTCGTCTCTCATCCGCAAATTAAACGCCACGGGAATCATTTTTTTGAAGGAAAATAAAGCACGACGGCAGACTGGCGTTTTCACGGTTCGGGAAGCTTTGGAGTCGGACGGCGCTTGCCACAGATCGTTTCCCGAACCCGATGTCGAGATGAGACTTAGTCCAGCTGGCCCCTCCTCAGTCTAGAGATTCACAGAGAGGTATGTGCATCAGGAAAGAAAGATCTGGACTCATCTGAGCGCCGGGAAATTGCGGATCGTTTCCATAATTCCATTAGAGAGAACCCCCGAGTCGATTGCACGGATGATTCTCTGGGCATTTTGTTTAGACTAAGGCGGCTAACTACCTAGTTGGGCGTTTTAGTTTTAGTTCTTGCGCACGTTTCGGATGTTGGGAGCCCTCCCAGGGGTCAGCCATTGTTTCATAGCAGACGGCAATGGGGCCAAGTAATTCTCCTCGGCCCTGTTGTCCAACAGTGACATATTTATGTAAGACCACGTCACAAAGAGACCATGATGATGGCATGCCGTCTGGCAGCAAGAAATGGCTGTCTGCTTGACAGTTTCCATGGACCGTGCTCTTTCGTTTGTACTCCGTACTTCGTCCAACTGCTGATCTCTGCTGGCGCTCGAACGGCAGACTAGAGCCAAGTGAATTGGTGGAGAGATCTCCTGGCCTGAGTACCGTGCGTTCTGGTCTGTCCTCCCAGCTCCCTAGAAAGGAGCTACTCGCGTTGATCGCATATCCCGTGCTTCTAACATTACTCGCAGAGGCTGAGTTCACCTTTCTTGCTTTAGGTAGTAGGAAAACAGAGCCTCGAGGAAAAATAAGCGATACTGTTAAGTTTACTCCTGATCAGGGGGTTCTTCCCGCGGTCTCGGAGCTGCCATGCTGGTCGACCCGTGGAACAAGAGGCTCGGGTGAAAGCGCTTGACGCTGGTACCGTCATCGTAGCCGCCGACCTGACCATGGATCCCCTCAACCTCCAACGGATGACACGGAGCTCCGTTCGCTCCCCACACACCTGTATTATCAGATTCTTGACGCTGGCAAAGAGAGCTCATGGCCGATAATGCGGACATGGCAGCCAGCCTGCGCACACAGTATGCGTCCGCTGTGAGGCGGTTCACTGCATCCTCCAAAGCTTTCGAAATTGTCGGTAGCGTACCTGTTGGACCTTCTCCGGTGACTCCGAAGGTGCTCTATGTATTGGACTCCTCGTTCAATCCGCCAACATTGGCTCATCTTGGAATTGCAAGTTCCGCCTTGGCGGAAAATCCTGGACCATCATCACGATTGCTACTATTGCTGGCCACCCAAAATGCAGACAAGCCGTCGAAACCCGCGCTGTTCGAGGACCGGCTCGTTATGATGGACCTGTTCGCTCGAGATCTGCGGGAATCTCTGCAGACTTCCGCAGGAACGTCCGCTCACGATGCGCTGCCACAGGTTGACATTGGCCTGACGAAGAAACCGTACTTTATTGACAAGGCGGCCGAGATAGAAACATCAGGTGTTTACCCGAAGTCACTCGAACAGGTTCACCTCGTGGGATACGATACCCTGATAAGAATCTTCAACTCGAAATATTACCCCCCAACACATACCCTGCAGCCTCTGGAGCCATTTCTGACCCAGCACAGATTGCGAGTGACTATGCGACCAGATGATCAATGGGGTGGACGGGAAGAACAAGAGGCCTATCTCCGTCACCTCGCCCAAGGTGGAAGGGAGAATGAAGGAGGCAAGAAAGAATGGGCGCAACGGATACAGCTCGTCGAGGGCAAAGGAAAAGATGATCAAGCTGTGAGTTCGACCAGGGCCAGACAAGCCGCAAAATCTCGGAGCAGTGACCTAGACGTATTGGTTACAAGCAATGTTCGCGATTACCTTATATCGCACGAGTTGTATAAGGATTATTGACTGGAGCTGGATAAGTTGATGTATTCAGCAACCGAACACCACTCACATAAATGCCAACTATGAGTTATGCAGTATGATGATATGCCATCAGTCAGGAATGGACGCCTTAACGATGGGTAGTTGGGGTCTTACTATTGCATGGTCTACCTGCATCCCGCTTGCAGCAGAACAAACTGGACTCTAACTGACAACAATGGCGATGAAACTGTGTGATACATACGTATATATACGCCTATATCCTAAACCACATACAATATGACGTGATGCCCAGTGGACCTCCAGAACACCATGCATTCCCAGGAAACGCCTAGCCAGCTTTACCTCCCTCTTCCAAAATGAGAATATACTACACGTTGCACCTCCATCGTATCAGTGTCATGATTCTAGTCTTCTTCTTCTTCCTCCTCTCTCTTGCCGAGCGTATAGGCCAGTCCACCCGAGACCATGTTCACTAAGCAAAGACCCATTGTCGTTCCCCGAATGATGCCTCGCGCTCCCCACTTCTTCATGAAAGGCTGCTTCCGTCGGCTCGCAAGAAGAAGATACAGACCAGACCACGCGGCACTAATGCCAGCACTGTCGACTTTAAAGCCCTGAACGTTGGCGTAGCTCGTGAAAAGAAGGACTGGAGGGAAGAGCATCGGGAGTGCTTGAAAGGGTCGCATGTATTGCGCAGTGATTAGAGAGGCCAGTAGCGTGGGCGGGAATGGATTCTCTGGGCAATTGTCAGTGAAGGTTTAAGAATCAAGGATTTTCTATGCAAAAAGAACACTGGTGAAGTAATTGAGCTGCGTACCTCCCCAGGCTCTGGCCTTCTGTACCAGCGACTGTTCGGCCGTAGATCCCGAGCTAGCCATTGTTCCGGATCGAGGAGTCTCTCTAGGATCGGCTGGTGGTAGTTGCAGAGGGAAAGAAAATCAAGAACGGAGAAGAGATTTAATCAATGCTATATTCAGCAATCGTTATGTGTGGATGAAGCAGAGCCCTGAAGACTTTACCTTAAGCTCTCATGCGAGAGATACCGCGAAGCTTCCCGCAGCTCCCCAAGATTTTCTGGCATCTCCGAACCTGGTGCCCTGAGCGGTGCACAGGGCTGCCCGAGACTAGCGTCGACCATCAAATCGAGCGGCTCACCAAGACACCACGTTGGTTGTTATCCTTCTCCAGATTCTAGGCCAGCCAACCAAGAGGCAAAGAAATCCAATCCAACCCACGCTCTAGAGATCGCCTCGACAGGGTAACGCTGAGGATACGGACGCTGCACTTTCTCGTTTGACGTCTGGTCTTATCTTTCCGTTCTCTGGGGTGGCATCAGTCTTTCCCCCGCGCTACCACAGGGCACCGCACCTGCAAATCCATCGGATACCATCGAACCGAACGTGATCGACCACGAATTATCTTTATAATATTGGCGCAATGCCTTCTGCCACGGCGTCCGGAGCGGACACCGGGTCCGGAGCGAGGTCGCGCGAGCATAATCAAGGGAACCAGGACCGTAAATACACCCCCGAGCAGAAGGCCGCCGTGCTACGGGTGCGGAAATGCTCTGTGACGGCATACTACGAGATTTTGTGTCTGGAGAAGACAGCATCGGATGGGGAGATCAAGAAGGCATATCGGAAGTTGAGTTTGTTGACACACCCGGACAAAAACGGCTACGATGGAGCAGATGAGGCCTTCAAGAGTACGTTGTACCTTTCACCGCACGCGGAATCGAAGAATCTAGTTGCTGATGGTTGGAAAATAGTGGTGTCACGAGCTTTCCAGGTGCTGTCGGATCCCGACAAGAAGTCTCGATACGATAAATTCGGCGGAGACCCAGATAGCAGATTCAACCCTGGTGCTTCCAGCGGCGCTTCGCCGTTCAGTGGGTTCTCCAACGGTGGTTTCCCACGGTCGAATCCAGCTGGATCTACTGTTTTCGAGGAGGAGATTTCACCAGAGGAGCTATTCAACCGATTTTTCAACGGTGGCTTTGGTGGTATGGGAGGAGGATTCAGTCCTTTCGGTATGAATGCCATGATATCTTCTCATAGGCTGAAAGTTTGCTGACTTTTGCCAAGGAGGACCTCAGTTTGTCTTTAATATGGGTGGAGGACCTGGATTCCGTGTGCATCAGTTTGGAGGTACGCGGCCGCGGCGAAGGCCGCGGGAGGCCGCTGCTCAATCAGAGCCAGCACCATCCGGATGGGCGTCTTTGCAGCAACTACTTCCTCTTATCCTGTTGTTTGTCCTTCCGCTTCTTTCGTCTCTTTTCTCCGGCTCCTCTCCTCCTCCCGGCCCTACTTATCGTTTTGATGCTGCTGTGCCACCCCATACGATGCAGCGAACCACACCGAAACTCAAGGTGGACTACTTTGTCAATCCCGTTGATGTCGAAGATTACAGCACTCGGAAATTCCATCTACTTGATCAACGAGTGGAGGTGGATTATGTCTCTATGCTCCGGAATGAATGTGAGGCGGAGGTGCAACATCGGGACCGCATGATTCAGGATGCGCAGGGCTGGTTCTTCCCGGATGTTGAGAAGATGAAGGAGGCGCGAGCGATGGAACTGAAGAGTTGTCGGCGACTGGATGCAATGAAAGGCCGACTGAATTACTAATGGCATTAATCTTTCATGTCTACTTCTTGTCTCTTAGATATTGATGTCACGGACTGGCGTACTACGGGGGATTGTATTTATCATGTGGAGATTCCAAAAAGGCCCCTTTTTGGAAGGGGGTCATCATTGTATGTAAGCAAGTCTTGCTGTTTTGATACTGAGGATATGATTCCTTTAGATACATGAGAAGCTTGCTTGCCTGGGAGCCTTGGAAGCGTCGGCTTAAGCTTCCGGAATGCACCTGAGGCAACTGCCTGGGGAAAATAACGGGCCTCAGGCTGCCGCCTCCAACTTTCGGAGAAACGTCCAACGCCGCTGATTAGTTAATGCGGAACCTCAACGATCATGACCGAATGTTGCCAGTGAAACCCTCAGCTGATATACCTTCAATCTTACCTTGGGTGGCTCGTTCCATCCAGCAGTTTGAGCCTGCAGATACTGTGCACCGGTTGCCTTCGTGAGAGGAAGCGTAACCGATCGCCTCTGGCTTACTGATAGATCATGTCTGATACACTCTCTGACGCGGACAAGGTCAGCTTCCTAATCTATACGGTTACGTTCCCCGGATTCTTCGTTACTGATACCAGCCCAGATCCGCAACAAGCGTCTTGCGAAGTTGGCGTCGCAAGCGCCGCCATCGCAGTCCTCATCTGAAGCTCCAGGAGCTTCAGAACCCGCTCAGGGACAGCCTACCACACCGTCAGAGGGCCCCTCAACACCACAAGAAGAGGCTCAAGCCCCACGACCACAGATAAATGTCAGCAGTGCACCCCCGTCACTCACGACATCGCCGCGACCCGAGTTGCAGCAGTCGGAGGGCAAGCGCATCAAGATAACGTCGGCTGCTGGTATTTCGACCGTACCTGAACGGCCGCAGTCGGCATCGATCCCTCCCAAGCGGGCGATTCCCAAGCCGGAGGAGACTCTGGAGGCGTTTGAGGACCGGACGTTGAGCGCGATCTTCAAGGTGTCGCTGAAGGAGGATCGACAGCATGATATCCACGGCCAGAAGCTCATCTACTTGCCCGGCGTGCGGGCAGAGCTCGAGGACCAGAGGCGAGAACCGCGGATGGACGTGTCCGTCCTGGACCAGGCTCTACTTGAAGCAGCATCGAATATCGACCAGCAGAAGCCGCTGGATTACCTGCTACCATGCTGGAAGAGGGTTTCCAGACTCTACAAAGGGTTCCGGAAGTCTCGAGATGATGATCCCAAGTTTGACGTCATTCGTGAGGCTAGACGTCTTTGTATGAGCTATTGTATCTTCGCCATCACTATGCCGGAGATGTTTGGGTACGTTTTATCAACTCTGATCTATCAGCGGTGGATTTTGCCTGCTAACAGGTGCCTTTTTGTACGTAACAGGCTTGATTCCGCTGAGCAGTCGCCGCTGAAGCCGTACCTCCTCTTGGATTCGGAGGAGGACAGAGGTATCGACATGGATTTCCTCTCTGAGGCTGTCCGTCGGCTCCCTGAAGATGATACTATTAAACCGGCTTTTATTTCTGCTGTTGAGGCGTTGAGTCAGGATCTTGCCAACAAGACTATCAACGATGACTATAAGCCTTATGTGATGGTATGTTGAGATGGCCGATTCTTTCTCCAAGTGCGCTCCTTAATATCTTCTCAGGCTCTGCGAAATCTCGTCAGGCACTCTCCTATCGCATCTGCCATTACGGAATCTTCTATCTTTAATGCAACACAGGATCCTCCTACGTTTGAGACGACTACGTTGTTGGGACCGTGGTTTCGGCTATCTCCCCTGCATGGCAGTGTCACTACCACATATTTTTCATCCCCGAAGACCAGGGATCAGGGTTATATTCTGGCAGCGCAGAGATCGCTGCGCATGACGCAGCAAATGCTCAGCTCTGACCTTCTGGATGTCATAAACCATCTGATCCGGGCATCGAAGGATGCTAGGGAGAAGGTCTTGGATTGGTTCGCTACTGCTGTGAACATCAATCATAAGCGAAGAGCAATGCAGGTGGACCCGAAGACGGTTTCCTCGGATGGATTCATGTTCAACATTACCACATGTCTTGACCATCTCTGTGAGCCGTTTATGGATGCTGGATTCACTAAGGTAGGAAGTGCTTCTGCGCGCTACCGTACTTTCACGGCTGACCCAAGCAGATCGACAGGATCGATGCAGCTTATCTTCACCGGAAACCGCGCGTTGATATGCGCGACGAGACAAAGATCAACGCTGACCAGCATGCCTCTGACGAATTCTATTCTAGAACCGTTGTTGGCACCAACAACTTTATCACGGAGATCTTTTTCTTGACTGTTGCTGCTCACCACTATGGCAGTGAGTCACTCACGTCCAAATTGGACCAGCTTGAGAAGGACCTCAGACACATGGAGGCCACTATTGCGAAGTTCGAGCTGGAAAGGCATAAATGGATCCATAACCCGGTTCAATTACGCACCTTTGAGGATGCCCTCAAAAAGTACAAGGACAAGTTCGATCTGGGTCTTTCGTTCAAGTACAGCCTTCAGGGTATTCTCTTTGATGATCAGTGGCAAGCCCGATCCATGCTGTTCATGCGGTATGTGGCAGTGTGGTTGCTGCGATTGGTGTCGGGTGTCGACTTCCCAAAGCAGCGGTTCACCCTACCGCTCCCAGAGCAGCAGTCGGACGTCTGGAAGTGCCTACCAGAATATTTCCTGGATGACATTGTCAGTAATTTCAAGTTCATCATCTGGGCCATGCCCCAGATCATTACGTCTACCGAGGGAGATGAACTTGTGATGCTCTGCATCACGTTCCTCGAAAGTTCTGACTATATCAAGAACCCTTATCTGAAAGCTGGCCTGATCTCCATTATGTTCAGAGGCACATGGCCGCGGCCTGGTGGCGGTAGAGGTGTCCTTGTGGATCTCCTCAATTCCATGCCTTTTGCCAACGAGTATCTTCTGCATGCTGTCATGAAGTTCTACATAGAGGCTGAGTTCACTGGTACGCATACACAATTCTTCGACAAGTTCAACATTCGGTACGAAATCTTCCAGATTATCAAGTGTGTCTGGCCTAATACGCTTTACCGAACGAAGTTATCGAGCCAGGCGCGGGAGAACCTCGACTTCTTCGTACGCTATGTTAACCTGCTTCTCAATGACGTTACCTACGTTCTCGATGAGTCCTTTGGCGCTTTTATCACAATTCATGACACGCAGGTTCTGCTCAACCAGTCCGGAAGCACCATGGACCCAACCCAGCGTCAGCAGAAGGAGGAGCAGCTTGCTGCCGCTCAACGGAATGCAAAGTCGTACATGCAGTTGACGAACGAGACTGTGGCGATGCTTAAGCTCTTCACGGAGGCATTGGCTGACTCCTTCACGATGCCGGAAATCGTGCAGCGTCTGGCCGATATGCTTGACTACAACCTGGACGCTATGGTGGGTCCCAAGAGCACCAACCTCCGTGTGGACAACTTGCAGGAATACGGCTTCAGCCCGCGAACATTGCTCAGTGAAATCGTCGACGTATATCTCAACTTGATGAACAAGGAGAATTTCATCTATGCTGTCGCACGTGACGGACGGTCCTACAAGCCTGGGAACTTTGAGAAAGCGGCCGAGATCCTGCGCAAGTGGAGTTTGAAGTCACCTGAAGAGTTGAAGAAGTGGGAGATCCTGCAGAAGAAGGTTAAAGTGGCCAAGCAGGAGGATGAGCAAGCAGAGGAGGATCTTGGAGAGATTCCAGACGAGTTCTTAGGTACGTTCTTAGCGCTATTTAACGCTTTGGAGATGACTATGCTGATATCAGCCATCAGATCCTCTTATCTATACCCTGATGCAAGATCCTGTCATTCTACCCGGTTCCAAGGTATCTATTGACCGGGCAACGATCCGCTCTCACTTGCTCAGTGATCCTCATGACCCCTTCAACCGTATGCCTCTGAAGATCGAGGATGTCACTCCAGGTAAGACACGGCAGAATACCCTGTCCTGCATAGCTTGCTAGGGATATAGACTGAGATTTCCTTATTTAGACACCGAGCTGAAGGCTAAAATCGAGGCCTTCAAGGCGGAGCGGAAGGCAGCGAAGCATCGTCAGACGGCGCAGGGAGCCGAAACCATGGATACTTCATCCGGTTGAGCTGCTGACAGCAGCACGCTATGTGTGGTATTGTGTTGGGTAGGAATTTTTGGGATTGCATATAGCTCGGTGTCAGCATCGTGTTTTCTACTTACCATTGCTATCACGACTTGCTATGCCGAGACAATGTCTACTGAAAGCCACGCTTCGGTCCGGTTCTACGGAAGACTGGTCACGTCGGGGTGTCATATCATGAGGAAAATTTACATGACTTACATGAGCTAGACTTGAGGATAATAGCTATGACGAGAACATATTCAACTGGTTAGACCGTAGAATTGTGTACACCCGTCCCTGAACGGTTCTCGTCACGTGCTCCAGTGACGCGTCGGTGATGAGATGGAGGCAAAAGTATGAACGGCCACTAACTAGCTCAATAATAATGGTTGGACGTCATAGCTCGCGGGTGTTGCTTTCAACATGAGCGATCAGCAACTATGCCAGGATGTAAAGGGCATAGTCGTTCATTTCCCCAACCAACGTCTCACGTCTGAATCCCCTGCTACCTCTTTGGGATTCGACAAAACAAACGTGAGAAGCTCGGGACGTCAACAGTTACTCATTACCTTCTCTTTCTTGGCTTTCGACTGCTTTGTAGCAGATAGACTCTATCTAGCTGAAGATTATTTTCCAGCCAAGAAAAAGGAAAAAAAGAAAATGAGTTCCATCATATCATCCTGT
Source organism: Paecilomyces niveus (assembly GCA_003116535.1). Lineage (NCBI taxonomy): Eukaryota > Fungi > Ascomycota > Eurotiomycetes > Eurotiales > Thermoascaceae > Paecilomyces > Paecilomyces niveus. The sequence goes on from QEIL01000001.1 coordinate 436,763, forward strand.
CTGAATTCCAGTCCCCCCTTGGCGGACTTCTTCCCGCCTACTCCGCGAGCATATGCTTTTTTCTTAAGCACGTTCCAGTACTTCCCGTTGGTGAGTTATTCTACCCCTCATATCCCCGTAGCTAGTTAACTAGCTAGCTAGCTAGCTACTTCCAACATCCAAATCATTCATTAACCATCACAAAATAACAGATAACAATCGCCCAATGGCTCATCCCCATCCATCCCGCAGGGAAAACCTCCCTTCAGAAATCCATCCTAAACCTCCCGGGTCCTCTAGCCTGGTGTCTCATGGAGATCATCGGCCCCCTTAACCTCCTCTACATCCTCAACACGCTCCCTCCCAAAATCAACATCGTCCAACTCCCGATATGGAATAAGCTCGTGGCATCCCTATATGTGATCCATTACATTAACCGCGCAATCATCAGTCCGCTCTTCGCGGCGCCCAGCATGTCGCCTATTCATGTGAGTATTATGCTTTCGGCGATGTTGTTCAATTGGTTCAATTCGACGTGTTTGGCGGGCTGGTTGGTCGGGTATGAGACGCCTGTTGAGGGAGGGTATCGAGTTGATGGAAGGCCGAGTTTGAGGACGCCCCCGTCGAGTGTGGAGATGTATGCGCCGTTTGTGGGTGTGGTGCTCTTTGGGGTCGGGATGTTGGGGAATGTTTATTCGGAGAGGACGTTCTTCAGGTTGAGGAGGGAGGAGGGGGAGCGTCGGGCTGCGAGGGAGAGGGCTGGGGAAGAAGATGAGACGGAAAAGACTTCGAAGAAGAAGAACAGGAACAAATACCATAAAGTCTACGTCATCCCGCCTGCGAAAGGCGTCTTTCGATCGATTCTCTATCCGCATTACGTCTTCGAATGGCTTGAGTGGATTGGTTTCACACTTGCAGGGACGGCAGTCTTCCCTTCTCGAAGCCCTCTTATCCCGACTTCATATGCTACTCCGCCCATCAAGTTGGTTCCGTGGCTTCGGCCCGTGGCGGCTCTGGCGGAGCGGCTCCAGGTACCATTGCCGTTGCCGGCGGTGCTGTTCGTGTTGAATGCAGTTACGACTATGGTGCCGCAAGCGAGACGGGGGAGGAAGTGGTATGTGGAGAAGTTTGGAGAGGAGAGTGTTAAGGGGAGGGGCGCAGTTGTGCCGTGGTTGAAATGGATGTAGAAGATGGTTGCTCGAGTAGGGATATCAGTATATAATGATGTAGGAATAGAAAAAGAGACTGCATGGATGTAAATAGATATGATATAACCGATTTCTTTTCTGCGCCTGTCTAAAACTAAAGCTATGCCCGCGAGACCACTACAAGACACAGAAAATAGAATAGCAAGGATGATAAGCAAGTCTTCAGCATGCTTTTGGGGAGCGGTAGCGATAATAACAAGAAGTATATACTGATGCAATGCCACAAAAGAAAACCCTGCTTCCGTGCTAAGAAGATGACAGACCGGGGTCGCTGGAACGAGCAAGACCGGGAGATTGGTGACGTAAGACCATGGCAAATCCCGAACCGAAAGAATAAGAAGTAAAAAAAGAAGAAGAGGGAGGGGGGATGGTTTTGTAATAAAACATAATCCCCATACCAGCTGGGAGTCTCGTCTCCGCAAGCATCGATGGGCGGTTCCGGGAGATAATCACTGGCAACGCTTCAAATGACAGGCGTTGATGGATCAGATGGCAGTAGTCATATTAAGTATCATCTGGAGAATGCTGTCTCCTCACAATCGTGCTGCTTCCCCGGTTGTCCTCCCATCAGCATCCCTGGACGGACCATAGCCATCCTATATGTCGAACCCCGCTGGGGCCTCTCCCGGCCGTCGCCATCTCGCTATTCATCATCACATATCGATCACTCGTACGCGTTTAGTTGAACAAGCTGGCACCGCCGGTCTCGATGGCCTCGATCTCCGTCTCAGTCCAGGGCAGACGGTGGAAGCGCGCAGGCAGGTCATCACGGTCGAAGAACTCGCCCGCCTTCGGCTCAACGGGGCCGAGGGCTGAGCCGGGACGACCGCCAATCCATCCGTGGCCAACGGCAGCAAGGCCCAAAGGACCGTGCTGCTGAGCCTTGGCGCGATATGTCGCGAAGGAGTCGGGCAGAGAGCCAGTGGGCGAGGCAGGGTGTGCTCGCGGGGTGTGGTCAACGGAGGCTGGCGGATATGATGTTAGAACCTACGACTGCCATTGACCGGACGTCAGGTTACCTACCAGGCGCAGTGTGCTTCCCGATGAACTTGATGAGCGGGGTTCTGGCCGCGTTTCGCAGAATAGAGGTGGCACGCATTTTGGCTGGTGATATGATGGCGGAGAGAGCAAGATCAGAGAATTATCAATCCAATGGAGAAGGTCGGAATGAGAACGAATCCGGCGCTGTCCGCCCTGCTCAGGCTCAAACTCGCTGGTCGGCGTGGGTGGAAGAACGGGATACTTGTAGTTATTAATTAACTGGCGCAGAAGAGCATCGATGGTCTGGCAGAGAGAGTGGGAGCGTGAAGTGAGAGCTGACGGGGATCGGGATTGATAAGTGGTGGTGGAGGAAGAAGTTACTAAGGGCCGTAGGTAATCCGGATGGAGACGCCGCGTGCTGCCCCGACTGGCCCGAACTTGCCCTCTCGTCCCTCCACAGAACCAACTACTCTCTACGGGCCTTCGGTCTGCCATTTAGAGTATATTCTGGGGCATCGATCGCATTCCTGATATTTCCTACTGGCGCGATTCTTCCTCTCAGAGGTATCATCAGACTAAAAACTCGTGGAGCTTCCTATAAGCAACTCGCGTCCTATCTCGGTTCTTCGGGCGTCGCACCTCTCGGCACTAAAAGCATCCCTGGTGATTGGAAGAACACGCCGCGGGGCAGACGCTTGAAAACGGTGCCCGTGAAAGGAACCAGAAAAAAGATCGGATGTGACGACACCTTAGGGCTCGTGCTCGTGATTTTCGTGATCGCTGAGACGTCTGGAGTCTGGTCTGAACCGCATCTGACAGTCCTTGTGAAGTCACCTTACTGCGATCGTGGTGATCCCGCCTTCCGGTCTTCGTGTGGCTTGAAGTCTGTCTCTATCTTTGCCTTCCCCGCGGACGGAGCCGACATTGTGCGGAGAAGAAGCACAGGTGCGGGCACATTGCTGGCAGGCCAGTGCTTGGGGACTAGTATATCAAAATTTAGCACTGGACCTTTACCGTTGCTGGTAACCCCGGTGTGCACAGAGTGGAGGTATTCCTACTGCACCCTCGTCTCCCTCGGCGCCATCGATGCAGGGCCATTCTTCCCTTGACTAAGAAAGGAAAAGAAAATCAGAGCACCCTCCTTCGGGATTGGGATCCCTGGTTTACGGTGTGTGCCCGACTGCTCCAGGTTGTTGTTTCTTTTCGCCCTCCGGACCGTCCCGTAGACCCTTGTGACAGGCGTAGACACGTTCTTGCCGGACTTTCAGTCAGTTGTCAGAGGGTCTATCTCTCTTGCGGAGACATATACTACTATCGCGATGCATGAGTTGCTTCTTTTCGCGTCCATCCCGGCGCACCAGCACCATGACTTGCTCCAACAGCTGGCCGGTCTGACGGCCATGCAACCTCGTTATCGACTGGAAAGGAGACTGCTATTCAAGGCATATCGAAAGCCGGGGTATGTCAACACCCGAATTGGGGGTAGTCAGGACCTGCAATCGTCGGAGATGCAGCGTCTGACCAAGATGCTCAACGGTGGCATGTACTACACCCAGGTAGTTGGGCCGGTTCACGAGCGTGATTTCGGTTCCACCCCTCCCCCATTGATGGGTCCAGATGCCCCGGATGAGAAGCAGACGGAGGACTGGTACGACTTTCAGGAGCAGCCGTGGAGGCTCGAATTTAGGGACATCCCCGAGGCGGGGACACGATCCGCCGTCACCTCGCGAGTCATGTCGAACGTAACTCTCCCGCGGGGAGACGTGATTCTGCCCATGAGCGCCTGGGGTTACAGGTCTGTGCACCCTTGATACTTCTATACTTAAACTCTACAAAATTTCCTGACTTTGGCTGACGGTCGCAACAGCTTTGTAACCGAGTATGTCCTGGAAGGGCATGTTTTTGTTTACAATGACATCGTCATCTTCATGCACCGCGTGCTCAATTTCCCAGACGACGGTCAGGATCCAAGATCGCCTAGACGGCGGCTGCCCCCTCTAAAGGACATGACGCCGCTAGATAAGAGCGGCGGTCATGTGCTGCACGCAGCCATCACCGTCCAGGATGGCAGCAACCCGGAGACCATGAAGATGGCATCCCAGCACCTATTCGGGCTACGGGAACAGCTCAAGTCTGTAGTTCGACTAGAGCAGGCGGACCGACTCGCACTAGACACGCGAGTGAAATAAAAGTGAAATCGAAAGAGGCGGGCTGTTGAACTTTTTATGTTGTACGGTCATGATACCCCCCATAGTACGGTGCATATTGTCAGTTTTAGGCGTCTAAAAAATAAAAGTCTCCCAATAAAAGCTTATTGACATTGGTTACATGATGACCAATTACTTTTGGCACTGCATACTCTGAGCTACAATTGAATGGTTGGTTGTCTTGATTCAGATTTCATGGACTGGAGACATGGTAGCAATATAGACATGTGACTTCGTGAAGCTCACCTGCGCGTTCCTCGCGTCGAGCCGCTCCCGATTCTGGCAATTTATCGCTCAGCACCTCAGCCCGTGGATCACCAACGAGAGAGGCTATCCTGACCCAGCGAGAGTTAAATGAAATCATTCTGGACCGTCTCACCATTCTCTACTTCCAAGCTTTCAGGATGGTCGGGGCGGCGGGCATGAAGAGAGCTGCTTCCCCCGCACGTGCCGCAATCTCCCCGCCTCCTCTCAAGCGTAAAATCACATCAACTACGACCAGTGAGTGACTGGATTTCCCGCAGAGAATTTACGGTAAATATAACGCTAACTAGAGCTTCAGGCAGGACGGTAGCGTCTTTTTTCACTCCCACCTCACAGAAGAAACCAGAGAAGATCACCTGGCGCATCCTGAACAATAGCCTCATCGTCGGAAGATATTCTACTGATCCTGCAGAGAAGTGGCCTCTTCAACTCGGGACGAAACGGAAGGTCGCAGCGTTCGACTTTGTAAGGCTATACTTTTAATCTAGCCGGTTGATGATGATGTGCTTACATGGGACGGTGCTTCTGGTAGGACTCTACGCTGATAGCAACCGCATCAGGAAACAGATTCGCTCGAGATTCCAAGGATTGGAAGTGGTTGCATCTTGCGGTGCCCACCCGGATAAAGCAGCTCAATGCGGAAGGGTACGTCAAATGGATGCTAGATCAGTGAGTAGGCATGATGTGGAATACCAGCTCACGTAAACCAGCTTTCAGGTAGTAGTCATCTCGAACCAGAAGAAAATCAGTCTGCAGAAGGAGATCAAGGGCGGCCGCAGCGAATCGAAGAGTCTTACCACATTCAAGGAAAAGGCCACGGCCGTAATGCGGCAGCTGGATGTTCCCCTCAGCATCTACGCGGCTACCCAATACGACGAATACAGGAAACCGCGGATGGGCATGTGGCAGGAGTTGGTGGAGGATTATGATCTGGACGTCGATGATGGTCTCGACCTTCAGAATTCATTCTTCGTTGGAGACGCCGCTGGACGGCCAGGGGACCATTCATCTTCAGATCGGTATGGGCTGCAGATTGGTCAAGAAATTGTGGGGTAGAAGTGCATATTGACCGATCCTAGGGACTTTGCTGCAAACATCGGGATAACTTTCAAGACGCCAGAAGAATTCTTCCTAGGTAAATCCCCCGAGCCAGTCTCACGGGTATTTGATCCTGCATTGTATCTCAAGGATGAACCAAGCGGTCCTAGTAAGTTGCATCCGATCCCCCGGCTTCATGTGGGAAGCTCTGCTGCTCGGCGAGACTTCGTATTTCTGTATTCTTGAACGTGCGGTCACATGCATACATATGCAATTGGGAAAGCACCTGCTTACAAACGTTACTATAGAACCAGTGACATTCGAGAAGCGTAACCCGCTCGACCTGGTCATCTTTTGTGGCAGTCCCGGAGCCGGGAAGTCGACTTTCTACTGGAAGTACCTGCAACCTCTTGGCTACGAGCGCGTGAACCAGGATACTCTCAAGAGTGTATGTGCCGATTCTCCATCCCGTCGTTGGTCGCAGTCGCAAGGCCTTACTTGCAGCTTTCCCAAAATGGCAATTTGGTCCGCCAAATAGACGCCAAACTGACTGTTCAGTGTAGCGCCAGAAGTGCGTCAAGGTCGCTAAGGAGCATCTTACTGCTGGAAGATCGGTTGCCGTCGGTATGTAACACTGGCTCTAGTTTGCTTTACTTTCCATTGGACAATACAGTCATGATCATCAACGCGCCCGGAGCTACTATGTCACCCACTCGATGTCCAATCCGTGTACCCCACGTTCTCTGTCATGTACAACCGAGGACGTTCGGGTATCAACATCAAGCCTAAGTCCGCCGGATGTTAACCATATGCAACCTGCCAGATAACACAAATGCGGATCCGGAGACTAGGGCTTACTGGACGGAGATCGCACGGGAGTTCAAGATCCCCGTCCGCTGTGTATACTTCACCACACCGTCCGAATTGTGCCGGCATAACGACGCTGTGCGCGCAGCGAATCGCGATCTGGTATGTAGAAATCCATTTGCATACATTGGACTTTTCCAAGTACAATAACCAGAAGAAAAAGAAACTAAATTCTTCGGGCAAATAGAACCCCGAATCACGCACCCTGCTCCCTGGCATCGCGTTCGGCGATTTCGCCCGTCGCTTCCGGCCCCCCGAACCCTCTGAAGGATTTCAAGACATCGTCCGTGTCGATTTCCGTTTTGAAGGCGACGAGGCTACGAAGAAGACATGGGGCCAATTCTGGATTTGAGGGGGAAAAAATTCACCAGGGACATTTCTATTTTTTCCCCTCGTGGTGTGACTCACCCATGCAAAGCACGCAGAATCAAATGCAAGAGGGAGAATTCATCAATCCTTTCGAACCAATCCCTTTGCTTCTTCTAATTGACTTTCACATCTAGACTTCCTAGAGGATATTTCCACATCATACATGTATTCTATTCTATTCTATAATATACTAAAACATCCTACCCTCCCTCCCGAACCCACCCCCATTGGAGAAGAATCAGGTGATAACAATACGGGATTCCTTCTCCGACCCAATAATAACCGAGACAGATTAAGATCTCATGCAAAGAAGTGAATAAGGAAGTAAGGAAATAAAATAGTAGCTCCAGCTCTAGCACCAACACTAGCAGTGTAAACATGCTTCATATCCTGTAATTGTCAATTCATGTCTCAGGAACATGACCTGATCGGTTCTGGGTAGACCCTGCATTGCTCGTGATGGAGAACCGTGGGTCCGAAATTGGAATACGAGGTATTCGGGATCACAAGGAGGAAGGGGAATATTAGAAGGGGGATCCTGGTTTTCTTGCGCGGTACCTGAAAGTTTGATATTTGCTTTTCTAACGACCATGCTTGGCGGGTAGAAGGGACCGTGTGTTTGACCGGATTTGGCACTAGATAGAATACTTTTTCGTATATGCAGGATGCAATGCTCCAAATCATTTTCTCATCTGGCTTTGAATTAACGCTGGCTATCTAACCTAGACTATGATGACTAGAATATAATAAACATCCTCTTGTGGAGGATGAGCCAGATAGAGTCAAATATATGATATGTTCAGGTACCAGAGGGCTGCCTCTGCACCGCATCAGGTAGTCCTCATCGCCAGAGTACATAGGTGATAAGAATGGTACACAATATGCCATGGAAGTTTTTCCTCCTTCCTAATTTTTCCATTTATCCGGACGCCGAGTCGCACATACAGGGAATGACAGATCTATAGCAGATACAAGAGAAATGAGACAGAGAGAACCGAGTTGAAGACGCTAGACTTCGGGTATAAATGTACAGAAGAAGCGAACACACAAGGATCAGGTATGTTGCCACGGGGTTCTGTCGGAGGTCGCCCCGCGGAAGCTGCTTGTCGGAGACCCTTGAGAAAGGCATGCTGTCAAAGCAATATTCACTGTACCGGATGCACTGCAGATAAATAGAAAGTCTCGGGGCGCCAGCCAAACCGAGAAGAAAATTCATAGTAGTCGAGAATATAGGCGACAAAAGAGTGTGGGTATAATGAACGTGATTCGTCAAAAGGAATGTAATGCGTGTGTCGTATCCGCAACAGGATTAATCGTCATAACGGGTCATTATCAACATAGATGGTTGTAAGAGATCATTTGCGTTGAAGCAAAATGCGAGGCGCTCGAGAAGCATACGTCAACAAATGTTGTACACATCAAGAAGCCAAGTTTTCGCTTGGTGCTCAGGACCGAGCGGTGGTGGCTCCGGAAGGATAAGATCTTGCGACAAGATCCTGGAGGAATTTAAAGAATGAACGTTTTCGCTGGGACCTAGCTCGTGGAGGTGATGGTGCGCGCACCGCGGGAGCGACCGTCATCGGCCCCACAATCTCCTCGTCGCCCAGTTCGGGAAACTTCTCATGATTATGAAGGCGGGGGACTTTGACAGTTTCGCATGGATGCAGGATGGACATCGTCAGACCCAGCCCTGCTCCGCCGCTGGACTCTAGTTCGCCTAGAACGGCCTCATGGTGCTGTTTCCATTCACGGTCGATGGATTCCCACTTCTCCTCCGTGAGTTTGTATATTTTCGAGGTGACTCCGTAATGTTCGCCAGTGCGTACCAGATGCTTGGCGTAGTTACACCGTGCGAGCTCCCAATCCGTTCGAAGTTGCTGGAAAGACTCCAGGTCACAAATCTCTGGGATATAGGGTTCGGGTTGTATGGTGAAATTGGCATGTCCCAGCTTATGCGCCCACTCGTCGTTCGGGTCCGTCATGACAAGGTCCCCTGATACAGTCCGCATCGTGTTTGTCCGTGGTCTGCTGATAGAAGCCATCGAGGTCTTGCTCGATAACGGCGGAGAAGGAAGGCCCGCCAGCCGGGGATCTGAACTCAATATCGATTCCTCTGTTACATCTGCGACAGACGGCGACTGCAGGGGCGAGTGGATTGTCGACGAAGCCTGATGTGGGGGAATATCGCCCATGAAGGGCGGCAGAAGGGGAGTGGTCGCTTGAGGTTCGCCCTCATCGATGCTCTGGCGGTTTGCTCTTTCAATGTCTATCGGCTGGACGCTTGACTCGCTCAGTCGCTCCTCGAAATACGTCCTAGCGGGAGAAGGCGGATTCTGGATGTCGATTCTTGTCCCGGGGCTTATTGCGGGGCTGCGCACCGACGATGCCGCCGAATCGGCTCGCGAACGTAACTTGTCACCGAACAAATCATCCGCCAGTGTACCATCGGAACCCTGTCTCCCCTTGAGGCGAGAGGAGATAGTCGAGAGGCGCGTGCTGATACGCGAGATGCCCTTAGAAGATATGCTCTCTGCACGACGCTTCTTCGGGGAATGGGGAACTTGTGACGCAGTGTCCGTTAGATCGTACTCGTCCGGATCGATAAAGGAGATGTCCTCCGTGTGGTCGGACGATAGATAGTCATCAAAGTGCTCTAGATTGGCGAGGTCTCAGTAAACAGATTCGGTAGCATTTCGGTCTTTGTAAAGGATCACTTACTGAAATAGTCGTCTTCCAGCTCCCGGCTTTCGCGCTCGATCGGCTCTTCCTTCAGGTCCGTCAATGGCATTTTCATGGAGCCGGAGACGGAACCGGAGCCCTCCATGGACATGCCCATACTCGGAGAGGAGATCAATGAAGAGGCCGAGCTTGAATATTTGGTGTGGGCTCTGGCAGAGAAGATAGAGACGGCCGGAGAAACCGGCGCAGATGTGGTGACAGACAACGGGGATTGCGGCCAAGGATGCGTCTGAAAAAGGTCGACGTCTGCTTCTGCGCTGTCACGTCTCTTGGGGTCCAACAGCTGATTCAGCTTCAGCATAATTGCGTTCTTCACGCGTCGTCGTACAAGATGGCGTCTGAAGGTACACGAACAAGGGGGTCGTCAATTAATACAAGTGAGTCGGGCTCTTCATTCTCCCGTGGCTTGATCGACTTGAGTAGTAGAGATGGCGAGATACGTGGCGGTGAATCAGTGCAAGCTGCAGGTGGGGGGTTGGAGGATATGAAGATTGCGGTGTGCAGTTGTCCTGAGGAATCTGGCAGATGCTGTCCCCCAAGAAGGATTTCTGTCGCACTTTCCAGACTGTGCAGAGACGGTGGTTTTGTGTTTGGGGGTTCAGCTGTTTTGGGGTGGTCTGTTGCTCCTTCGCGTCAGTCTTGTATGTTTTGGACGTGTAGGAAGCGCTTGTTGCCCGACTTGCGGATAGCTCCAATGACTATTAGAAGGAACAACCGGGCAGGACTCGAACGGAGTAAAAAAGGAAAGGTCAATGAAAGGCACCACATGGTGCGCCCAGGGATAGACCAGGTCGAGCAGTCTAAATAGTGGGAAAAAAAAAGAAACAAAGCATCCACCAGCAGGGTTCAAGGGGATTCTGACCAGTGACACCAACGCAGCCCTACAGGCTTTGCCGGATCAGGAAGAATTCGTGCCTGTACAGGTTTTCCAGCTTGCTAAAAGGCGAAATAGATGTGACTGCCTAAAGGGCCGGATCGTCTGCAGGATTAACGCCGGGGTTGGAGTGATGCCAGCGTAGTGATGAGACGGTCAGAAGGACAGCAGTTGTTTTTGTTGTGCCTCGGATGATGACTGTGGGCGAAGGTGGTTGGGAGGAGAAGGATGAGCCAGATGAGATTAATTCGGGGAGAGCAGCGATTGAATCCCCACGACCCGTTAATAATTACTACGAAGAAAATGCACAATCAGAGTAAACTCAAGAGTCTAGAGTTCCCTCCCAACTTGGAGTAGCGGATGGAGGCGATTCCGTCGTCTGGCCACGATAGAGAGTGAGAACTTTTGACAGTGTTTTTGCCCCACGCCCTCACTGGAGAAGGATGATTTCTAAGAGATGGTCCACAGCAGGATCCCACAACAATGACGAACGCCGGGAAAAGACAGTAGCCATCTCCTATCTAACTCAATTCCTCCAGACCATGCGCTTGCTAAGCGATAAGGATATCAACGCTATCCGTCATGTTGATCAAGCATGCAGTAGTTACTAACTTCAGATGCTCTACGATCCTATCGCGCATTATTTACCGAGATTTCTTCTCCCGTGGACCCAGAAGAGAAAAAAAGCATAGCTTCCCCCCGAACCACGGGCCACCCGTCGAACGAAGAGAGAAGAAGCAGCTCCCCCGAAAGTCAAAACGTGAGATCGAAGGATTCAATGCCAATCGCACATACTTCGGATTTTCCAATAACCATGGACACCCAGCGCGATTGTCACAAAAACGGTGCGGATGTCCCGCGGTCGCCCGGATAAGAGTGAAGTCACCGCCTCCACACTGCAACTGTGGTTCGATCCACCATCCTGGTGAAAAATTTCTGAGATGACTATGGCGGAAAAACCTGGTCCCTGGGCGGTACCGCACTAACGACCGAATCCAAGGATGTCGATGTTGTTCTAGCCAGGGCCCGGGGACGAGTGTCGGGGAACTCGCACCAACCCTGTGGAGATGAGAGCAAATAAACTCACCAGAGAGCCCAGAACCATTGAAGGAAGTCCCCGAGCAGGAAACTGTCTCCCCACGACGGAACAGGCAAAGTCGAGTTCAGCCGCGATGTCTCTACGCGGTATCACAATCGTCGTTGGGGTTCTCTCTCTACGCTACAGATCCTGAAATGCGTCGAGCAAAGCCATCGCCAGTCTGCTCAGCCACCGGAGATGGAGTCCGTTCATCGCAAGGCGCGCTGCAAAGATCCTCCGGAGAACTCAGCACACGACGATCCCTTCATGGCCGGAAGTACTGGCCGTAGCGTGCTTAGATGAAAGAAGATTCAAACTGTGCTGAAAGAACAGTGACTCCCTCATGGTTTGCCTTCGGGGATTGGCCATTGGCGTCAGCGGCGCCTTCTGCAAGGGCATGCATCAAATCCATGCTCTGTCACCCAGTTAGAGAGGCACAATCCTATGAATAATGCAAAAAATGGCGGCCCAGGCACTGTTCCGACTCGTTTTCTCCGGATTCCCAGCAATCGTCGCGCTAACTGGCCAATTCTCTCAGGGAACAAGGGTGGTTGGTCCGATTTCCAACATCTACATCGCGTCCCGTGTATGCATGCACAACAATATGTAGCAGGTGCGATTCTCGAGGAGCGGGGGACATGTGTTGAGTTCTGACTGACCTCACAATGAACTCAATCCTATATTATTTACAGGGTTGGTAAACACGATAAAAAGATCATACCGCTCGTGTACTCTCTGATGGATGGGGGCTCCACTGCAGCTCAGACAGGAGACGATCACAGTCGCGTTCTGGACCAAGTTATGACCGGTCGTATTGCTTGTTTGGTTGCCATCTCTTCTGCGAAAACCCAGTAAACTGGGGGCGGTACAGAATATACTCTTCTAAACAGGCAGTCGAATAGCAAAGGATTATGACGCCCAGTGGGTAGCAATCAATCTAGCATTACCTACAGAGCATCCCAGAGAACGCCAGATTCATCCCCGTTCCATTGGGACAAACAGTTTCCATCAAGGTTGAATAATTGTTTCTATGACCGGTTTCCTCAGGTCCGATGTGGTGCAAGGTACGCACAGATACTGTGTTTTGAATATGCGGATCTAGTCTCTGCAGTGTGCCCATCCTTTCTCTGTTCCGCCGAGTGTACGGATCCATTTTCTCGGTCCACCAGTACGGAACGAAACTCTTTTTCTGCACTTTCAGTCACCCTACCGCGACTTCTAGGAAGGGAAGACGTCAGATCCACATGGCCTGCACCGTTCAGTCGGGACGCCAGTTCCCGTGTTGCTCTCCCGAGTGCCCGAAGGAGAGGTCCGGCACAGTTCGGCCAACTTGAGCCATGTGTCGCTCTCTGCCTTTCCACGGTTCTGCTCTGCTGACCTTCCTCTTTCTCTTCTCGTCCTGAATTGCCAAACTGTTGGCTCAAGCCTCGAACAGGCTGCACCAGTTTAGTTGGCTTTGCTTGGCGCACTGCTCGCGGTTCTTCTATTTATGGAAGTTGGAAGGTATCTGGGCTGAATGCGCCTTGACCCCATAAACTTTCGACATCTCGGGCCAATAATTGTCATTTCAGCACTAGGACGTGTCTAAATTGGCTTTCTCTAGAACAGGATCTAGAAGAATGGCTAATGAAGTCAATAATAAGATGATCTGTTATCATGAATTGGGCGATTTCTGAGGGTGACAAAAGAGAACATGACCATGACTCACGTGATATCACGTGACTACAGAGTTCTCCCCACTTGCGATCCATGGCTACAGGAGAGACATTTTGTTCTGGCTTCAAGTCGGAGAATTCTAGGATATCTCTGCCATAAGAGGCAGGTCTGGCGAATCTTGCTCGAAGACGACGATATCTATCCTATCTTGCCTTGTTTATTTGGATACGAATCACTGGGAGTCCTCTTCCTAAGCGAGAACACGCGAGAACACAGATACAGATCGCCGCCTCCGCCACCACCACGCCAGATGGCGGTGGCTCCAAACTATTAGCCACGGGGGTTTTCCTGAGTTTTGGACTCCATGGCCAATAGAGTATGGGTGGCACAAGAAGCATTTGTGTGGTCTTTTGGTGCCTGATTCTTATTGACAAGCAAGTAATATGTTGTTCTTGACGAGACTGCCGGAGCCTCAACAACCCGAGGGATTTTCTACGGCGGATAACCGGTCTATTCTTCCAGGGCTTCTTGAGTAGGGAAGTGAGGTGAGTATGCCTATACATTCTAAGTCTTGAGTTTCCAAAGCATCTGTCCCCCGAATCACGGCCGTAATCCGTACGACTTCAAGGAGCAAGGCTCATCCCACTCAGCCATCTCCGGAGGTTGTTCTGGATAGGTCAAGCTTTGTGAGAGAGTTTACGAGAGACTCATCGAGCGCTGAGTCTCTCGAGCGCTGAGTCTCTTTATACGATGGCTATGTCCTGGAGAGTGCTTCGATCAAGGAAGTTACCGCCGAAGACGATCACATTTTGGGGAATAAACCTAATACCACATACACTCTCATCTTACCCTCAATCCCAAAGCATTACTGCTCTACTGACCAATCCATTGACCACATGGAAAGAAAGAATCATATTCTTGATTAATCCCACACATCAACCCCCGTCATTCTAGAACCCGCCCTAGAAGGTTTAGTTACCAGCAACCAGGCTACTCAGAACTCAATTAGAGTCTCAAAAAAGGCCCTCCTACAAATACCGAATGCGTCTAGAACTTCAGAAACACCCACTCTAACAGAAGCTTTAGAATTTTTCTTAGCATGAAATAATGCAACGTCGTCAAAGTGAAAAAGAAAAGGATTTATCTATATCTAATGGAATCGGAGGGGGAATTTCACCATCAACGAATGGGAGCGAAATTGAGATTCTTTTTTCTTTTTCTAGAAATGGAAAAGGCTCCAACTTCGGAGGATTGTTACCTTTGCCATGAGCCCTAATCGGAGAATTAACAGATGAGTAATGGAACTATGATGACAACGAAAAAAACAAAGAGATGACCTTAGAGAAAGGAGAGAGGAAATAGTGATGTAATCCCTTCCTTACTGGTAGAACTCTCTCCTTCGAATTTAGAATACGAGAGAGCTTAATCTAAATTCCTTTCTACGAATCCCTTATGATTAGATTAAGGTTACATGCGCAGATAGGAGTATCAGATAGTCCACATAACCTAAATCCTGAAGTTAAAGAGTCAGGGAATTAGATTCATTTGCGATTTTCAAAACCATCTTCTTCTGGATTACGCAGACAAGATCGACGCTAGAAGTGCCAAATCCGGTGTTTTTGATTCCTATCTTTGATACGAGGAAAATATATAACGAATACGAATCACAGATATATGGGACCGATGTTGCAGGCCTGAAGCGCGCAAGGTCATGGACAACTATCCGCCGCCGCCGAGGTCTGTGAAAGAAAGGAAAGAGCAGCCAGCCAACATAGATTCTTCTATACGTAGTGCCTAAGCATATATGACAAGGCTTTCAGGGACTATGAAGGGGGTTCCGAAATAAGCAAGAGGGAATTGAAAATCGGCGTCTTTATGTCTTGAGCTGAGGCTGAAATGGATTTGATATCGATCGAAATAGCGTAGCGTCCTAGCACGCTACTTCTAGCAGTTCTAACCCAAAGAAGAGGACTCGAGACGAAGAAGAGACGAGAGGGCTGTGTAAGGATTAACAAGATCAGAAACTTCAAAACCCGTAGTCAGATCTAACGTGGATAAAAATAGCTTCTTTCTTTCATTTCTTTCCTTTCTGTCGAGCATACAACATGTTGCTGGCTTAGAACATTCTCGATCTAACATTGCTTGACGGACGATCTAGTCATTACTCGTGGACTACAACGTTATAATAACCTGGAGATGAATTCTTTGACTGGAGCGTACCCGGCGTTATTTGTTCTTCTTTTCCATACTGTTTTCTTTGTGTGTTTCATTTTTCCATGTCAGAGCTCAACTACCAATCGATCCTCTCCTACCCACACAGGCTGTGCATTCTTTATCCTATTTCTTAGACCTTGAAGTCTCATGCATGACTGTGGCTCATCTTGGCATGATGTCGCATTTATCGTGGTTATTAGGTTGTTGGACATGATGAAGAGTCATTGGTGATGAAATGTATACTAGCTGAATACCAGGGTTCCCTGTCGGAGGGTTATGATTGACGTCTGTACAAGGCAGGGAGCTGACATGGGTAGGTCATATCGGCTAAAATTAGATCAAGGGCAATATCTTAAGATATAGAGTTTGAATTCGCTTTCCATTACATCGTTGCCTCAAAGAAACCTTGGGAAGTCAGAGACATAATTCAAGAAAGTTGATTATGAAATAAGGACATGCATGAAAGGAAGCAGGCAGGTATAACATCCTAGTCCGTCCATATAGTTGACAACCCTATCAGAGGGCGCGTCAGTAGCCTAACACCATCTACAACCATCGATCATAAGCCGGAGAGAACCGATATCCACCAAGTAGCCAGAAGCAATGAACTTGGCGAGCTTGAATATAGAAATAGCTATTTTCCGTCCGTGTAACATTGCACAGCCATTAAATCCGTATTCCTGGAAAGGATTCCCCTTCCCATATCTTAAGTCAACTTCTGCTTGATGAAGAAAGATCGGAGGTGCGAGAGCTGCCAGGCGCAGGTCACGGAGAGGACAGCGATCTGAATCAGGGTCCATCGGACGACACGGGAGTTGGTAGCCTCGGATTGGTCACGGAATTCTGCTTCACGTTCCTATATATCACACCCAAGCACTTAGTCATTACCCATATAACTGTGGACCGTCGATCGATGGAAGATTGCACATACACGCTGGAACACCTGCTCCCTCCGAATATCTTGCAGCCGTCCATTGAGATCCTTGACCTTCTGCACAATATCCTCAATCTTTCCCTTATCCTCACTCTCAATCTTGCTCGTCTCACCAATGGCAATGTCGAGCGTGAGCCGGACCGCACCCTGCGAGTTGTATGTCAACCATCCTCCGTTGGCGGGCACGTGGTCGGGAGTAAAGCAGATCTTGTGCTGTCCACCATCAGCGGCCGAGAAGGTAAAGCGGCCATTGGAGCTGCCTCGCTGGGAGACGACCCGGTGGTCGTTGTCGAAGGTCTCGTCGACAGTGATGAGAATGTTTACGTTCGAGTCGGAGATGTAGCTGTTTGATGGTTGGTTGTAGATCTCAGCTTTGTAGTGTCCTGTCGAAAGTCAGCAAATGGAAAACTTCACAATTAATTAGAACTGAAATGCGTACCGACAACGAGAGTATCCTTCGGCAGTTCTTCGAAGAAACATTTCGGCTTGTTCGGGTCCATATAGAAATACAGAGCGTGTGCGGGAACGGAGAATGAGAGGATGGTGAGGACGGCGAAGACAGTTGTCAGCCACGACGATGGCTGAGACCGTAATGGAGCCATGGCTGTCGATAGAGATTAGAGCAAAGTATGCTCCGCTGTCGAAGGTGAAGACAGATGATGCTGACGCGGAGGATCTTCAACTCGATCTCCAAGTAATCAATAAACCAAGGGGGATTTCGGTCCAGCTGGCACCAACGCGGGAAGCTCAATTAGGAAAAGCTTGGCGCGACTTCAAGCCTGAGCCGCATCATTCGCCGCAAAGAATACCACGGCGTCGACTCTCCCCGCGCGTACTTCTTTTTATCGATTTTATCGATTTCTGTGCTGCTCTCACTCCCAGAAGTGTCTTTCTTTTGATTGACACTATTTATAACCGCTTTTTCCGACTTATCGTTCCGTCGACCGCGGTCGCAGAGCCGCCAACATGGCCGCCGCAGATGTTCGCGACATGTTGGATTTGCCCGCGGACGGGCAGCATCCAAGACCCCACAAGAAGCAGAAGGTCGTTGAGAAGAGACCAGGTTGGTACCTTCATTACTACAACCTTTGCGATCATCGCTAACTCTGTCCAGAGGGAATAACTCGAGAGCTTTTTGCTCTGCTTGGAGAAAGAGCACCTCCGATCGCTATCAACGAGAACCGATACAAGGGACGGCCAAAATGGATGAGCAAGACGAAAGTTCGCCCATGGTATTGCATCCCACTCTATAAATTCTAAGGCAGCCTTCTGATATTGGTTCTAGGCGTGTGAGACCCTTCACGAATGCCGCACGATCCGATGGCCTCGTTCTGCGACACTGGCAAAGACAGACGGATGTCCCGAGTCAGGCACCCCCACCAGAGGATAGCGAGATGGATGTGGATGGAAAGAAGGAGGAGACTTCTACTGTTATGGAGGCCAGCGTATATCCTTTCGCGAAATACAATGTCAAGGCGCAGGTGCCGAAGAGATACACCGATGAGCAGTACAACAGACACCTGAAGAGCGATGACTGGACGCGAGAAGAAACAGACTATCTTATGGACCTTGTTGAAGAGTATGATCTACGATGGGTTGTCATCGCCGACCGTTACGACTATCAACCGCCGGGGGCGGAAGGAGAAGGAAATGTTACGGCCTTGGTACCGGCACAGAGATACCGCACAATGGAACAAATGAAGGCGCGTTACTACACAGTTGCCGCCAACATGCTCGCCCTCGAACATCCACCGTCTGAAATGTCAGAAGCAGAGTTCGATCTCCATGAAAAGATGATGAAATTCAATCCGGAACAGGAGAGGGCGCGCAAGGAACTGGCCGCTTTGCAGCTGAACCGTTCAGCGGATGAAGTGCGCGAGGAGGCTATTCTTCTGGAGGAGCTCAAGCGTATTACCGCCAACGAACAGCAATTCATCACAGAACGCAGGGAACTCTACGCACGCCTCGAAGTACCTATCAGTGTGGGCAACACTACAATCTACCAGTCCAGCCAAGGCCTGTCACAGCTGCTGCAGATGCTGTTGCAAGCTGACAAGAGCAAGAAGCGCCGTTCCATCCTCGGTCCCGAGGGTACTGCCGCTAGCCCTGCTGCGCTGACTCCTACTGGACACGGTCCAGGCAGTGCTCGGGATAGCAGAGCAGACACACCCACCGGCCCTGCCGCTGCAACGACCAAGAAAGCCGCTGCAGCCGCCGCGGCCGCAGCTAATAAAGAGGCTCAACAGGCCGTCAAGACACTCACACCGGCCGAAGAGGCCAAATACGGTGTACAGCACCACGACCGTCTCGCACCGGGCGTTCAATTCCGGAGCGACAGAGCCCAAAAACTTACACAAGCCAAGTCAAACATCCAGACGCAGAAACTAGCCGCCGCACTCAGCGAACTCGAAGTCCCTCTCCGTCTCGTCATGCCCACAGAACGTGTATGCAAGGAATTCGAGAAACTCATCCACTCCGTCAACCTCCTCCTTGACGCTCGAAAAGTCTCTGAGAAGATTGAGAGCGAGATCCGCGTCATCGAGGCTGCCAAAGCCGAAAAGGAGCGTAAGGAGCGCGAAGCAAGAGGCGAGACAGAAAAGGATCAGGAGAAAAAAACAGAAGTCAAAACCGAATCCGATGATCAGTCTACGGCACCGATCCCCGAGGGAGGTGACGCCTCCGCTATTTCCGGCGGTCCTGCTACTGCCCCCACTGCATCTACTTCTACCGAAAATGCCACCAAACCTACCACCGTAGGACAAGGTGCATCCAACAAGGTCGCGTCTGGAGAATCGAAAGACGCTCCCGCTACAGCAGAGACCAAGACGGCAGAAGACGAGACTGCTACCGAAGACAAAGATAAAGATGGCTCAGCCACACATAAGCGTTCTGCTAGTGAGCTCAGCTCCGTTAGTGATAAGAGCACGAAGAGGCAGAAGAAATAGATATTTCTGTTCTCTTCCTCTTGATGATTTATCTATTATGCCCTTCGTTGGGGGTGTGTTGGAAGGACTGTACATTATTCGTTTATTCAGCTATCTAATGATCATGGTAGCGGAAATGGAAGATAGTGTGTGCTTGGTTCCGGTGTTCTGAATTGATCTTGATTAGCGACTTTAAAGTATTATAATTTATTTCCTCAGTTATTTTAATCAGCAGAACACTACGGTCTATATTAGCTCTCTGAGATGAGCGATCACATAGTAATTGTAGATGTGTCGAACGCGTAGACGACACTCGTAACATTGGACACTATCGATGAATTGGGTATCTTATACAGTCCGTACGAAGAATAAAAAT
The DNA here is from genome assembly GCA_003116535.1 of Paecilomyces niveus. Lineage (NCBI taxonomy): Eukaryota > Fungi > Ascomycota > Eurotiomycetes > Eurotiales > Thermoascaceae > Paecilomyces > Paecilomyces niveus. The sequence continues at coordinate 456,471 of QEIL01000001.1, forward strand.
CCTACCTATCCTTCCATCAACAAGGACATCCTATTACTGGTTGCATCAGTACTACTCTAGTACCCTCCTGACCTTGTCCAAGGGGATCAACCTAATACTCTACCAGTGCAGACCTTATATCAGCTGTATCCGCTTTCTTTACTCATGCTTAGAGCATCAGGAGTCGAATGCGCTGCCACTCACGCAGTCAGTGGTTGGGACTCTTCAGCAACCTGAGTTCCTTGAAGATCAGAGTCTGAATTGGGTAGGTGTCCACGAGCAGATGTTAGCCTGTCTCTTTCGTCCCTAGCCGATGCTGGGGGCTGCTGCTCCTGGTCGATCTCATCGTCCAGGGTTTCAACGCACTCTTCATACACTCTGGACCACTCTTGCGCTGTAGACGGTGACTCCTGGCCCAGATTCTCCTTTCCTGAACCTCCAGCCTGTCTGAAACCTAGTGTTCTTGTTAAGCTCTCATTCTCGACTAAGATCTGCTGTAGACCTGTCGAGGGAGCCTCCATCGACGTAGAGTTGGACAATTCAACTCTGGAAGCACGCTCGTTCTTCAGTTTCATCCATATCTCGTATTTCCGGACCTCCTCTCTGTAGTCTCCCAGTTGCTCTTTGCGTGGAACAGCACCGCGAGGAATCTGAAGTTCAGGGAAGTTTGACTCTCGGCATTTAGCTGCCTCAACAGTGAAACCCGCACGATATCTTTGGGCTTCAAGACTCCTTGAGCGGTATAACTTAGTCCATCTATGAAGGAACTTTCGACTCTTTCCACCACTGACACCTCTTTCTTTCTTACCTAGCTCCCTACGCATGATATCGTCTGGATCTAGACGAAGGTAGAAGTCACGAACAATGACGTCGTCGCTGTAGGTCGCAGATCCACTCCGTTCTGTCCTTGAGTGACTTGGAAATTTCGCCCAGAGTTGTTCTGTTTTCTCCCGAAGACTGCTGTGTTGCCTGGACTTCCTGCCTCTCAGCTCTCGGATTTCCCCAGATTCAGTACAACTGTCATTGCAGAACGGCCTTTCTGCCATTCCGTCAACGGAAAGAGGCACTTTTGGTGAAATCAGGCTCTTTTCTTTATCAGTGGATATCTCCTTTGGATGGTTACGTCTCTGACTTCCTAAACGTGGTCGATCTGCGGGAGCAGCTGGATCGTCATCCAAGGGCATATCTGATACCCGAGGTTTCGAGTCCTCAGTCCCTTCATTAGACACAAAGGTGTACCCATAACCAAGTCTTCTTCCTCCTGACATCCATCCCACGCTGACACTGCGCGACACGGTCGGCCTAGTATCTGTTGGGCCTTCTACCGCAGCAGTATGCGTATCTGGGGAATCCGGCTCGAATTGTTCTTTGAATTTGCTTTGTGTACCACTTGTCTGAGGGACCACGTAATCATGGACCGCTAGCAAAGGATTGTCTGCAGGTACTGTCCTGAAGTCTTCCTTAGGAGAGAAGAGATCCGAAGGAAGTGCGGAATAGCGACGAGCTCCCCTGGTCTTACCATTCCTTTTTGACAAGACAATGACATCTTTGCTGTAGCCTGGTGCCGGTACTTCCAATCTTAGCTGATCAACGGAATTTCCATAACTCGATGGAAGACTACTGGTCTGCGACAAGTATAATGACGATATGTTTCTACCGTGTTGGTTGTTCCCCGGCAGATTGACTCTGGGTGCCTCCGCGGTAGACACAGCATCGGACTGCGTAGATCCTTTTTGTAGAGAGCTGCGAAATATCGACCTGTCTTCTTGTCTGGTCCATGACAATGGCAGTTGATCACCAGACGATGTCGGGTAATCCGCGGATGCTGATGCCAGTCTCTTTGATATGTTCATCTCATGTAGGCGGACACAGTCTGATTCGGATAGAGACCTCAGATGGCTCTGGGACCTGTAGAACGCAGACAACGGCGGCTTATTACTGGTGAACGAAGATGGAGAACCAGTACAAGATCTGGTAGAAGCAAGAGCCCCACTTATTTGGATCTTCGTGATCTCCGTAGACAAGGCGTCATCTCCTGTACAAGAAGACTCGTTGCTATGAATCATATCATCTGGTGCCTTGATCATGGATAAACCACGAGCTCTCATCAGTGACATGGAATCCTTATGTACTATAACGGGAGTATGCAATGAAGGCGAAGGAGAAATCCCTTGATCGAGTCTCTCTCCCTCATGAGAGCCATGAGAGCGAAGTCCTGAGTTGTCAGAAGATGAGTCGTCAGGCAGTTTGGATTGAATTTCCTCCTCTGCTTGTCGTCCAATGACTTCGTCCGTAGATGACCTGATAGAAGGTTGCTTTGCTGAGAGCGGTCTCTCACTGACTGGAGGCGAAAGCCTAAGCTGTTCGACTCGGTCATTTTGCCCTCCTGCCTGGGATTCATCATTGTCAATTCGTGGTCTATCGGGCGGCTCTACGGTCGAACCAAATTGCTCACTCTCCTCACGTATGGTAGATTCGCGTTCGCGAGGCAGACTCCCAGGAGACTTGTTGCTAGACCTCGTACCAGAAAGCTGCCCAGCTTGGATCGATCCCTTAGGAGTCGATATACACTGCGCATCGCTATCGTACTCATTCTCATTCACCAAGCCGCTTCCCAGAGCATGATCCCGAAGAGAAGGACGCTTATGAGCAGCCGCATTGGCTGAAAGAAGAAGGGAGCGAACTCTATGCTTGCGCATCTCAGGCACGTTCGACGATGGATCCGGCCATCGCGGGTCCCTCGATAGCCGTCGACGCAGCCTTCCTGAAATATTCTCGAGACGCCGTCGACGCTGCTCAACTCTCTTTGCCTTCATTGAATCCTTGGTGTTCTGGATGGAAGAAGAGGGCCCGTTGAGAGGAGTAATGGAAACGATATCTTCGTCCAAAGATAGCGAGGGTCTCAACAATCTCTGCAGGTGGACTCTTTCATGTTCGTCCTCTATCAGCAAGACTGTAGTTCCGTCATCGTTCTTTGCGGCTCTTTTTGCGCTATTCTGAGGCTCCAGAGGTGGTTCTGTTTTGCTGCTCTCCGTTCTTCTCGGACGACGACATGGTAAGAGACCCATGTCGGAGTGTTGCGCAACGGTCTGGCGGAGTATGGCAAAACAAATGCACTGACAGTGATACGGTAGTTGCTGACGTCCAAGAACAGGGGATGCTTGATTTGTATGAGATGGAAGATGAAATATGCTTTCGAATTCCTTTCAACGCTCTGGTTGGCAAGAATACTCCATTAGGATTTGTGCTGCCAACACCCCCAAACAGGAAGGAGCGAACGCCAAAGCAGCCACTGGCAATTTCAAAACTGCTCCTCATCTTACTGTGTCTAATTTCGAGGCTGAATGAAACTGGGTCTCCTTCCGCTCATCACGAATTTAGACAGGTCAAATGCACGAGAACGGACTATAGATACAGGGGGGAAAGCAGATAGACAATGACATATGGGTATCTCTTCGTATTGGACTCGTAGACGAGCGAGCTAGACTATCAGATCAGATTAAGCAGACAACAGAGTAGAGCATCTCCCAAGGGAGTTCGCCACGATGCCATAAAAACAGACTCGGAGAGGAGACCCGGAGACGCCTGAACCAAATGCGAATCCGAACATGCAAAACACAAAGTTCCGCCCACGCTAGACGACCCCTAGTCAGAGGACACTGAGGTCCTAGCGGCCCAATGCAAAAGAGAAGTTTTCCCATCCGTATGCAGCGCCGAGATGTGGGAAAAGAGGAAAACCGGACACAACCCAGCCACGCTCTATATATGTGCGAGAACACAACGGAAAAATAAATACAAGAGAAATGTCGAAAAACACATGTACCGATCCGCTTGCTTGCTTGCTAGAAAAACAGATCATGAAATGACAAATGCATATCCGAATCGGTCGTAGGAAAAAACCGGCCCATGTGCTCGTGCGCGAAATGGGAATGTTGCAGGTGAAAAAGCAGAAACTGATGAACACTTCACATGGCAGATTGCAGATCCAAATCATATCGGTACTGATAACATAAACCGTAATCAGACACTGGGCATTATGCATTATTCCCTCTTGAGGGAGAGAGTCGTCGTAACCGAACTCTAGGCTTTCATCGTCGCCTGTCGAACGTACAAGGAAGGATAAAACAAATGGCATAGTTCGTATGCTGAATGGCCCGCCCTGCCGGTGGAGCGGCTGCGTTCCCCGGAGCGAGTCATTCGTCCCCCGGCATTCGATAATCACGATGAGATCCACCGCCCGACCGTTTCTTGAAGCCGAGCTTCAATCCCATCTTCTTCCACGGATTATCCGCTCTCTTGGGAGTGTGACCGGAAGAAAAGTCACTGGATGGAGGAGTCATCGGCGGCGTCATCGGCTCACCAGCCGTAGGACTCGGCGTGTTGCTGCTCCCCGAATCCTCGACTAGACTGGCGGATCCGGATCCAGAGTCTCCGCTGGAGGAAGAGTTATGACCCGACACGCGACTGCCCGTCTTTGCCAGGGCTGCGACGACGTTCAGGTTAGGGCGACCATGATGATGACCGCCGGCGGGAGAACGGGGAGTTGCAAATTCCAATACGGACGGCCGTGGAGACAATCGCCGACCCTTCCCGGTCACATGTCCAAAATCGTCCAGGCTAGAATTCGAAATCCGGCAGTATTCGTTAGAGTCGCCATACATGGGGCATGACTGACTCGAGATATGGGCAGATGAGGAATGGCTGTTCAGAAAGGGTATGAAGATGGACTCCTCCATGAGATCGTGCATCCGTGTCACAGCGGAATCCAGCACTTCGGGAGAAGGCGGTGCAGTCGAGTGGGCGTGCTCAAGCAGATCATCGCGGACTGCGCTAGTAAGATTGATCTCCCGTGGAGACCCCGGATAGATATATGCGGACAGCAATCGTTGCCAAAGCATGCACAGATGCTGGGTCTGGGGACAGTCTGAGCGCACTGGAAATTCACCCAACTGGTGGGATACAGCCTGATAAGTTTCCCCGTACCTCTTCGCTTCCATCGTGAACTCCAACGTCTCGAGACAATGGTTCTGCGAAAGATAGGCCATGAAGGCGCTGAGCGTGTAGGGAGGAGGAGCGGTGTTAGCCAAAACGTCGTCCAAGGTCGGCCGGATCGGACAGAACGCTCCAGTGGGGATGGCCATGCTCACCGGCCTCGATCCGCGAGAGCTGTCTGTATCCATGTCACTATCGTGGTCTGCCTCACCTTCTGACGAAACGGGCGAGTGTTGGGGGCTTGGGTCGGGGGTCAAGTTCCAGAAAGACAACGTCGGAAATGTCTTCTTCGCCAGCATGACGTACAAGGAGCGCTTGGCTACCTTCGTGGTCTCCTTCTTCCGCGCCCGAGGTCCTCCTTTGATGCCTCTGAAGCCTCGACGCTTCGTGGCCTCCTGTGGCAGACCCTCCAGTTTTCAATGGGAACCACCGCACCAGCGATGACCCCTCAGCCCCCTGTCGATCCCAAACGTATCTAGCCCCGTCCGGTGGGAACGACACAATCCCACAGGGGGTCCTTCCTAGATTCAATTGCCTCGCTATCGCTGTCGACACCGAAGCAAGATTGTGAAATGCAGTCCTGGCTCGGAAACGTTGGTGATTTGCTTCGCAACGACAATTGACCCAGCTAAGTTCATTCGGTTCAGCTATTATTCCCTGTCTCTGTCCTCCCGATGCAGGTTGCCCAAGACTCAATGTTGTCAAGAGCTGATTCGATTACAATAAGTGTCCGAAGCGTCGCAGTGCACCTTGTGAGGGACAGTTACAAGTAGTAGACGGCGAACTCGAGGTTGAGATCGGTCAATTGCTGATTATCGAATTAGGAAAGGGAAAGGAATGTTGCAGGAGAACAATGCGCATGGGATGTGTCTGAAGACGGATGTTTATGTGAGCAACCGAACTCTCAATGCCTACCACAGTGACAGATGCGCAGCAGTGCAGCGTAAAAGGAAAGAGTCCGCAGAAATGACGAACCAGCAAGATAATCCCGTTATGACAGTCCAGGCAGCACGCGATAGACTCTGCAACCGAACTGTCAGACTCCCAGAGATAGCGGGGCGTTTCCGGTCGAGAAAGGTGATGACCTCGTCAGTAGTAGTAAGAGCCGCTGACTCTTTTTAAGGACCGGAACCAGGCCTTTGAGAGTCCCACCAGTGATGAGTACAAGGGGATCGTAGATGTGTCAACGAAGTTGAGAGAGAATCAGGACCTGGGTGTGCTTTTGTGAGGATGATATGAGCCCACGGATGGGTCCAGCCAAGTGATGCAGGTGAGCACGTTGTCTCTTTGGACTCCTTTCTTAGGGCAGAGAATCATGCAGAAGGACGAGTCGAATGCTGAGTACTCCAGAGTATCCTCAGTACAATCCGTAACTAAGTGGATCCTCAGCAGGGTCCGGTTATCAACGAGGATTATCTGACGTTCCAGCGTCTCCACTCTTCCCTGCCTGTTCTGAAAAGGAAGAACCGTTCGATGAGTTGGACGAGTCAAAGGTTTCTTAAGGACGAGATGGTGGATCCGCTACCGTATTCAACATTCAGGTAACCAGGACCCTCCCGTGACTCGTGCCTGTCGGAGGACTCGAAACGATGGAATGTGGGAGGGGTTAAACGGTAGAAATGATTTGGAATACCGCCTGTTAATGGGTGACAATGAGAATCTGGTGGATCCGGACGGATCAAGTGGATGTAGTGGGGAGAGAGTAGTCTATATCCACTTCCGATGTGAGGTTGCGATGATACGACGATGCGATCCTCCACGCGCCAGAGAATGGCCAACAATAATGTACGAGCACTCGTTTGTCGAGTAGAAACACTGTTAAGTTCAGACGGTGTTTTTCAGGCGGAGAGAAAGGAGGCACCAGTTCACTAGATCGAGTAGTTAACCCCCTTTCTACGGAGACTCCGTTACCAGGGCCCCAGAAATAATAATCCTCCGTTGATATCAGTGGTATTTGTACAGTCCAGGCACCCGACATCAGACAACCGAGCAGGCTCACACGTCGGGGTGGCGGTTGTCTCGTTGTCCAGGCTGCGGCTTGAGGGGATGGATAGTTCCGTGCCGTCGATCCCAAGGGGCCCCGTTTCGGCGGACTAGCCAGGTCAGAGACGCCTTGGCCCTTGGGGGAAAAGAAGGAGAAAGGTGGACGGTCGTCTCGATGGTCGGACCGTGATGGGAAAGGTATGAGAGCTAGACTGCATCCTTCATAGCAGGTCCATTATCATTGGGGAGAGTCTTCCGTAGGTCAAACTAGCATTTCAGATCTGACTGGGATTGAGCTTCTGGGGCTTTTCTGGCATGGGTTCTTGGGCGACCAAGCAATGTGCTTTCTCTGCAGCCTCTAACTAGAGATGCTGGTTGGTCCAGCGCCCGGGATCTGCGACAGTCCAGCGTGAAAGACGAAGTGCTGGGGAGAAATGGCCCTTTCCTATCCAGGATGATCTCCCAGCGTTCTGACAGGTCAGAGCGCAACGCTTAACGAACTCGTCTGGTTCAAAAGACCGTTCCCATCTCATCCTATCATACCATCTGGCCCCCCAGCAGCGCTTGCGATACGCCGCGGCCAGATCCTTGTCCGGTCAGACCGGCCTGACGGGCGGATTCACTATGACTGGGTTAGGTCGGAAACGTGGTTGGGGTGGTGTTGCGGTGTACCGGTACGGCCTAAAGAGACTATTCTAGAGTGAAGCAATAGTGGACAAAGGCTCAAGCGACGTAAAAATCCATCGGTCGAGGCCATAAAACCTCCAGAAAGACGGGCACCGACCGCAGCATTCCGGGGGGTCCTGCAGATGGTACCTTAACCTGGACTCCCCGCAGGTACAAAGCGCTTTTCGTCTAGAAGATTTAGGCCGATGAGAATGAATGGTACGAGCTACGCAGGTGGCTTGTCTTTCCAGAAAGCGACGAGAAGCATCGCAGAAGGCCACGAGAAGATCCAGAAGGCTCGGTTAGAGGAAGGCCCTAAAGCTGACGACAAACTGCCCATGTGCCTGCGACGGCTTCTCCCGTTGGCCGTGGCATTATCCACCATGGCCTTATCGCTAGCCATTGTCCACGCGTTCAGCCACTTCGGCCACGACCCACACGGCCACCAAGGTCGTTTGACCGCGGGAAACTCTCGTGCTCCGTTCGAAAATTCACAAAAAAAAATAAGTCGCCCGGTCTTGAATTCACCGGATATCGCCACTTCTCAGGCTTCTAGAACTTCTCGAAGGCGGAACCTGCCCCAGAAGTCTGCAAGGCACAGCCCCCTCACCTCAGAGAGCAATGGCCCAAGGAATCGCGTGCTCTTAGAGCCTCGTATTCTCGCGTAGAAATACACTACAGATCTCGGGACGAAGTGCTGCAGCGATCAGATCCACCGTAGCTCGTAGCGACAGATTTAGTAGTGTATGGAGGATGTACAGGAGTAATCACTACCTTGCTGATTCCTTGTGGTCGTATGCACTTTGGATGATTTTCTTCGATGCCGTTCCCGGTGCGGGGAAGCCGGCCCAGACGTCATGGCGGTCGCCAATCTTTCCGGGTCACGACACATCACAGAGTTGAAATTGTTGACAAAGACGGAGCCATATGAGTATTTGGCAGCTGACAAAGGTCTTTCAAATGCGAACCACTCTCGAAATCTCGCTTTCGCTGCAGACAGAGTGAGTGGTAATGATACGAGCACTCCGGATGGTACCCAGACCGGAAAGCCAAGGCCAACAGCGTCGATTCAGCCCTAGCAGCCACCACGATCCCCCAACATCCTTCTAGAACACGGGACAAAGAGTAACGGAATCTCCGTGAGTACTATTCCGATATCTGTGCGACGTCCGTCGTATCAGACTGGAAATGGATATCTGTATGACCGGGCCTTTCGACAGTGGAGAATCCATTGGTACCTGGCCAGGAAGAAAAAAGAAAGAAAGAAAGGAAAAAAAAAAAAAAAGGCCCAAGCGATATTAAACCCATATCCATGTCTGCTGCATAGTGTCTCGTTACTCGAATCTCTGTAATATCACGGAGAGCACCACTCACATCATGATATCTATGTACTGACGAGCCAGCTTCCGCATGCATATACTCCGTACAGGCACTGGAATCTAACCGCAAACCAGACAAGAAGAGGCATGTCTCCAAGTCTCATTTCATTAGTTGTACGCAGACAATTGCTGATGTGAAAGAACTTTTTTTTTCTATTTTGGCCCCATGTTCTAGCTTTTATCGATTAGCACTCTGTACTGTGATTGACTGCAGCTGATCTGTTGATTCCGTACTCTCAGGCCTCTCAGCTGCTCCGGAGGGAACCGAGATCAGCGGCACGGGATCTTTCTCCCCCAGTAACAGCCCCCAAAGTTTACCGATCGAGATTTTGATCTACTGAGGATCCTTCTTATTTTTTGCAGCATTCTAGCGTCAGCACAAGGAATGGCTAGTGTCACGCTCGACAAGGTCGGATTTCTAGAGGTCCAAGCTCCTCACTGGCCTTCCCGTTTCAAGGAATTGGGCATCTGACCCATCGCAGGTATCAGAGCCATCGAGAAAAAGACAAGATGACCTATCAGTCGAGTGCTTGACATTATGATTACTCCTGCGGGTGCAATTGATCTCAGCAAGATGACAGATGTCACATTACAGACCTCTGGAAAATGCAAAGTATTACGAGCAAATGAAGCTTACCCTAGTGACGCAGTCTATCGTGGTCATCTTTGCTTACAGTTGGTTTGGTTGATCCGCTCGCGGAGGTAACAACAGCGATTATTGCTTTGCGAACGGTATACACAACAGGTCCTTCGACGACTACTCATTCTTAGGGGGCCTAGACCCTGCGCGGAGACCGTTCTATGCCACCTACAATTGCTGCGGCATCACCAATCCGAAGGCCTCTTCGGTGAGAATGCTGCCCAATTTCGAACAATTTCTTATCGATTCTGTTGCAGAGGGAGTCTGGACAAAGGTTGCCCAGACGGCATCGTTGTTGGTCATTGTGATATCCTCCGCTGTGTGGCACACCCACCTCTTGCAACTTGCATGTTAACTCGACTAATCGGATCCACTGCATGCATCATATTTTGCCCAAGTCATTCCAAGCTTATGGGTTCTCCACAGGAATATGACAGAAAATTCCAAAAAGGACGATGATGATGGAGGTTAAAACCAGACAAGCACATGAATGAAAAAAGAATTCGTGGAGATAAGACGCGGGAAGGCCCTGGAACCCGCTGATCTACCGTGCGCTAGGGCACAGAGCAGAGCTAAATAGAGGGGCAGGAGGAAAGAGAATCATCTTGATATCTCAATTTTCGAGACCGAGAGCACCTGGCGCACTGGTCTGAATCGAAGTTGCAAATTCCCTGTCACCAGCCGAGCCCAAAGACCCATGGTCGTCAAAACTTTGCAACATGACGTGGAAAAGGGACAAAGATGGGTGTAGGAGTATAGTACGGTTGTGGTCTCGATCTTCATCTTTTCCGAGTCTCGACACACAATAGGCCGGTACCGGGCCGGTCATGTTATTGTGCAGGGCTTGAGGTAGGCCTTCGTTGCACAGGTGTAGGTAGAGCCTGCGACTTGAGCAGTCACTATGGAGGTACAAGCAAATCCCTGGAATTTTTGACGCCACTGAGCCGGGCTTGTCTATGATAGGGAGTCATGGAGAGCATGTGTGTTCTCAGATGCTTTCATTTGCAGAGTTGAACCCATGGCCCACTACCATTCTGAGCAATGGACAGATGAGGGATATTCGATCCTGTGCAATTAGAGTACAAGCAATCATGCATATGTATGCATTCAGTTCTGATACAGGAATCTCAATGGTCAAACCATATCATCAACATCCCCGTCAGAACAACAACTAATGCGGGAGGCACATTGCAAGATTATATTGTCTATGTAGATGATGCTCTTCCTGGCATTTGCCCTCGAAGTTCTTCTACATCCATTCAGACCATATATGACTGAAACATCTAGGTCTTCTTATCGACGGAAAGACATACAATAAGCGCACAATGCCCCAGGGGAGCAAGTGTTGCTACTTCCCAGCTCTTCTAGGCTGTTCTAGAGAGTTTCCCCCTTACAAGCTGCAGTCTGTATATTTACTGTCCCGTTTCATATCTCTTGGAGATGCATAGAATACCCTGGTCAAGTCAAAACCGTTTCCTACTAATGAAAAGTTCGGAACGGCTATCGTTTTCAGTCTCCTCAAACGGCCCATCTACATGGATACTACTACAGTCGGCTAACAACATCCTAGATCGTATGATTACCTTCAAGACTCGGCTAATGGGGCCGGTGAAATAGTCCGGCCGGAATAAACCGTTCCATATTGGCCAAGTACCATTGCAACGTCGCAGTATACTATCCAGTCCGAAATAGAATGGCCGGGGGTCGGTACAGACACGACGGGAGAGACCATGTGCGTTTCGGAAAGCTTCGACACACTAATCCACTCACCATCCCGTCCTTCGCCCCTCTTAAACTAACCATAACCACCTGCCAACTTCGGGCCGATCTGCACTCTCGACCGCGGGGTAGAGTACTACTCCGGAGTAGATATCCATGATTCAGAAACCAACCCAGTCTCCTCTAGGCTCTGGACCAGCGTTCCTCCCCGTCGTCTCAACTCTGCAAGTGCGATTCATGCAACTACTGCAGAACCCCTACCGTCCCGTTTAACTTTAAAAAAGCAAGATAAACATCTGCAGGCGTTTAGGCCCAATGGAACAACTTGAGCATCAAGTGCACACTACCCCGGCCCTGTTCGGAAACTCAGAGTTTTAACCTGGTGACTATAGTTTCGCGGCCGATCGATGCTTCAACCCCTGGTCTAGATGGCGGGAAGCATTGTATGATGAGTCAGGGGTGCGTGTTATGATGTAAATGCCGAAAGGGAAAAGAGCACGCGATGAATAGGAGTATTGGATGATGGATGTTGGTTGATATGCAGCACGTCTTACAGATATGCATAATCGCGTGATATCGGATTAACTATTCATATGGCCTAGATGGTGTTAGGTCTATAACTTCCTTTTGAGATAAGCGAAGGATGTGCGTACCTTTAACTTCCTAATCCAGAAGTATCATTCATTTCATCATTCCGCAAATCATTCGCAGGCAATGTGCATATTCGAATAACCTACTCCAAAGTAGAATAAGATACTATTACGAGTTAACCCAGTTAGCAACTAAAAGTTCCCAGATAAATACGTGTAGTAAGATGAACTGTATAGTAAACACTGCAAATGATAATTAGCAAAGCGAGCGAATCCCGCTCATTTAGTCGGGTTAGTCCAGACGAAGAAGTTTAGTTCACATCATGAGGATTTAACTGTTCCTATTGCAGTTGATAGAAGATTATGTATATGCATGAAGAGTTCCTACTAGTCTGTTCCTATTGCTGATATTGCTTCCGTATCGTGATTATAGCTTATGCCCTCGAGTGTTCAATTTAGCACAGGAAGAGAATAGCCTGGGGTAGATGCATAATCATAGCAATGGTATTGAGATGAGCTGCGGTATTCAGATGTGGGATATATTTGTTTAGGACAATTAGAAATTTGGAGATCTTCGAAAAAAAAAGAAAGAAAGAAAGAAAGAAACAATATTCCAAGGACCGGTAAGTATATAACGATCACCCCTTGTCTAGGGCATCTGCAATGTCTATATTTTCATTATACCTCTCGATCACGAGCCACCCAACGCCTGCATTAATCGAGCCAAATAAGCAGTTGGTGGAATTTACTCTGCTAGAACAATTAAACTAGCATGAGACTTCTACTAGTTCCCCCTAGTAAGCTTGTTAGCAAGGTGGAGGGGATCAACAACATATTAATTAATGTCCTACCAGATCATACGGTAGAAGCAATAGATACGTCTGAGCAACTTCAAGATTCTAGGGATTTCCTTGGAATAGCAGGCAGTCACCTCACCTCCATATTTGCATCACATCCACATACTAACAAGATTACTACGGAGAGACGAGTATATATACAAGCTTCACAATGATCCAAAACTTCCGAAAATAATCACATATAGCTCCTCTATCTCCCCTTTCTCAGATCACTCTCGAGAGTATAACTACTAACGCTAGTAGCGTTCTATCCAAGCATCCAGACAGTCGAACAGATGTTATACTATTTCCTGCGATGATCGACCATACCTGACATCTGCAGGCATGGCCATTATCCCAGTCCGGCAAGTAACGTCGTACAGCATATAATGCAAGCTTTGCGTCTCGTACCCTTCTTTATAACGCAGTTGGTATTCTGGAACTTTGCCATTAAAAATCATCCAAATCGCTCCATCAACTCAACCCATTATTCATATCATCAAGATGTATTCTTATTCCAAGGGATAAGCATAAGCATAACCAAACCCAACCAGAACAACCATATATCTTCTCGGCTTACAAATCCAAATTCGAATCTAAATCCACACATACACAAACTTATTTGGTCCTTTCACGTCTAGCATCTTATCCCTCATCCCTCCCCACCATACCCGAATCCTAGGAACTGCGAACCGCTTACTGCTGCCTAACCACCATTTCAGCCCCCATCCTAAAACCAACAATTATCATTTCTAATCAAAATCTCACATCCCGCCTCCACAATTCCACAATCCTGCGCCTCCGCCCTGCATGTCAGATGCTAGACGCCACGAAACAGGGATCATGTGAGCGAAGCCGAACCGAACGAACCCAAGTCCAAACCTAAGCTATGAGAGAGTTTATGCCTATGCCTATGCATATGTATGTATAAAGCAAGGTATCGGAACATCACGCATACAGTACATGCATGAATGGCCCCCATGTGATTCGACACGCGGCGGAGATTCGGTCTCGGTTCGGTAGTAATGATGGCGGGGAAGAAAAGAAAGGAAAAAGAAAAAAGAAGGAAAAAAAAGTAAAAATTGTGGACTTTATGCATGCTCTGCGGTATTAATGGCTCGAAATATAGGCACTCGCGTACATGGCGTTTGGTGAGAGGGTTGTCTCGCTGATAGGTCTCATGGCGGCGTAGTTAGCAAGTCTTTGTCTATTCAGCTGTACTTGTACTACTGAACATAGATGATAAGAAGAACGAGATGTGGAAGTCAAGGGAAAAGGTGGCTTCGAGAATAGGATGAGAACAGACTCGATAGTCGATGATACTTAGTTGCTAGGGCCACGGTCTGCTGGACAGTAACTACTACAAGCGATATCACTCATTGATCCGGAGTGGTCCTGTAGATGCACATATATTCAGAATTAACAGCTAGTATCGATTACCGTATTTGTACTACAACACGCCCATGTACCTATCTTATCTGCAGCTGCAAACATCACGCTATGCAACGCCGATTGGACTTCACGTGAAGCCAGTACAACACACCTCGAGGAGCATTAACAGATGAGAAAGGAGGTAGCCCAAACGGAAAGAGAGGAAACGGAAAAAAAAAGAAACAGAATATAAAGTGTGCCACTTTGCATACATATCTCTTCTAACAGTCCATGCTGTGGTCCGGTAAGACGATCAGCTTGGGCACGATGAGCAGCACCGCAAAAACTATGACCGGACTGAGAGACCCACCCAACTAACAACAGAGAGAAATGATATTAAACAAAGAGAAGAAGAACAAGGGCTGATCCGCAACCGAAACAATGCTGCTCTCCCATAGACAGTTCGACTTCAGCCACAGCCACAGGCTGCTGCTTTCCCAAGTCCCATTGCCATGAATACTGCCCACGCCGGTTATCTTGTGTCCCAGCATAACTCGAAACCGCTTTGGCCCGGATATTCCTTGCAATTGCTTCTGTAACAGGCTCCTTCGAATCCATCCGTCTGTCCAGTTTCTCCCTCACCGCCCTTTTCCACCAGTGGAAACAATAACGACCAGAAAGATATGGGCGTATAAACGACGGCATGGGACGGAGTCATGCCCTGACAGAAGCGTAGAAGCGTCGAGAAAGATGTAAAGTCTATTATTATATCGTTCGAGAAACGAGATCGGACGGGCACGTAGATAACCCCAATTTTCGCCTGGCCGGAATATAGCGCCTTAAAAAGAGTGATAAGACGAAGAAATATATCGCTCCACTGGTCAATTGGCAGCCCGGATGCAGTCCAGTGAAAACAGGCGTGACTTGCAAAGATAAACGAGAAAAAGTTCCGAGGCCATGACCGACTCCGATATCCACCCAATGGAGAAAAAAAAAGACAAAAAGCATTCCGTAATGGCCATGTGGTCGTTAACGAGCGTCGCTATGAACAGTCCAACTGAAAGAAAATAGGCGGCCGAAAGGAGATGCAGACGAGGGCCGTCGGCCAGATTTCACACAGAGTCTCATGTTGAAGAGGAGAGACTTCAAGAGAGCTGCGCAGAATAGACGGGATGACAGGCAATCGTAGCCAACATCATTCATCCTTCAACTGGATTAGCATGTATGGCTTAATCGATCGAACGCTGTCACCTACCGCAGCAGAGAGCCTTCATAAGCTTCTGGACAAAGGTCGGCTGCTCCTCATTCTGCACACCTTGGGCTTGCTGCTGGCTGTTTACTGCCCCGTTACCCGGACTCGCTAGCCGCGGAATGTTGGCGTTTGAATTCTGAAACTGAGCCTGAGTCGAGGCTGCTGGTGTCGTCATATCGAGGCCCCCCGCCGTTCCGCTCTGGCGTTTGGCTTGCGGTCCGCCGGAGACGCTTGGCCGCTCGCGCGTCTTCCCGGCTCCGGGCTTCGCTGGAGATGGGGGCGGGGGCTGCGCGGCGTTTAAACGGTCGGCAGTGACTCCAGGTCTCTGAGTTCCCCGAGCAGGGGCTCCGTGCAGCTCTCGAGCAGAGGAGTTCTGGGCCTGGTTACCGTGGAGATGGTGCTGAGAGGAATAGGACTTGTACTCCCATCCCCGTCCGTTGTTCAGCTTCATCCAGTCGTATTCTCCGTCCTCGACCTCTCCAGTGTTCTTCAGCGCTTGCGTGAACAGGTCCCGCAGGTAGTCGTAGTCAGGAGTGTCTTCGAAACCGAGATTGCGGACGTAGGTCAGGTACTTGCTGAACTCCTCTGTGCGGCGGGTCAGCGTGATAATCGAAACGGTTAGGATGGATTATGGGTCATACCTGGGAATCCATCGCACAGATCCTTGATAGCAGTTGTCTGCTTCTTCTCACCGATCTTCTCGTACTTCTGCTTGTTGGTAGCAGCCTTCAGTCCCTGCCAAGGCAGACCACCCCTGAGGAAATACATGAACACATGTCCCAAGGCCTCCAGGTCATCTCGTCGTGACTGTTCCCGTCCCAGATGGGTGTTAATACTCATGTAACGTGCTGTGCCTGACAGTGACTTCCGTTCCCGATAAGGAATGTGTTGCTTCGTCTTCGGGTCTCTGTACTGCTTGGCCATGCCAAAATCGACGACATGGATGACGTTGGCGGCTTTCGTGCCGGGACGGCCGATGAGGAAGTTGTCCGGCTTGATGTCTCTGTAGATCAGATTCTTTTCGTGGATGGTCTGAACGCGAGAGAGCTGGAGAGAGGTCAGCATCAAGAGCATACGGCCAACGGTGTCATTGGACGGACCATCTGCTTGGCAACCATGACCACGGTCTTGATGGAGAACCGACGGTTGCAGTGGTCAAAAAGATCCTCCAGACTGGGACCCAACAGATCGATCACCAGAATATTGTGTAGCCCTTCCTGTCCAAAGTAGTAAACATTGGGAATGCCAGCTACGGCCGTTAGCATGTACTCTTCTGGAAAATGGCTTCACGACACTTACGGCATCCGACGAGGATCTTGTACGTGCGGTACTCATCCCGAAGCTGCGGCGCATCACTTTTCCGTGGCTCCTGTTCTTCAGATTAGGTCATGTCATCTCCATTGCTCGACGACAGCGGCACTTACAAACTTGATGGCCACCTGCTGGTTGTTCAACAGGTTTGTGCCCTCAAAGATCACACCAAAGGAACCTTCACCAATCTTCTTTCCCACCCTGTAGTGGACACCCACTACGTTCGACGAAGATGATGCCATGACGAGGGTTTCTGACGGTCACTTCAGCCAGCAAGTCAGGATCAATACACCGGTCGCTAATGTCAAGGCAATTATCGATGACAGCAACGTCAAGCTCCGGTCTCGCACGGCCACAAAGACCCGGAATAGACTGTATCTCCTGATGTCCCGCGGGATAGCGATGGGAGAGATTCGGGGAAATGGACAATGGGTGCTCAGAGGACAATGTCTCTCATCGACAAGAGTCCGAAACTGACGGTTAACCGAACGAGACGACCGCGAGCAGCACCCGAACGGAGCGAGTCGACGACTGCTAGAAAACCCGAATATCGAATGAAGGGACGGAAGACGCGAAGGCTGGCTACTTGAGGATGGCAAGCGAATCGAGGGCCCAAGAGTAACGGATGACCGCCCAGACTCACGTGTACGACCAGAGAATACAGGAGAATAGGGGCGAGGACCAGTCGATCCGGACTTGGACCAGCTGCCACGCAGTACGGAATCCGCACTGGAAAGCCGTGGAGAGATGGAGAGAGAGTGGATGTCGAAGGGAGAGTGAGGGAAAGCGGAGGGATAAGACAAGGCGAGAGGGAAGGGGTTGTGACAAGGGAGAGCGGCTCTGGGGGAGAGTTTGCTTTGGGTTTGGCCGAGAGACGCTCAGCGAGACAGTGTGACTGAGCTTAGCGGGCGGCGTCTTGGCCTGTGGAATGCGCCCCAAAACCAGCGATCTTCGAGCTCAGACGACCGCTAAACAAGAACCGAGCCCGGTCCGACTGAGGCGCTGTTATTATTGACTGGAGGCGATCCGGGCGCTGAGCCTGCAGTGAGAAGCTGAAAGGACGACACGGATCTCCCGGTCAACAGCTCTACGGTACGTGGAATGCTACGGAAACCAGCACGGTTGCCTGTATATTCTAGAGTATTATCTAATTACCCTCCTCGGGTACCGATCCTTACCTGGGGACGACTCGGGAGAACACTTAACGATGAACAGATGGATTGTCGGGGAAACACTGCCTGCGTAATGGGATTGTTCCTCTCCGCAGCGCCCGCCCAACCAGCCGTCTGACCGGGTAAGAGAAAAAGGTCGATCGGAACTGCGATACTAACCAGTTTCCGCTTGATGCGCAGAGACCGTTGTCGCTGGTCTTTTTTTCTGCGGTTTCTTGTCCCACGGATCTCCCAATTGGGTTCTGACGTGGTGAACCGTCGCCTCCCGGATGAGTCTTTCCTCGTCTCCTGTTGGCTCTTACCCCTGGCTCGATGGAGACGGAGCCGTGAAAATCACCCATTGTCTTGTCCTTTTTTACCTAGATATCTTGAGGAATATCGCCCCTAAAAGACCTTGGTCGCGTCATCATCTTACAGTAGACTCAGGAAACCAGAAAAAGCTCCCTACGATCACGACGACTCCAAAGATCGTGGCTCGAGGTAACGATACCGAGATCTCATTCCTTGCTATATCCTGTCCAAGGCATGTCCTTCGCAATCTGGAGCTCGGACGTCTCCTGCAAAATCTTCCTCTACTAGCTCAGGATTGGTTGACAAATCAGTCAGGATCTGCCAGGGCGAAACGTAAATAGGCCCTATTAATGCCTTCTTGATGCATCCCTGCGCAACAGATTTCATATGGGAGACGCTGACAAGCTCGTTGAGAGTCGGAAGTCGTGTGCCGGTCCAATTGGTCTGTGAGACAACTCCCCAAACTGGTATCTGCGTATTAGCATCACAGCAAAGCATCTGATAGCACGATTGTCGGCCAAACACGTGTTACCACAGCAGAGCTAAGGATGCTCTCTTTCTTCTACTCTAAACAGGTCCAATCTGCAGGAATGCCGATGATAGCGATACAACCCCCATTCCGACGTTCTTCAGGATCCCGCACCACTAGGACCGAGGAAAGAGCACAGAAGTACCCGTCAATGCTTCACGGTACAGTGGAGGAGCACAAAATGAGTTATTGATTTTTTTTATTTTTTATTTGAGGATGGTCATCCACCCGCTATTCCGCCCTTATGATGCTATGACGACGTCCCCTTCCAAGCAGGTAGGTCGAGAAAAGCGACGACCCACCGTCCTTTCCCGAGCAGATATCCACCAGGTCCCATCTTTATTAGCTCAAAACAATGGCATCACCTCATGAGAGGATACACAAGGGCTCAAACTAATCATTGACTCGTCTCGTGCTGCGTTTTCAGTGTCCTCATACCCAATTGGCTGAGGTTGAGATCAACATATGCAACGCTGTAAAACGCTCCCTTTGAATGTCCCGAATTTCAAGCGATGTATCCGTGACGCGCTAGGTCCATCAGTTTGCCGCTGCGTTCTAAAACAGGACCACATCGTAAGGATTTGGTGAAGGGCCGGACTTTGTTCGAGCCTTTGAGCCCAGCTGAAGGGTCCTCGGACCTTAATTCTCGGCAGCATGGAACGTTTATGTCCGGGATAAGGAGCTTGATAGTTCTCTACGTGACTTGGATACACAATTCCCGTTGTATCCGTCTGTTTCTGTTGGCTTCTGCTTCAAATAGCCACGGAGCACAGACCGCATCGCAGGAGAAGAGACTACACTAGCCACATCCTAGAAAATATATATATCGAAACCCAATCACATAGGAACCATATATTACTCATTAAGATCTATCTCTGACGGTAGTCCTCTTACCCAGATACTACACATCCCTGTAGCTGTACCCCGTACCCCGTACATGAAATATATAATGGACATTAACACCCTATCCAACCACATGAAACACTAACCACAACTAGCACAACCCCCCTCCCCCCTTTTAACTTAGCCACGACTTTCCAAGACTACTTGCTATATTATACCAATTATAACCTAGCACAACCAGTAGTCAGCTACCTAGCATAGCTCCTTAGGAGACCGTACTTCTTCCCCTTTCCAGGTACCACTCTAGAAACTGGCTATAGCTTCTAGAACCCCGAGGAGGGGGGACTATCAGTAGAACTAGAATGCCATGTGGTATTTATCTCCGTAGAACAACGCCATGTATATATATATCGACGCTATTATGCTTTATTTCGGAGTTCGGGGCTGGGATTCGATTGAGCTAATGCTAATAGGGGAGGGGGCAAGCAAGAAAGCTCATCCCGAAAGTTCACCGTATCGGAGTGAAAGGAGCTATGAAGAATTTCAAGGGAGCTTGGGCTGAATTCTTTTTTTTTTGAGAAGGGATATTAATATGTTCTTTATAACGTGATGTAAGCGGGCTTGGAATTTCATAGCTGGGATCTGGAGTAAATTCGGCTCCGGAGTAGTGGTCTAGTGCGAGCTTTAGCCTTCAGGGGTTTGATGATAAGGGATGGGAGGGTGCTGAGATAGAAGATATGGCATTTAGAAGTAAACGTCTCGTGATCTTGGTACATTTCAGAGAGAATAGGACATGTGTATTCCAGTAGGGATGACGCTGACATCATTGAGATAGAGACAGTCTATCATTGATAGTACGCTGTATTGTGCTGTTTCATTGTATTCCCCCAGGGATCCAGAGCCATGTATCGCATTCCATTTCCGTCTCCCCGGTGAAGAGCAGAGATACCTACACCTGGTCGGCGGGGATCTCCTCTGCTTCGCTGCCCAGTTCATCGAGAAGATTTCCGTTTTCTCCATCCTCCTCCTCGTCTTCATCGTCGTCGTCGTCGTCATCGTCATCATCTTCGCTGCTCGTGCCGCTGCCATCGCTGTCACCCTCGCTGCCGGGGTCGTAGTCTTCCTCTTCTTCATCTTCCTGGTCCTCGAGTTCGCGCTGTGCCTTCTGTAGCTCGCTTTCGTCCTCTTCTCCGTTGCCATCTGTGCCAGCCTCTTCCTCCTTCTTGAGTCCGTTGACATTGTACTTCTTTGCACGCCTGGCCTCCGCGAGACTGGCGTCCTGTAGACCGTGACGTTTGATATATGCGTCGATGCCGGCGAAGTCCGCCTGGTCGATCATTGACAGTTCGAACTCCTGAGGCTGTGCTTCCGGGTTGGACGCGGAACGAGTTGCAATGTTGAGGTTGAAGGTCCTCTGCAGGACCGAGGTGTAGGAGATCGATTCAATGTCCTCGAAGGCGAAGAAGACCAGGGGCTTCTTGAACCCAAAGAAGATTCCAGTGGAAAGGAAGAATAGATAACCTGGAATTTGCGGTAGACGTTAGACCCTTTCCTTCTACGTATTGAGAACGGGAGAGTTATATATACCTTCCTTGCTTCCGCGGAAAGCCTTTACATGATATGCTTTCTCATTCTTCCGATGCGCCTCGGACATTGCGCTCACAAACTGCTTCTCATCTGGGCGCACCACCTGGCCGTGTTTGAGGCTCTCGTTGAGCAGCCGTCGGATCAAGCTTTCACCCGTCTCGTCCTCCGCGCCCAACTGCTGTCCGTTCCCAGAGAATGCTGTCTTAGGAGGGCCATCGGGGACTGTCCAGACCATAGCTTCCGGAGCAGCCTCACCGTCCGGTGGAGGGTTAACAACGTCGCCATACCAGGGTATAACACAGAAGTTGAACTGCCGTTGACTCTTTTCCGGCACAGGAACGGAGACGACGTGTCCTGGTAGTAACACATTGCATTAGAGTTGTAGTTCTACAACACCAATTTCCAAGGGGCCCTAATTCCGTTGTACTTACGGATTTTCGACACATGGAATCCAAACTCGACCTGCTTGGACGCCTGATTCCTCGCGCGAAGGTAGCCGCCTGCGGTCATCTCCAGCGTGAGTTTCTTCCGCATAGGAACCGAAAAAGATAGATCTTGAATGTAGAACTTCAGCGGCGCATCATCCGTCAGACCAGCCGACGGCTCCGAGCTCGCCTCTGCATCTCCATTTTGTAGTTTCCGTTTTTTCGCGACCGGTCCTTCGTTCGCAGGTTCCGCAGGTCCTGACGCGTTCGCATTGTCTGGTCGCACGTTCAAAGTATACTTGGCAATATCCTCAAAGAGAGGACCATGCTGTGGAGTCGCCTCTGTAAAAAAGACACGAAGAAAAAGCAGTTAGCAAATAATTTTTGGCTTGATTGTTCTGGATTAAAGGACTTCATACTGATCGCATCGTAAACTCGCTTCCGGAGCGAGGAATCATTGGCGAACGCCTTGTCAATGGTGGCAGAAAAATTCACGGCGGCAAAAGACATCTTGTCCAGGGGATCTCGCGCCGTGATGATTGCAATCCTGAGATATTTAAAAAGAGGAGGATGGGATGAGTGAAAACTGTGGGGGATTTACTCTTCCCCTGGCCGCCGACCATGTGCTGATCAGAATCGGAGCGTCATAAAGAAGCAAGAAAGC
This sequence comes from Paecilomyces niveus, assembly GCA_003116535.1. Classification (NCBI taxonomy): domain Eukaryota; kingdom Fungi; phylum Ascomycota; class Eurotiomycetes; order Eurotiales; family Thermoascaceae; genus Paecilomyces; species Paecilomyces niveus. The sequence continues at coordinate 478,700 of QEIL01000001.1, forward strand.
TGGGAGCCTTTCCGCCGAGCATCCATCGGAACACTCCAGGGCGGTAACAATAGCTACGGTCCCTATTCACTCCAATAAATTGTCTCGTAACAGGAGATGCATTTCTCTAGTAGTAATAACAAATTCCTATTCTACATAACTATTGTGTACAGGTTATTTCAATCAACGCAAGTCCCTACAATAAAAAAAAGGTTGGGATTTATTCACGCGGAAGCCGACTTCTTCTCCGCATTTTGCTTCAGGAATCGCTCGATGAAATTAGTCGTCTCATCATCCATGATGGCATTGCCATTCTCATCGACCCTGGCCTTCCTCCGCTCCGCCTTCTTCTCCTGTATTCTGGCGTGAAGTTCGCCGAGCGGTGTGAGGAGGGACCTGCTCTCCAGATACTGTCTCTTGAGATCTTCCATCTTCTTCGCCTCCACCCACTCAGGGTCGTGTTGTGTCCGATATTTGGAGTACTTGTTCCTCAGTTCATCGATTACGCTGGGCTCGAAGGGCGCATACATCAATGACGGCATCCAGGTCGGCGTCTCAACTTCCATTCGCAGCGTGTCCCAGGCCTCATCCTTGAGGGGCAATGGATCTTCTTTGGGCCAGGGGATTTCGATGTTCTCTCCAGCGATGTATCTTGTGTGCTTGGGAGTCGTAGAGCCGTAGTCTCGTTCTAGGATAGGCTCTCCGCCGTAGACGTGCTCGACCAGAACGTCCCGTGCATTTCCGGTTACAGGGTCATCGAGAGGGACAACAAGGCGCACATCGTCCAGAGGAATCGGCAAGCTCAGAGCGTTAAAGGGTTTCGAGTTACCGTAGGATTCACTCAGCCATCCGGGGAAGTGAACATCGACCTGCAAACGATAAGTGTCAGAAGTGCGAGATTCGACTCCACGTTTGCAGAGACCAATCATACCATGTTGACATCCTTCACCGTCACGGTTTCCGTGTCCGGATCGACCTTGGTGACCTCTCCAATCTTGCCCTTGTCCCGTCCCTTGATAACGCAGACACGGTCACCAGCAGCGACATTGATATATTTCCGTCGGAGGTGTTTCGGAACCTTAGGCGGCTGCATGGCATAGGGCACCATGGCACCATAGAATTTGGCCTCAACTCCTGCATCTCTCTTTGGTGCCAATGGACCTTTCAGCCAGTCCTCCCGGCGCCGTGACCTTTCATTCCGGATGGCATCAAGTTGGATCCGGTTGTATGCGAACCGCTCTCTTAGTGCCTCCTTCCATTCTTCTCGCTGCTCCTTCTTGGCCACGATATTGGCCTTCCTCTGCGCCTGGTTGCGCGCCAGCGCCGTTCTCCGGATGACTTTCTGCATCGTGAAATGTGGGAGGCGGACAATGGCGACGGACGGAGTCGAGAGCTTCCGAAGTGCAGAAAGTCGCCCAGCGGGAAAATTGAAGCCGCATACAGATCACGTGATATAACATGCGCTCCCCTTTCGGCCCTCATGAGGATTCAGGTCAACGGATATAACTAGACTGATACATATTCATCATGGCATCTTCAGGAGAGTTATTTTCATTCTAACTGGCTTATTTCTCCTATCACTGGAATCACCGGCTACAAGACTGGTAGGTATACTCTGGAAACCGTTAAGCGGTCCGCTTAAACAGTTCGACTATATCTTACGACACAGAGTTAAAGGAGGAAGAGAGGCACTAACGTAGCTGCTTATAGTAAAAGCGGCTGGGCTAGAAAAAAAGCTCTCAAAAGGGCGTCTGCTTTCGCTGGTAATGACATGGTTTGACTAGAGTAATTCAATGATGGATGGTGAACCTTTTTTTTAAGTCGTGGGTTTCGTAGATGCATTCCGGGCGATTGGCCCGGTTCTCAACGTCATCCCAAAATAACGTCAGTATGTAGTGAGATCGGGACCATGACCGTTATTATTGCTATTGAACGTCTGCTCTCAATGCAGCAGGAGAATAGAAAGAAACTCAGATTACGGCTCACCGGGCTTGATGGCGCGCGGGCGCGCCAACGCTGCGGGTCTTGTAGGGATCATGTGTGGCTGTGCACCGACTCTGCCGTGCTCCACACGGCAGTCGATGTCGAGGATATTGATAGTACACAACCGGGATCAAATATAGGGCCTGATATCCTAAGCAGCCATGGCTTGCAGGGAAGTGGTAAATATTGTCTCAGATGACGTTTTTGCTTGTCTAGTCGACAAGGGGACTCAGCTCTGTTTTTCTGATGCACCGCCACAGATACTGGTTTAATTGTCCGTAAAAATACACGTTCAGGGTTAGATGGATATGATGTTTTATGGTTGATGGGACTGTGCAAACGCTGTGGATCAAGAGTGTCAATGCCAAGAGGACGATAGGGCTGCTAAAGTTTCTTTCCTATGAGATTCTTTTGGGGATCCGGAGAGTCGATCCATGCTGGAAACCTGTGTACTGCGTATATCGTACGGAGGAGTACTACTCCGTAATTACTGCTAATACCGTCTCCGTAACATGGCGAGAATACCTAACATCGGTGGACTCGAACAGACCGCCATCGGTTCTTCCCCCATGCCGAAGGCTCCGTTGCTAGGCACACGACCAGCTGTCAACTGGATCTGAAGAGCTCTGATGGGATAGGGCCACAATCGACTCTAACCAGCACTATGCAGTGCTGTTTCTCGAGACTAATAATCGTGCCCCAGTATGTATTTGCTGCAACATTCGGACCGTGATGCGATTGGCCTGCCCCAGGGTCGATACCGCTCCTGAAACCTTTTGCAGTTGACAAGGCCTGTTAAAAGGGGAGCACAGACTCACTGTAGCGCGTAGCTTGTGAGCTTTGTCCTCGAAGGTAGCGGCGAGGATCCCCACGTCCACACGCTGCTCGACATCTGGCCCTCGAAGTGGATGATAGTCGAAGATATATTTTTTTTTCATAGCGTTCATCTTCTCCAGCTGCTCTGGCAGACCTGGTCAGCCGTCACAGACGCTGGTTGTAGTAATAATACCTAGCACCGTTAGAATCTCGCTGGTTGGCGCCTCCTGAAAAGCCAAGAGGCCTTTCCTTAGGGGAGAATTTCGGGACCTCTCCCCATTGTGAAGGCGGCGCAAAAAACACGTAATTTCGGGATGGTACCAGAATACAAGACCGACCAATTGCCATCTATCGGTCTGACAGGATTCAACTCCAGCCACTGTGGTCCTGAACCGTAGAAAGATACCACACAAGCCACATACCTGGAACCGTGCCTCTTGGGATCTGCCCTGCTGGAGCTGCGTGTCGCTTGCCCGGCCACCGACCCGTCTCAACTCCCGCCTTAGCCCAGCGGACGACTCACCTGGGCCTTCTGGGGAGACACAAGCCCTAGTCCAACGCAGATAACCTCTGGGTGCTTCCGCCTAGTTGTCTCCCATACAACCCCATCCTCTCTCTCCATCAACCGCCTCTTTGCACTTCCTCTTTCATCATCATCCTCGCCATTCAGCTTGCTGAACTTCCTTCCATCCTCTTCCGGACCCTTTATCACACATTCACCTGTGCCGTTGCGCTCGCTGCCTAAACCGTACGTGCTTCCCTTTTCCCTGCGTCCCTGATCTGTCCCTTTCAGTCCAGCCGTGTCCCCCAACACGTCAACAACAGCACCGACAATCCCATCAAAGAGCTTTCTGCATCTCTTCTGCTGCCATCTCACACTCTCACAACCACTATCTGTTGCATCTGCTGACACTAGACATTTTTCTCGTGTCAAGATGGCTGAGATCCGCCGCAAGCTTGTCATCGTGGGTGACGGTGCCTGCGGTAAGACTTGTCTTCTCATGTGAGTATCCATTCCCTAATATACAATATTCAGCAGCTCTCAGATAGAGTTGAAAATAAAAAAAACCATGGGCAGTGAACTGATGAAGTGTACCTGGCAGCGTCTTCTCCAAGGGAACCTTCCCTGAGGTTAGTCCCCTTTCCGCCCCTCCTGAACCTGATAACAGTCTCTTCGTGACGATATGATGGCAACACCAAGGTAGATGGCAGCCTCAGTGCTGACTACTTCTAGGTGTACGTTCCCACTGTCTTCGAGAACTACGTCGCCGATGTCGAGGTCGACGGAAAGCACGTCGAGCTTGCTCTTTGGGATACCGCTGGTCAGGAGGACTATGACCGTCTCCGTCCCCTCTCCTACCCTGACTCTCATGTCATTCTGATCTGCTTCGCTATCGACTCTCCTGACTCCCTTGATAACGTTCAGGAGAAGGTGGGTAAACCCGAATCACTCGGATTATAGCCGTGACTGACTTTGGCTCCCAGTGGATCTCTGAGGTTCTTCACTTCTGCCAGGGCCTTCCTATCATCCTGGTTGGTTGCAAGATGGATCTCCGTCACGACCCTAAGACCATTGAGGAGCTGCACAAGACTTCTCAGAAGCCGGTTACTCCGGAGCAGGTATGTGATCAATGATATCGGTATGATTTGGATCGTCTGGCTGATTCCATTTCCCAGGGTGAGGAAGTTCGCAAGAAGATCGGAGCGTACAAGTACCTCGAATGCTCTGCCAGGACTAACGAGGGTGTCCGTGAGGTCTTCGAGGCTGCTACTCGTGCTGCCCTTCTTACCAAGACTCACAAGAAGAAGTCCAAGTGCAGTATCCTGTAATCTAGTCGTTTCCTTCTCAAGGACTGCTCAGATGGCCATCCTCAACGGATAAGCGTCCAAGCGGTTGATTACGTTCTCAAATGTCTCACTCCGTTCTCATGTTCCCCTAATCGGCCTCGGTGTGGTGTGGATAGTTTGAATCACGGGCACACGTGCTTCATGGGATGATCTGGCTATGCAATTGGTCGATTTTTTTCTTTTGCAGAATTTGTCTAGGGAGGCGTTGTCTTCATGACCTATCGGTTTCAGGCCTCGATAGTGCCTAGCGGGTGTTTCGATCGCATGGCAATGTCGTTTTCGCAGAGTTCATCACTACCGGAGTAGTGCAGATCGACGAGCAACAATCGATATTGGCCTTTCTCTGGCGTGTGCCCGGTTAAGCATCCATGGGGGAGCTGACAAAGGAAGTCTTGAGACCCGTCAGATTGTACCAAGATTCCTATCTCGACTGCAGTTGTCTAACGGAAGTCTCTTTCGCCCAAGAGTGCCATCGACTCGGACTGCAGTATCTGTGTCTCCTCACATAAGACAGTCTGTTTCCTTTTCCCTTATCTTCGTTGCCCTGTGGTTCGTCAAGACATTAACGCGTGGATAAAAGAGTCTCCTAATACACCCAGAAACTGTTTACTTTGTGATATTCACCTTGCGTCGTTTCTGCCTTCAAGCCCCCCTTATTCCCCCCTAAGCTTTCCTTCTGTATCTTCTTTATGCTTTCCCACCAGAAAGATCCTCTTGTGTGTTCCCATACCAAGCATATGACCCTGTGTGGTAGTCTCAATGTGATCAAGAATGCACAAGCAAAGACAACTAGGTCTTTTTAATAATATAGCCCTTCTGCCTTAATCATATCTCATAACGATACTGTTTCTGATCATTAGCCATCACTCCATAACACGTGTCCTCTTACAACACCGCTTCTCACTAACGGTCGCACTTATATTTTGTAGAGAACTAACCATAAATTGCTGGATACTTTGATTTAAAAAAGGACAAATAACACACTGAGCTGAAATCACCGGTAAATTGCACATAATCCTCACATTAGATGAAAGGTATCGGACTGATAAAAAATGTGTGTGATGTGTGCGCGTCCTGGAAAGAAGCGAGGCTAATGTTGACTGAGCTGAATGGATTGCAACTCTCCTTAGCGCGTCTCTCTGAGGCATCCTCTTTGATGTGATCGGGCGGCCGCCGTTCATGTTAATTTCTTTTTTGGCCTTTTCTCTTGTGGTACTACTTCCATTGCTTGATGGTGCTAGAAAGTTAGGGAGTAGTATTCTTCTATGTAGAGGAGCTTGGATATGGAGTTTCAAATTGATAGATCTAAAAGCTGGAGACGATGGATTGGAATTTTATGGTTGGATGCTTGTCTCTTGGAGATGTCTTGACGGTTACATGTTTGATAGCTGTAGTTCTTGACAGAATTTAAAGGCTGGATGGATTTGTTTCGGTATGTTGTATTGCATGTGGTATCTAGTCTATTTGACATGTCATACCCTCTTGAAGTGGGTGGTCATATCTCTAGCATTGATTGTAGCGCAAGTATATACTAAGAATGGGTATGTATCATCTATTCAAGCTCAACAAGCCTTCTATATACCTCCTCGGATCCAACCCGACACCTTCAGCAAGCTTTCCCGACGTCATGTTGCCTAGACCACCTGGACTGATTGAGGACGCACCGCTGAGATCCCTAAAGAACCGTGATCCACTGCTGGTGCGCGAATGTCCGGCAGTGGTGGCATAGTCGCTTGCTTTTCGTATCAGGAACGCTTCCTTGAAGGACTCGCTCTTCTCCGGTATGTCTTCTTTGGCGAAACTGGGGATTCGTACCCATGTGACCCACCAGCTACGGTTTGTCTTGCAGGTTCTCTCTACCTCCAAGGGCCGTAACCGGGTCTCATTGTAAGTGGCAAGGATCCGATGATGCACGTTGAGGGCTTCGAGCCTGGTCCATGATGGCATATTGGCAATTCCTTCTGTAGTAAAGGTGCCTGGTTCCGGAATATTTGGAATGGAAGAACGTATTGTTAAATTCGAAGGGTCATATACAAGTTCGTGGATTGGTTGCTTATTCGTATTAGACCGTCTGGTGTTGGGAGCAATATCGGATACCGAGATCCTCTGAGAGACGTTCGCTGGTGACGTTGACGATAGCAGCGGTTTCTGGAGAGGACCCAGCTGATAGTGGATGCTTCGATATAATGCTGGGTAAACTAGTGTTGGAGTTCGTAGTTCGAAGAGGAAAGTAAACATAAATGGTCGATGCTGGAATCTATGTCAGCCAAATTTGCACTAATCATGGTAAGAAATCTGGAAAGACAGTAACTTACTACGTAGATAACAACTTGCATCTTCTTAGAGACATCTTCAGAAGAGGAGTCTAAGTGAGATAGGTTAGCACATACCAATGAAGAGTTAGGACATTGCGCACCTTGCGAATCTTTATCATACCCAGTTGTAGCCATTCGTATATGTACGGTCCTTAGCATAGTCCTGCTTTTTTTTGAACTCTTTTCCTCAGGATTCCACTCCTGGTTGTTATCTTCTAGGTCTTCATCATCCGTCTCTTCATCCTCAAGGTCATCACGTAGACCAACGATGAATTTGCCCACGGCGTCATCCCCTGGATTTCGTTTCTTCTCCTTCTGAGACGGCCATTCAGATGGAGTTGCAGGGCGGGCTACAGAAGAATTACCACTCTGACTCCCGTCACCAGTCGACGCCTCCTCTTGCCGCAAAATAGACAAGCGAGGATGCGAAGGAACCCTTAAAGAAGGAAATCCCCATGAAGAACCATAACCCAGTGTGAGATATTTGATAACCGTATCGGTCCCGAATCCGGAAGAGTCATCTGTAGTTTCACTTCCTGTGCTTCTGGTCCTGCTAGCTTCTCTAGATGCCTCGTCCGCTGGTTCATTCTCGATAGGCTGAGGCGCCAGTGTGACAAGTGGAGGCGGTATCCCTGGGGAAATACTCCCCAGCGGAAGTCCGCTCTGTGAAACACTTCTCCGCGTTCTGATCCCATTGGGATCTCTAATGCGTCGGCTAATTTGTCGTCTGCGTCGCTTCCGGTGTCGAAGAGAGCTAGGGTTTTCGTTGATTCCATATGCGGCTTCCCCGTATCTATAGATCCACTCCATCCATTGCGAAATCTGAGTCAAAGACTCCCTTGAGATGGCTCCCACACCGGAGAAGATAACACCATCAGAAGGACGTGGACAAGTATCTGACCCGAGCCAGGGGTATTCATCGGATGGCGCATCTGGATAACCACTTTTCTTCTTCGGTGAAACAGATCCATCGGTTTGCGGCGCCACATCCCCGAATCTCGAAACAACCAGATCGACAAGCCCATCAGTTCTGTAGACAAAATCTTCCAGCACTTCTCTTTCCCCACTTCCCCATTCTTCCTCACCAACACCGATACCAAGCTCTCCGCCAGCGGCGAGCTTTAAACCGCTGTAGATATCCACAGCCGGGTTACCATTAAGAAGGATATCCCAACTCCGTGCGAATCTCGTCCAAAACCGATCAAGGAAACCACATGCTGTTTGTCTTCCTACTCGATTATAGAGGTCGTCTAATGTAGCATCGTGGTGAAGTAAGAATATCGAGTGCGCACGCCGGAGTTGTTGGACCAGAAGTTGTGGAGGACTGACCTCTCTGGAAGAGTACTCAAATCGAGGCTCAGTCGATGTTGAAGATGACCCACCAGTGGCGCCTGAGGGAAGACGAGTCAGATCAACTGACTACTCGATTGATTAGCTCTGATCAAATGTGCATTATATATGGACATACAGCCAGAATCCACCAATTTTTCTCCAACTCGTGAAGAACAATCCGGGACCTCTCTGTCTCAACAGAGTCCAATGGCTCCCCTTTAGAAAAATTTCTGGATCGAACGTCAGTATAATCGTATCCGGCTTGCATTTCAACCCGAGGAAGCAAGCTCACTTAGCAAAGCTCACCATCCCCTGCGCCAGCCCTATCTGGCGTAGCTTCACGTCCCGATCATCTTTTCTGGTTGAAGAAATGGCGTCAGTGGGATCACTGAAAGCATCGGACTCTGCAGCCGCTTTGGAGAAATAAAAGACGATCTGATCCTCTAATGTCTCCTCTGAGGTTCCGAGGAAGGGGTTGTAGATCGCAAGGAATGAAAGCTGCGCTGGAATCACCAATACTGGCTCGGATTCAGGCATCGCATAATCGATCTGCACCTCTCCCACCAGTAAAGAGGCGCAGTAGATAGTGAGAGGATATGGCCGTTGGATTCATTGATTGCCGGCTTCGGTGCCTTGAGGTCATAACGTCACGTGTCTTATCGATACCAGTAAAGTTACAAGCTCTGGGAGCTTGACGAAGAAAGCTTGAAGCTCCCCGCGACGACAATCAAATTCGGAGGCATGCTGCTACATCGGAGCTCCCGTGCGCTTTTATCGCGAAAGCTATTGCTGATACGCCCTCCCTTTTCATCGAGGTGTCTTTCCAGCAGTTCACATGAGCCTCTACGCATCCTGTTCTGCGGATCGGACGAGTTTAGCATTGCTTCTCTGAAAGCTCTCCATGAAGAGCATCAGAAAGAGCCGGACCGCATTGCGTCAATTGATGTTGTTTGCAGACCAGGCAAGAGAGTAGGTAGAGGGCTCAAGAAAATACGAGAAGGTGATTCCTTCAATCGCGCTGTTCGATTACGATTCTGTGGACTAATCTGTGACCGTTCTACAGTCCCTATTAAGGCCGCAGCGACGCAACTCTCCCTTCCAATACATGAGATAGACACTTTTACTGGATGGACGGTAAGAGCACATGACATCCTTTCAAGGTCTTCTAAAAACCTGACAATTGGCTGTAGCCGCCGCACATTGAAGGTGCTCCTATAAACCTGGTAGTGGCAGTATCGTTCGGACTCTTCGTACCGCCTCGAATACTCAGAGGGGCTAAATATGGGGGCCTGAATGTCCATCCTTCTTTGTTACCAGAGTATGTACTATCTGTACAGCTGAAGAAAACTGAAGAAACAAGTTGATCTGAAGAATTCAGTTTTCGTGGCCCTGCGCCGTTGCACCATACTCTCTTAGCGAGCAGGACGCGGACAGGTGTCTCCCTCCAGACCCTGCACCATGAACATTTCGATCACGGCATCATCCTCAGTCAGACACCCCCACCGGGATTTGAGATACCAAACCCAGAAACTTGTACTGTTCCGGAATTGTTGCAGGTGGTGGCTCCGAAGGGCGCAGAAATTCTGATGGAAGGCATTCGAAATCGGATCTTCGTGCCTCCCCTCAAAGACGCAGGGTGGCGTGCAGTGGAAGCAGGAAATGAACTGATTCATGCAGCTAAAATCAAACCGGAGGACCGACATATCGACTGGGCCAATTGGACATGGTCAGATATCAGCAAAAGGAATCGGATTCTGGGACCACTGTGGAGTAAATCCCTCGTTGCAAGCGAGGGTTCGGATGGAAGGCTCTCCTTCAGTGAGAGAAGAGTCATTTTTTCCAAACTTGAAGAGACCAGGCCGGTTGGAGATTTGAGAAAGCTGACTCTTGTTCCAGGAGTGCCTTTCATTGGTGGGACTCTACCATCGCAGCCCCAAGAGAAAAAGGAGCTCTATGTGTTCACAAAAGACGGAAAGCTAATCCGGATCCATGAAATGAAGGTGGAAGGTGAACAGGCCGCTGATGCCTTCAGAGCTGCACTCAAGGCTCGAATGTTCAGCAACAGAAGTTTCTATTTAGGTGCTTCACATTACACTCTCTTTCACAGTCCACTCCGCTGAAGCCATGTGAAATGCTCACGAGACGGCATATTTGATTTATCTCAACTCTACGATACCCCTCTGCTACCAATTAAATGGACAGTCTCTATATTATCTAATGACACGCGCCCCAGACATTGTCTGTACATGACCGTTTAGAATCTCCGATTCGAGTTGGCCTAACGAGTCACGAAACCACTATCTACCAAGGAGTCAGACTAATCACATTAATTCAAAGCCTGAAAAGAGAAATACTCACCGCATAGAATTGACTGTCCTGTCATGGACGAATTCTTTGAAATCATGGGGTACAAGTTAGCGCAATCCTCCAGGTCAACCTGGATCAGTGGCAGTCAGTAATCGATCAGCCATTCTTGGGTGAAGCGAATTTTACCACATGCTTGAGCACGGTCCTGTCCACGTAACCCTGGATGATATCGGGCGAAAATCGTTGACCCTATTTGACAGTGTGAGCTGGGCGACCTTCACCATGATGAAAGAGGTATCCAAACAGCATACCCATTCTGTGAGAAGAAGCCCGGGCAATACAGCATTGATGCGGACCTTCTCCCCTTGTGTCTGCATAAGGCACTTCATGAGGTGCAGGCCTGTGATATAGACATTAGACACCTGGAGAAATGCCAATAGGAAGAGACTGTATGGCTCTTACCTGCGGCTTTTGAGACAGAATAGGCCATGCTGCTTCCAGAGGCTGTGACTCCCTAGCAAAAGGTTAGCTTTTTGAATGTGCTGCGTTTGCTGACTTCTAGTATTACCGCAGTGGATGAAGTGATGATGAAGACTCCACCTTCAGGGTTTGTCTTGAAGGTAGGCATCGCCTCCCGGAAGAGATGCAAATTGCCTTTCACGTTCGTAGCCCAGCACTAGTAAGCATCAGCAGAGAAATTGACGACGGTAGTTAAATGGGTAGATCAACCTTATCCCAGTCATCTTCAGATAGAGCGTTGAGATCGCCAAAAGAGGAGAACTTCGTCCAGCCCTTTTTGCTGTTAGTTTAAATCTCGCGATATCAGATCGTTGTAAACGTACAGCGTTCGAAATGACAATATCGAGCCCGCCTAATTGTTCAATGGTGGTCTTGATTATCTTGATACAATCGGCTTGAACTCCAACATCCTAGTTTTTGATTAGTATCAAGCTATATCGAAAGGGAAATGGTCACTGCCAGGCTAAGAGAGATAGATATGGGGTTTATCAACATACACCCTGAATGATGACCGTCTTCACCTTGTACTGGGCCTCGATCTTTGCCGCCGTCTCTTTGGCTCGTTGTTCATTCGATACATAATTGATCGCAATATTCGAGCCCTCAGCCGCAAATTTCTCGCCCACAAGAGCACCCAATCCTCTAGTAATTGAAATTAGTCTTAACAACGAGAACATCTCCTCATCAAGACAGTATTACATACCTTGATCCTCCGGTAATCAGCACATTACGACCGCTCAACGAGTATGGCATCTTGACTTATGGATTAGGGAAAATACACTTCTTCAATTCAGTTTCGATGAATAGTTTCAGGAAGTAGACACTCATGCTTATTATAAGCTTACATCCTAGTCGGAGATACCCCTCGTTCGTGATACCGGGCCCCGCATGTGGACAGAGAGTCCGCTTATGCCTCGGACAAGGATCGCAGTCTGGGGTCGGGGGGTCCGACGCGGCGGCTCTTTGTCATCGGCATAACAAAGATTCTTTATCAATGAGAAGGAGGTATTTTTTGTGTACATCTTCTGATATGACGTAAAGCTGATGTCTAGAATGCGACGATCGTCTAGGATTTCTGGTATATCTTATCAATGCATGTAGTATGAGAGTCGTAATCAGAGCTGCGATTCGTACTACTCGAAAACGAAGTTGCACTTTATCGCTCTACCAATGGGATATGCGCTATTATTATTTGAACTTCGAATTAATTCAGACTAGGATTATGTCTAATACACAAGTGCGCCAACGTATTCTGTTTCCCGCATGCCTTTCCATGCCTTTTTTCCAGCAAGGGCAGGCCATTGGACGAGAAATCTGTCTACAAAGAGTAACAGAATCTTCCCTGAGAGACTCAGCGTCGTAACACGGGCCCATGACTCCACGAATATGGTACGTAGGCGAGCGGACTGAGGTTCCTTGTTCCCAGAATCGAGGTACTGCTCATTTGGATTTCTGCGAGAACTTAGGAAAAGCCATCCTACAGTGTAATCCAGAAGACGAAGCAGCTTCGCTGCGACTATGACGCACACAGCTGTAGCGGGCCCATTTGTTAATATCAGGTCAGGATATGTAGGAGCTGCGCTGTTCCTGCCCGGGGTTTGGTCTGCATGTACTCCACGGAGAACTTGTAGACACGCCCAAAAGCATTGGAGAGTTGAAAGGGGAGCCGTAAGAAATGATTGATGGACGCGGCGGGCGCGTGGGACAGTGATGATGATATAGGAGTCCGACTGCAGAGAAGGGATGTCTCCTTGGGGAGCCAAGTCCAAATCCTCATTGCGTTTTCCCTCAGTAGGATCTTTGCGATCGTGTTGTCCGAGGCTTTGTTCGAACTCCACTGCTTTCCTTGCACTAAAACTGTCACCAGAGCTGACAACGTATGTCCGATATGTGTACAACGTTGGATCTAGAGGCATGCATCTCAACATAGAGAACATTTCGGTGGTATGGCCGCCACTTCCTAGCACAACCAGGAGATGCGACGGAGTGTGTCTGCGTCGACGTTTGGGGACGGGGCCTCGCTGGGAAATTGCAAGAGCACGGACGAAGATCTAACAAATTGGGTATCAGAGAGGGATCCAGTATGTGCACTCTTGGATAGAGACCGCTTTACTCACGAGAATGGAAATCGTTGCAATGGCAATGACCAAGACCAGAAGGCCGATCAGTAATGTAGCATACTGCAAGTGCCAAGGTACAGCAGATTGCTGCTCCATGATGGATACACAGTACAATTGAACTCCAAGAGAAAAGAAGAAAGGTTGGATCTGGCAGTTAGTCACTTAGCGCAGTGAAGCATATTGCCCAAGTGTTTTGTGTTAGTTCAGCTTGAAGACAATAAGCGCATTCATGCATCACATCAATGAAGAGTGAATGGGAACACAAAGTGTAAGTGCACCTGTAGAAATCCCCCTCTAAATTCTGGGGCTCTGCTGTTCCCTTCGAATATCGTTTCCTGCTACAGAACCACCAGAGAGTTGTCAGATATCCATTTAAACTATTTCAGAGCGTTCGCATGAAGATCGCGTCTCGGATTCCACACGTGTCTTGGTCTGTGCGGCTCGGCGATTAATTCTCCTGTTGCCTTAACTCCTGCCTTGTTTTCTGCCGCAAAGGCTTGAAGATCAAGTCGCATAACACAACAAGAGGGTCGTCTCCCTGCTGGTTGTATATAGGAGGAGATGGCGACAATCTTTCAGAAGCGGCTGCAATGCTTTTACTGCGGGCGGCGTTCTGTGCAAGCTGAGAAAGGGCTCATTCGCAAATGGCACTGCAAATACTGCGAAGCAGTAAACCATCTAGACGAGGTTCGTTTCGTCGCGATATTATTGATCTGTCACTTCCCTTTTGCTTAAGAAACTATTTTCTGACTTGCTACGGGGTTTAGCATGGCGAAATCACCGACCCTCCTGCAGCGGAGACAAATCCAGAAATATACGGTCCTGGAGCATCCAGCCCACCTTTTGAATCAGTAAACTTTGTCGGGTCCGATCTATTCTGTTCGAAGTGCCTGAGAAACCAGCATCTTTTTACGAGCGCTTTGGCATCATATTTCCCCCCTGCCGAGGATCCGGCATATGGCGCATACGAACGGGAGTATCCGAAGTTTCGTCAGAATCTCGAGGAGAGATACCCGCAAGTATGCCAGAACTGCGAACCGCGGGTCAAGGAGCGTATTCGGCAGGCAGGGTATGAGGCGAAGGCGGACCATCTCAGACGGATGATGGAACGCAGTAAAACGGGGAGAGCAGCGCGAAAAGCACGCAATAGGAATTGGAGAAGTCTGCTCGTGTTCGCGGGTGCTCTGGGGTATTGGGCTAGTGTTTCTGGTCAACTCGCCTGGAACATCATGGGCTCCCTCAATACGGAGGGTATTCCATCCGATAGCGACGATGCACTTTCAATTTCGTCTCTTGCCGTATGTGTCAAACAGTCAATTGCAATGCGACAAGTCGATGATCACTGTTCCTCCTGTCTTGCGCGTTATGCTAGTCTAGCCCTCCTCGTTGGAATCCTGTCGGTTTGGTGGAATCCGAAGTTGCGGTTCAAGGTAGAAGGGAGGACTGGCAGATTTGTCGGGCTGGGAGAATACTACGAGGTGCAACTGATCGTCTTGGTTATGAGATCCGTGTTCTGGGCTGTGCTTAAGGATCCTTCAACGAGTGGCTTACGGCCTGATCTACTACTGGCTCTGCATGTGTTCATGATCGTCTTTACTCTTTCGGTAAGCGTATTCTCCAATTGAATGGCACGCCCGATCTAACGTTCTAGTCTGTCATTATATCCCGGCGGATTGTCCGATATGACACTCGACCGCTGGTCTTGTGGTCCGATAGCACCCCCTCAGCGACCCAAAACCGCAAGTCAGAGACCTCTGTCCAGCCTTCAACATGCAGCGTCCAGTCTACCCCATTTGGAAATTTGAAGACTGATCAGACTATGCAACTTTTTCCCTTTGAAAAGCTCATCTCTACACCTCCGGCCCCGAGAAATGAGCCGGCCATTCCACCAACCCCTCCCCCGGAAGCTGAAGATATGGATTGGACACCATCATTGCGAGAGGAGATCAAACCGATTTTCAGTGTCTATCAAAAAGAGCAAAAATCTGTCCTCGATGGACCTTTACCCTTCACTGGAGCGCTGCCGCCAGCGCCAAAACCTCCCTCATGGCAACTCCGAAATCCGACTCCTCAGAAGCCGGTTGAGCGGATTGTTCACCCGAATCCTTTTCACCGTACTCCAACTCAGAGCGTGAGTGAGTGGAAACACAGCAGGGACGGGACGGGCTCTGATGTTGTCTTCGCACCACCGAAATTCTTTCCTGCTAGTGATAGTGGTACTACTGGCTTGGAGACTCTGTTTGATCAGACGTTCACTATCAGGTCTCCGGAGGAAGAAAGGAACCAAGATTGGCGGCGATTGTCGACTGTGGCGCCGGTTGCACGGTCAAATACTCAAGTCCCTCTTCTGTTTCCTTATCTTAGGCTTGGGTTGCTTATCTCGTCCCTTTTCGCCTGGTTTCTCTCCGAAACCGAGCAGATGTCGCTTCCTGGAGACTATGTTGAAGTAGCATCCTTGGGAAGTGCAAGCCTTATTGCTGGATTCGCACTCTTGGAAATACTGAAGCGACCAATGGTGCAGTGGAATGGAATGGAGATCCTCGTATCTACCGCTGAACTCATTGCAGCTGTCCATTTGGGGGCTCATTTGCCGGGTATGTCGTTCGAAAGAGCATACTTCG
The DNA here is from genome assembly GCA_003116535.1 of Paecilomyces niveus. NCBI lineage: Eukaryota > Fungi > Ascomycota > Eurotiomycetes > Eurotiales > Thermoascaceae > Paecilomyces > Paecilomyces niveus. Next base: position 494,540 of record QEIL01000001.1, read on the forward strand.
ACCGATATGGAAAATCGCTGTTGGTTTTTATGATCGCCCAGGAGGTGCTTGGTCTGTTATCCTCTCATCAAAATGCCCAATCCGCCCCTGGAACACAGTCACAGTCTGCATCTCAGCCCGCATCTCAGCCTCCATTTTCGCCACCTTCTAGCCCTCAGTTTCAAAACACAACCTTTGGCACAAGCTTCTCTGGTGAAGCACCTAATGCGGTCGTGCGTAACGATGCCCAGTCTTTCTCTAACCAATCGTTTTCAAACAAACAATTCGTCAATCACTCGTTCTCGAACCAGTCGTCTCTCCCTTCCCTTTCTTTTACTGCACCTACTCTCAGTTCCAGCATGTCGTCGCAGCCTTCTTTTGCGTCGCAGCAGTCTTCATACCAGCCCTATACCCTTGGCTTTAATGGTCGCTCCAGCTTTCTGTCCAATGGTGTCAATGACAACGACAACGCCTCCGATGTCACTGACCCTCTGGAACCTGACTCGGACACAGAAACTATAGCCACCACTATTACAACTGCCAGCCATCACACGGCAATCAGAAACATGCGGCTCTTCAGGGATGATGACACAGAAAGTATTCCTAGTCCCAGACGTGCTCTGGGTAAGGGGATCAGCGGTCTTAGTCTTGACGATAATCCTAACCCGTCGCGACGGATGACTAGGAGTCAGACAAAGCAAAGGATGCAAGGCCAGGCAAGTGGCTTCCGAAGGTATCCTCAGCGCGGAAGCAAATAAAGTCTTCCAAATTCATGGCTATGTCTTTCCCTTTCAAGTTTCTCCTTTTTAGTTTGGGCAGACCTGGAGTTTTCGTGGTATAATTTCTTTCTTTCTTTTCTCTTTTCGAAGGCGCGATACCCTGCATGGAATAGCATATTGACGACAGAAGATCAGCGGCACACGCTTACGAATTTGTTATCTGTTTGTTCTTACTCTTCACTTATGAAACGACACCCTTGCATGTATCGGATCGGGAAATGATGTGAAGCGAATTCTTTTATTTGGGGTATGTTGACAGATCGTATTGCTTGAGAATCAGAATTTCGTGGGTGTGAGAAAGAGGGCTAGTGAGGCGATCGTGTCTCGCTGGCATTGCCTCGTGAGTCTGTACATAGCATTTTGAAATGAGATGGAATAAAACCAGAGCATGGATTGCAATTGTAAGCTACGACGCACCGACTATAGAAAAATCGTCATCGTCATCATCGTGTCGACAATCCAGATCGAATACTAATTAAACCCTCTCGATCCTGGTCTCCGTAGCACCGGCCTTATGATCTACTTCGTGAGTCTCACCCCGTTCCGCGTCCGTCGTTACCTTCCGCTCGAACACCTCAGTCATGCCGAAGAGCTCATCCATCTTTTCAAGGGAAACGGCTGTTTCGTGTCAGCTTGAGGACTCGGAGAGAATATAAACAGGGACCAATCTACCTTTCGTCTCAGGAACGAAGAACCAGACGAAAACGCCCATGCTGAAGCAGAAGCAAGCGAATATAATATATGTTCTGAACATGAGGCCTGAAATTAGCTACCGGTATGGATTTGCCTTTCCAAAAGACATTATGATTGAAGAAGGGAACAATCGATCAAGACGTACCCATAACCATTAGATCCGACAGTGGCCATCATATTGGGAACTGCCCGGGCGACAACGAAGTTGAATAGCCACTGCGTCGCAGCAGCAAAGGCAACATTGAGTGAACGAAGACGCGCAGCAGGTATCTCCGAGACATAAATCCAACAGACGGGACCCCATCCGAACTGAAAGAAAGCCGCAAAGAGAAAGATACACACCAACGCAACATATCCGGCCGGAATGACAGGTTCGCCTTGCTTTGGAGGAGCAATCCGGATATATAGACCGATATATAACATCGCAAGAGCCTGGCCGACGGACGTCCAGAGTAACGACTTTCGTCGTCCGAGGCTGTCAGCAACAAAGATCAGAAATGCGCCGCAAGCGACTGTCTTCACGATGCCGTAGATTCCTGTAGCGAAGAGATTTGTTGCGTTTCCTGTGACGCCGAGGTTTTCAAAGATTTCTGGGGCATAGTAATTTATGGCATTAGTCCCCGTCATCTGCTGGCATACCATGAGGATGATGCTGATGATGGCTCGTTTGCGGTTTCCTGGGATCAGCCACATCTCCTTCAACAGGTCCCAGAGGCCAGACCCGCTGATTAACTGACGCTCATGCTCGAGCTGAGTGGTGATATCTTGAAATTCGTTCTCAACGTATGGGTGGGTTGGGGGCAACGCTCTGACTTTGGAGAGAGTCGCCTTAGCCTCCTCCCATCTGTCCTGTCTCGCAAGCCAACGTGGAGATTCATTGCAGAAGAGCATTCCGATTAATAAAAGCGCTGCTGGGAGAGCTTGCATGGAAAGCGGAACGATGTAACTAGAAGCCCCGTGGAAATGGAGCAGCGATCCATAGTTGATCCAGAAAGCCAACATAATTCCGAGAGCGATGAAGAATTGGTATAATCCCGTGAGACCACCTCTGATGGCCCTTGGAGCGTTCTCAGAGACATAAAGAGGGTTGACCATCGAAGCAGCGCCAACGCCAAGTCCGGTGATGAGTCTGTGAGGATACGTTAACATGTTATTTTGATTACCAGCATTCTTCTGCTTACCTTCCAATATACATCGGCTGTAGATAACCACTTGATGCGAATTGCATCACAACACCAACTATAGCAAACACTGAGGCTATGATCAAAGCAAGCCTCCGGCCCCATCTGTCTGCAACGGGTGATGCCACGAGAGCTCCAACGAAACATCCAGCCTGCAGTGTTGAGACGATATTGGCAGAAAGATTCGCGGCACCTACTTTGCTCTGATTTTCTAAGCCGTATTTCCTGTTAATCGGTCAGAAATAGCCGATCTAAGTCTTGAGTATACGTAAACGAACCGTTTGAAAGTATCCATCGTAAGGACTCCGCCGATAATACCCGAATCCATACCGAAGAGCATACCTCCGAAACATGCCTAGGACCTGTTATTCAAACAGTGTGCGATGTGAGTGTTGGAAAAGGAGGAGAGCTTACGGAGCCAGCAAGGACATACACTCTCCATCCGTAGATCTCTTTGGGGTCTGTTTTCATCGCCTCATTGTGGACGATCTTCTTAAGAAGGGAAGACATTATAGCAGAATGGGCTGCAAACAGAGCTTATTCTTCTGTGGAAGTACCATAGATAGAGGGGTTTCACTGATTGTGGACATGCGAGGAGATGATTCGGGTAGTATCTTGGATGTCCAAGGAAGAAATAAATATGTGGGGTATCGCCCAGTTCAAAGAAATCCTAGTAGTTTAAAGCAATAGAGATATGGGGAAGGAGAGAGCTTTAACAAACACCGACCCGATCACGAAGAACGCTATGGACACGATGTCTGTCCATGGTAGCCAAAGCCATAAGTCCGGAGGAGTCTCTTGCGCTCGACCACTAGGCATGTTAGCCTAATGTTACGTTTTGCCATGGATTGCTAGCAGGTAGAAAGATTACTCCGCATGTACTAGCGACATTTCGGGGTCTGCATGATCCATCCTATTCTACCGGTAATACGAAGTCCAGGTTCATATCACGTTGAGCAGTCGGTGAAACCCCTCCTCGAGGATCTGCTATAATAAAGGGTAACTGGGATCAAGAATATCCAATCAAGTCAACGAACTCCCTAGATATAAGAAGTTCTTCTCGGTGACAGAGCACCTTTCGCACTTAGAGATAAAATCTATATACTACCTGGCGCAACGCCGTGGAGAGCAATAGATGCCCACGTCTGTTTAGGGTTTGCGCTCTCTGGGGAACATACAGCCTGACCCCACGAAATGAACTTCTCCATGGGCTGTTGAACTAAGCTTCACGTCTAAAACTTGCTTTCTGGAGAATACATTTAACTTTCGCGGGGGAGGAGGGTCTGCGTGTGGGGTTGCGGGGATTGGTGCGAACTCGAATTTACATTCCTCCGCAAATTGCGGGGAAGCAAATAGGCTATATACGATGTTTGGATCGTATACTTCGTGTCTGCTTTGTAAATCAGAGAGACAGAAAGAGACGAAAGGCCCCGTCAGACAAGGCGCTATATCGTTTTCTTTCACTAGGGTTAGGATAATTTAGACCCCTATCATACTACTGTTGGAGCTAAATACAACGAAGAAGCATAGAAGATTCTAATATATCAATGGCAAAAGGGCTATATACATAGATAAATTCTCCTGGATGACAGCGGTCTTATGCCATCAAATCAATTAGGTATTGTAGCCAAGATGGTACCTGAGGTGGTTTCTCCCATTTGCTGCGCCACTCATTCTGTCTGCATTCCCTTCCTGTTGGCAAAGCAAATACTGCTGTGACGAACCAGAGTTGCTTTCCAGCATCAATCGTGGCGGCCAGAGATGGCAGCAATGTTCGACCATGGATGATATTGGAGTTGGGATCCGCTAATACGACTTTTCCAGAACGGCTTATTCCCTGTTGTAGCTCTACAATCCCTACAGCTCCAGCGGAGGAGACAGTGAGGCTCCGTTGCGAGTATTCTAGAGTGCCCTCAGAGGACGAATTATCTTTCAATCGGCCTAGGATGCGTCCATTATGACTCCTACATCCGTAAATCGCGAAGGCGCCTTCGGAGGTCATAATGTTGCGAGACGTAGAGATCCGATGAGCACGGATATGCCAATTCTCAGATTCTTCAGATGGCGGAATAAGATACGTCTCGATAGTGACGTCTGGCCACGGCTTCCATTCCGAAATGAGGACAGGAATATCATTACGCTGTTCGATGCGGGCATTCAGAGCAAGCCGACGGGTCTGCCATATCTCTCCACTGTCCTCAGAGATGGCGAGCATACTGTCAGGAGCATGCTGTTCAAGTTGATAGCCACCGGTGGGCACGGAGTAACCGAAGGCAGAGCTGTAGGCGAATTTGCCATATTTTGCCTGAGTTGCTTTGAGCGGATAGTGACAAGCCTGACCAGACGAGAGCAAGAAGGAATGACTGCCACGGTGGATGACAATGTGTTTTGGATATTTTAGGGCAGCAATTTCTGGCAAAGATGCACTTGGATAAGGTTCCTCTGCTGCAGTCCAGAATGGATGTGACTCCGGCAAAGCCAATGGTGTGAATGAGAGACAGCACCAGTATGGTGATCCTGGAGAGTTGTAGTTCTCCGTCAGATACATGTTTGCGTAACAATATCCCAGTGTCAATGTGCCGTCGCTGTTGAAGATATCTCCCTGGGTGGCCCACCAGCGGAAGTTTCGCAATAGCAATCCCTTGACGACTCCCCAAGTGAGCGGCGCAGGGAGTTCGACATCAGCAAAAGCGACTGCTCCCCAGAAACCGGCCATCGCGAATCTGTATGTTACAGACCGTCCGAAAGGAATAGCTCTCCCTGGAAAAACCATGTCAATAACTTGATAGAAAAACAATGGGCTATTAAGACAGTAATATTACCTTCTGGGTCAAAATAATGCACAAAGTCCTTCGCAAACTCCTTAGCACGGTTGCGATATCTCTCAGCTCTCTGTGGATCAAAGGAGTCTGCCAACTTTGAATAAAGTAGCTGCAGGAATTGAATCGCAAACGAGCTGGAATAGTAGTCCATCTGATGATGACTTTTGGGACCATCGTTGCTCCAACCGCCTCCGACATGGAATGTATCAAGATGATCCATATCTGCTTCGATGCGTTTCAACGAGTAAGGTGCGCCATTCTTCCTCAGTCCAAGGTTTGCGAAAACGCGGAACCAGAGCCTTGTGGTTCAGTTACACTGCATCCTCACATTGGCAGAGATACTATAAAGATATCTGGCTTACCAGTTCGTATTAGGCATTTCTCCCTCATTGATACCTCCCAACCATCTCGCAACATTCTCCTTCTGTTTTTCCGTCAACGGATTCCAAAGCTCGTTAGGAGCAACAGCCAATGCAAACCCAATGGGGCACATTTCCACCATTCGCTGGTCAAGATCTTCGATCTCTCCCCAGAATTCGGGATGTTCGGGATCTGTGCCATTGATGATTCCCTGACGCCATCTCTCTGCTTCCTTGTATCTATATCCGCCGGCGAGCAGTGAGCCCAGTCCCCAGAGAGGTCGTGCGAAACCCTCGATCTGAGCAGCGCCTTCATCGAACCTGGTCGTGGAGGTGCCGACTTTTACTCGACTACTTCCTGGCGTAAAGTGAGGTACGAGGGGATCGAGGAGCGCGACACAGCCATCTTGGAAGTCGCTGCGTGTGACGAAGGGGCATTTGCTGAAAGGTTGAGGGGGCGTCTTGCCGTTGGCATGTACGGACATGGTGGCTAGGGTTATTGTGAAGGTGTTCCAACTAACATAAATGACATACGAAATGACTATGATGTTGAATTCCTCAGAGACTCCTCACAAGCGAGACGGAATTAATGTTTATCATGCCCTGCACGCCTCAGGGCCGTTGGCGCGAAATGCATTCACCCTCTTTACCCCTCCAACCCTCCATCGTACGATAGAGACCCTTCTCTAGAATCACTGCAATACTAACGAAGGTTCAGTACTCTGAACCCTGAGTAGGTTCCTGCAAGGCTGATTTCCCGTTGCTTGCATATCCAGAGTTCCGCTGGTAGCCGTAGTCAGATCTACGAACAGCTAGACTCTGAGTGGATACTTTCGGGGTGATCGACGAAGAGAGGCTCGATGCTGATTGATGGAATAATATAGAACAGGCATCTCTGTGTTGTATTTATCCGGAAATGTTTCTCTGAGCATACAGGATGCGGGGGGAATGTCCGTGCCAGGGGTTGTTGAAAATTAGCCTGATTGGAAATTCCCCTGAATTAATACAGATGGGGATGTATCCTTCTAAGCAGAGCACCAGAAGCTAGTGGAAATGATGTCATGGTTTGCATAGTAGTCTAATCAGCCTGATCAGTCTGCATATGGTTTTTCAGACTGTTCTCCTGAGCTAAATGTTCTCGAGTATCTGTACATGGATTCCGTAGTCATTCGTACCTTTCAATCGACCGTTGATAGTCGTTTGTGATCAAGTACAATTTATATCGCAGTAAAGTGCTAGTAAATTCATTCGGAATTCATTGGGAACTTCGTGGAGGCTGGCATCATCTATAGTTTTTTATACTTCTGGGGAGTGCTTCGACCTTTATGACAGCGTCGTACTGGAAAAGAAGGAGCATAGACACAGAAAACAAGCGAGTTGTTAATTCGCTTCAGATTTAAATTGAGAGGAAATCACCGATCCCATTTTTGACATTATAAAACAAACGCCGTCATTGTATGTTGACATATTTTAATATATCCAAGAGGATGCGGTTCAAACATCTCACTTTCCTGTAGTAGGCCTGACCGGGATAGTCTTGGGCAACGGGGGCAACCGGTTCCTGGCAGCCTCCCTGGCATTCTGAGCCATCAAGGCATCGATGATAACGAGTGCGGACATCGCTTCAACGATCGGCACAGCACGTGGGACAACGCAGGGATCGTGTCGGCCCTTGGCCTCCAACACACCTTCCTCGAGACCGTAGCTGGCGGTAGTCTGGGCCTGACCAATGGTGGCAGGAGGCTTGAAGGCAACACGGAAGTAGATCGATGCACCGTTCGAGATACCACCTTGGATACCGCCGGAGTTGTTGGTCTTGGTCATCAGGCGCGGCTTCTTTCCAATACCAGCACCTGCCTGGCTCTCCGAAATCTCAGGTGCCACAATGAACGGATCGTTGTGGATAGATCCTGCAACCTCGCAGCCTCCGAAACCAGATCCTATTTCAAATCCCTTTGTAGCAGGGATACTGAGCATGGCGTGGGCTAGCTTAGCCTCGAGTTTGTCGAAGCAAGGCTCTCCGAGGCCGACTGGCACATTCCTGATCACGCAAGTCACGGTTCCTCCAATGCTGTCCTGCTTGTCGCGGAAAGTCTCAATCACTTTCTGCATTCTGTCAGATGCCTCCTCCCTGGGGCAGCGGACAGGAGCAAAGGAATCGACGGTTTTGCGGTCGATCGTTTCGACAAGCTTCAAGAACTCAGGGTTGGTCGACGAAGAGGGATGTTCAGGAGTAGGAGGGAAAAGGTACTCGTTGCCCACGGAAGAGACGAATGCCACGATTTCGACGTTGTGAGAGAGCTTTAGGTACTTCTCCGCAATGGCGCCGGCAGCGACACGGCCTTTCCACCAGAGTCAACAACATGTCCTTACAGAATCTCCCACGCGTTTGCCAACATACCTATGGTCTCGCGCGCACTACTCCGTCCACCTCCACTGCTCGCCTTGACACCGTATTTCTCCAGGTAGGTGAAATCCGCATGGCTGGGTCGTGGGTAGAGGTCCATTGTGCTGTTGCCATAGTCTTTCGGCCTCTGGTCCTCGTTACGAACAATCATACCGATAGGTGTACCGAGCGTAACACCAAACTCCGTTCCTGATTGAATCTCGACTCTGTCCTTCTCATTTCTGGGAGTTGTGATAGCACTCTGGCCCGGCCTCCGGCGGTTCATCTGAGGCTGAATATCGGCCTCCGTGAGGGCCATTCCGGGTGGACAGCCATCGACGATGCAGCCAACGGAGCGGCAGTGAGATTCACCATAGCTAGAAACATATCAGCAAGAAATGAGACATCCTAAGCCGTGTCGCAACTTACGTGGTGACTCTGAAGTATTCGCCCCAAGTCGACATAGTGACGGTACTTTTCAGACCGGGCTCACTCTAGTAGCAATTGACGGGTAGCCGGCCGTAAATAAAAAATGAGAATTGAGGCCCTCAAGAATGTATATTTACAAAAGAGAGCCGAGCTTTCTTTTGCGATTCTAGACAAGAAACAATCGAGTCATTGCGGCGAGACAAAAAAGTGCGCGGGGCAGAGATTCTGTTTTCGGTTTAGCGCATCTTTTGTCCCGCCGACCTTCGGAGATGAGTCTTGCCTAAATAGACTAAACTCCGCGCGAGCTTCAAGCTGACCTAAAACGGTCGATTTGCGATGGGTCGATATTCATAGGCTCGTCCTCTCCCAATGCTTCCATTGCGGCGCCTACCATGCCTGCCATGGATCCTTCCAGTGCATGGCCCGTGTAGGACCACCAGTCCTGGCGTCTTCCTCCGCAGGAATTCGTCTTTCCCTTCAAAGCAGTTTGCGGAGCTAGCAAGTCGCGAGTCGTCCCAATATCAGATATATCAGTCGCTGTCGACAGACCCGTTTGTGAACCTTTCTATTGAGCATTTCCTCCTCGAGAATGCACCGATAGAGTCGAAGGTCTTGTTTCTCTACATCAACCGACCATGCGTCGTCATTGGCCGTAACCAGAATCCATGGCTGGAGACGAATCTCGGGGTGCTGCAGCAAGACCGTATCGACAACGGTGATCATACAGACGATGTACTTTACGTCCGGCGAAGATCAGGAGGCGGCGCGGTCTTCCACGACGAGGGCAATCTGAACTACGGCGTCATCTCCCCGCGAACCATTTTTACGCGGAATATGCATGCGGAGATGGTAGTGCAAGCACTGCACCGGGTCGGGGCGACAAATACCAGCGTGAACGAACGGCATGATATCGTCCTAAAACAGAACGTTCCCGAGGCCATAAGACAGAGCCCAACTGCTACCCCGGAGGATCCACCAAAGGAGGCTTCTGCGCAGGCGCTCAAGATCTCCGGATCCGCGTTCAAATTGACCAGACACCGGGCTCTCCATCATGGCACCTGCTTATTGGATTCTCCCAATATCCATAACCTAGGATGTTTCCTCCGGTCTCCAGCAAGACCTTACATCATGGCGAAAGGCGTGGAGAGCGTCAGGTCGCCCGTCGGGAACGTCTCTGCCTCGTTGACTGATTCCATGACGCCGTTCTCTATCCAGGGAGTAATGTCCAGCATCATAGAGGAATTCGCTCGACTATACGGCGTCAACTCCGATACTGTTTTGAGGGCAAAGCGTGCCCATCACGCAAACGAATCGGAGCTGTACGCGGGAGATGACTGGGTTGCAGGTACAATTGGAGAATCTCAAGCGTTCGAAGTGCCCGCCATCCAGAAGGGCATTGCTGAATTGAGAGTGAGTATACATCCACTTCCATGAGAAGTAACAGGGGAAGAAGCAGAAACTCACCATATCTATTATCAACGACATAGTCCCTCGACTGGAAGTACATCCAAACCCCACAATTCACCTTCTCCACATACCCAATCGACGAAGACCAGCGTCCACGACCTCCTTTACCACCTACTCTTCCTCCATCGGTAAGCTTGTATTTTACCCATACCAAGCTCTCTCCTTCAAAGTCTTACATCAAAGCACTCTCCCTAACTCCAACCTACCCAGACCCGAATCTTCCTTCGTTTCAAACATGGCTCCATCCTCGAAAGCCACATTTCTCTATCCTCCAACGCGGCCATAGCCGAATCTCAAGCCCATCGCGTCCACGAAGCCCTCAATGGACGAAAGCTGCACGAGCTCTCGATGCATGATTGGGAAGTAGCATTAGGATCTTTACGTGAAGGTGATGAAGACGATGTAGATATCGCAGATCAGGTACGCCATCTAGCGGGATTTATTGGGTCGAAGTTAGCGGCAAAACAGTAGGGTGGAGGTTCATTGTAGATTATATGGATTGGATTATAGATAGGGTTGTTTACTATTATAGATCTGTAGAATAACATGTATAATATTAGATCATGACTTATGTTTGAAACGTGAATGTTCTATTCGCAATCTATTGCGCTATACAAAACGAGAGCTTGAAAATAATTCGTATAATAACGATCAAAAACTCAGTGCTTAGTAAAATAGAATATTCGCCAAATCCATAAGATAGATGTGCTATTCAGATATCATCAGTCATTTTTATCCATCACGACGTTAACAGAGTACAGACTCCCTCTCAAGAGTTCCATTGCATTGAGCAATAGAAACAAAATGGTTCCGGCGAAGCACAATGTACTAGAGCCCAGAAACAATCGACATGCAAAAAAGAAAAACCAATGTCTGGATCCAAAAAGAAGTATCAACATGTCGACTGGAACCAGCAGGATCGAAGGGATGTTATATACCAAAGCGTAAGGCTTCGAAGGGGATTCTGCAGCTTCAATCAACATGCCAAGCAGTTTCACAATGCGCCAAGGATATCCAGCATATAAACAACAACGTGAATTTAGACAAGAAGGATAATCAGACTGGATCCCGCAGTCAAGTTGGATTGACTTATTTCGAAGATACTCGCTGTGATACTGCCCTGCTGGATGCGGGGGACATGCGGTCAGTATTATCATCGTCTAGCTCACCTGATCCTGCGTTTACCACCCTGAGCTTCTCTTTGGGCACTGTAAAGGTCACTTGTACCAGCCTGCCTTCTGCAGCAGCCTCGACGTCCCAATCCTCGTCCTCATCATCCGCATCTCCGTCATCCCTGAAACTGTACATGGGGAATTCGGCAGTTTGAGATAACGAGCGAGAGCCTTCGCCTGAAACTCTCTTACCGGCGCCCCAATCCTTCGCTCCTTTCCGGCATTTCAGCGCAGCAGCAGAAGTACTAACAGCTCTCCGAGGTAACTGGTATTTGTATGTTGTCTCATTCGCTGGATCAGAAACCGTACTCATTTGGTCACTCTTTAGAGCTATAGGACCTGAAGCTGAAGGTTTGTCCGGATCCCCTTCTTTAGCTCTCCCTAGAGCTTTGCGGACACTTCCTATCCAGTCTAAAGCTTTTGCCTTCGTGCTACTGGAACCTTTAACGGGTGTCTCGGGTGGCGTGGCCCATTCGGGATCTCTGCTAAGCAGGGATTCCCCTTCAGCTTGTGACTGTGGAAGGGATGTGTGCGCCGTCGTGAATGAATCAGCTGTACGAGACTGCTCAAAAGGGAAACCGATACCACCGTAGCTGTTTTGTTCCTGTGTTTGACTGCCGACGGATCGAATGGAGAACCTCTCAGGCGAATGTCGAGTCTCATTCGTTTGACTGAGATCCTGATCGGGCACAGCCATGTCAGATGACTGGCCGTGTGTCCCATGTCTCTCGCCGCCGTCATTTCTATCATTCTGGATGACAAATGTAGAACGTGATCCAGATGACTCTGACAAGCTGGAAGCAGTACGTTCACTCTTGTTAGGAGACCCACTTCGAAGTCCATCCGGAGAGCTGTAACCTAACACTGACTCTCCCGAACTCATCCAGCTCTGCCTGTTCTTCGTAGGAGACAAGCGCAGTAGGGGGGAGGATGCTGGATCGATGAAAGGATCGCTCGCCTGGGATATCTGACTATCGCGCTTGCTAGGCTCGTGATCGACCAAATGCTGATTCTCGGAGGGATCAACCTCATATTCTTCGCGTTCGTCAATGGGAGGGATAGCTCCAGAGATGGCAGGCCTTCTCGAGTCGTCATAGGTTGCTGCAGGTTGGTAACGGTAAGGCCGGGAGTACACGTTCTTCCTAAGACCTCTGGTTGGACTCGGCACATCCACAAATACTCCGGTTCTCTGAGCGTTAGCATTTTCAGCGCCATTCCAAGAGGTGCCATCGCCAAAGCCTCTATTTCCTGCCCATGGATAGACATTCTCTGGATAGATCCCCAGTGCGTTTGCCGCCCCCACTTCAGACATGGGACGGCGAATGCTGCTTGCCATGTCTGGTTCGCTCCAAAAGTGAGAACGTTCTGCTCCAAGGGCCAGCTTACGCAGCTGTTGATCCCTAGACCTTCGGCGGGCTCTACGTTTCCGGCAGCATAAAAAGAGAACTAGCACAACGCAGACCAGAGCAACTATTCCCCCACCAAGTCCCGCTCCAAGTCCGGCTTTTTGTGACGTAGATGAAAGCCGGCCAGATTTCGAGTTAGAGTGTTGCTGGCTGCGCTGATACGGATTGGTATAGGACGAAGTCCAAGTGTTGGACGTTATATTATAAAGATACACATTCAAGTTCGATACGGGCTCGGATGCGGAACGCTTGGTAGACGCAGACGGGATTGAGTAACCTCCCAGGACCATCATAATGTCTCCAGGAAGCATGGCTGCACCATGACCGAATATACCGGATCCTTGAAGAAGTCCGGTACTCTGAGAAGGAATGGTCCATGTCCATGGTCCAGTGCCACCATAGTTCTCGTCCACCTCGAGAATAGCAAGCTGTGGAGTAGCAGGGGTACTCGTGTCGCCGACCCAGCCGCCAAATATGATAATCTTGCTCCCGTCTGATGAAAGGATAGCGCTATGCCCTGATCTTGATTCCACTTCAGAAGGGCCGCGGATAGCGAGTTCTGATTTTCCTGCATCTGGTTGAGCAACGTCGGCATAGGTCCAACCACTCTCTGGGAGTGAAAAGAGAGCAATTTCGGACATGTTGGTGAACGCATTTTGAGTATGACCACCGATAAGGATAAAGGTCTGCTGCTTGAGTACTTTACCCGTGGATGTATTCGACAAGGCTGGCTGGAAAGGTGTGATGGTGAACCCAGCCTCCGCAATTGGAGATCCTCTCGCATCACTGATCTCGGCATCGTATATTGGATCCTTTTTGTCACCAGAAGGGCTTAGCACAACCATCGAGCGGGAATAATTAGCTGTGGAGACCCAGTTCTGACTGGAAGTGGAATTAAATGGACACATTCCACCGAAACTGTACACCGAACTCGATGAACCATTATATGTGGAATATGCAAACCCAGCGGCCAAGTAATTTGGTCCGGGAATCTGTCCACTGGTAGACATAGCATCAAGGCCTATAGAAGACCTCGCCCACGTCCCATCGCCCGTCGAACTGTTGTTGTCCGGGGTAAAATGCCACACTGCGCCATCATTCGCAGAGAAATTGCAACTCCCAGCATAGATTTTCAAAGTCCCCTCATCATCCACAACTGGCGCAACAGCCCCTCCATTTTTCTCGCTCCAAAACTGACCGGGCTGAGTCAGTATCGAATACTGCAGATTTGTAGTATCGACATCACCCGAAAAGTTCAGAGACAGAAACTCGAATCCATTTTCCGCTGACAAGTTCGACCGTAGAATATACGCAAGAGAATCACCGTTTTGAGGTGAGAGGAATATGTGCGAAGGCGTGTAGGGAACAGCTGCAAAGACCAATTGAGTCCACAGAATCAGCAGGCTTAAGACGATCTGAAAGCTTGTTGTCAAGAGCATGTTGGAATTCGACCGGCCGCTCGTCTGTGGAGACTACTTGAAGACATCCAAGAACAGTGCTCGTCGTCGACTCATTGGGTATTGTCTCAAAACATTGGAATGTGTCTGTGGCCTAGCGGTGACGGTACAGTTTGCTGACCACCTAGATCGCCCGGGGTATCTCGGACAGCGTATGTAGGTGTCTCTCTAGCTTCGTCACACCAATAAATTCAAACAGCTTAATATCCAAGAAAAATATACACGAGAAGAAAACTAAGTGAGAACTCGATAGAAGATAGAGATAACACTGATCGACCGTGCAGTGTCAATGCGGGCCGTTGAGAGAAAGCGGAGTAGTAAACAGTAAGTTGTAAGCCTGGACCACAACCCACGTTCAACACCGCGCGTGCTCCGTGGAAACATTCCAATATGACAAGATAATAGCACGAGCAAGAGGAGCACAGACCGCGGGATAGTAAATGGTCTCGAGGGGGAAGGCTGAGGGTAACGCAGGAGTGTAAACATCTCCCGGTTGCAATGGCAACATGATCCCGTGACTTTGCTGAACCGACTTTGTACCACTGCTTCAATGACAACACAAAATTATTTACAACAAAAAAGCTTTGAGTGTAATAGAATACTTTCTGGCTAGATAAGACAATGTCTGATTGCTTAATCCTATGTTGACCATTATCATCATCTATCTCCATCAAGTATGGTAACATTCCTTCCAGCACGTTTTAGTGCCCACTTTATGGTATGCTACTATAATCAGTTGAAACAACATACCTGAAGAAGCACTAAACCACATTCACAAATTAGTGTGGAGTAGTAGACTATCGGAGTCAGACCTCCCAAGCTTGAGTTGCTAAAATCGCATAACTTAGTCGCAGCCTGCCAGGGTCAAGTAGTGTTGAAAATCTCACCCCGTGTTACCTACAGACCTAGTACCACGTCTGTGCGTCCGCACTGACAGACATGCTAGTACTACAGCTTCTCCATCTCTTCTCCGCGGACCTGACGCAATGTTTGGCGCTGTTGAGATCTTGTGCGTAAGTCGTCGGTCATAGAGTCTTCAGGAGAGTGGATACCGCACGAGCGCATCGGTACGAATGCGCAAGCACAATTCTTCATTATCGGACCTGCTCTTGATTCTGTGGGGTTGTCGGTGGCTCGGTCTCTTATCGGCTGGTTCCGACTATCTACGACCTATGGCTTTGGGTCTAACTAGTCCAATAGCGATTTCAACCATTTCAGGTTTCGCCTCTATGGATCCAGGGATCGCTTTCGGAGGACTTTGGTACTTGGACGCATATTGCGACGACAGCTGTGCTCTATCTATTTGCATCCTGAAAACGTTACTGGGGAACCATGGGCCGTATGTACTTGGAAGAGGCCCTTGCACTAGCGTCGATGCTCCTCAAATCATCCCCATACTGTAGTATGGGAATGAAAGGCCTCGATCCTAGTAATTAGTATGGTGGAGAGATGGGACGTCAGTCATCTCAGGTCGAACTAAATGTTCGTGTCACTAACCGGGGGCGGACCATTCAACTCCGTATCAATGCCCATTGCCTGGGTCTTCTATACGACGTATACTCCATGCAAGGACAAAAAGCGTTGAGGAAAAGGAACTGGATAGGGATGAGCTACACTCGCTTGGGCCTCAAGATGCGAATGCACGTCAGAGATAGCCCCATTTCCGCTACTGGCTAGATTTGACAGGGATCCAGGTTGGTTATTCCAGCTCTGAGGGTGAATAATCAGCGAGTCGTCCACTCAGATCATCAAGAGAACTGCAACAGACGGTGGTAAAACAAGCTGCGGCAATAAGCACCAACCTCGCCAGCAGCTTAGTCACCCGCAGCCATGCTGCTGCGAATATAATACTACGCAACCAGTGATGGGCTCTGCAGGGATCGAGTGGCGCAGAAATATGATAGATCAGAAAGCTGATTCTCACCTCGCATGAGTTCAAACGAGCATTCTATAGCTGCATCTCCCTTATTGACCAGGAGTCCTCAAGCATCCATGACCTGTTGCCAAGCCCTGGCGACCCTTTTTTTATTCTCAGAGAAGACTGTGCCAGCACCTGGTCCTTTCCATTTTGAGGCGCTCGCATAGATCCTCTAACTGGCCATCACGTTCATCATAAATTGCACATGAACCATAAGCGACATCTGGATGCGCAATTTTGTCCTGACCAGAAGGATCACTCTGATAATGCATTACGCCTGATAAGGCCAGCTAGATTGAAAGGTCGTCCGCATTCCATAGGCTCTTCTCAACTTCGAATATCCAAGCAACCGTTGTGGAAGATAACTGTCTTGTGCAACTGTCAGAAGGCAAAGCAGTTGGATTCGAGTACAGGAACAGATTCTCCTCTTAGACAGAGGGCTCGTGCTTGCTTGCCATCAGCGATCAATAGTAATAATTAACGCTCCCGTCCGCGTGGATGGGCGATGACAGTTCTTGCTCCTTTCGGTGACGGCATCAGCTGCAGGTGTGTCCGGATATGGATTAGTTCCCGCTCTAGTGCTCCTCTAGTGCCAGCGACGACCAGGATGAGGGGCAACTTTCTGTGATCCGTGCGCTGTAGATTCATTTTGTCCCATCTAATAATAATAATTACCTCTGGTCAATGCTACAGATTGGGAATATGGGGTAGAAGGGAAAAGGTTCCACGAGGAACGTCGCGTCGAAAAGGACCAGCTAGCAGGGGCGCATCGCCATAATCGCTAATAATGTCGACGAGATAGGGGGTTCAAGTTGTCAGGCTCAAGCAAGTCCGATAACTCGAGTTCTTCGTGACAGAACAAGAAGAATCTACTGGTGCGCGTGCAGAGGAATCATGGACAATCATTTTCCTGTAGCGTCTGTAGCGATTTCTCGAGAGCTGAGCGGACAAGCATCAGAATCCAGCCAGGCTTGTTGAAATTCTGGTGATTTTGGTGACTGTGAGCATTCAGTGCTGGGTGAAGGAGTCGCGAGGCAAAGGGTCTGGGCTGACATGCAGAGTACGCATAGAATGAACCGTCCACAGATGATTCGATCTCGGCGGTTCACAACCGAAGCGTGTTCACCTTGAGAGCGCGTATATTAGGCCTTTGGGTCTGTTTAGACCCCGGTCCTACACCTCTCTAGCCCTGACGTAGCGCCATCTGGAGAAAGGCCCGCTCACGTTCCACGGCATCAAGGGTCGGAAGTCAGAGAGGTAGGACCAGGCATTAACAAGGTCTTGTATGAGACTCAAAGCACTTATTTTCCGACATTATGACCGGCAATTGTTGGGCTTCTCGACCCCCCTGTTTACGTCTGATTGAGCGGCCCAAGCGGTCATTTAGCACTAACCGCAAGTCATTTCGAATACGGACCCAGGTTGTCCTTGTCGTTGAAGCACATCTAGGAACTTGCCAAACCCTGGTCATGACCCTTTTGGGTTCATTGCAGAGCGAATTCTCCGAAATGTGGCTGCTGATGTGAGTATGGATGTCCTTTAGTAAAAATGTCCGTGAGCATGTTTTGTTAGGATCTGACCACTGATCTCTTAATGAATATTTTTCCACATGCGATCATCGTGCGAGGTGAGAAGAAGTATATCCGGTAGCCGGCCAGGGAGGCCTGTAGGCAGTAGCGCAGAGTAGAATCGAATGCTGTACAGATCAAAAGAGCCGTGCGCCAAGACCCAAAGGCTCTTAGCCAGTGAAATAATTAATTTAATTTCTAACTTTACGTTAGTGCGGACAAGCGGGAAGAGACGAGAGACGGCTCCAGACAGACGCTGCTCAAGGGCTCTGAACTCGGGATCAACACCCAACCCATGGACGAAAAGGAAACGGGTAGTGCCTTGTGCAACGACCATAGTGAAAATCAACATCTCGAAGAGCCCGTGTAGCTGTGGGTATCCGAGACACGATAGAAAAAGGCCAGCCAGACTTTTTTTACTTCTTTTTTCTTTTCGATGGCGGATGGAGATCGTCTGGTAGTCTTCGACGTAACCGACAAGTCGACGCCGTGCTTGGCGGGAATCGCCACCAGCATTCTCACGAGCCGTTTCGTAGAATCCCATCGAGCGTCGAGTGCAACGACTGGATCGCCAGCGTCAGAGCATCTCTGGACAGAGTTATCGCTAACTCTGATCGAGTGGCAGAGAAAAGACAACTCTTCGCCCCAGGGGTCCATCCACGTCGCCCACGGACCATCTCCGGAACGGTGACCGAGGACGCACGCTCCAGTCGCCCACCGCAGCACTCCCGGTCGCCATCCCATTCCCATCGCCTGACAACCTCAGTCCGAGTTTACGCTTTTTTCTCCTGGCTCCTGGGATTTCAACCACCCCTTTTGACGAACGACACTTTTCTCAAGGCATATCATATCGACACTCCTTTGCTGGCGACCGACCTGTTGCTGCTCTTTTTTTTTCCCTTCCGTTTTCTGGTCCTCCGGCTACTTGCTCAATAGCCGTACCCCTCCAAGGCAGCGTCATTATCTTACCAGCCTCCATTCTTCTGGTCCTGTCCATTCTTACTAGTACCGGCGGATCGCCTTGTTCCTTCGAGTCTGAAATTTGTTCTCGACTCCTGTATTTATCTGCTGCTAGCTCTCTCGGAGGAGGTAGTGCGCAATCCCCATACTGGACCGGTGACTCCAACGTCTACTTCGGCTTGGGATATCGGTGGTTGGATTCAGGGTGCTCTGGCTGGTCTATCGCCCGACCCAGCTTCCACTGCCTGCATTTATACAAAGGTACACGCGAGGCGGTGATGTTCCTTGCGTGAGACAGAATAGCAGAGAGGAATGACGGGTCTTTCGTGAACACCTGCAGGACTTCCTTTTTCTACTGAAACCCACCGCGGGTCTAGGTTCGACGTCAACGAACGGAAACTCGGTACCGCGAAACAGAAGAATGCATAGCGGAGCCTTGGGAGTGAAATTGTGAGATACCGATCGAGATGAGGGCATATCAGCATCGGAATTCGA
Organism: Paecilomyces niveus; assembly: GCA_003116535.1. NCBI lineage: Eukaryota > Fungi > Ascomycota > Eurotiomycetes > Eurotiales > Thermoascaceae > Paecilomyces > Paecilomyces niveus. Next base: position 513,611 of record QEIL01000001.1, read on the forward strand.
CGCCTGACCTGGAGTTGGTCCCTGACCGTCCAGCGGGCGATAACGCATCTGTGGTCAGCTCCGTTGGAAGTGAAGACATTCCAGCGCCATCAGACTCGATGACTGGTAGCGCTCCAATGTCTAGGCAGGTTACTGTCAAACCGGCCACGAGAAGTAGCACGCCTGCTGCAGACGGAAGTGAGGACTTTCGGCCGTCACACCAACATGGATACCATTATGCGCATCATTCTGCCAATGCATCACGAGCATCTTCAGCGAAAACCTCATCAAGCTCCTTGCAAGCTTTGAATGAGGATTGCGTAACAGATGCTCGCTCCGATAACAGCAGCATCATGCGCAGTCCTCTCGTACAAAGAGTGACTCAACAGTTATGGCAACCTTCGGAGCCCCTCGCGCCGTCGACGCAGTCAGTAAATACATCAGTCGACTTCCCCGTCTATCCCGATCAATCGTATGCGGTTCTACACTCGCAGGTGCACCCCACACCGCATCCTTACCTACGCTCTCGGAGCTCGTATCCGATACAGAACGATACATCCTCACATTATCCTCAGGGTCGTGGCGCTCGCACCGCTGGGAACACCCCGATCTCGAGTCCGGGCCTGTTCTCTTCGAGGAGCTCCAGGTCTACACCGCCCTACGCATCCGATGATGAGGGCCGTCTCGGCAGTCCGTATCTGCATCCCACCCATCTTCAACCACCGAAAGAGTGAGTAAAATCACCTGTACCGGGAAACTCATCCCTTACTGAATCTTATCTGTCACAGGACGCACACAGCGGAAGTAGACCGCGATGCCAACACCGGAAACAAGCTTATCAATGATTATGAAATACTGGAGGAGCTGGGACGTGGTGAACATGGGAAAGTTAAATTGGGTCGTCATTTGATTACGAAGCAAAAAGTCGCAATCAAAATTGTGCAACGATACTCGAAACGACGGCGGTTGGGCAAACTGGGTAACCCCGAAGACAAAGTCAAGAAAGAAGTCGCCATACTCAAAAAGGCTCGGCATCCAAACGTGGTCAGTTTGTTGGAGGTCATCGATGATCCCAACCGCCAGAAAGTCTACATCGTCTTGGAATATGTTCAGAATGGCGAGATCGTCTGGCGAAAGAAAGGTCTACGGGAGATTGTGAATGTCGACAAGCGCAGGCTCGAGCGTGAAAAGAGAGGAATCCCCGATTCGCCCTCGTTTATTGAAGAAAGCTTGCAATATGTTAGGACGGCGCAATACCAACGTCGACAAAGGGAAAGAGCCCGGGAAAAGCGCCAAGCGCACACGCAGGCCCTGCAGGAACAGTCGATTCCGGCTTGGAGTTTGGAGCACGGAGGAGAGTCGGATGACGAGTTGGGCCCGGAAATCCCTCAGACGTCTGGCCGCGCCGTGTTCAACCAGGATCACTCGGTTCATTCTTCGCCCAGTCACTCTTACAACTCTGCCTCCGATCTGGATCGTCGCATGCGAGAATCAAGCTTGGCTGCCATTGAAGGAAGCATGTATGGGCCTTATGCCTCCGATTATACCTACGAACGGCGCTTCAGTACCGCCTCAAGCACCTTTGGCTATGCCTCCTCTGAACATGATTGGCTGTCTGACGATGACGACATGTCTTATGTCCCCTGCCTTACGATGTCTGAGGCCCGTAATGCTTTCAGAGATGCTGTGTTAGGACTGGAGTATCTCCACTATCAAGGGATCATTCATCGCGACATCAAGCCTGCTAATCTCTTGGTAACTGCCAATCACCGTGTCAAGATATCTGACTTCGGAGTCTCTTATCTCGGCCGCCCGATTCGAGACGATGAAGACGAACACGTGGCGGAAACGGACGCCACTGAGCTTGATGATGCTCGCGAATTATCGAAGACTGTTGGCACCCCGGCTTTCTATGCCCCGGAACTCTGCTACACAGGGGATGATTTCGTGAAGTCTATCGGTAAGGTGCCTAAGATCACTGGCGCCATTGACGTGTGGTCTCTTGGGGTGACTCTCTATGGCATGATATTCGGACGCCTTCCATTCGTATCTGATGATGAATTCAGCATGTTTCAGACTATTGTCAAGCAGGATGTATTCATTCCTCGGAAACGTCTAAAAGCTGTTGAAGACGATGCGTCGTCTCCCCACCCCCATGATCGCCAACGTATTATGAACTGCAACAAACGGATGGAAGATGAACTTGTTTACGAAGACATCGACGACGAGTTATATGATCTCTTGAAGCGACTGCTGACGAAAGACCCTACAAAACGCATTACCCTGAAGGAAATCAAGCATCATCCTTGGGTTCTCCGGGGCCTACAGAACCCTCGCGCATGGATTGAAGAGACAGATCCTGGGTATCAGAGTAAAGGCAAGAAGATCGAGGTCTCGACCGAAGAAGTTACCACTGCAGTCAGCAAAGTTCCTTTCATCCAACGCGTCCGATCGAATGTGGCTAAATGGTCTGGGTATATCACGGGACGCTCTAGAGAAGGACGGAAACGCGCCCCAAGCAATGCTGGATCGGCCGATGGTGTCTCATCGTCCAGTAGTACCAGTCTCTGGAGAGACTGGAGCCAAGGACGACGCCAGAGCCTACGGGGTGATGAAGAAATGCCCCGGTCCTCAAGGTTCGGTCGAGAAAGTGACCATCCCCTCTCCCAGAGTGTTACTGCCAGCCCAGATGGCCAAGATAAGCAGTCTTCAGATCCCAAGAATCCCCGGTCCGCCTCGACCCTTTCTGTTGACCGTACACCTCGCCCTCCCCCTCCTGAACGCGCGACTTCTAGCTTGTCAAGTGCGGAGTCTACAAAAACGGTGAGAGCATTCAACCCAGAAAATACCCCTTCATTGCAGCCTCGAGTGTCTCCTCCCACGTGTGCCGAGAGCCTAGGGGCATCCAGTGTCGGTGGTATCTTTAGCGGGGCTGGTTGGCGGCTTGCCAAAGGCTTCCAAACTGGGGAATTGCACCCGGAACGGCGACGTTCCGTGGACAGGGCGTCTGTAGATGGTGATGGCCGGTCAGAGCCCAGTCTCGCATTGAGCGTGACTTCTGCCACAGGCGAGGTGCAAGCCCCTGACGTGCGACGGGACGAAGCGAATGTCTGTGTGCGGATTGAGGCTCTGCACCGGCCGGCCCATAGCGGATCGGTACATCGTCGCAACAAGTCTCATCAGCTTGCGTACAACTCCTCGGCCGAGTCATTTCAGCTGGCAGAGGCTCTTTTACGTCAGAAAATGCAAGACAATGAATATCATGCTGATGGTGATCACACCGTGTCCAGGGCGGAAAGCGAAGCATACTCAGCCGACTTTCGGGTAGAGAGCGATGATGTTCGTCGCAAAGAATCTGAAAGCACCCAGGATGAAAGAGCTGAGTTTGGTACCTCACAAGATTTCAATGGTGGTCTTACCACTTCGCCTCCGTCTGCTACGACGATATCGTCATCAGCCGACGATTTCAATAGCGGGATATCTCAAAGTGCTTCCCACCGCAGCATCCCGTCAGTTCTTTCTCGGGCCTCCTCTCTCTCTGCCGACGTCTGTCTCGTGAAAGATCGAGAGAAGGAAACAGAAGCGGCCAGTCACGTGCCGGCGATACTTCGTACCGGGGATACAGTGAAAGCTATAGACATGCGTTCGCATGAAGACGATGAGTCGAGGTATTATTGTGACGATGAAGAGGATGATTCTGAAGACGAGGGAATTGTCTTTGGCAGAAAGTCAACTTCACGTCGTGACATTAGAATCAAGCAGTGACGTGATTTGGTCCGGCCTCCCTGACGAAATATCACTTAGGCAACATCCTCACACAATGCCTTCGTGTTTCTTGTTCAGGACAGAGAGCCTCTCAGGATGGAATTGAAAGCTTCTCGCTGAGACTCACACCTTCGACCATGGCAATACTCGTACGGTTTTTGCTCTGCCATCGAGCAGGTCTTTGACCCGATGGATAGTTTCTATGGATTGCGTTTCGACAGCCTTTGGCTCGCATTTTCTGATCGTGACCCGAACTGGGTTTCTTTTCCGATTTAGATCACGCCAGGTGTTCTTGTTCTATTTCTGGGCTTTCGACCATTTAGATCTGCTTTGACAACGTACATTCTGTTTCGTCTGTATATATATACTCCCTTGAGGTTCGTCTATACTTTCTTCTCTCGATGTTTTGAAAGCTGCAGGCGTTGGATATCTCTTCAAAGCCTAGGGAAAGGCCATGATTCCTTGTTCAGTGATTGATCTGCATTTTCCTTTTTCCATGGAATCCTGGGACGCTATTTCGGAGAGTACTTGTATGTAATTCAATTTACGTTTGATGGGTTGGATTCAGTCATTGGATATTTGTTTCTCCAGGACCATGTGGTCCTGCATGCATATGTTGAGATGATCACGGATAACGGTTTAACTTGGGAGACTCCTTTTCTTTTTTCAGACTGTCACCGTACAGGCGAGAGAGAGGCAATATTCTGGCCACTCATTCTTCATTCTTCTTCAACTAGTGTCTTTGAGATATCGTTCTCCATACGTAAAAAGCAACGGATACTATCCTTGCCGGGAGCCAAGCTGATGACCCGCTTCATAGCACTTGTAAAAAAGCTAATACCCTTTTACCGAAATATTATTGGCCTGCAATAATTCCTTATTGTAACGTTCAATTGTACTGTTCCCGCCAGAAAAGATTTCAATGGAACAGTTTCACCACTGTCCGAAGTTCCCAGAAGATGGCGCCATCGCGGAAACTCAACAGGCAGGGGACATTGAAGGCCGGGCATTGAAACTACTACGTATCATGTTCCAAAGTTTATTTGTGAAGTGGGCCCAAATAGCTTGGTTATAGAACGCTTTTCCATAACAATAGAAACGTGGCTTTTTCGCAGAAACTATTTCCGCGTACCATTATCCTGCCCGCATTATGGGCCGCTGTTTGTGTTTCGCTGGTTGGAGCGTTCACGTGGCTGCGGGATGTGGGATTAAAACATCGAGCTTTTTTTAACCGATGTTTAATACAATTAATATCCGATAGAAGGATCATGATACCCTTGTAGAGCTATAGTATCTGAGTTATAGTACCCAAATTGGTGGGCCGTGTTTCATATAGCTACGTCCATATCTCGCATCCGTTGGAGATCTAGATAGTTGATCAATGAACTATGTTTCTATCCCCCTAAAAACCAACATGCGCATCCGTAACCTCCTCCCCATCTCCCTTCTCTTCAATTCCATAAGTGCCCGTCTCTCATACCGTGGCGCGGACATCTCATCTCTCCTCGTCGAAGAGGACGCTGGTATCCCGTACTATGACATTGATGGCCAGAAACAGCCTCTCGAAACCATCCTTGCCAGCAATGGTGTCAATTCGATCCGGCAACGTCTCTGGGTCAATCCAGAAGACGGGACCTATGGTCTCGAGTATAATCTGAAATTGGCAAAGAGGGCGATACAGGCGGGAATGGGAGTGTATTTGGATATGCATTTTAGTGATACGTGGGCTGATCCGTCGCATCAGGTCTGTGTTTATTCGTTTCCCTAGTTATCTATGGATGGGCGTATCGAGCGATGAGAACATTCGCAGCAATGTATGAAGATGGGACAATAACTGATTGGTTGTACACCAGACTACACCCTCAGGATGGTCAACCACTGATATCGACACTCTGGCCTGGCAGCTCTACAATTACACTCTCGCCGTAAGCAACGAATTCGCAGCAAACAATCTATCTCTGGAGATAATCTCAATTGGGAACGAGATTCGCAATGGTCTTCTCTGGCCGCTCGGTTCGACAAGCAACTACTACAACATCGCTAGACTCCTTCACTCTGCCGCTTGGGGCATCAAAGACTCCAAGCTCGCTACTCAGCCAAAGATCTTGATCCATCTGGACAACGGCTGGGACTGGGATGCCCAATCGTACTTCTACAAGACGGTGCTTGGCGAAGGCCCATTACTCGACACGGACTTCGATCTGATGGGCGTATCGTACTATCCCTTCTATTCGTCCAGTGCGACGCTATCGGCCCTAAATACCAGTTTGAAGAATATGCACTCCACCTTCTCGAAGCCCGTCCTTGTTGTCGAGACCAATTGGCCGGTGTCGTGCCCGAGTCCGGAGTACGCGTTTCCTGCGGATCTACAATCGATCCCAATATCGGTGCAGGGGCAGGAGACATTTGTGAAGGATGTTGCAAATGTAGTTAGTGGCACGGAGGATGGATTAGGGGTTTATTATTGGGAGCCAGCGTGGGTGGGTAATGCTGCGTTGGGGTCGAGTTGTAGTGATAATTTGATGGTGGATGGTTCAACGGATAAGGTCCGGGAGAGCGTGGAGGTTTTTGAGCAGATCTAAACATAATTCTGGGAGATTATTCTAGGTCTCGTAGCTTATGTCATGAGAGAAAGAGCTTTCAAAATGATTCAGAAAATATCTTTAGATGACAGGATACCATTGTAACTCAAGTAAACCTACCTAAGGCAATCGACTATTCCTAGCCAATGGCCACTGAATCGTCTGATGTTCATGCACTGGAATGACCGTTCATCTGCAGTATGTGTTCTCTGCAATAGGAAACATCTACCGAAGTTGCCAATCAGCGTCAAACGTCAACGGAACTCTCTAGCAGGATCATTATTGCTCACTAGTAGAGTCACGTCCTACATGGACGATATTAAGTTCTTCTCCCCGTAAATAAAAGAAAAAGGACTTCTAACATGACGTTAGCGTGATGTATATAAACTCTGAACAACCGATTCCCTACTAAGCTTCCGAACGTCCATCATAGATCGGGTGAGCAGAAGATTAGGCATTATAAGAGATACTTGAGGTGGATTAGCATTAAGAATCAATGGGAGATTTTGCCCTTGTTGAAAATTGAACCTGTAAATTCAATTAACCGGGAGAAGGTTTGCGGCTTTGAATTCGAGGTTAGTACGTACTGTGATAATCTATATTACCTGAGAAATTCTGGATTACAAACCGCAGAGAGCTAACAACTGCACGCACTCAAGAGCGCCTCGAGGAACAAATTGACCAGAATAACAACAAAGACGGTATAACAATTTCCGGAACCAGCGAAAGATTAAGTATCAAGCATGGCTCTCGACTCAGCACACAACGAGAAGGTTAATCGTGTCCTGAGCCATGACCCAAACGTCACTATTTTTTTACAACCCATTGCAGCCCCCGCAGCCCTAGGACTCGCGGGCTTCGCTAGCTCTACCTGGATTACAGGGACTTGGGTTGCGAATTGGTGGGGAAGCTCACATTCACCGACCATCTTCTTCCCATTCATCGCGTTCTTTGGCGGTTTAGCCCAGTTCATAGCTGGATTGTATGGCTTCAGGGCACGAGATGTCCTGGTAACGGTGGTCCATAGCATGTGGGGATCGTTTTGGATGAGTGTTGGTCTTTTATATCTGTTCGTGGTAAGTACCTTCAGTTTCCCAATACAAAAGGGCTCTGTGGAATCACTCTTTTTGGTCATGGTTAACACTGCTTGTTTTCGAATATCAGGCTATTAAAGCTATTCCCCCACACGGAATCCATGACCACTTCCCCGAACTCGCCTCGTGGTTCGTCGTCCTGGCATTCTTCAGCTGGTCAGCAGCAATTGCTTCCGCAGCTCGTGATGTTGTTCTCTGCAGCATCCTCACCAGCGTCGCGATCGGCACGACCATTGCTATCTGCCTCTACGCCTTCGGAACCGGCGTCAAGACCGGCATGAAAGCGGCTGCGTACTTCTGGATCTTCAGCGCTACTCTAGCCTGGTGGCGTGTCACCGTCTATCTCATTGAAGAGGCCTATGGCAAGGACAGCAGGATCACCAAGTTCTTCCCCATCTTCCGTACTCCCATGGAGAAGAGGGCGCCTCTTATTGTGCCTGGTCTGGGAGAGCCTGGTGTTAAGAGAGGTATGCCTGGACTTATCTAGACGGCTGGTCCCAGCTTTTGTGGTTGGTTTGAGGGAGTATCAGATTCTGAAGAGCGAAAAGTATGTTTTGGTTGCATATATACATATGACACTCTATATTACCTATTACTCAATTACCCTCAAATAGCGGGGTTCCAGAGGCCAAGTGGATGTAGATAATGTTCTAGAAGTGTATATGATCATAGCCCGAGTCATCTAGGATGACTCAGTGGAGAAAGCGTCATCCCAGGTCCAAATTGTTCCGGTGCAGGGCTCCTTTTCTGAGAATTAAGGTTCCTCGTAGCCAGGTGCTGGCATAAGAACCGCCCCTTGAGATACAGAAGCCCCATTTTGGTCATTGATCGACCATGCGAAGGAGCCGAAGCTCTCCCATTCATTCCACTGAGAAATGGAAGCAGAATTTTGAAGCAATAATAAATCAAGATTCACCGTTTGATCTTGATCCCGGAAGCTCATACTTATTCCAGCAGAACTGTCAAGATTTGCGCCGTTAAGAGGTTCCCGCCTGCTCAAAAAGGTCGAAGTTCGAAACCGAGAATGGTATAAGGCTTTCTTCGTGCAGTGAAATATTCTCGTAGTCCGTGAGTGTAACCGGTTCGAGCAAATTATGAATAGTCGAGTCAACATTAACAGACCTAAAATGACTTGGGTTCGGGTCGTATGTTTTGGTAAGTAAAAATTCGCTGTTTCCATAAGACTGCGGGGCATATGCGTTAGGTTGGGGCACATAAGGCCATTGGGAGCCAAACATGTTCTGAGAGAACTGTAGAGTGTCCTCTTCACTATACATAGTAGCTGATGATAAAGGCTGAAAGGTCTGAGAGAGTTCAGTCGGTTCTTCTCCTAATAACCCAAGCTCTTTTTCGGCCGTGGCATAGTCTAAAGGTGCCGTATATGAGCCCAGCATCGATTGTAGCTTATTCAGAAAGTTGCTCAAAAGAGTCTGCGACAACAATTAATAAATCGCCCTTGGGAAGCTTTGCCAATATGTTTCTTATAGTACGCACGTTTAACTTTTGCACACTTCGGGTGGCGATTCTGCTTCTCGCAGCTAAATTATCAAGCGTCTCTCTGCCCTCCAGAGCTTCTTTGAGAACAGTGCCCTTAGTACCAGAATAGACAGGAATCTTTTGTAGGAAAAGAATGAGGGATAAAATGGCTGAATATGTCGTAGATATCATTGTAGAGCGAGAGAAGTAGTTGGCCGCATTATTCTTGTGAATCGATACGCCTGTGTTTACAATATTCCGGGAGACACCGACGAGCACATTTATATAGAAAAGTATCTGTGCGTCAACAGAAACTTCAATCCTTTTGGACAGCAACCGGAGAAATGGTTGATATAGGGTCTTATGCACATATGCATAAGCAATCCTCAGGAGAAGTTGTGCACTGTAACACATTAGATTTTGACCGAGCTGTTCGACTTCTATATTAGATGGAAACCCACCGTCCTAATCGTGCTGGCGACTGCTCTCTAGGCAGTAGTTTAAACGGTAAATGGTCTAACCAAGACTTAAGTTTCTGCTCGATCCTGGAGATACCAGATCGGTTCATCAGATCTCGGAAGTCGACAGCCGAGGACAGTTTCACATTCTTAAACAGATTAATATGCCTTATGACTTTTGGCATTATCGCAGTCAGGCTTATATGAGCATTGGCACTAATCGATAGCGGTATTCGATCCCGTTGAGCGGATAATACGGGGTCGGTTGCGATATAGTCATCGTCAATCGCTTGGGGGTAGCTCTGGTCAATATCATCAAGCTTCAGCATCGGTGGGATACCAAGCATAGAGCTGCTGTAGACGTCCATACGCCAGATGACCCAGAACACGCGTTTCCGTATCTCGTTCTCGACTTGGTTAAATGCGTCATCTAAGCATCGATGGAGGCCAATTGCAACTGCCGAGCGAAGTGCGATACCAACGTACGAGTAACACCTGTCCAATTGGCCAGAAGACTGCAGGAATCTGGCAAGAAAACATATCGTTTGCAGGGAAACAAGATCATGACACTCATCAATATCCAGCAGTTCCAACGCAAGGTCGAAATAGCGTGACTTATACCGCGGTGAACTACTGGAGTGGTGAGCCATGTCTGAACAACCAGGAAATCTAGAACGAGGTACACAACTGCTTACCCAGTAGCTAGCGCCTCTGTAACGACTGCATTGTCATTAGAGAAGAGATATCCCAGCGCAATGGCGGCATAGAAGAGAGCGAGGGAATCACGCTGATTTTCCAGAAGATGTTCTTGCGGTGATGTATATATACGGTTAACCATCGCATAAAACGAAGGCTCATGTACGAGTCTCAACAAGATGCAAGCGTCATTCAGCGCATGGAATAACAGCTTGTAGGCGCCGTCTTTTCTTGGGAGATAGCTGATCACATCCAAACCCGATATATGTTGCTTTTTATCTGATGATAGCGGAGAAGAATAGTGCCGTCGGATCTGGTTACGTCAGTGACACCTACACCTTCAGCAGAGGTTTACTGTTAGATTGCGGCGGAAGTGAAGATAGCAACTTACGCGTGAAGAGCCATGATTTCCAACTGTTGGGATAGAGTTGCCACCGTGGTTAGGAGCCAGCACCTCCGGATGACCTGCTCTCATGGACTCTATCGCAGGAAGGGCAGGCTCGACATTGAGATCATCAGTGTGCAAGTCTGGATGCACAATCTTCAGCAGTCTTTGGACAATTTCCAAGCGACCTTCCAGCTCTTCTGAATAATGAGCGAGTGACTTGGGTCGACGCGCTGGAATGTCATATGTACAGTCTGTTCGAGCAGGTAAGAGCGAAAATCCAAGAGTAGCATATAGAATAGACTTACTACGCTTGTAAGTGGTACAGTGTCTACATGGGAGGGAGCCATCGCACTTGATTTTCAAGCGCCGGCAGCGGTCGCATGCTCTTTCGAGTCGATGTCTCTTGCGAGGGGCGTATTCCTCTTTGCGCTTCTGGATTAGCTTGCATGGGGCGAAATCCTCGACGGTGATAATTTGCTGTCTTTAGAGAGATTATTTTCTAAAATAGAGAACCGGCAGCATCAGAAGGCGGACTGCGTAGGGCCAATGTCGTTTTCCTCATTCAACCAGGATGCTTCGGACTTAGGCCAAATAATCTCCGGGCAAAGGGGAGCAACTGTATTGTATACATTTCTATGTAAGCAAAAAAGCCCAACACAGGAACACTCTCTATCCAATATTAGTCTTGCCAGTGGAACTCTAATGTAAGCCCTTTTTGGAAGCTTGAAAGTTCAAGTGATCTTTAGGTATAATTCGGTTACACAAGTTGTTGCTAATCATACCTTTGGTACTTCGACCTCAGATGAGTTTTAAAAGGGTCTAATTACAAGCCTATCGTTCCGTTCAATGGCCAGCGGAGTGAGGCGTGATAGGTTTCTGTGGCTCAACCAAGTCGAAATGGCCATTCGACTTGGTCAACCAAACATCGCCTGGTTTCGTAGCGGCCCATGGCTTCTCAGTGAGGAGACTGCCACTTAAGAATGTATGAGGGAAGCCAATGTCAAATTCGTGGGATGCCTCAATCCGTTGGATCTCTTCGTCATCCAATACAAGACTCAATGCGTCAATATTCGTCTCGAGATATTCAACCTTTCTCCCTCCGACTAACGGAAAGACATAAGGAGTCTTCTGCATGACGTATGCCAGAGCAACGCTGGTGACAATGGTCCCTTTACTGGTTGCAATCTTCTCGAGGACCTTGGAGACATTTCTTTCTGCCTGGGTTGGTGGTTTTGACTTGCGGCCCAGGTTCTTCTCCTCGCGTTCCCGGAAAGCAGTTTCGGTTTGGAAACGGCCTTGGCCCAAAACCCCGTAAGGACAGATACCCATCCCTTCATCACGACACATTGGAATGATATCACGTTCCATGTCACGGATTGTGGCATTCCATAATCCTTGGTATACCACGAATGGACGCAATCCGTGGTCTCGAGCATATTGATTGGCCTTGGCAACTACCCAAACTGGCGTGTCGGAGATACCGAGATAAAGGACTTTTCCAGATGACACCAAGTCGTTAAGAGCATGCATCAGCTCCGGAATCGTCGTTGCGTAGTCCCACTAATGCACGTAGAAGAGATCAACATAACTGGTTTTCAATTTCTTCAACGAGGCTTCCAAGGAGAGCCGTAAAGACTTGGAACCATTACCATTGTAATTAGACTGGATAAGTTCCGGTTTGTAGGCTTTGAAGCCTCCAGAGTATTTTGTTGCAAGAACAATCTGGTCCCTATTCTTTCGCAAGGCCATCCATTCCCCGAGCCAAGTCTTTGATTCCTCGTTCTGATAGGCATTGGCAGTGTCTATGAAGTTGCCTCCCTTTTCGAAGAAGTGGTCAAGTATTTGGAAAACACGCTCCTTAGAACATTCTCCCATACGCTCCTTCCAAGCGTCTCCAAAATTCATCGTTCCAAGGCAAAGAGGGGATACACGGACTGAGGCATTAGGTGCCAGCTGCCTGTGGCGGTGGAGGATGGACTTCAAATGGGGAGGGCTACCAGGAAGCATCTTGAAGGATGAAATAAGTTAAAAGAATGGACAATAATATGGTCGATGTCGCTTGTTTATGTTTTATGAACTCGGTAAAGTAAGGCTCAAGAGATGCTACGGCATGCTCAAAGAAAGAAGACGATTGCTAGCTGAGTCCGTTTATATAGGACTACATTATTGCATTCACAATTTGGCATTTCTATGAGAGACCCGGAGAAACCATGGATACTAAATCCTAACTCCGCGCTCCTGCTGGAAGGAATTGAAGGTGACGTGGTCGACTTGAAAAACAGAAAAATCTCGCAATAGTCACTTCATTTCCAAGACTTTATAAGAATCTAGCTCTTGAGGTGGTGATGCTGGTGGGTCCCGGTGGTATCTATCCGCGGAGATGATTGGGCGGCCCTGTAAAGTTCCCCATTTACTGAGCCGACTGCCGGCGGAAGGAATTATGCTTCAACTGTTTAATACGTCAGGAAAAGTGGCAGAATACTTGTACACCGAAGTAATTTGTCAGCCTTCGAAGAGTTTGGAAGTAATATGAAGGGAATTAAGGGCGTTTTCTTATAAAAGCTTCTACAGTGTAATTTAAAAAAGGAGAGAAACCTGAACCAAGCAATCAATCTATCTGGTTTACCTTTCCCCAATAGTCCTGTATCACGAAAGTATTCGGCAGAAATCATGGTGCGTGTGACTATTGTCGGAGGCGCTGGTCGTAAGTGTTGTGATTACATGGTGCGACTATCATACTAAGTGATCTAGGTGTCAGCCGTGCAATTGTTGAAGAGCTTGGAGCTCAGGGGAAACATGAAGTCGTTCTCTGGACTAGGCGAGTAGGTACTGTACAAAGAAACTGGAAACAGAGCCAAACTTGTTAGAAAACTAACTAAATTCACTAGGACCGTTCTCAGAATCAGATTCCAGGTGTCAAGCCCCTCCAGGTTACCGACTACAGCCATGAGAACCTCGTAAAACTCCTTGAAGGGACGCACACCGTTCTTGCTTTCTTCAATCCCATGAGTGATCCCGGTAGCCGCAATCAAATTACGTTGATCGATGCATCTGTGGCCGCCAATGTGAAACGATTTGCTCCAAGTGAATGGGCAGGGTAGGTCCTTTTCTTGGATTCCTTCTTTCAATATAGCACACTGCCTCAGATCGAGTGCTGATATATGAACCTCAGGAAAGTTTGCTCTAGTACCAAAATGTACGACGTGAAGGTGCCAGTTCTTGACCACCTTGAGAAGTTGAACGAGGACAAGAAGGTTTTTTTCTTGTTCCTCGTCAGTGATAGACATACCTTGCTGATTCTTACACCTAGGTAATCGAATGGGGCCTGTTCCAACCAGGTCTGCTTATGGATTATCTTGCTCATCCTTGCCCTCCATCGAAGCATTTCGACACATTTCCTCTACCCTTCGATCTTGAGAATGCTCGTGCTGTTGTCGTGGAGGATGGAACGACACCTGTCGTGTTCACAGTCTCGGCAGATGTCGCAAAGGTTGTGGCCCGCGCTATTGACTACACTGAATCTTGGACTTTTGACGGTGGCATTGTCGGGGAGAGAACATGTTACAAGAAAATTATCGAAACCGCCGAAGAGATCACAGGTGAGTGTCCCTCCCTCTAGGGGCTTTCATGACACGTATTATGATATCACTAACGAGAGCTTAGGCAAGAAATGGACGGTTTATAGTCTCAAACCAGAAGATCTTGAGAAGGGAAAATTCTTGTCGCCATGGATTCCTTCATATACGCCGAACCTTCCGCCTGAGACTGTAAGGGATTCCGTCATCACCTTTATCAGCTGCTGGGCGCTGGGAATCTACAAGGGAATTGCCGATGTAAGTCCCGTGTGGAATGAAGGTTTCCCTGACATCAAGTATCAGACAGTAGAGGAGATGCTCCACGGAGCGTGGGCTAGACTTCAAGCTCGCAAGTGACTAGAGCCAAATCTGATTTAGGATTAGATACTGTAAATATCAAATTGACTTTATAATATCACAATCTCTGGAGACCTTTCCAATGTGTGGATATCAGAATTTCATTACCTTTCTCTTTTAAGCCCACTCAGTCTATTTAGGTAGTGGATAAGCTATCAGTATATATGATAGCACACTAGTGATAATTTTATAGTTAGGCAGGGGCTTTTACACTGGGATCTATAAGGACCCAAGGGAGTATATATGTATAATTTAGAAATACTCATATAGCACATTAGGCTCCTAATAGCCATTAAGATCGACTGAGATTAGTATCGGTATAACACCTAAGTTGAGACTAGAATATAGAAAGGTCTGTATATGACAAGGTATTACTTTGGGTTCTTAACATTAGGACGTCTCCAGAGTTGTCGACGGCGATAAAACTACGGACTTAAACTCAGTATTTACCTTCTATCTCCGCACCAGACCCTTGTATAAGTAACGTATGAATAATAATCGAAAGGTTTCGTATCGGGTAGAAGGTAATCCGTAATGCAAATTTTGCCACCATCGAACTACTTGCATGAGCATCAATGTTCATTAAACTTGGTTCCGGTTCTGATGGGCGTTACCATTGGATGAAGACCTCACTTGTCTAGTGATAGAGAAACCTGCCTCTACTTCAGATATTATATCAATTAAAAACGTTCGGACGGGTTACAAGACGAATGCCGTAAGTAGATATATGCAACTATGCGTATAAAAAAGCAGAGCAGCGAAGTCATCTTATGTTAGGTAGAGATATACTCTTGAAAACTCAGTGTGAAAAGTTGGCGTCCAGGGCAAAAGGAGCAAGAATAGGAGAGCAAAACTTCGCTGCCGAACTCCGGCGGTACACTCTCTTCTCTTACTAAAGGCATAGGACAATAAACCCCGCCACAACCACACTACCAGGACAGTCGTTTTTGAGAGTATAAATCCTCCTCTTTATATAAATAAGACCGATGTTACTTTTATATATTACATCTGATAGAGTGTTACGCGAACAACCATGCAGAAAGCTATTGTGGTCCATCAGCTCGCCAGTCCTGCTCTCCTCATAGAGCGCACCATTCCTGAACCAGGGGAGAATCAACTTCTGGTCCGGGTGACGGCTGCCAGTTGTAAGTGCTAAACATTTGCCCTTCTCCAGTTAGAAAGCTACATATCACTTTGGGTGTGAAACATCGTTATATTCTTATTTCTATCCTCTGACCGTTGTGAAGTGAATCCGATACACCAGAAAACTCGCGATATAGGGTTATTCTTCAAACAACCTTTCCAAGTCCTGGGACATGAAATTGCCGGTGAAGTGGTAAAGCGAGGTGCTGGAAAAGAAGCATCCCATTTCTCCATCGGGGAGCATGTCTTTGGTCAAGCAGACTTCGTCCCAGGCCAAGTTCTGACAGATTGTGGCGCTTTCCAAGAATATGCCGTTCTGGATGCCCAATTTGCCGCTCAGGTTGATAAAGCTGGCCTCACAGATGACGAGGCAGCGACCATCCCCGTCTGCGCCATTGCTTCGTTCATCGCACTATTCCACTCGACTGGACTCGGGCTACCGATCCCTCCTACGACTGATGTCGCCTACTCGATGTCTTCGGAATTTAAGGATAAGGCTATCCTTATTATTGGAGGAGGATCAAATTGCGGCGATTTGCAATTCAGTTCGCCAGACTCTCTGGCTTCGGCCAGATTATTACCATTGCCTCCTCAAAAAATACTACTAAGTTAAAGGAGCTGGGGGCAACCCATGTGATCGATCGCAGTGCTGGTCGTGATGATAACGTCCAACAGGTGAGAGCGATCACTGGCGATGAGCTGGTGTATGCTTTCGATGCAGTGAATATGGGCAACATGCAGGACGTGGGAGTTGCCGCGCTCTCCAATTCAAAGAAGGGGTGTCTGATTACGCTTAACCCTGTCGGTGATACTGAGCTCGATCCAGCTGTAGTTGGTAAGAAGACTGTCAGCTACGAGAGAAGGATGACCTACGGCTTCAGTGCGTTGTATCCCGATGTATCCACTGTATTCTGGAAGAGCATTGCGGCATGGGTTAAGGCAGGTTTGATACGACCTTTGCGATTCAGTCTTGTCGACGGCTTGGATCCTATCGAGATAAACAAAATATTGGATGGTTATTTGGATGGTTATCGGGATGGTCAGCAGGATGGTCAGGGCCGGAAAGTGGTAGTGCGGCCATAAATTTTATCTGAGATGCACCTTTCTTTTTGCTTATCTTTTCGCTAACCTATCGTCTAGTAGTGTAAAAGACTCAAGAGGAAAGGCGACTACAGCCACATAAAATCCTAGACAGGAGGACATCGGACAGGCTAAGACCTATGCTGGGGAATATAGGCTCTGTAAGATGGAAACCCTTCCTGTCTCTAAATGGTATCCTAGGATATTTAGCAATTCTATCATATGTGTAGATGCACAGTGAGAGGCTGTTCTCCAAGGTACTTCACGCAGTAAAGAAGCTAGTAAAGTGCTTCATTAGATTTACAAAAGCCGGATTACGTATCTGCCCTAGCTTCTTGACAAGGAATGGAAAGTCAGGAAACCGGTATCTTCTGGTCTCTATGTGTCGTTGAAAGAAGCATCCCTCTACGTTGCACTCAAAAACTCTCGAGTGCAAGATTTATTCTTGGAAGAGGATCCTGTTTCATCATTGGATGTAAGTTATACTCAGCCCTGAGGCTGTGCTGAAGCCTCCAAATTCGCGACTTGGCATTTTCAGGCAAAAGTACTCCGGAGTCCGGACTAACATTCCATACCTAGTCGCTGGCAGTGCAAGTACACTAACTACTGTCACTACTAGTATTAGTCCCTTGGCGGATACGAGAGCGTGCAGCTTGTGTCGATCCCCTATACGCGTAGACTTACTCCGACTAGCTAGCCCTAGTTACCACTACCTGCATACGATCTTGACATGGGATGAATCGGATGATAATTATAGCAAAATGCAGATCACTCCGGCGAGCAACGTAGCTGATTTAGGTATATCGTTGGATGTCGTGATTACTACTACTGCCCAGCTTCAGTCTAGACCTAGGGTTTGGGCTTTCCGAGATAGTGCCGGTCAATCTGGAGCCGGTGCAGTGATAATCTGTAACCTGCAGTATCTAGGCAGCAATATAACATAGAGCACATACTTGACTGTACCGTATTGACCCCAAATAATAATGCTAAAGTGACAAGATAACACGTATGGAACGTATGTCTCATACTAGATAGTATTTGTTCGGAAGCCTTTCCGTGTTTGATACGACACCGATTTTCTCCACCGTGAGCCGAAAATATCTGGAGAAGGTCGATCTCAGATGCCAGAGCGGCGGAAAAGGCAAGGAACCCTCGTAGCGGTGACACTTGAACTGTGACAACGATAGCTACCTTATGCGCCTTCAAGTGGTCGAGTTCGTCGTTATCCTTATCGTGACTCTATCCAGGAGACCACTCAATACTCGTACCAAATGATGATACTCAGTGCAACCCAATCTCTGTCTATTATTATTTATGATTGTGCCTCGCAGCGGGCCCAATAATATATCTTTATCCACTTCTCCGTAGACTCCGCTCCTAAATGACTGCTACACCGCGAGCGGTGGACGCTAGAAGGGGAAAAAAAACCGCCAAACGCCGATGATCGTATGGTCGGCGTTGAGCTACCGAGCGCTTCGAGCGTCGTGTAAGGCATGGAGATCGTGTGAAGCTCAGGGCTACCTGTGAACTACGGATGGTTGGAATGCGTCTATTCCTGTTGGCCTTTGCAATTACGCACAACCCGTTCCTCGACAGCGACCCAATCCCTTCGTAAGGCATGTAGAGTAGATGTTCCGGTGCTTCTGGCACGCGCTACGAGATCGTAAGAATAGTTCACTCAACTGTGTGAGGTACACAAGGGAGGAATAAAATCGAGGTCTGAGGTTGTGATAGAGAAAGCAGAGACTAACTAAAAAAAAATATTCCTACTAAATTTATCCACTGTATTGAACTGCAAACTTTTTTTTCTTCTTGGTTTTTCGCGATGCGGGCGCCGTCAAGGTCCAAGAGCGACTATCTTCTGTGTCCCGGAGCTGGCCTGATCGACTAGAGTTAAGAGTACACCTGAAATCGACCCCCCGACTTTCTTCCGCGACTTCAACCATCTTCCTCACAATCGTCCCTGGTACTCCCCACGAAGTCCGGGCTCCAGACGATCCTGCTGCGATACCGATCTGCTTAACTATCTATTCTATTCTTGTTCGACTGTCACGTTTCACCTTGTCGCGGTCCTTCGCGCTTCCTTTCGTGGGGTTTAATCGGCGAGCGCATCGCCCACTAAGACCCCGGCAAAGCAGTCACTCCCGCTTTCGCGCTCTTCCACCTCCCCCCTCTGGCGTCAGAATAGGTCATTGCCACGATTATTATTACTCTCGACCGGCACTCATACAACGAATCTGGATCTCTGAACAAACGATACTAGACTGTGTGGGTACTGAATTAGGTACGGGCTGGAGGCTATTTGGCAAGGTGAAACGCCCGTACGGCGACGGCTGATGCTTGCGGCCCAGGCAGACTCGCAAGGCGCACTTTCACTCCTTATCACTATCAGCGGCTGCGAATGAGTTGTCGGCCATCCACCATAACCATTTCGCTGTCGTACCTGCATTGACACGATTGCCATCTCATAATTTCTGCGGCTCTTGCACAGCTATTCATCGTCAGGACCATAGGTCCCACCCTCCGCGTGCGCTCGCCCGCGATCCGGTCCCTCCTGGTCCAAGCTTCTACTTTATTGTATCTATTCTAGGAAATACTGCATCGTCAGTCGCGATGGCTTCGCAGGAGCAGCAGCAACGGGCTCGATCCCTCTCCGCAGGGTTTCAAAACCGGAGCATCAGCCCGTCCTTCTCCCCCCAGGCACAGTATAACACCTCGTCGGGTCCAAGAATCGATCCCTCCCTCACAGCTCACGCCTTCCCCGCCGGGACATTCAATGCGAATCCTGTATCTAGCGCAGGAGATTCCTATAACTTTGCTTCTGCGTACCTAGATTCGACTCAACTTTCACACACATCGCAGTCCGCAGAGGGGCAGTTTACGCAGAACCAAGGATATCCGCAGTCATTTGAATCCAACTTCGTGAATCAGCTGGAGCAGCCCGGTCAGGACACCGGCGTGGACGAAGAGACCTTTTCCAACTTGCTCAACTCAAACCAAACAAATTTCGATTTCTCTCTATACCAGAATAACCCTTCCGACTTCGACTCATCCCCTCTCCTCGATCAGCAGATTCATCAGCAGTCCCAGTCCCCTAGTCAGTCCGTGAACCCTGCTGATCTAGTCAGCGCCATGTCGTCTCCTCACAATCCCAACTCGCCTCATCTCCTGCAGCCGGACCAGCACTCTTCTCCAGGTCCCACATCCCCACCGTCTTCAAACCCGGGTACCTTCTACAACCGTTCACATTCGCGACATACGTCATTGGATCCCGCAACTGCGGTCTACATGAGCAGCCAGTCGCAGTCTGACTGGCAAGGAGTGATAGGAAATCCTGCTTTTCAGGGTCATAGGAGAGCACCCTCGGAGCATTCAGAAGTATCATCTGTAGCACCTTCTCCCTATATGTCTCAACAGGAATCCTTTGATGCCCTCGAGAACAACCCATCCCCTCTCCTCTCGGCTCAGAACGACCCTACTCTCTACGAAAATGCGTTAGGAATTGAATCCTTTACCATTTCTGAACAACACCAACATGCATTTAGCCCTGGCCACAGCCCATATATATCCCCGCAGCTGGGGCCGCAGCAGACTGTGGACGTCGGGCTGGATACACAATTCCTGGCATCGCATCAGGTTAATCAATTTCCATCATCAGGTGACCTGTATCTAGGGGGTGACCGTCAAATGATGAACATGCAACAGGGAATGAGTTCTGCAGAGATGGGGCAGGCTGCCCAGATGGCACCACCGTCTATCAATGTGGAATTTGCTCCCCCATCTCGAAACCCTAGCTTTGGACCGGGAAAGCCTCCAGCCGATATGGATGCTTTGAGTCCTCCCGCCATCCGTGAGATCACCCGTCGGCTCAATACCATACTGATGTGTTTTGCTAACATGGCCCAGGTCTGCGAGGGCGCAGTAAATCCGACCCCTTTGGCCGCCCAGCGACTCGGCCCATGGCATCGAACACCACCTCTCCTAGTCCTAGTCTGCAACCTCAAGCATCGTCCCCAAGATCTCTTTCGCCTTTGGATCCCTCTCCACGTGCCCATAGTAACCCAGGATCACGTGACCCGTCGCCCTCTAAGTCCGCCAGACGACAGTCGACCTCGTCACTCGACAGCCGTAGCTATCTCCTAGATCTTGCAGATCCCCAGCGGCCTGGGGCTTCTCCAAATGAGTCGAAGCGTACACAGAAGCACCCCGCGACGTTCCAGTGTACACTGTGCCCCAAGCGCTTTACTCGTGCTTACAATCTACGCTCTCACCTGCGTACTCATACGGATGAGAGGCCGTTTGTTTGCACTGTCTGTGGGAAGGCATTCGCGCGTCAGCATGATCGAAAAAGACACGAAGGCCTTCATTCAGGAGAGAAGAAATTCGTCTGTCGCGGAGACCTTGCGCGCGGGGGTCAATGGGGATGCGGCCGTCGCTTCGCTCGTGCAGATGCTCTCGGGCGCCATTTTAGGTCCGAAGCAGGCAGGATTTGCATCAAGCCACTCCTTGATGAAGAGGCTCATGAACGTGACCGTGTATTAATGGAGCAGCAGCAGCAACAACAACAACAGGGTCATCTTCAGCCTGTACCTCAACCTATGATTATTCCCGGTATGGATGGCCAGCCGACGGGTGGGTTTGCGCTCCCCGCCGCGTTGCTGGCTCAGTATCCGGCTCTGCAGACTTTGCAATGGGATCAGATTGCTCCTGCAGCCGAGGATCCTAACGATCTCAGCGGCCGCAGCAGTTTTGATGCTAGCTCTGGCGGTGAATTTGGATATGATGATGATGATTCTGGCCTCAATAGCGGCTATAACAGCAATAGAGGATCAATGTATGGAGTCAATCAAGGCCAAATGGGCTATTCGATGAACGATTGGGGCGGTGGGCAGTGAGACCGCGATGCCCCTGTCTATAGTGAGTGGAACGAAGTTGTTGACCCACTTCGTTAACTCCATATGGCTGGGCCTGTTGGTTGCTTCGCTCGCTTCACGCGGCTTTTGGACGAAACGCTCCCTTTTTACTTTTGTCTCTGCCCCCTCTCACAGGAATGGATACCACATATAGAAAGATTCTGCGGCGTTTACTTCTGGATGGAAAACGGCAGGATTGGTCGGATATGCTTATGTTCTGCCCCTTTTTTTACCTTCAAGGGCCTGTGCCTCACTGTTCGTTTTCACCTTTCTTATTTTTGACATTACCTCCCTGTTCTTTTTTTTTTTTTTTTTTTTTTCTTCTTATATCCGATATCACGGGATTATGACGATTTGATCCCTTCATACCCATGGACCTTTTCTTTTGATTGTTTCCAGATATCGAAATACCCTTTTGGAAATGTCTCAGAAATATGGGAGAGATGACACCCATGTCTCTTGCAGCATGTTGTGATTTTGGACAAGGAATCTAAGCTTGTTGATTATAGATTCATATGAATGAATATGCATAGCCTGATACTACGCTGATTTCCTAACTCATCTTTACTGCACCTGATATACCTTCATTGGAAAGAACCGCTGAAGAACCGCTTGATCACCCGAACTACATTGGCTAAGCATGAATTTGAGGGCACACTACGCAGAAGAACGAAAGGGGTATGTATAAACTATCACGTCATAAAACTGAGACAAAAAGGAGAGAAGATTCGCATCGCTGCCGGGTCCCAATCTACCCACGAAAATTCCTCCTTGGTTCCATGAAACCGAAAGTCTTGCAAGGCTTTGAAACAAACCCGAACCTGAAACAATTAGAATAGAATGGGGATAGTAAAATAATTTCTATTTCTCATCAATAAGACCGCTTATTTCTTAAGCTCACGAGCTTTTCCACTTCGACAATCCACTTCCGATCGAACTCTTCTTCGGTGAATCGCAGTGCGGACTTCCTAGCGCGCTGGCGCATAGAGACTTTCTCTTCCTCTGGGAGAGCCAAGGCAGCTTCAAAAGCGGCGGCGAACTCCTCTTCCGTCGTTGCGCGGAAGCCGGTAGCGCCGTCTCCGAGGTCGATCACGATGTCTTCGCGTGGGCCGCCGGAGTCGTGGACAACGCTGATTAGGCCCGCGGCTTGGTACTCAACGACGCAGATGCCGAAGTGTTCGTTCCACATGGCATTCGCGCCTATGGAGGAGGTGCGGAGATGAGAGAGGACGGTAGGCCAGCTCGCGTCGCAGAGGAAGGTGGTGTGGTCGCGGATGCGGAGCTCATGGGCCAGGAGGCGGAGGTTGTAGATATGGGTTTCGTCAGGACTGCCGTGACGCACGGAGCCTATCAGAATGAGTTTAGGTGTTGGTCGAGATGCGGATGCGGGGTTCTTCTTGTTATCGTTGAGGAAGCGCGCGAAAGATCGTAGGACCAATGGGTGATTCTTTTCTGGGCGAAATTGTGCAATGTACAGTATGGTGGGTTCCCGTGTCTTTTCAGTGTCAGAATTTACCTCGATCGATGATTCGAGCTCCGAAACTGCGGTGGGAGGGAATATCACGGTGGGGTCTCCGTGCTCTTTGTTCTTGCGCGATGGGCCCCAAAGAACTCTGATATGCGCAGATGTCCAGGAGGAATTGCACATCACCACATCCACTTTACTACCAACCCAGCCATAGAGTTTGGCGAAGCCAAGCCAGTATTTCCGCTTTGCGTAACCTCTCCAGCCAGTTCCTGCGCCGGCATTGATTCCCTTTGTACCAGTTGTGTCATCAAGCGACTCGAGCATGTCAGTCGATATCGTAGGGTAGTGGACGTATGCGCCCGTTGGAACAGAAGGGAAAAGGACTTTCGAAAAAGCAAGCGTAAAGGCGTATCCCATGGTGTCTATGAAGAGGTCGGGAACGAGCAGATGGAACGCGTCATAGGCAACGATCAGGGAACCCAGGGACTGTCCCAGAAGTGTGAGATGTGGGTACATGCTATGAAGTACATATTTACGCGTCGAGAGATAGAGTAACACGACTGTTGGAGGGTAAAGCTGGATGTTGAAACGGTTCTGAGTGGCAACAGTCAGTAAGAGAAACATCATGCATAAGCTGAATCCAGATACTAACCTTGACTCGTTCCAACATCTCAGTCTTTCCAACTTCATGGTCTCCAGTGTAGATAACGCAAGTAGCCCTTGGCCAGCGTTTCTGCGTCGCATGGACGGCTTCCCAGAGTACACGTTCCCCGCCTCCACCTGCGTTGCTGTCGCAAGAGTAAGTGACCAAACAAGCTCCCTTGAGTATCATCATAGCATACCAGAACGGATGAAAGAAACCGATTATTCCATCCCAGTTATCCTCTGCGGCTTTGCCCTTGGTCGGAGTCCCGGACGCGGCGTTGTCGACCTTCTCCCACTCTTCATCTTCAGAACTTCTTGAAGTCTTGTTGACCTGTTTGGAATCGAAATCCTCCCGGTCAGCACGGACACGGGCGAGAATTGCTTCCGTCCGATCTTTCGTCCTCCTCTGTATGGACCAGCCGTATGTGCGAAGGAGGAAGCCAAAGCTATAAGAACCAAGCTTGGGAAGTAGTAACAAAGTTGCCACGAAGACCAGGACGGTGACCAACTTCGATAAGAGCGACATGGCGGGCGCAGGATAGATGTCGTTTTCCACTGATCCTAGCACATGTCTAGATATAGTCGGAAGGGCAAGAGTGGCTCCTCGGGGAGCTCTGCCTCTACATTTGCTGTTTGAGGCCTTGTGGTGGTTGTTGGTGTTGTATATCTACCTCCATCGCAAGCGGGAAAGCTGGTCAGATTACTGTATCGTACAGTATGGTGAGACAACACGTGATGCCGGATCACTCCGCAGAACTAGAAAAGCTTCTTGCGGAGCTTAAGACTACATCTCCGAACTGCTCAATAATATTTCCATATTCCATGTTGTTATCAAGACAACGGGTGATTGATCCTCAGCCGCATATTGGACCTGCTTTTTTCTATTCTAGAGCTTGATTCCAGGCCTCTGAGCACCAATTGGACCTTTCCACCGTCATGACATCAATCCATCCCCGAATAGCTCTCCGCTCGCGTTCCGGCGCCAATATCTTCTCATCGAACGCATTCCAGCAACGGCGAGCGTTTCACCCTACCCGGCCTTCTCCTTTCATCAATGAAGCTTTAGATATGTCTTCTAGCTTCCTCCATGGCGTTCACGATTTGACTGGTCTGCCATGGGCGGCTTCCATTCCCTTAACCGCATTCATTGTTCGAATGACCGTCGGACTGCCTTTACAGATCTATACGAGAATACACGCTCGCAGGAATCGTGATCTTTCACCACTTCTCCTATCTTGGCGTAAGGTTTCACAGGACCAGGTAATGAGAAAAGCGAGGGAAGAAGGCCGGCCCTTACTACCTTTTGAGGCAGAGAAAAAGTTAAGGGTGGAAATGGCCAAAAGACAGAAATTATTGCGCAAGCGTTGGAAAGCCGCGAGGTTCCACGGCCAGGCTACTTTCTTGCAAATCCCAATTTGGCTTTCTCTTATGGAAAGTTTACGAGCAATGTGCGGGAATAACAATGGACTTGTGCCTTGGTTCCTATCGTTGATGGAGCCGGGGTCTGGCGACTCAAGTCAATATCACCATCTTAATATTGAACCATCTCTTGCATCCGAAGGAGCACTTTGGTTCCCCGATCTATTGGCCGGAGATCCGACCGGTATTCTTCCCTTGATGCTTGCTGCGACGATCTGGACCAACGTCAGCGTGGGCTGGAAAACTCCCAGCTTCAAAGAACTCGCAGATTTACCGCGGACAGAAATGATCAAGCAGTCTGGTTTAAGGGTGCTAAAGATGTTCATCCAGCTTATGGCTATCAATATAGGCATCAGCTCCTATATGTCTGGGATGCCTACTGGGCTGATGATCTACTGGCTCACTAGCGCGAATATTGCAACATTGCAGACTGCGTTCCTTAATAAGTACATGTTCTCAAAAGCACCTCTCAAGCCGTGGATGAGGATGCACGTGGCAGTGAGGAAACTTGGCGACGCGAAGCCAGCGTCGAAAATGTGATCGACGGGTAATCGAAAAATAACTGGAGAAAAGAAGGTGCACGACTGGAACTGAATACAAAATGTGGCGAAGTAGAGGAGAGAAGAAACCATGGTCCTGGACAAAAACCCCAAAGCTGTCCTCAACCTGCTATCGTGGAACAGAAAAAAGTCTCTCAAAGATTATTGCGCCTCAGTGTACATCATATCTACTCAAGACTGAGCATTTCTAGGACCTGGTTCCGGAGACTCCAGGCCACTGCGATTTCCGCTTTCGATAGATTCATATGCAGCGTTTGAGCTGCCCGGATCCTGACAAACTCAATGTCCAAGGCTCGGAAAAGTCCTTGTCCATATTCCCAGATGAATGCTTCGGGACGTCTGCCGAGGAAGGTATGAAGTACCGCATCATCGTGTCTGGTCCAATTTTCAGGTGTATTGGGTGGAAGTGGCAGCTCACGATAATATTTACTGTATTCATCCGACGCGGGAGCATCCAATGGCTGCTCCCCGTTCCAAATATCTAGATCGAAGTCGTCAGGGGTGTGGCACATGATAAAACGATCAGCAGCGCGTTCGATGGTCTCGTCTTCATCCGGAAGATATGCCTCGAGGAATTTGAGGTGATGCATTGAACTGTCCCCGTTCAGAAGATTGCCGACATGCGCTTCGGTCGCCCTTGGCTCGAAGTGGAACGTTTCCTGTACCATTTGAGTGATCTGCGATACAGTGCCTCGACAAGACCAGACGAAATACTGGCAATGCTTGTCCCACTTGGGGTCGAGACTGTCTACATCGTTGAGACGTAAATCGTCGTCGGGATCGTTTGTCAGCTCTTCTGCCAACAACTCATCGTGGCCTGACTCTTCAACCCATGGGGTTGACTCTATGGAGACACGAAATGCTCCAATACACACATCGCTGTCGTCGCCGTGATTGACATCGTTGATGGCAGCTTCCACCCCTGTGTAATACCAGGAAGGCCAGTCGGGGTCCGTCTCGCTGTTTCGACGACTTGTAGTAAGCAGAGGTCCTCTGGATTCGTTAACCTGAACTCCGACTGAGTCCATTTTGCTGTTGAACGACTTGTCTGTTCTGAGATTCAGGCGCTTGCCGCGTAACAAAGAAATCTGATGGTATCCGGGGATCTTTGATGATCTTCAGAGGAGTAGTATGGATCCGGCGTGCTCTTGAAATCCTCAATGAGATTTTCACGTCCTTAATCATTTGACCTAAGTCAGTTGTGGTACTGGCGGAGCCTGGAGTGATGGATGGACGAAAGGGCACATGCCCAGCAGTGAATTGTGACCTAGCATTAGATCGGAGCCTAAGCTAGTGAGATCCTGTCCATCCAAATGATATTCAGGAGTACTTTAGGATTTCCAGGATCAATCTGATGTCTAGGATGTGTTACCGGTCAAGTTGTTATCATGTCGGCGGCAAAGTGGATGAAAGAAGGTCACATGCCCTCCTTTAAACCTCACATTTTAGCACATTCATAGAGTTAGAGGTCTGTTTTATATTCAATAAAAGCACTAATTTCTTGGAAATTTCTCTTAGAAGGTCTATATATCACTCCGGGGTCATTCTGGATAGGTTGTATAGCTTTGGGCTTATGCCGAAACGCCGGCGGTATGAATTCTGGCGCCGGAATATAATCTTACACGTCCAATGAGCTCCAATTCTCTATCCAAGATAGCGTTATTGATACTAGAACTTAAAAGGGATGCACAGTACAAAAACTTCAGCGTGAAAAATGCCGTCTTGGTCTCTTGACTGTTTGTAATAGAAATAACTTCTCACACATTCTAACATCTATACATAAGATGCTTCACTCTTTATCTGTCCTAGTATCAGTGAGTAGCTTTGCCGAGATGCATAGCACTGTAGTAAACTCCTTTGTCTAGAGTTGATGAAGCTGATGTTACTGCTTCTGCGGAGTAGAACCTATCGAGACAATTTAGCCTTTAAAGTCTCCGGCTATGTAGCTGTAGGAACAAGTATATTAACTCTATTATTCCTGAGGAGATTCAGGCCATTTCATAACTACTCTTAATATCCTTATGTAAGATCAAGACACTTGCTGTTATCCCTGGTGTTTAAATCTCGGCGGCTGGGTTACCAGAAAGAAAGCAGAATCACCAATATTTTGTGCATTCTGTTCCCATCTCTCCATCAAATATTTCATAATATCTTCTTCAGTATTTACACTCATTCCATGACACACTAAGTGACAATTTCATCCACCGGGACACTTTGTCCCTTGCCCTTCGGGACTCTGACGCAGGATCTTGGAGTTGACGGTCAATTCGGCAGCATTCCAAGTCTGTTATATGTTCTCCGGGCCCCTAGGGGGTCCAGTAGTAGTCTCCTACACCTCCGGATCAGAGCTTAGTCAGCGACACCAGGGGTAGTTAGATAGCCAGCTTGAGCTCCCTAGATAGTTCCCTCAATCAAGCATCTTAGCAGCTCCGAGATATGTTGTCTGTTTTCCTTCACGGAGATTTAAATGACGCTGTCCTGCCTTCGTCGACTCTTCTATGCTATTTCTAATTTAGATTTACTGACTATTCTGATCGTGCAGATGACCACTGAGATAGTACGATATAGGTCCTCGTTCTAGCTTATCAAGTTTTGGGAGATTATGTCTACGCTAAAAATAAGACTAATATGACTACACGATTGTTGAAGGTTCAGATATGAGATAACGCGGTTATATACTTATTTTCTCTGGGAAGAGTTCGAGAACAAGTGTCCAATATATACACAGTACACGAAATTCTGAATGGCAACAAACTGGCTAAATTCCCTTTCTCTTAAATCTTCTGTATTTTTCAATAGTGCCCTAGATATTCAAGACCGCCCTGGATCGACACGCTCTCTGTCGATGAATGGGAGTTTTTCCGGGCCCAAAATGTTGTTGTTGCTGATGTTGTTATATTCCTTGCTCCGATATATATGGCCCTTAAGGGGCCAAGCCAGAGCAGACGTATCTGAATGTAAGCAATACGGAGGAGCTCAGTTTGGGTTATTCAGCGATAGAGACTGGGGTTCTTCCGCGGGCACGAAGGGAGAATTCAACAGTAGCGTTTTTATATTCATCGCATTCTTGAATAAGTTCTGTGATCTGTGTCGAATCCTCGGGCACGGAAGCATAGCAGCTATATTGACTATCTGAAGTGCTAGCTTTTGCTTGCTTAAAGACTAGATCTAAAGGGGGGTTTGAACCCATATTTAGCTCCTAATCATACAAAGAAGTTAGATCCTAGTGATCTAGTAGATTCTACGGGGTTCAGAGAACCTCCTGCAAACGGCGATATGACAGGTCACCTATGCGCGTGATCTTCGGGCGCCGACAATCTGGCTGTCTTTGCAGGTAAGGAGATTTTGGCAATCCTCCTTATCGCGTTTAGCGAGTTCTCGCAGTTGGTTCTTCTTATTCTCATTCGCCTTCCACATGTGGAATATCCCATTCCAGAGGTGTTCAGGGTGCTGATAGCAGGTCTGTATAAACTTATCTTCGTTCAAGGATTCGACCCCCTATATCTTTTTGAGGCATGTAGGACACGCAGCGGTTCTCACTCGTTTGCCCCCTCCTATCCGTATTCGTTACAACTTTGGTTCTCGTGGTCATTCTCCACGATGGAGGAATTAGTTCCCATAAGCTGGTCAGTCGATCTAGCCATGTTCCCGATTTGGGATTTCGATATCTAGTGGTTCTAAGAATTCTGAAGGTTCAAGTAATCTCATTTTGTTATTTGTTTTGATGTTTTGGTGTCGATAAGCGCCCAAACGAGTAAGGTAGGTGGTTTAAAAGAATAGAGAATAGAATAGTGAGCTTCAAGTAATGTCACGGCTAAATCTAGTAGCATTATTGAACTCATTAAGCAGCTAAAGACGAAGACTTGAAGCTCCGGGCCCAAAATGTTTCTTCATCCTTTGATACAATTTGGTTTCTCATGGGCAATGTCACAGATCTCCCGACTACTCGGGGGCTTCTACTTGAAGCCACCAAATACAGAATCTCGTGCCACAAAGGCGCAATATCGAACTCACAAAATGACCAACGCCCCGCTGGAATTGACGCTGAACGCATAAGCTTCGTTGAATCCAAAATCTCAACGCATACATTCAATTCTCCGAGAAGACAACCTTGCGGATGACAAGAAGAAGTTTCCCCGAGACCTATGACAAGCGTAGAGGGTGGTCTTCCTATCAGCTCACCCCCTTTCCGTGCCTGTCCGGTCTTTATCTTCCAAAATGTCCAGTTTACAAAGTTCACTGCGCTGTGGGGTAATCACCCGGCTTCATCAAACTTTGCTTGCCTCTTCTCAATCGTGTACCTCAAGCAAGCATCTGAGATCACTGGGATGGTGATATTCATTGAGATTTGTACGATCTGACGGCTTTGGACTCACTGAATATGATGTTGAGTATTCAAAACCCTCGTGGATTGGAGGTGACAAAGTGGACAAAGTGCAAAGGAGAAGACTTGGCCAAGGACAGCCCCTTGTGGCTCTCCCTCCGGTGGACGGGTTTGTCATAAACTTGATATCTATATGACAAGGATCGCAATATTCCACCTCTTGTTCTCCGTAATTCACGGGGTGGAGCATTGGGTCGTTTTATTTATTATCCTTGTCGATCGAGACGCGCAAATAGGCAATAGTACCCTTCTTAGAAAGGGTCTTGTTCTTCTTGGTCAGCGAGTCAGCGTACCGGTCGCCTAGGAGGCCGATAGGTGTCATCAGTAACGAAATATCTTGTCCTGGAAGGGTCAATTCCTGTGCGGGTTCGTCTACTTCAGAGGCTGGTTTTAATTTCTTTGTTGTGAAGGTCTCGGTGAAGTGAAAGTTCTGGATCTCTCGATATCGCTGAGGCAGCTTTCTGCCACGAGGAGCAATGTGGAGATCGAACGTCAAATGAGCCACATGCACAATGTTCGATAAATGCATAAGAGCCATGCTCATCAGGAACCATGGTGGTGGTAGTGTCATAACCGTCCCACTCTTCTGCCAGTAGAGCTGCATCCTTAAAGTATATTGTCGAGCCAGTGGAGCGGACATGCCTTCTGGCCATATTAAACCCTGGGTTCTAATAGCTGTTTGTAACATCTCACACCCACAGTCGTTCTGTCGTGCTGTCCAAGCCGAGTACTCGGAGGCGAAGGCCTGGCGTACCAGGACGCAGAGAATTCAACATTGCATCGATCTTCTAAAACAGATGCGGGTGACGCTGTCCCCCATGATTAAATAGTAGTTATACCCTTGAATACTGGTCTGCTTTAACGGCTGGATATCTGCGTAAAAGAACTCTACAGGATTCTCGTATCGCGGTTGGGGGTCTCTAGAGACTAATCGCTTCGCCTTCTCTAGTCAAAGTTATATACAACCTAAAAAAGGAAGATATCAAATCCGACATGTCAACTATATTTGTGCGATATGTCATGCCATCTTCAGATGAGGTTTGTATTGATCGGCGTCGTCCAAGGAAGCACAATCATCTCAGTGTCGAAGGTGCTTCGCTAGCAAAGCTCCGAAAAAGAACATTCACGATTTTTCCTCTCCAGCGCAGTCTTTGATGCTAATCACGAACAAGATATATATGATTCTCTTTTGTAACTAGGAGCATTGACGCTTAGTTTAACTCTAGCGTTCTCAACAGATTTCTCTCTTCCATATCCATCATAGGTATTAAAATGTTGTCGCTTAGAAAATCTGTCATTGAACTTCTGTGAGCAGACCATGATATTTAATCTGGATCAGACGGTCTGTGGTTCAGTTGAGCACTGAAATTTATGGCCAGGATAAATCTCGAATCAAGCCCAAGTTCTGATTGTTTTTGGCCGCCCAGGTATATAAATGGAGGACTCGGGTTAATTGGTGACACCAGCATTTTTCGCAAAACGAATTCGAAACAGGACATAGTCGGCCAAATAGTACCATTGCAAAAGATAAGTATGATAAATAAGCATGATCACCAGATAGATGTGACAAGAACCATTGCCCCTTCAATTAAGACGGGTCAGTGTCGGTAGCTTGTGGAGCCACATTTCATATAAGTGGTATAAAACTCCACGGTAGGATGGTACTTCATCGTGGCATTGAGAACACACTTTCTCATATTCTCCAAATGATGCTCTGTCAGAGTATATAGAACACTGCCAGGACTGTCACTTCATGGCGGAGGACAGCTTCTTGAGAAGCACACTCTCAATGCCAAGTATTCCCATCCAGCACGAACAAATCCAGGGGCTCGATAACATATATCCCGTTCAAAGGTTTTCTGGCCAGAAGACCAGTTCTCATGAATATGCTTTTTGAGGAGCAAGGCCGGTAACTGGAGTCCATGCTAAGCGCCTCCCTTCCATACGGCGTAGCGACGAACCTGATCATCCTTTTTCTTAAGTTGAGGATTTCAGAGTACATTCATGCACTATTGGGCGTCCGCTTCGTAACCCCACAATTCATCCAAGTATTCTTTAAACCTGGCCATCGTCTTGAGCTTTCGTTTCTCATTGAATTTCTTCACTCACCACGATCGAACGAGATCGGAAAAACTGGTCGGCGTAATTTGATTTCTTGTAGACGGTCAATCTGAACTATGGATCCCGAATGGAATAATAGGATGGCGATCCAAGCCCACGAAACGAACACCATGAGTCGGGGAACAATCCTGGATTTTCCAGCATCTAGCCTATTGTCTCTTTTTGTATATATTGTGCTGAATCGAGGCAATGTATTGATATGAGGCAACTCATTTATACCGCGGTTGCCGATGTGTTGTCAGGTACCGCCCCTTAATATCTGATTCCAGGTTAGCAGGGACGCATATAGTCCTCCCAATGCCAAAACTCACCGAGCTTGTAGCCTCTTTCTATGTATAAAATTCCCTTTCTTCAATTTATAATGGTCGCGAAGATATCGCCGGCTCTCCGCAAGATGAGATAACGCCGCGATCACGTTTCTTGTCTTGACATACAAGCAGTCGCAGTATACACCTGATTGCCATATTGGTACGGAACAGAGCAAATAATCTAAGATCTCGAAGCATTTCAGACTGCACTTAGCGATTAGCATGCGTTCGGCTGTAGAGGATCTGGATCTCTGCTTTATGTTGGACGTACCTCGAGCCGGATAATTCGAGGGCTATCGAATGAGATGGGCCCCAGCCAGGGGGCCACATCAGAAGGCAATTCTGCCTTGAAGAAATGCTGGATAAAAACGACGTAGTGACAACAGCCTATTGTATCTCGGAGGCCATCCCTTGGCCATCATCGGATCCCATATAGTAAAAACAACTGGCCAAGTCACCATGATGGACTTGTTCAAAGTTTCATATTTTTTTGGAATCCTGGGGGATTTCCTTTCCCCATATCTTCAGTGCACTTGTTGTCATCTGTGACATTAGGGTGCTTACGAAGACTCCCCCCCTTGCTGCAGTAATGTTTGGTGAACATCAAGAGAATCGCCCAGATTTCTCGGAGCGCGATAGTCGGCATGCCAAATCCTTCCCTAGATACGGTTGGTAGAAAATCTGTAGTGTGTTTAATGAGAGAGGGAAAAGGCATCCTTAAGCTCAGGGAGGTCAGAGATGACGAGTCAAGATTAAATGCGGGTGACAAAGGAGACGATCGAAAGGGGTTATCAGTAGTGAGGAGATATCAGTGGTGAAACTGATTTGTCGATAGTAGAAAGCTCTTCGATCTTTATAAATAGACCTCAGAAGAGAGAATCAACTTGCGGGCCATGGATATATATGCAAAATAAGGTGCGACAGGCCGGCAACGGTATCAAGGATCATCTGTCGTTCCCATCCTCTCGATATATAAATCTACCACAATATAAAGCAAAGTATCCGCAAAGAAAGAAAATAAGGAAGCGGGAAAGTGCAAGTAGCAAATCATTAGAATTGCTGGGTCCCCTTGACGCTCTCCACAGCGCGACGCTATATTGATCTCTGTAATATACACCGAACATACCTGAAGAGCTCGCGGTTTGCTATGAACCGGGGTATATGCCGGGTCCGTCGGTCATCCGTTTGGAGGGCGGCCAGATGCAGACGCCGCATGATCATCCTCTGCGGCCTTGTGCCGTCTTGATGCCTTGGTCAAGAGCGCCCCAAATCACGGATAGTTGCGGTATGGCTATATAGAAAAGAAGAAAGGCTGAATAACCGGATATGAAAGGCCCGACTGGATATGTATTAATCGTTGGGAATTTTGTGACCTATCTGGTCAACGTACCTTGTTGCATACAGTTCAACTATCACCAAACAGCGACGCTTCCCGAACTTGATTTTTCCGCATTTCCGAGGTTCCTAGCGACGGCTATCTGCTTAAGCTCTGAATTCGTTGCCATTTGGGTCTGTGTAATGTGCACTCCCGAGAATGTCCAGGGGTTTAGTGCGTCAGTCTGTAATAGATCAGCTCTAGCCCGCTTCATGCTTGTCAATACCACATACAATGTCCTGCTTCTTCTTATACTCCCCCCACAAACGAGTTTTCTGCGAAATACCCCGCTGAATACTTATGATAGCAGCCCCAAATCTAGTTCGACAGGGGGCTGCGAAATCGCTCCTGGTAAAGCTTGATCGTTTCGCTATTGTAGTCACGGTAATCTGGAGCTTTAAGATCTATAGGTAGATTATATAAAAGAGAGACATAAACCGCAAGAGGGCATGGAGATAAAAATCAGGCTTTCTGCCCTGGATAATATCACAAAAAGTACATCTTCATCAGGTCTACTCAAGGGGCACCCGTGTCTGATGACGAGGTATAGGAGCAAATCTATGCCTTTTGAAATTTGATTACAAAAAAAGGTCTATTGGGCAGGGAGCCCGTCGATTCTGCAAGGGAAAGTTTGAATATGGCAAAATAAGAACAAAGACATGCAAAGACTACCTGTCACTGTGCGTCGGGAATATCCGGGCGTTATTTGTTTGATGTCGGTGTATTCCGTCATCCTCTTCTTCTTGTAGGGAACTAGCGCTGAGACATCTATTATATGACTAAGAGGTTTACCAGAGTCATAGACCAATCCCTGTTACAAGCCATAGCAAACACCCTTTGAGACACAAGTAACGTATACCTAACGTGCATGTAACGTCTATGTGAAACAATAACCACCAGGCTCTGGGTCTCAGACTCAAGGGAGTGAGAGATGATAAAAAGAAGAGAAGAAGAGAAAGAGTCCCCAAGGCCAAAGGAGGGGGTATATATACCGTCAGAAAAGAGGGGAAATGACTCAATGAATGGAATTCCCACCTATGCTTTATTCCCTTTCAGAGTCAACGGAAAGAGGGGTTGTAAATGCGGTTGCGTTTTGCCTAATCGTTAATGATGATGTGTAGACCCGCGGATAGAGCCCCTCGCGATGACATGTACTGTGGATGGTATCAGAACTGCACAGGGTGGGACAAAGAGTACCACTCTCAAGATTCTGGGACAAGGGAATAATACATTGCATCTGGGTCTTCCATGGTTCTGGGTCTTAGTAGCTGCTGGCAGAGTGCGGATAGCAGTTCATGATCTACAGCAACATCCATGCCTATATCCGCTCATTGATTTAGATAAAGAACGTCTAGAGCTATGGCAGAAAAGATCTTGTCGGCAACCTGCGCGGAAGTTTGCTAAATTCTATGACCATAATTCTATCAAGAAAAGAAGAGCAAGTTTCAGAAATCCACATCCATGAAATCATTGTAACTAATTAATGCAATATGAACGAATTCTATTGTAGAAGAATGCAGCATGTGTCTACCATGCCTCCTGTCATGTTTCACGCTATGTTACAAGATGCAGCATCGCTGCGATGCCATCCGATTGCAGGGCAAAATCCCGAATCAGACGGACATAACCATCCTATGTCCTTCCAAAGTTATCAGTGAGTAGCGAAAATACAATTATAACACAAAGTACACCCTTATACCAGGGCTCTGTTGATACTATAGAGGATGAAGCGAGACATCGTCTTGCGTTCGCCGTCTATTGCCAATATCGAGGCTCATCGAAGACATGATACCGGTGGCCACGGACACCCTGTCCGCGGAACATGGCCGGGAAACGACGGCCCTCTGGGACCATGTCCTCGGAGACGCGCATCTCGTCCTCCAGGTCAGGTTCACCAATGACGAATTTTGCAAGCTGCGAGTTAATGTTAGCCAAGAACCAAGATAAGACCGATTACGCAAGGCAATTGATCCAAAAGAGTGATCTTACCTGAATCTCAGTGTCCGTAATGGTATCACGACTGATTCTAGCGTAGCCTGTCCGCTTCAATTTCTTGTAGAGGATGTATTCGCACCATCTGTCCCAGTCGGTGGGATCGATATCTTTCATGCCACTCAGATCGCTCACATAGGTGTTGTAATTTCCTTCAAGTGGTTTCGTGACAAGGTAACTTAGTAGGATGAGCGGACGGGGAGACTCGCCCATGAGTTTAGACAGGTATTCAGTCTGCAGACGGCGATCTTCAGGATCTTCCTCCTGACCAGAGTGGAAAACGACGACATCCACGAGCTCGCCGTACATATCCAGAGTGGCGTGGGTTGCGGGAGCCAGCTCACCAACAGGAGATGGCAGGAGATGATGAGTAGAGTTGACAATAGGGAACTTTGAGAGAAGCGCCGAACCCCAGGTGTGCTTGTTCGGACCAGGACCGAAGTCGACATACATACCCAGATCCTCTGCGAGAACTTGGGTGGCATCACGGTTACCCATGATGATGCGCTGATTATCCGACTCGAGCAAGCCAATGATGTCGATCTCGAGCTCTTTGATGACATCGCGCATGCGGCGTTCGGAGGACCACATGTCGTTGTCCAGAGCGAAGTGAATGGTCCAGATGCCGGCAGTGACGACTTTGTCCTCCTTGTGGTACGGTTTGTAGTCATTCGTAGGGAACCGCAGATAAGCCACAGCAACAGAAAGTAGCTGCAGAACCGCAAGCATGTAAATATAGTACGAGCGCTGCTTCTTGCCATGTGGGTTCATTGGCTTGCTTCTGGAAGTTGGCGAGGAATTCGACACAGCAGCAGAGAACACACCTGCTCCAATTGACAGCATCGTGGTGATCATGATCCAGTCGGTATGCTCTCTCACGAGATGCCCACCAGGGACAAAGGCATAGGCGACCACCCAGACATGGAACAAAACAAGCAAGTTATAGATGAAGAAACCAAGGCCGAAAGTAGTCGCGGGAGAGTGCCGAACGGCGGAGGAAACGAAAACCGGAATAATAGCCATTAGGTAGAAAGCGATGGTCAAGCCACCGTAGTAGCCGAACCAGTGACTGTAGCAGGTTAAGACTGCAGCGCCCAAAGACCCAATGCCGAATGCAGTCCAGCTACCAGCGATACGTGGATAGAATAGACCGAAGACCAGACCAGCTCCCATGACAAAGATGGTCACAGCACCATGAGGAGCTGCCATCGGACCCCTGATGGGATAGCCTTCCCAGACCCAGATGATCATGGTGCTGGAATCGGATAGAAGCGAGTGGAGACCGAAGAACAGGCCAGCAAGGCCAATCCCCGCGAGTACAGGAGATCCTTTGCTGCCGCCAGGAGGGAAGTAGTCTCCTCCACTTACCGTGGATCGTCTGGTAGATCGCAGAACAGCAAGGACGGCGAGAACGAAACCGAGCTTGTTCCAGCCACCATTCTCCGCGTGCATGGTTGGCCAGATAGGGTTATTAGTCCTGTAGGCGAACTTGGCAACACTGGACGCAACCAGACCTATAGCCCAGGCGAGAATGCGTGACTCTAGTCGTACCGACTGAGCGCGCTCGCCGAACCAAGTAGCAGCCCATGCAAGGCAGCTTAGAGCGACAGCAGCGCCGGTGAGAAAGAGCCGGTTAGCCGGATCCTTCACCAGGAATGCCAGGAGTCCAACCAGTGACAAGAAATGCAGGGAACGAATGTTG
Organism: Paecilomyces niveus; assembly: GCA_003116535.1. NCBI lineage: Eukaryota > Fungi > Ascomycota > Eurotiomycetes > Eurotiales > Thermoascaceae > Paecilomyces > Paecilomyces niveus. The sequence goes on from QEIL01000001.1 coordinate 551,091, forward strand.
TTGGTTGCCAGAGAGCGCAGAGATGGGATGGCGAGCAAGAATGGAGAGATAGTAGACATTATGAAGACCTCGTAGCCAGAAATGCCCATATGCCAAAGAGGGAAGTCTAAGAGCGTTAGGAATAAGACATTGATACAACCAAAGAGCGCACTTACACCAAATCAGAAGGCCCAAAGAAGTTAGGTATGACCAAAAGACAAACTAGGTCCGTCAGCAGAAACTCCTCTTCTACGGGTTGGATGGGGATAATACCCCGCTGTAAACATCGGCGGCTGCGTCGATGGCTTCAGACCAGACAAAGCCCTGGCCAAACGTGTTGCCAACAGGCTTGCCCTTCCTGCCATAGGGTCAATTTCAACAAATACTAGTTTTGGTCTCAAGGAAAATATAGAACATACTCTTTGTCCAGGATGACATCTGCGTTGGTCTTCAACTGTCTGTTCATTTCATCTTAGACAACGTCTTTCATATTTTTTTTCCCGAACCCCAATTCTGACTGTACATTTGTCTACTTCGGAAGCCACTGCACATACCCTCTGCTAACTCCCTTGATATCCCTCACAACAAGCTCAAAACCATCAAAGTCAAGCGCAGTGACAGCATCGAAGCCAACGTCAAACAGAATCAAAGACCATTCGAAGAAGGCATACTTCGTGTAAGCTACAAAACACATAAGCAACAATTTACTATAAACGTCTGATTCTTCATCACTTACCACCCGGAACCTTGTGCACCTTGTGCTGAATGAAGTAATAGATTAACGGCACCAGCGTACCGAAGAAGAGACTGGCCAGGATCTTTCTGTACTTCAAAGCACGGCGGTTGTTGGGACTCAGTGCCAGACAACCAAGCGTCCAAGGCAGGGTCGCAACGAGATAAGAAATCATGAAGATATCATGCCAGTCATGGTCGTCCGTGGACGTGATGTAGGTCCAACCTCCACAAGTCAGGGTCCTAAAGATCCCTGTTCCGGCAACCACTTTCGGGAGGGTAGCGTTCGGTCGTGCAGTCAGCACATACCAAAGGAAGACGAGGGCAAACCGAGGACCAGAAGTTATAGCGATAAAGATCTGAAAGATCGAACGTTCGGGGTAGCGATCACCGATGGTTGCTGACACGGAAGGAAACCACTCATCGGGATAACCATAATGCTCGTTCTGAACGATCTTCCTGAAATGCAGGCTCATTCCCACAACCAAAGCACCGACAAAGGCAGAATACGCGAAGAAGGTGTGCGCCCAGGATACCCATTTTCCGTTGAGCTACATGACATTCAGAACTCATCTTCTAACGTCGGAACTGCAGGATGGAGACTTACTGCCACGACGGCATCCCCGTCCTTGAACTTGGGAGCCATGGCGGCGCTTAGAGAACGACTGGTTCAGTAAGCAATTAAGAGATATACAAAAGAATGTAAAGAAGAAAGAATGAACATCAACTGACGGGACAGCGTAAGGAAAAGGCGCCCCTGAGATGAACAACTTCAAGGACAGTTTGACAACTTTCCGGGACCGACGGACGCGCTGCGGCTTGGAAGCTGGAGGTCCGCCTAATCAGGTTAGACTAAATAGGGGCCTCGGCCCTGATGTGAGCGGGACGCCGACAACTTTTTATGCTCGTGGAAAGGCGATCATAATTATCTACGCCGTCTGGGACCAGCACATTTTTTAATTCAGCCACCATGGCCGGCGCCAGCGACAAGGCGCGCTTCTATTTGGAGCAGTCCGTGCCGGAGCTGAGAGAATATGAAAAGAAAAAGATATTCAGCAAGGTTCGAACGCTGCGATCAGGCAATCTTTTACGGACGGGAACACTAATGATAGCGGTATAGGAAGAAATCACATCGATTGCGAAGAAGCGATCAGACTTCGAGCATAAGTTGAACGCTCGAGGGGCGCAACCAGTGGACTTCGCCCGATATGCAGAATACGAGATGAACCTGGATCTGTTGCGGCGGAAAAGAACAAAGCGGCTGGGGATCAAGATGCCCGCGCATACGGGTCAGCGACGAATTTTCTTCATCCTGGAACGCGCGACGAGGAAGTTCCATGGCGACATCAGTCTCTGGATTCAATACATTGGATACGCAAGGCAGCAGAAGGCACATAAAAAGCTCTCTCAGATTTTCACCAATGCGCTTCGTCTACACCCCACCAACGCAGAACTATGGATCTACGCGGCGAAATATGTGCTTGATGACCATGCGGACATGACACAAGCTAGAAGTTATATGCAGCGAGGATTGAGATTCTGCAAGAGCTCGAAGCCGCTGTGGATTCAGTACGCTAAGCTCGAGATGATCTACATTGCAAAGATAGCTGCTCGACGGCAGATATTAGGCCTTGACCGGGCGAAAGAGGAGGCTGAACCAGCAGAGACAGCGGACGACCCTGACGCCGATGTGATTGCTCTTCCCAAGATCACGGGTGAAGATATCAACCCAACTCTGGGTAAAGATGATGATGTCGACCATGTCGCGCTGCAGAATCTCAATTCCACCCCCGCATTGAGCGGCGCCATTCCTCTGGCTATTTTTGATACAGCAATGAAAAACTTCAACAATGATGACCGATTTGGACACGAGTTTTACGACATGGTCGCGCAGTTTGAAGGCACGCCATGCTTCCGCAAGATCCTCAGCCACATTGTAGAGGTTCTGGTCGCAAGTTCCCCGGCAAGCCACCACACAAGGATATGCTACATCAAATTCCCGACATCCGGTATCAGCGTCAGTTCTGCCGACTTCCCGCGGGCCTTGGGAACTTCTCTTGGCCGTTTGAAAGAAAGCCCGCAAGATAAGAAGCTCGCGGAAGAGATGGTGAAATGGCTGCGACCGTTGGTGGAGACGGAGGAACTGGACCCGGCTCTGCAGAAAGTGCTTTCCATAACTTTGCAGAGGTCTCAACTTATCCTCGATGAGTAGGACATGACAAGAAAAGTCTGCGACTGGCTTGACTATGGGATTTGTCGATGAACTAAAAGGCGTTCTGGCGAAGACATCTGTCGTTTCGAAGACATGTATATATTGATAATGCATAGATCAGTCATCATACTTGCTAACTCGCCGGCTGCTCTTCTTGTTGCTGAGGTGCTTCTTCATTTTGATCCTAGTCTCATTCTCTGCTTTTTGACTATATATAGTCAGTAAGGTACCGTAGACGGTATACAGGGCGTCTCAGCACAAGCGGGGACAGAAGTAGCCTGCAAAACCTACAGTTTTCTGACCCTTTCCTTTTGTTCCTCGGATGTTTCACCCCGGACGGCGTCTTTCCCGACATTGGCTAGCAATTGCCGGAGCTTCTCAAAGCACGACTCCACATTAGCAGACTGCTTCCGTGAATCATCCGATTGTATGACCAGACTGTCCGTCCGTTCAGCTGCATAACGTGATGACCGTATTTGCGGGTGTAATATTGGGGGCACCAGTGGTAGCAGAGAGCTGAATGGGGCTCTCAGTGTGGCCTTCGTGTTGACCCTACCAATGAGACTGTCAGTTGATCTGAAATAACAGAAGCAGCTTCGTTTCGGCGACTGACTTGTTGACGTTCTGTCCTCCGGGACCGCTAGATCTGCTAAAGGCTACCTCGCAGATATGGCGTGGAATGGTATTGGCATCGAGTTTTGCAAGCCACTCCCTGGCCGCTTTCAATTCCTCTTCGCTGGCTTCCTCACTATTTGGGAGAGCTGTTGCTCGCCTTGATGCGAACAATCTCCTGGGAAACGCATCTCGAAGGTAGGTTGCACAGGGAGCAAGACTGGAGAGCAAAGGGACTCGTACTATAGTCGTAATCATTGCCTTTACCTTTTACATAACGCGATTGAATTGACAAAACGTCGAGAGGGGTAATGCTCGCGTGCTTGGAGAAGCAGCGGAAAGAATCCCGTCCAACACGATGTTGCTGCTAAGAATAAAGAATCGGCATTCCAAACGGCCTGGCCCGTGAGATGGACCGAAAAAAAGGCCCCGAGCTTTCAGGGCCCGCAGAGCGCCACCCGTCACTCATCGCCAGAACCTCCAGTCCTTCTCTGTCTTTCTCTCATGGTGGCCCAGACCCTCTTGCATCTCCCATCTGAACTGACATTATTCATCTCCTCCACCTCTCCTCCTGCTACCCCCCTCTCTTCCCATCGTCCTACTCGAGATCCTCCTCCTGTATCCCAAACCTCTACGCGGTGCCCGGTCTCTCCAGCCTTGCCTTTTAGATCCGCAGACTCATCCGTCCGTTTCCTCTCAAACATAGCCCCACCTTAGCTCATCGCATCGAAAATCCCTATTCCCGTGGCCCTCCATCCTTCTACGTTGTAGATGCCTGCAATTACCCTCCGTGTGTTGCCTACATGACGTCCAGTCCACCGGATGAAGCCATCCATTTTCGTGGCAAGACTCTGACTCCGGAGAGTCCGCGTCCTCTGCACGTTCCGGAGCCGGCCAATATCCCCGTGCTCCAGAATATGATGGATCCGGTCTTCAACGACACTTCTACCTACGAGAAGTCTGAACCCGTTCAGGAGTCTACCCCGACGTACAACGAATACCCCCCGCAAGGATCATGGCCTGGATATATGAATGGGGGGAATATTCAGGGCGCAGGGTCGGCGCAGAGCCAGGAAACAGGTAGCTTCCACTTTGATCCGCAACAGATGGATGGATCGATGAACAGAAATGATACGAATCTATCAACCGATAAAAATGCACTTTCATCGCATCGTTCTTCACCTGCTGTGACTGAGATCTCTGCTCGTTCGGACCCGGCAAACCCAAGTCTAACTGCTCTTCCGTCAGATCACACTGCCCTTCTAGAAAAAGCTATCTCCGAAAGTTCCTCGCAGCGTCCTCCAGCCCACGATTCTACTCCCGCGCCTCCCCAGGATAAACCCATTGCGACTGCGGTAGACGCTGCAGGCCCTGACTCCCACCAGCCGCCACTGTCGCAAGATGGTTTAGATACTGAGAAGCGCGGAGACGCCGCCCCCAATGCGGCCGAGGATGGTATTGACTTTCAGAATCTGTTGGATAACTTGTCCCCATCTGCTTCGACTGCCCCAGCTGGTCTAACAGTCACCACGACCATTTCCTCTCCAGGCGGTGACTCCACGTTCCCTCAAACCGCGACGGATAGGTCCTTTCCCACCCCTCTCGGCCTCCCTCCGCGTCCCCCGCCCCAGGAAAAGCCTTTTATCCACCCAAACTACACTCCTACCGATGATATCCGTTCATATCATCAGTTCCCTCCACAGGCGTCGTCTGCATCTGCGGCATATGGCGCTCAACAAAGTAGTTATCCAGGTTCTGGGCCGGCATCTACAGTCGTGGCTCCAGGCGCCCCAGGGACATCCTCCGGGGCGAGTGATTTACCACCGCCTCCTGTTGCCACTTTCCAACAATCCCAGCCATCCGCGATCAAATCCCAGGAGTCTCCCTCTTCTAATCATCCTAGCCAGAAGGGGGTTAGGTTCGATAGGCACACAGGGAAGCCACAGCCGGAAGACGAAGCCCCATGGGGTCCTGAAGTGCAAAAGAAATATGATGAATTCCTTCACGACGAACGCGTGTATGTTACCGAAGGCCTCTGGGATCGTTTCCCTCCCGGATCGAGATTGTTTGTCGGTCAGTATATACTTCAATCGCTATCCTCGCAGGTGATGTGTTCCTAACTATATGAAGGCAATCTTCCCACGGAAAGAGTGACCAAACGGGATCTGTTCCATCTTTTCCATAAGTACGGGAAATTAGCTCAAATTTCTATCAAGCAGGCCTATGGGTTCATCCAGTTTCTCGATGCCAATGCCTGCTACCAGGCTCTTCAGGCGGAACAAGGCGGGGTGGTACGAGGAAGGAAGATACGTAAGTATTTGGCTGATTTATTGGTACACTTCGAGCGGATGCTGACTCTTATGCGCAGATCTGGAGATATCAAAACCGCAAAGAAATAGCAGACAAGGTCCCCCTTCAGCTGAGCCTTCCCGTGCACCCCCGTCTAGGCGTTCAAGGTCACCGGACTATGGCCGAGGCGGGCCGCCTGGTCGAGGCCCAGGACATTCCGGGGACCGTTATGACAGATCATATGATTCAGGGCGATTGCCGTTTAGTGATTTTAGGGATGAGCATCGTCCTCGAAAACGTGATGACTACCGGCCGCCGCGATCTCCGTCGCCGCGCGGCTATCGGGGCAGAGATGAATACAGGTCCCGTGACCGGACGCCTGAGAGGTACGATCGACGCGACAGACGGCGCTCGAGATCACCTTACGGGAGAGACCGGCGATATAGAAGTCCCAGTCCTCGAGCACGCGGTGGATATGACAGTGATTCAGATCTACCAATCCCGCGGCGGGCACCTAGGGATGTGCCAGATGTGCAGATCATTGTTCTTGACGACGTAGATAGGTGAGGATCATGATCTTAGTATTACCCACTTCCTTGCTAACTTGGCCAGAAACTTCGTCTACCGCATCGAGAGTACATTCCAAAGCCGGGGTCTGCGTGTTGAGGTTATGGCACCCAGTTCCCGGATCTCAATATCCGCCTTGGTGCATCGTCAGATGGTAGAAGGTGTTCTCGCGGTTGTCAAGGTTGCACGCAACAATCAATACTCGGGGAAGATTCCGTTGCAGGTATTTGATCGGACTGGCGGCGCGGACAATGTTCGCCCCAATGGTGAGTTCCCTGCAATGTTGTGTGCGCTGTGACTCTATCTAATGTATGACCCCAGAGTATGCCGAACTAGACCTCAACGTAGCCGCTGAAGTGGTTGTTCGTGCCCAATCCGTGCAGCGTAGCGGTGCCCCTAATCCTACTACTCCAGCTCCTTTCCCACCAAATCCAGCATTTGGTGTTCCCCAATTTCCGGCGATGCAAGCTCAACAACCTGCGCTGCCAGCTCTATCCAACCCAGGCAACATTGCCAACCTTATCTCAACGCTCGATGGGCCGACCCTGCAGTCTCTCTTGGGAGCCCTTCAGCAGCAGCAGAGACCGCCTGCAGCACAGCCTGTCCAGCAGCCGTTTCCAGCTGCTCCTGCGCCGAACCCAGCGGATCTTGCGAGTCTCTTGAATCAAGCCACTCGTCAGCCGAACCCTGCACAATCTCTTCCGGGTCCGCCCCAGCAGTCACTGCGTGGTCAACCGTTCGGTCTACCAATCCAAAACCCTCCTGTCGTTCCGGATCCCAATCTGATGTCACTTTTGGCGAAGGGGTTGGGCGGGCAGCAACCACAGCCGCAGCCGCAGCCGCAGAACTCGGCCGCGATTGGTCCTCAGGTACAAAACATCGTTAATCAGTTGACAAAATGGAAGCAATGAGCAGTGATATCCCCTTTCGCGTTTCTACCGGCGTTTTTCTTTTCTCTAGAACCTTGTTCGGTATCAGTTAGGTGTTGTTCTTTGATGGCTTGATGTTCCCTTCTGTTTCTTGATGCAACTATCAGCGAGGGCGATGTGATTCTACGGGACGACGGTTAGTCCTATGGTGGTTGGCGAACGGGATCCTGAGCAGCGGGAGAGATCAAGGGTTTGATCGTCCATCTCCAACAGAGCATCTTTGCAAATGGAGCTTAGTTGTTTGTTTGCGAATATGGCAAATTATCGGAAACACGAATATACATACACTAGTATGGTACATAATACGGAGTTCTTCTCTTTAATGGCATAACACCATTTTAGGGAGTGGTGTGCTATTCTATTATCACATTGTAAGCATAATCTGGTATGACGGTCGTAAAACACGAATATAGTACAGTGTATCTTCTCCTGCGAAGACTCGGCCCAAAACCTCTTTTTGACTCCATGTCCAAATGCATCTTCATTCCCTTGTGTCATTTCATGCCTCCTTTGCCTTTTCTGCATTTTTAGCAGCCTCTTCCCGCTTTATCCGTTCGATCGTCTGATCCCGATTCCATTCCATGACCCGCTTCTCCTTGAAGTATTTCACCTGCGCATCGAAAACGTCATCAGTCCCACGTATGCAACCGAATGAAACCCCTCAAGGATCAACCTCAAAAAGCTACATATCCACAGCAACGACTAATCACAAAGCAATCGATCCCAACATACCCAGGTCTTCGAGCAAACGGACTCAAACTCCACAATCTCCTTAGCGCACTTCCGTCGCGCCTGCTTGTCATTCTTGATTGCATCGATGATATCATTCCGGTCCAGACAGTTGAAGAAGAGGTCTCGTCCAACGTAACATTGCTCGCGCGAGGAGCGGTCCGGTGCGATGCGGCCGCCGTCGGAGGCCTTGGGGGACTCGGAGCCGCTCGACCAGGGTAGCCAGCCCATTGTGGTTTTTTTCTGTTTGAAGGGTTGAGCGGTGCAAGAATAGATGGTAGATAAGGGAAGGAAGCGGTGTGAAGAAGTGCAGTGTAGCTTAAGTAGGTAGATGATCGATTCGATCCAGCGAACAATAATCACCGGCGGCCTTCTTTGGAAGCTCCTCTGCGACTATCGCGCTTTTGTCTCGAATGTTTCCGGGCGCGGCTGTAGCGCCAATCGGGAGCCTCGACCAGTTGGCAGCGTTTCTTGGCCACGGGGTCCGCACTCTGAAGCGCGGGCGATGAGGATCATCGCTTTCTGGGCCGTCCTTTTTTCGCCAGCTTTCAACATGATACTCTTTATTTCGTCAAGTTGCTTTATGATTGATACCTCTTTACGATTGTGATTATTCATTGGGGAGTATATCTCAACTAGTGATACCGCCTACCTTACGAGCTATCCGAAGAACAAGAAGACGGAACAACATAATCTAGGGTCTTCGGTCTCCGCAGGCACCTTAAAATAATAACATATCATCCGACGCCACTACCTCGCCTTTCACAACCCGCTTCACGTCTTCTCTGTCCACTTCAAGGGCACAACTTGTCCCTTTCTCTGTTTCATGCCCCCGCGCCGCCGTCCGCCTCGAGCGGGGGCTCTGACGGATCTCGCGCCGCTCAAGATCATCAAGAAGATCGTCGTCCTGCAGCTCGCCTACTATGGCTGCGCAACCATCCTCATTCTCTTCACAACCCTGGTGGCGGGTCAGCCGTTCTCTCCGGCTCTGATTCTCAGTTGGGATAGTATACGGGGAGATACTACTATCGGGTGGATGCTGGGGTTAGTGTGGATGTTGAATAGTTTCTTATGGTGAGTAGCCCTTTCATTCAGTTCTTACGTCGCAAGGAGCGAAGTGATATAGCACATGACTCCAATACAGAAAAGGCAAATGCTAATGTGATCCTCTGACAGTGTCATATTCCTTCTCCTCTTCGTCTCACGCTCCAAACTCATCCCCGACTTCGCCTTGACAATCCACTTCATTCACCTCATCGTGGTCTCTCTATATACACACTCCCTCCCATCCAACTGGCTATGGTGGGGTCTACAATTCGGCAGCGCTGCCTTAATGATTTCCCTTGGTATCTGGGCCTGCCAGTGGCGGGAGCTCAAGCCTATCAGCTTCGGTGGGCTAGGCGGTAGCAGCAGTACCACTAGCAACAGTTCCAACCGCCAGTCATCGTCCCAACCTGGCCAACAGAACGGATCTGCAGAGTCAGGAGATGATTCACAACCAGCTGGATTCTCTCGCGGGCGCGGACGGAGTCGGAACCTACGAGACGGCGCCGCAGAATATGAGATGGTCCAGATGAAAGAAACAGAGGATGAAGTTGTATGAGATGTAATCATCTGCTCTACATATCCTTTTTGTATTCTAGTTTGTATTCTAGTTTGTGCTGGCTCCTGTGATGATTTCGCTATCTCCCCATACAGTGTATGATGAAAGGGTTGGCCTAATACGGGCTCGATACCGTTTCGCTTTGTTTTTGTTTCTTTGTCGTTGTTATCTACTACTATCAAAGTACTGTCGCATCGGTCATGACCAAACGATGCACTATATTCTCTTGTTGTCCTAGCCGGCGTTTTTTGTTTGTTCCTTATTTCGAAGTTCGGGGATGGTCTTCGGGAGGGGTTTGTTTTTCTTTCTTGCCTTGTCTGCTATTCCATTGCATGGAAGCTGCAAGTGGCGTGTTATACATGCATATGCATATACATAGGTACAGTACATATTCTACTATTTCACCATACTATATATGCCACATCTAAATAGATGATTGGATCTGCAAGAATGTTAATGAAGCCGGCTATTTCATATAGCCCGTGTGAGGGGATGCAGGTATTTACAAGCAACACTACTTAGGCTATGCTAATGAGGATCATCCAATATCACAATCTGATCCAAATTATACCATATCATCTCATATCATTCATCAGCAATAACAAATAGGGAATCATTATATACAAAAAAGAAAAAGAAAAAGAAAAAGAAAAACCTCAGAACACACAAGACAACAGAAAACAATCTGATTAGATTAATTCGGGTTCAGAAAGTATTCTCTCTTTCTTTCCTTTCTACCGATTTGTTCAAGGAGTGACGGCATTGCCCAGCAATTTGCCAATTTCCTCCGCGATAGCCATCGTGCGCTCCTCGCTCAGTCGGCGGCCGATGATCTGCACCGCGACAGGGGCACCGTGATATGCTTCGGGGTCGTCTGGTGGGAAAAATTCGTCAGTACACGCTCTTCTAGAATGGCTGGCTGATAAGGATTAAACTTACATTCCGCCTGCACAACCCCATCTAATTCATTCAGAGGCTGATAGTTCTCCTTCTTGAGATCAACCGCCTTATCCGCAAACGTGACGGGGACCACAACGCTCGTGAAATCCAACAGATTGATCGCGGACGCGTAGCCGTAGTATCGGAACTGGTTGTGGCGGATCGCAGCAGTAGGCGTGATCGGGGCGATGATGGCATCGAGTTCCTTGCCTAGCTGTTCCTCCACCTCGCGCCACTTGGTGAGGTATTTGCATTGGTAGTTCCATTTCTTGAGATGGACGTCCCATAGCTCGTTCATGTCGGCTTTCTTGATGTCGGGTTTGAGAAGATCTTTGATGTTGGGGATGGCAGGTTCGCCGGAGGCGGTGATGTCGCGGTAGACGTCCTGGGTGGAGATGTTGGTTAGTTTGGATAGTTTTGGTTTAAGGGATACAGAAAAAGGTGATGGATAACATACAGTACAGCCATCTGAGGCGTAGATCCCGTTGATGAGGTCGACGGCAAAGTCGTGCTTGTATGGCGTCCAGGGGATGACGCTGTGCCCGTTCTTCTTGAGCGTCGAGACGACGGTCTCGATTCCTCGGAGGATGGGTGGGTGAGGGAGGACCTAGATAATGAAATGGTAAACAAGAAGAAAGGCTATGGAGAAGATCGTCAATTATGCCACTCACGTTTCCATCACAGTTGTAGAAACCCAGAGTCAGACCACCGGAGCTGATCTTCGACTTAATGATGTCCTCTTCGTTCTGTCTCCAGGGAAGCGGAATAACCTTGGAGTCGTACTTCCACGGCTCTTCGCTCAACACAGAAGTGACGAAGAGCTTCAGGTCTAGTTCAAAATTTAGCATTGGCCTTCTAGGAAGCAATTAGATGGATATAGTTCAAAGACGCACCAGGAACCGAATGTGTGATAGGACCACAGACACTGTGGACCGTCTCTTGGCCCTCCATACTGTTGGCCATTTTTGCATACGGCATGCGGCCATGGCTGGGCCGAAGACCGTACAGGAAGTTGAATGCCGATGGAACACGGATCGAACCGCCTGTTCATAACAAAAAGATCAGCATTTTGTAAATGTAAATCGCATAATTGGCGACGGTCATCCTTATCATTATCGATAACCGCGATAAGGAGTATCCCGCTTACCGATATCGGTGCCAACACCGATGATTCCGCCGCGGAAAGCAACATTAGCTCCCTCTCCTCCTGAGCTGCCACCGCACGACCAGTTCTTGTTGCGCGGATTGACCGTGCGGCCGATGATGTTGTTGACTGTTTCACAGACCATCAGGGTCTGAGGGACGCTGGTCTTGACGTAGAAGACCGCACCGGCCTTGCGCAGAAGTGTCACCATCACCGACTCCTCGCTGTCGTACTTGCCGAGCCAAGAGACATATCCCATGGACGTTTCGTAGCCCTATCATCGAGTTCATTCTCAGATTGGGAAAAGAATATTTTTGGAGAGTATTTTACGCTATTGGCTGAACTCACCTTGACACGGAACTGATCCTTGAGCGAGGTGGGCAGCCCATGGAGAGGTCCAACGGGTTTCTTGTTCTTTTCAAAGTACTCATCTAGCTCCTTGGCCTGTGCCAGGGCAGCATGGGGGAAGAATTCCAAAGCGCAATTCACCTGAAGAAAACACAAGGGTCAACAACCATTCCAATGTCTGATACCGTTCCAAGTTATCCATTTCTTATCTGTGAGCAAACTCACCAACTGATGCGCGAGAGCAGCTCTCTTGCAGAAGGCAAGGGTGACATCGTACGACTTGAGCTCTCCAGTTGCCAACTTAGCCACCAGGTCTGTGGCAGTGCTGTTGGTGATCTCGAGCTCCTTGGCTGAGAGGAGCCCGCTCTTAGTAGGGTAATCGATCACAGAATCCTCAGTTGGGAGGGTCTGGATCTTCCATTCCGCGGGGATGGTCTTCTCGAGACGGGATCGCTTATCGGCGACGACTTCCTCCCACTTTTCCGGCATTGCTTCTGCGATCTTTCTTCAGGATTCTAGATATGATATCTGTGCGGGGTAGAGGTCGAATAACTTCTCGGTTGAGCAATAAGTATCTATGATCAAATAGAATGGAGGCCGAGCAAGATGAATATTATGATACTGCAGCTTACGAGGAAATTTTTCACAGAGAAAGGAAGGATTACAACCAAACAATTGATACAAGCAGGGGACCATTGACAACTTATACCCCTCCTCAAATCAAGATTATTATTGTCTCCCAAGGTCTCCTATCTCCAACGGCCCGCCATTAGGGTACCTCGTAATTGGTGACAAATCGAAATCATCGAACATCTGGAGATATCTCCATGAGGAACTCTACACCTCCCAGAAGGAGAAACGAGAAATTTGGGCTTATCAGCGTCCTTTCCTTCGTAGGAAGCTAGCGATGACGCCCCATAAGCGGGACACGAGGGGGATCCGCCTGGTACCAATCTATCGGCGCTAGGCATTATCTTCGGTACCACGAGGTTGCGGGGTTCGGAGTGCCTATCGCGCTAAGATTCAACCATCCTTGATAAATAAAAGGAAGGTCGTAAAGCTCGGGATTTGTGGGATGGGCCGGTTGTCCTTTTGCGGGATACTCATTAGTCATAGTTTCGTATTTTGTAGACAACGCTAGTTTGATGTTATCAAGGTTACTAGTAAAATGATGGCATCTTTGGAAATCAACTACGAAAATGAATTGCCCAGATAACTACTGAATAATCCCAGGGAGAGACCCAAATAAATACGAGCGTGAAACAACTGTCCATAAGCAAAGTTCAAGTAAGCCAGTCTCGTTTAATGAAGCCAATATGCGATCTTCTTCGTCCATGTGTCCGACACTGGGGCCGGTTCTTCACTGTCAAGCACATCTTGCAGACCTGAGTCAAGATCCAAGTCAATGGGAGCAGTCGCCCATGGATCCCCCGGTCCGAGCCAGAGCTTATGGCCGAAGAAAAGTGCCAAGAATGCGGGGATGCCAATGTAAGCAGTCAGGAAAGAAGAGGCGCTGAGGCGACTAGGAAGAAAGACGTCAAACCCGTTGATCAGACACAGAGCTGTGAAGACGACAATGCAGATGTAAGAACCTACAGGCTGGGGCCAATGATGCCAGGTGATGTCGTTCTGGCGGCCCTGGATCAGATATGCTTTGCGGAAGCGGATATAGATGATGCAGCAACAAATCCATGAGATAAAGCCAAAGGTGTTGGTCAGGTTGACGAACCAGCCAAAGACAACACCTCCAGTATTGTCTATGTTGAGGTATGCCAGCAACATAAAAAGTCCCATCGCGATGACAGCAGCATAAGGTGTTCCGTGCTTGTCGCACCTAGTGAAGACCTTCGGAGCAGCGCCTGTTTTGGCTAAAGAGTACAGAGAACAACTGGCAAAATACAGCCAGGTATTCCCTGATGACTAGGCAGCAGTGAGCACACCCACGTTGACCACGCTGTCGAGTGAGAAATACCTGCTGTTCTAATGCCAATGACGAATGGCGAGGCATTGGCATTCTCGCTGCCGTTTGTCAGCCCAGCCGCATTGGAAGGGCAAATGACTCCCATAGCGAGGACGCAGAGGATATAGAACATGATAAGTCTCCAGAAGTAGTAACTTGCTGCTCGAGGCATGTTGCGCCGAGGATCCCTCATTTCACCAGCCATGACGATCAACGTTTCCGGACCCAGTGTGAACGGGAACACGCAAGAAATCAGTGTTCCAAAGAATGAGATCACTGTCCCCTTCGTTCCGGAATATATCCATTCATTTGTAGCCATTGTATCCTTCCAGTAGTGGAAACCAAGACGCTGATGAGAAGGGCCACCGCCCCAAAACAGAATGAAGGACAAGATCAGCAGTCCGATGAGGATGACCTTGATCGAGGCGAACCAAAACTCTGACTCTCCATAGAACTTGCGGGAAGGATATTTAGGAGAAAAGTGACCACGATCATGATAGTAATCCAGACTGCGACATTGACTGGAGGATTCCAGTACTCGATCACCATCCCAGCTGCAGTGATCTCATTTGGTATTTGGATGGCAAAGGAATAGACGTAAAGCCATCCCATTGCGAAGCCTAGGCTGGGAGAAACGAAACTTTTGCCATAGTAGGACATAGATACTCCTTCCACAGGCATGTAGGTAGGAATCTCAGCGATGGCGGTAACAATAAAGTATATGAGGAAGGCCATGATTATATAGCCGACCAGCAAGAATGCCGGTCCTCCTTTCCTATAGCATCATCAGTTAAATGTCTTTCCCACATATTCAGAACAACTTACGCCAGTGTAGCACCAGTTCCCACGAAGATACCAGTACCTATGGAACCACCGATGGCGATCAAGTGAGCATGACGAGGCTTGATATTGCGCTTGGTGGTGTTAATATCTCTAACCTCTCCTTCGCTCACACCAGACTCTGGTCCGAGTCGAGTCTCGATATCGCCGCCTTTGCGGTCATCATAGATAGGTGTGGACTTCTCCATTTCAAAAAAAAAAAAAGTCATACAATCAATACGGCAAAGCCAGCAGCAATACTTCTAGGTTGTACCTGTGATGTGTTCCACGTCGAATGCTTGCACGACAGAACAATGGCGGACGTTTCGTAAGTAAACATGATATGAACATAAGTATATGGGAGGTACCATTTTATAAGATGACCTAGACATGGCAAATAACAGCATGGATGGTCTATAGCCACATCCTATCAAGTACATGGCAATATGCCTTATCGAACATCTTCTGGACAGAGCTCCAAGGCAAAACCAGACATATTCTGGCCAATCAAGGCTGCAGGGTACGTGATCATACTTTGGTTTAGCTCACTCCAGATGATAACCAAAGATCCTAGTCCCAAAAGGCGTTGTAATCTCGATCTGAAAGACATCTTAAACCAACACCATCACAATTCGGAGTGAAAAGACCGTGGTGTGAGGACAATATACATTTTCTCAAGCAACCATCTGAGAGTGTTGATTACCTATGGTTTGATGCAAGTACACCACGCTATCGTCAATAGCAGTGCTGTTTCTTCATGAGCGAAGGATGATAGTGAAGTGCCATAAGCGCGGTCCTCCACTGTCTTGCCCCAGGGTTGCCAAACCCTCATAGTTCCGGCCTCGAGACTTAAGACGCAGAACTTTACTAGAAACGAACAAGCTGATAATAAACTAAAGGTGATCGTCGATTCCCAGAATAGCATTGGTGGTTGAGGAGGCGCCCCGAGCTCCGGTAGACGAGGAACAAATCCCCTCCTCGGGTGGTCCCTTATCTCACCTCGATTATCTCTAGAGATAAGCAAGAACAAGCTAGGCCGTCCATAACGGCAACACCGGCCTGCGCGATGAGGTCCTATCCTCCACTTTAGCAGGATAACGCCCTGGGCAACAAGACTACGCCAGCGACTTTTCATCTCGTGCTAATACAAGCCTTCTGATTCATGGACCCCTCTCTGCCAGCCTCTGCTAGTGAAATCCGAGAGAGTGTCCCCCGGCATCGATTCGCTGCCACGGGCCGCGTCCGGTCAGGATGTTTGACGTGCAAGGCCCGAAAGAAGAAATGCGATGAGCGGTATACGGCGGACGGGACCCGATGTCAGACCTGTGCTCGATTGAGCCTGATTTGTGAACGCGTGCCTCTACGGAAAGTAGTAGCCAGGAAGCGATCGGACACGCCGTCACCGTCGCCATTTTCATCATCGTCAGACCCTGGGGATGAGAACCGAGGAAGTGAGATCTATATTCCTTCGAGTGCAGATCCCCAGCCCAATGGGTTCATTGCGTTATTCTCTCTTGAGAAAGCCTCCCCAGAGCGGATCTTGCTGAAGTACTATATCGAGAGATTGGCTTCACTCTGCTCCATCCTCCGAGAGGGAAACAATGAATTCCAAAATGTTCTTCTACCAATGGCAATTGATGATACTTCTCTACTTTATGCGTTGTTTACCTATTCTTCTGTTCATCTTCACTCCTCTGTTCCTTCACCTCCGATCTCCCCCTTAGCCAGGCTGAAATTTGAGAGTGAAGCCGCTCGTGGCCTGTCAGAAGCTATTCGATTGAACAAGGTCTCAGAGAGTACCGTTGCTTGTGCACTCATATGCAGCACAGCAGAAGTGGTCAGCGGAGATACGTCAAGATGGTCTGTCCATCTTCAAGGGGCCGGACATCTCATCAACCAACGGGGAGGGCCAGAACGATTCCGAAGAACCAGCGACGGGCTTTTCCTCCTACGAAACTTTGCTTATCATGACATTATGTCCGCCCTGAGCACAGGTGGAAGACCACGGATCCGTGGCGTCTACTGGGTTGAAGATGGTCCCATATCTGCTGACTGCTTGATGGGAGTTGCCCACGAACTACTCGGACATATCAGTGACATATGCTTCCTTATCGCCGATGCTAGCGATCCTAATGTCTCCACTGATGTCTTTCCGGAGGGCTTACTGACGCGAGGCGGAACTCTAGCCCAGAAACTCAAAACCCAGTCCCTGAATCTACGGACAACCTTGACGAGTACTGAGCTAGGTATCCTGCTTCACCATGCGGAAGCCTTCCGATACGCTGGACTTCTCCATCTATACCGATTCCTCAGTCAATTCTCCTCCGCAGCCTACGGACACCGAATCGCTGAATGTGTCGAGGGTATCATTGCCCACGTTTCCCAAGTTCCCCTCAGCTTCCCCTGCGAGTTAGGCCTAGTCTTTCCTCTCTTTATGGCCGGGATAGCGTGCGTGGACGAGGGGACAAAGACCTACATCCGCAGCCGCCTTGATAACATCTACAGCTGGACCAAGTTCGAGCACATTACGCGTATCAAGGAGCTTTTAAAATTGCTCTGGGACGCCGGTCGGAACGATTGGGAGAATCTGCTGCAGGACCTGGGATGGAAGGTCTCGATGGCATGAAGAACATTACCTTTTCTGACGAAGGAACTACAAGGGGTGCAAATTGGTGTCCAACTTCTTTTATCTGGCGCATCTAGGATTATATTTACCTTCGTAACCCACGACGTAATGAAAAACTATGTTTCATGATCTTAACTTCATGGATATTACAATTAAAATGCGAGGACCTGTGCAATCGACGCTGAAAATGACCACTATTGAGGCCGTATACGGCCGCATTTCCACCGGTAACTCCCAGTGGCAAGCCGCCGCTTTAGCATTCTAGCATGTGCTTGACACTACTATTCTGCACCCGCCAAGCATGGTTTAGTCACCATCCTGAGGTGATGCGCTCAACCTGCTGCACACGAGCCCAACATTTAAGTACACGTATTCAATTTACTGGGCAGCAGGTAAATACCTCCATGGGAAACACCGATTCAAGGCTGGCGAGGAGACTTTAGCTCCCTCGGAGCGGTGGTGGACGGTCGACCTATATCTGGATGATCTGAAATTTTCAACCCCTGACTGATATTTCCTCGGTCTCCTCTAACCCTTGCTCACAGACATCAGCCCGGATTTACGGAATACCCTCGTGGACGAATATGCAAACGAAAGATATCCAACCGACGGGGAGGTGTACAGGAAAATGTGTCAATATTAGCACGAGAGCAACGCACTCTTCCAAAACCGCTGGTGATAGCGACTGTCACCGAACAAAGCTAAGCGCCTATAACAGCTCACTTCCCCAGGCAATACTCATCTCTCTACGGCGTGACGCGTTACATGCGATCCCAGGGATATGGAACGGGCTGAGTCTCGGATCCTTGAACAGCGTCATGGTGTAAAAGTGTGATGAAGTTGGTCTTTTCCCCCACACCATCTGTATCTAGAAATGATAAAAGAGGAACAAGCGACGCATGACGAGGAGGCTGATACCCAAGACATTGAAGAACTCTCTGACGAAATGCTCCAAAAAAAAAGCGGAATCGATTACTGCCAACCAAGATGCAGGGATCCAGGAAGAACCAGTCACTCGGGAGCGAGCAGATGCTCTTGCTCAGCTACAAAGCAAGGATGAAACTATCCCTTCGCTACCTGGGCCCGCAGAGGGTCATGCTGTTTCCCGACCTGGGACTGAACTACCACTTGACTTACCGAGCCTGATTGCACGTGGCGTGACTGGAAGAGCCAGCTAGATGGTGAAAATGCACCGCGGTCTCGCTATAGTTGTCTACGAACCAGTCAGCCACAATATAAACCACTGGGACTCAGTAAGTTGCGGATAACGAAAAGGCTGACACACCAAGATATCAACCGGCCAGAAACTCGGGATATAGCCATCGTTCACGAAAAGTGGGATGATAATGAGGACGGCTCTACCGGCGCCTCTTAAAGAAAGATAACCGTCGCCTACCAATACAACAATCTATAATCATTCAGAAAAGGAAAATCCCTTGCATATAGAAAATAAATGTATCGTGCAGAGCCTGATGAAGAGAGAGTAAGAATAACAGCCGGCTGGATGATGGGGGTGTACCACGGTCACGCTATAGCCGTTTACGTCCAAATCAACGACAGTCTAAACCAAAGGGACTCCAGAAATCCCGGATGAAGGACTGGCCGACATATCAAGATATTAATCGATTGGTGGCTCTTGATAGGGCCATCGCTGATAAATTATGGGAAAGGGATAAGGACGCTATTGAGCACGTCTCTTTGCTCGAGAAACCTCTTGAAAGTGTGATTTACAGTTGGATAACCCGATCAGTTGGAGAGAGAAGACTCGGAAATGGAAGAGGTTCCAGCAAACAGAACTGCCGGAACTGCTGCTGTCGCGTCAAAATATAAGGTTTTGAAGAAAATATCGAAGGGCGATCAAGGGAAATACCACCAATTACGGGAAACCAAAACAGCCAAGGAATTAAGGAAAGCGGAACAGAAGCAGGTTGGTAAAGGTAGTTCGTCCGAGGCACTACAAGCCGGATTGCCTTCTCAGCGCAGGGCAACCAATCTGGAGAAATGGGTGCTGAAAGTCGTTACGCGGCTTAATTTCACCCAGAGGAAGGGAACAAACCCAAGTTGTATAACCATGAGGAACCAACAGCAGCCAGATAATAGGCTTGAGGTCCCAGCTCCACTGGCTCCTGCAAGGAACAGTGATCTCGGTAGCGATGCGCCACCCGGACGGCGGGTGACAGTCACTTTCTATACTTACCAACAAGGGGAATAGAGAAGGATAGATATGGTATCCATTAGTTCTGACAACCCAGTTAAAGTACAGAATATGGCCGACCGGTATGCGCGAGACCTAGAACGGAATACGTGCTTCTATGATTATGGGCTACAGAAAGTCAGGGTCGATCAGTATATTCGCGCCGCGATCGAGGATGGTGCCTTCACAATCTTCATAAGTACGAGATCTTGTAAGTAAGAGTATCTTTGGTAGTAATGGATTGTCTGCAAACCAGTGAGGTCCCCGCAAACTAGGTAGACGATTGTATGGGTCTTGCATCTGTCATGGACACCAGTTAACGGGCTTCCGACTATGTAGGTCGTACGACCGTGGTCTCAGGACCTATGTGGTCAACAGCCCAAGGTCTAGCGCACCTGGTGCTAGATCATAGAGCTTACGCACCCCCTCTTACTATATGAGTGGTCGGCACCCGGGCCTACACCCCTGGCCCTAAACTCTTGTCCCTCTGACCTTCTAAACACCATTGATCTTGCAAAACCACAGCAGATCGTCGTTTTCAACAAGTCCGTCCTCCTTTTTTTTACCAGTCTGGTTTCAGCAGAATATAGATGATATCGAATCTATCAGCCTATGGAAGAGGAATTTATAGCAACCGGACCTCTGCCTTTCCTGTTATACTAGGTAAGCAGGGCCTCCTGATGTTGCACAACTTGGGTGATGGGTGGGTGGCTATATATAGAACGTTCACTTGAAAACATATTTATAGAATGGCTCAAAAGCAGCCAGTGCATTAAAGGCAACTGTCCAGGATCTGGAGAAGAACTAAAACATCAATAACAAAGAAAAATGATTTCATTTCACTTCCACTCTTCATCTTCTCCAATTCTGTAACCATTTCTCCATAGGGACCCTTCTTAATAACCCTGTAATGCCGCAGGCTTTCGCCTTCGACTGCTTCAAACACGTCAGTGTCTCCAAATTGATACCCTCGATTAAGGTGGCTCCGGTACGTATAAATGGCTGTGTTTGCTGTCTTTACTGGTGTCGTGTGGGGAGACCCCTCAATTGAATCTCGAAGAATTCTGTCGATCCATTGAATAATTTTGACCTTCTTCGTCACCCATAAATAAATTTCCGACACAAAAAGATTGCGATTCTCGTCAAGCCAGGCGAATCTATACTCCTCCGAGTCGGTTATAAGCCCAAACACAGAGCTGTTTATCTTTTTCGACTCTTTTCGACTATCTTGAACAGCCGCAAGATATATGATGAGTTGAGGAAGTGCAGATTGTGCTGCACCTCGCTTTTTAGCATTCCTAAATAGAGTTAGTTTTGATACTCTTTATCTAAATAAAGAAGTAAGATACGAACAGAACAATCAAAGCAGTCTCTAGGGCGACTTTCGAGCTCCCATGTGCAAGGCACCAGTCTACTCTCCCCTGGATTAGCAAGTTATGTAAGTTGCTTTTTACAGACAGCGTCACCTCGGGAAACCAATTCAAATGTTTCTCAGTATCATTACCGTTAAGACACTTGAGTCGATCACAAAATATCACATCAAGAATAGTTCGGCATATGGACTCGGAATCAGCCAGCTGAAAATATGGCGATGATTTTAATTCCCTAATACACGTATCTAAAAAATATATCATTTAATCTGATCAGAGACACAGGTTGGCTGTAGATCTTACCTATCCATTCTGATAGTTGACTATGGCCCAAACTGTCATTTTCTATTAGCCGCCACACGTTTCTCTCACTGTGCCGGTCGTAGATCACTTCAACAGCATCTGCAGCGGCCTTTATGCTATCAAAATCGGTGGCAGGAACGGAAATTCTGGGTGGAGGCCGGCAACGATCCTGAAGCCAATCAATCAACTCTTTAACAAATGTGGGTTTCTCGGCATTTATTGGATTCTCTCCGAGATATCAAACGAATCAAAGACAGGCCTGAGAGTTGCAGGATCGATCCGAAGGATGATACGCCCGTCTCGAGTACGCTTTTGACCGCCAGGCATTGTCAGTTGCGTCACGGCAGTAAGCAGGTCGCAGATAGCAAAACAACAAAGATAACGGAGAGGTTGGACTGGTAATTGTATGAAGGCAGTAACACAATAGTGTATCATGAGCTAGCAGTATCATAAGCAAATGCCTCGAGGATGGAGAACGAATCAGTGTCCAATGGGCTGCAACATTGTCGGGTGACTAAAAGCGGTGAGATAGGCGGTGAGAATCGGGATTCATCCCTGCTGGCCCAAGGGAAGCGAGCTGACGACCGACGCGGCATGCATTTGAACAGCACAGGTCGCAAGTCTGCTGTTTGAGGATCTAGATTTCTAAGATCCTATAACGATAAGCCTTGGCCTACGGAGTATTTCTAAGAACTATTGCTAGTTTATTCCTAGAGGCGTTCGGCCTATTCTCCTTGCTCGCGATCTATATCCAGCGACCGTGACTGCAATGCACGGCAATAAAACAACTGGTCAAAAGGCTAACGGAGGAAAGGAATTGGACATAAGGTGACAAGAAGAGGATACAGCCGCAATTTCCGACGAGAAAAAGCAGGCGGCGACCGGGTGAGTGCAGAGGGAAAATGAAGAAGTTGAGAAGGAAGAAGGCCAGAGCAGCGAGGACGGTTCTTATATACTCGGAGGTGCTGGCTGGCGGTGATGACAATCGGCGTATCGGGCGGCTATCCTGGAAAGGGCAAAACTAACCACAAGGGGAAATTCATAAGTCCTCACTTTACTTCATGGATATTACATATAGAATGTGAGGACCTGTGGAATCGACGCCAAAAATGACCACTATTGAGGCCGTATACGGCCGCATTTCCACTCGTAATTCCCACGGCGAGCCGCCGCTTTAGCGTTCCACCACGTGCCTTGCACCACTATTCTGCACCCGCCAAGAATTATTTAGTCACCTTCTTGAGATGATACCGGGCCCTCAACCCTCAGTGCGCGCTCACTCCGCTTCAACTCACGACCGAAGCGACACGAAAATGGCCTCCTCTGCGCAAATCCAGCTCCCCTCGAATTTCAGCCGGCTCTGGTCGGGTACAGTACAAAATGGCACTCGCCCTCACCCCGTCCTTTTCCTCTTTCCACCCTCCTATACCCCTTCCTCTCTATCCCGAAGTCCACTGAGGCTTGAATCACTTCTTGAATTCAGTGTCCTCTCCCTAATATTTTGATCTGGCGCTCCTCGATGGCACCACCTCCTGTGTCTCCTGCTCAACCTGGCGAGCATCAGTACTGGACCGACCCCATTCTCTGTGAGGAGACTCGAGCCAGACTCGAACATTTCCGCAGCCTTGGATGGCTCCCCCCAAACTTCAAGCCAAAGACCCTAGAAGGGCTTGCTGTTATCGAGCGATACTGGCGAAAGTAGGCTTTTTTTTTTTAACTTGGAATACTTCCGGGATAGTTCAGGAGTAACAGCCAATAGATATTGCATCCAATTGAACGAGGACTACGTCGAGTATCTCCTCTTAGAAGATCAAGCGATTTACATGAATTTTTTCGATTGGATGTACAAGACTTCGCGGAAGAAACTTCTTCAGTCGTATGACGAATACTGGCGACGTCTCTGTCAATACTTCGGCCTGTTCGCCCGACGTCGCGTGAATGGCGAAGTCCATGAACAGATGCGACGAGTATGCACGCTTTCTCAGTCCTTACGGTGCAAGACTAATGAGGGACAACAGTTTCTCGAACACGTATTTCCGGCCGAGCGCAAGATCGCCAGGCGAATGAAGGGAAAGAACACGCTGGACGTAGATGTCTTCTGTGTCACCTACCGCCATCACTAGGTTCATTCGAGATTTTTTCGTCATGGGAGTATGATCATTCAGTTTTCCGCAGTCCAGCTCTGGTCTGCCATCACCGGAACTCGACCAGGCGTACTACTTCCGCAGAAAACGTCTCTGCCTGGCAAATCGTCTTTGGGCAAACGCAAACGGGGCCAGGCTTTCCAGAGTGACCTTCCCAAATATGTTTCGGTGGACGATCTTCCGGATTCAGTCTGCTATCGCGATATCGAGCTCTTCTATCTGAAAGACCCTAAAAGCAAACGTGATGTCCTTTGTGCCATCATCGAGTTTCGCAATCTTAAAGGACGACCAGAAGGCGCTGATGGGTAAGGGCACTTTTCATCTACGTTCTCTCTATGACTGTTCTAAGCTGATTCTTGACCTCAGAACCAAATTTTTCATGCACGGCGATTACCAACTAGCATACTGCCCGATTGCCCAAATCATCTCATTCGCATTCCGCGACAGGGCTTTTCTCAATACTGAGTTAACACCCGAACTCATATGGCGGCTTCAAGTTCCAAAACGTAGTTCGTCTCTTCCCCTTCGGTGGAAGCCCGAAGTCCTCAATATGCCCCTCTTTCGGCGCCTTGAGCGCACTCCATACGGCTACGAACTCCATAAGTCTTTGCCGATGACTTATGACTCAAGTCGGCAGGCGCTCCGCGAGCTGGGCCAAGATGCTAGATTCGAGGATGACATCGGTCACTATAACTACCGCCGTTGGGCTGCAAATGAAGTGAATCGTAAGTCACCCCTTGAATGCAGTTTCAGCTTTGAATAACGGAACTCTTCTCATAATGGATCTAACTATCCGTCCACAGGGAACTTCACCAGCCAGGAGCAGAAAAGGGTGCTCGGCCAGTCTGGCGACGCTGTTTTTGAAAAGCATTACCAATCACAGTTTATCGGGCGCGATCTTCAACATGTCGTCCTCCTCCGACCGTCCCAGGAAGGTCTATTACGGGTCGCTGGAAGCATGCTCAGGAAACGGGATCCATTAGCACCGTCTAATCTAACCGACGCGCACAGACGTGCTATTTGCCAACACCCCCACGTCTTGCAGCTTCGACAAGAGAAGAGAGAGCTAAAGGAGGATATGCGATCCCTGGCTGGCACTATAAAGAAAGCCCGAGAGCTCTTTCCCCACCTCTATGAGAGGCATGAAGCAGTCAAGAAGGACCTCTCCCAGCTTAGAAAAACCCTGGCAAACAACACCCGAGACACAGCCAGAAAAGAGTATTTCCAAAATGCACCTGTGCTGGAGGTTGACAGGCAGATCAAGCAACTTCTCGGCCAGTCTGATGCGGAAGACTATGATGCCGACAGTTCTGACGATAAAGATTGCGAACTCCCAGTCCCGGAATACGTCTTTCCTGAGCGGGCACGCCTCGTAGAAAACTTCTACGGACCTGATGCAGAAAACTTTGATGAGGATAAGCTGCTTGCAAGACGTATACAGGTTACCAAAGACATGGTTGCGCTCTCGCAGCTCTGCGAACCAAACCGGCGAGGCAACCGAGTGAACTGGGATATTGATGACGATGATAAACTTGAGAAGTCGGAAGAACTCTTATCTCCTGCAGAGGAATCCCTAGCATGTCCAACAGATGTTTGCATTATCTGTTGCGGTCTATCCCGCTATTCACCATCTAATCCTCCTCCACACAAATTTCCCTCCAAGCGAAAAGATTCTCTCCGTCGTCATCTCATCGATTCTCATCTCACCCAGGTGCACGACGGGATCAGCTGCACTTGGCCAGCCTGCCATGACATCCCTAAGTTCAACAACATCACTGAATTCTTAGCCCATGCTGTTACTATGCACGCGTATGACGTCCATATTAAACTGCACCATCTCCCAAAAAGACCTCAGCTTACTTGCAGCGATACTTCATCCATCGACAGCACAGAGGCTTCTCTAGAATCAGATGGTCGGTCAGGCACTGACACTCCCGCTTCCTCTGTTGGTCCTGAGACGGCAAATATCGACCCACACTTATTGGAATCCCACAAAGCCACCCTTACGAAGCCTCCGCTGCGTCGCTCAAAGAGATTGCGACTCCAATGATAGCGTGGGAGGATGTTTAGTATCGCAGTCTTGCAACCTGATTACAAAGTTCCGTTGGCGCTGGCCTTTGGGGAGGTTTTTTTTTAAGTGTAGATTTGTTGACGTCTATCCTTGGATATAGCTGGTCTCAGATAGCTGCCAAATACACCGGGTATGCTTCGAGTTACCGCCTCCTAAATAGTGTAAGGCATCTATCGCAAGATTCACAAGCCGCCGGAATATTAGGATCTAGTGCCGTATAGTCCGAACTCGCCGTGGTAAGCATAGGCCACCACACCTTGAATTCGCTTAGCGTTGGGCTGAGTATATTCGAAAGCCAGATAGAGCTGGGTGAGCCAGCCACCTTCAGTACATCAGGCGTTAACGCCTCAGGCTCGCCTGCAGGACAGATTATTGGGCGGACGGAGATTCCAGAAGGTTCTTAGTGCCGGAGTTCAGCAGCCCTTCAGGCGAAAACAAACGTTTACTGGCCCATAAGTCCTTCAACCTGAAAGAGTAGGCTAGATTCGGGGTTGACTCTTTCTCCGTCTCTCGAGCCTCAAAAACTACTTTTGAGGTATTGATAGGCGAATATTGCAGGAAAGAGGCTGTTAGCTTTGAAATGAAGCTGAGGAAGTGTTTCAGAATCAACACGGCGCTGAACGCGGAGGCAGCGATCCATTCGTATCAGGCTTTTTCGACGGTCAACATTTTCCCCAAAGGCATTTACCATTTACACTACCCTCCCCCTTTGGCAGATTGGTGATATTTAAGTGGTTGTCTCCTAACTATCCTATAGTAATCCCATTCAGTGCATCGCACCAGGCCAGCTCCGAGGACGAAATACCTCTTCCCTTTACCTACTGTCGAACCCGATGACCCTTCTTGATTTACCATGCGAAATACTCCTTTCTATTGCAGAACAGTGTGATGACCCACGAGATATCCTCTCGTTTGCATGTGTCACACGTGCTACTTACAACATCCTACGAGAGCTGCTTTATCGATCCTGTGCTCAGCAGCAAAACTGCATTGCCCTACATTATGCTGCAAAGCATAACAAATGTGATATTGCAGAGGCGCTCCTAAGATATGGAGCTAATATTGATTCCACACTCAAAACAAGCACTGCTCTCATTGTCGCCGCGGCATTTGGGTCCGAATCTGTGATTGACCTATTTCTGACCCGGGAGAAAATTGGTGTGAATGCCCGAAATATGCATGGGGAGACCGCGATATGGCGTGCAGCATATGCGGGGAGGAAATCTGCAGTAGAGAGACTGCTGCAACACAAGGATCTCGAGATCGACGTTCCAGATACTTTTCATGGAATGACACCGTTTGCACTGGCAATAGCCCACAAGTATGTAGATATTGCCAAAATTCTTCTCGATACTAATAAGGTTAATATCAATGCCCGAGACAAGCAGGGGAGGACCCCGCTCCATCATGCGGTAGTCTCAAAACATAAGGCGTCAGTTTTACTGCTTCTCTCCAGGAGGGAGATTAACATCCATATACAGGATCAAACTCAGTGCACTCCCTTGTGGTGCGCTGCTGAGTGCGGGAATTTAGATGCTGCTCAACTGCTCATAATGTACGGCGCCAATCCCAACATTCCCGACTCTCATTGGATAACCCCGCTAAACAACGCCATTTGGCAACGGGATACAGCCATGGTGAGCTTGCTACTGGACCAGCATGATCTTGAGATTTCACCACATATTGGTCGGGGAGAGCACGCTCAACCACCGCTATGTGCTGCCGTTTGTGTTAGAGATACGAAAATCCTCAGGATGCTACTTTGCCGTGGCGCAGAGGTTAACGTCTACAATCATCGTGGGTATCAGCCACTCCATTTAGCAGTACAAAATGGGGACCCGTCCATGGTCAAGCTGCTTTTGAGCCACAAGAATATCGACGTCAATCAAAGAGGGTGGGATGGGCATGGATTTACTGCTCTTCATCAAGCGGCGTACGACGGATGTCTCCCGATAGTAAACATATTACTTGCGCAGCCAGATATTGATATCAATGCCAAAGATATACAAAACAGAACTCCACTTTGGTGGGCAACTATGAACGATCATTCCTGGGTCACTAAACGGCTTCTAGCGGAGAGCGATTTGGATCTCAACGCAGCTGGCAAGGGCCAATCAACTCCTCTTCATCACGCCGTCGACCGTGGAAACAGGCTAGTTGTGCTCTCGCTCCTGGCTGAGGATGCTCTCGACCCAAATGTTACCAATAAGGAGGGGCTGACGCCACTTGACAGTGCAGCACGGAATGGCGATAGGAGAATGGTGGACCTTCTACTCACACGGGAGGACATACAAGTCAATGCTAGTGGTCAAAAATTCTCATCACTCGACCTGGCAGCTTGGAAAGGGCACTTTGATGTAATGTTGCGGCCACTTCGCTACACCCGTGCGGCTAAATAGATGATAGCTGAATGGAGTTAATTTCTTTAGGCACTGACGCACTCTCGTAATACGTAAAATGAATTCCTGCTTCTAAATAATTGCTAATAGGCCCGGTTTTCTCTAGAGACAATGTCGCAGCAATACCTTTTTTTAGGGCTTTTACGTTCGCGGTTTTCCTTACTGATTCATTTCGATCAATCTTTTACGGTAATGCCGTTATAGTGCTTGAATTCATATACCTTTCTAGTCTGGCAGATAATGAAGGATACAGTGAAGTAGAAATACTTACCTCCTCAAAAAGAATTACGGGCACTTAGAGAAAGATATGTTGACGGCACTTTGGGGGGCTGAGCTCGGGGCTTTTTATATTGGAACATTTAACTATGGAATATCCGAATTTGAAACTACATTTATATCCTCAGCGAAGCACGATAACTCTGGAAAGAACCGACATGAAACACTATGATATTGGCCAAAGACCAGCCCGTAATAAAGGCTTAGTGCATTAAAAACGTGGTTTCATTGGGCCTGGGTCTGTTAGTATAATTCATTGATATTTGCGAAGCCTGAAGCACTAGCGCCTTCAGGGCACCTCTGGGCTAAAACTTAAAGCAACTCTCATTGGTTTACACTTACAGTTGACGCTCCACTTCAGGGCACCAGCGCCACAGATTTGCCGGCTTACATTGGCCGATGAAAAGCTTCATCTTGAGGCGGCGGAGGTTGCTCTAAAAATAAGTCACTGCCTAGTTGTTACGGACCGACAAAAGACAACCCCACGGAAAACACCGAAGCAAGACGAAACAGCCTACACGTGATATTATGATCCTAGCCAGAACTATAGGAACCTCAGGACGCAAGGCGATCCCAGCAACAACAGGAACAGTCCCGGGAACGACTAAGACCCAGATACTGGGGCGTGACACGAATCATACCAGTTGGTACAGTTCTACATCAAAGAGTAGGCATATGCGGCATCCCAGTCAAATCCCAGTCAATGATGAGGCAGGCCAGGTGAGCTAGATCCTCAGCGGAGGCTGTTGATAGTTGCTAGGGTTGTAGTAACCGCTAGGACCGGATGGCGCACGACCAGTAAGGTCTGAAGCCTTCTTTGGAGATCCGCCTGGGGTTCCAGGTCGAGGACGGGCTTAGGCTGGTGGTTTGAACACCTAGAGGGTCGAAGGCATTAGAGCGGAGGGCTAGGGTGATAGGCGCACATGCTGACGACCGGGGTAGTAAGGCGGGGTGCGTAGGCCTGATGATGTAGGATCAGGCATGCGAGACCTTGCGCTCCCGACCTACAGGGTCGAAAGATTGGGGTCGTACGACCAACACAGGCGGAGGACCAGCAACTGGCGTCCATACCAGGTGCAAGACCCATACGGTCGTCTGTCTACATTGTTGCGACCCCATTGGTCTACAGACCACCCATTATGATTGAAATCACTTTACAGGATGTCATCCTCGATGACTTGCCCATCGTTTCCAACATTCTCGAGCAGTTGTGCCACCGACGCGATAAGATGCCGGGTCACCACTAGGTCCCTCCCAAGACTCATGAAAATTGTGAAACTACCATCGTCAATCGCGGCGCGAACACACTCATCGACGGCGACTTTCCGTAGTCCACGATCATAGAAGCGCGCATTCTGGTCGAGGTCTCGCACATGTTGGTCGGCGATGCTCTGTGCTTCAATTGGATTGTCAGGGTTCACAGAGACCGCGTCCGTCCTCCTCCATCCCCCTCGCTCGTAAACATGGAATGTGATTGTAACCCTCCGCCCTGGTGGCGCATCGCTAGAAAGACCTGCACTGGCGCTTCCAGGGGCCAGAGGAGCCGGATCCTCAAGCTCGTTATGTGCCTGCCCCGGATTCCTCAGCTCTGTACCGGCCGCGTTTGTTATGTCCCACTGGGTGAAATCAAGCCGCGTAACTCCTTTCTGCACCCGAGCCTCGAGATCGACAGCTCGGCGCCGAGAACCTAACCCGGCTTGTGACGCCTTGGACGAACCACCTTCCCCAGCCCGCTTTCGTTTCGCTTTCTTGGGCTGTTTCACAACCTTATTGTTAGGTGCGACAGCGACCCTGGGAGTTTGTTTCTCCTGAGCCTCTTCCATTTCCTGGTCCTCTATTTCTTCCAATATATGCGAAGTATCAAACAGCAGGTCCTCGGCCTCCTGTCTTTCAAACGCTTCCCTCTGGGCCTGTTCCGGATCGGGTAGATCCGCCGTGTATCGTTCGGTATCCTGTTGAGAGGGACCGAGTTCAGCAGCGCCTGCCGCGGTTCCACCGTCCTCCTCACTATCCCATAATTCATCAGCGATGGCGGCATCCCGAGCTCCTGCCCGATTGATATCTTGATGCGTCGGCCGGTTCTTTATCCGCCATTTACGGATTCCATCTGCTTTGGTTGGTTGCGGACTGGTTCTCAGACGCCGAGGGGTAGACCGTGGTAGATTCTCATCGTCCAGCTGACTGCCATGCAATCTCTCCATCATGCCCTGCACCGTGAGTTCAGTGTGTGAGGGACTGACTGCGGCTGCCCCTTCAGGATGCTCCTGTGTGGTATTATTGGCAGAGGTTACACTTTCATCATCCAGCTGGCTTCCCTCTTCACGCAATCGTGTAATCAGACTTGGCAAGTCAACGGGAAGTTCAGTTACAGGCCGGGCGACAACATGATCCTCCGCGGCCCCAGGTGTTTGTAGCTGAGCGAGAGCATCTGCTCGCTCCCGAGCTACTCGTTCTTCCTGGGGGAGTTCTTCAACCTCTTCCGCGCTTGTCCCCCTATCATGGGCCACTTGCTCCCCTTCTATTCCTTCTTGATGGTCAGCCGGTAATAATTGTGTTGAAGCGCGTTCTTCAGCTTCCGGTCTTCGCCGTTCAGTCTCCGATTGCTCGTCTCTGGCCAAACGTTCTTGCTGGGCATGCCCAGCCGCTTCGTGCTGGAGCCGTTCATATTCAGCTCTTTCCTCCGCCTCTTTAGCGAGACGTTCCTGCTCCACAACTTCTCCTGCCAGCCGTTCCTCTGCCTCTCTCGCTCGTCGCTCCTGTCCTGCAGCTCCGTTCCTGACTTGTGTTTCTGGTGACTGACTAGCCGCCTCTTCAATCCCTGTATTGGTTGCCATCAGAACGGGCTCCTCTGTGGAGACATCTTGCAAGGGTACCACCTCGGTTTGATCGATTACCAGCTCTTCGTGAGGTTGTGTGTCGGAAGTCATAGTAACGTCTGGGATTCGCGACATTTGACCTTCCGCAATTCCTTCCGTCGACCTCTGCAGCTGTTCCCCTGATGTGCCCGCCTGTTCAGCCACAGGATGGATCACAATTTCAGGGACTATATCCTGACTATCAGCCGCCAATGAAACTCCGCTATAAATATGTTCGGGAATTTTCGGCTCATCTGCCGGCTGGGCTATTTCCTGCTCCGTGTGCTCTCCAATTGGTTGCAACGGACCTGGAGCGGGCCGTTGCTCTGCGCTTAGCTCCAAGTCCGTAAAGTCGCCGCGTCTGACTCGCTGATCTCGATCTGCGAATGGTCTTCTGATCGCTTTGCGATTGCCTTTCTGTGTAGCATCGTATGGTTGCCACTTTGCGTCCCTGTTCCGGTCTTTGGGTGTTGGTGCCTTTGTGCTTGACGGGCGTGATGATGTAGTTGGCTTTTTAGGGTGGTTTCTTTCCAATGACTCTGATCGGGCCTGCACTGGCGAGTTTGTGCCCGTGTCCACCACAGCTGCCCTCTCTTCTGGTACGTCTGATATATCTGTGTCGCTTCGCGCCCCTGGGGTCGAATGCTCAACAGCGGCGAGACCCTCTGCCCTAGGATTCCCATCCTCTGCTCGGTTCAATAGTTCATCTTCATCTATCTCTGTACACTCCTGTTCTTCCATCTCAACATCCATTCCTCCACTGGGTGCCGGCTGTTGATCGGCCCTCTCCGGTCTGGGCTGATCTTCCGCGTCAGAGCTATCCCAAGTGTCTATAGTCATGGCCTCAGAGACAGTAGATTCCCCTCCTGTAGAACTTTGTGGAGAAGGCTCTCTGGGCTGAAGAGAACTGTGCACTGCTGCCTGCTGCCGTCGACGCTGTCTCTCTTCCCGTCTCTGATGTCGTTCTTCGCGAGTCTCCGACCGATCCTGACGGCCATTGAATGATGCCTCGCTAAAGCCGCTTCTCGACATGTTCTCGGCGACCGATTCCGATCGTAAGCGTGAATCACCGTTCGGGACAAACAAGGGTGAGAGAGGCTCATCAACTGATGACCGTCCCGACGGGGTGCTTCGTATGGTTGTTTGGAGAGAGGGCTTCCCAAAAAAGGCATAGTAAACGCACCGTCTCACCTCCAGTGACGAGAGGTTTCTTTGCAAGACTGTCGCCGAATGTAGTCGGTCTAAGAAGATGTGCGGGCGGTCCAGCTGCTGGGTTTGCTCCTGAGGAGCTCCACAGCGGTCTTTCAGTTTAATCGCCCGGCCGGCGATAAGCGCCGCTGGCGGGGCGTCGTTTGGGATAGCGAGTGCAAAACAACCGGCAATCCGCTCGATAAGAGACTCGAAGGTTTCACTGTCATAGTGGTAGTGGTCCGGCTTCCGAGCTTTAAGCAGGGCGGCCCGCGCGATCTGCCGGTCAGGCGATTGCTTTAAGATTGCCTTGATTTGCAGAGTACGAAAGCCCAGCTTCCGTGCAAGGGCGGCCATGTCATAGATCACGCTCTCGTCCGCCTTCGCTCGCGCCTTCGCTCGGGTAGGGTTAGCCTTCTGGCCGCTCTGGACGTCCTTGGCCATGTCCGGGTAATGTCGCATCGCGTACATCCAGATTTGACGGTATCCAGACGTTATACAGTCATCATTGGATCCGAGCTGTCGGCGAAAAGTAGTTTCGGACGTCTGGATCAGACAATCACTGTCAGCGCGACGGGATCGAAAGCTGTAGACTAGTGCGCTCCGAACTGTTGGATGCTGCTTGTTTAAAACAACCAGCCGTTTCACGGCGTTGGCACAGAGTTCCAGGTATGAGATATCGCGGAAGAAGGTATGAAGGGATGGGATGATGCCGTCGCACGCATCGTGGGACCGCAGGTTCTCCCAAATAGTGGCACGTTCGGACCGACTAAAGTTGGAAAAAACCTCGCCGCCGAGGATTTTGCCCTTCACGGTCTTCCGATCAACTTTGGACGCCCGAGGGGCGTACAGTTGCAGCGTGTCCACCGTATGGGGGTCAATCCGAACCATCCAAGTGCGGTCATGATTGACAAGGGTGGCCCAGAACTTCCACATACCTCTCAGGTAATGAACGATCTCCTAGTAAGGATGGTAAGAAAACAAGTTCAGAGCCAGCCAGGAGGGAAGACCAACTTCGTCGCACTTGAGCGCGAATACGCTGTTCAAGGACCCGAGGCTCATCCCGTTCCAGAGCCCCGGGAAAGCCAGTAATGCATCAAACGCCGCACAGATGAAGATATTTTCTTGGGAAAAGAGCTGTCGTAGCCGCTTGGCTTTGTTTGGTGATAGCCGGGACCACCAGCGGTTTTGAAATAGTGCATTGCTCTCGTGCTGATACTGACGGATTTTTCGGTACACTTCCCCATCGGTTGGGTGTCTTTCGTTCGCATATTCGTCCACGAGAGCATTCCGTAGGTCGGTGCTGATGTCTGCAAGCGAGGGTTAGACCAAGGAAATGCCTGGGGTTGGAAAATTCAGACCATCCAGATATAAGTCGACCGTCCACCACCGGTCTGAGGGGGGTAAAATCTCCTCGCCGGCCCTGAGTCTGTGTTGCCCATGGAGGCATTGTACCTGGTGTCCAGAAAAACGAAGGTGGGGGTACTGCTGTTGATGAGATTTTAGCTCTTCAGGTGTCAGTCCTGCGGCGTGGCACGCTCTCCTTAGGTGCCGCCTGGAGACGATTGCAGTCACGTGGTTTCGGATGTCCAGTCGTTGACATCCATCCTTAACAAAGATCCCACATAATCGCTCCACATTTTTTTGATCGACCTCCCGGTTCATCAATGGCTGGAGAGAGATTTGGTCAAGCTCGATTTTGGCGGTACCTTGGTATTTCAGCTGCCGTTCCGTGGTTAGTTGCCGTTCGGTATCTGTCAACATCAACTCCATAGCTAAGTCGGCAAGTGACTTCGATTTTTCTTATCTCGACGTCCTTAGGTAGGGATAGAAGTATTTATGTTCGACGTAGCTCTGATTTACGCTACGTGGTAGGTATAGGTAGGCCCTCAGGCGCAGTACCTGCGGAGCGAAGCACTGAAGCGCCACTCGCCGAGAAGACTTCAGCGCAACGCCGTGTTGGGACCCTCATTTTTTATAAATGGGACCTCCATCAGAAAGCTGAGACCCTCAACCCGTTCCCTCTTACCTTCCTATCTCCCATAAACACTCCATCTGACCCTGTATTGTAAGGCATTATACACCATGGACAGACCTGTCACACAAATCTTCGCCGATTCTCTCCAGGCTAAACCATCGGTTCCTCCGGCACCCACGCCAGTGCTCACGCTTAAGAAGTCCCAAAGCCCAATCAACCATAAAGTAACTAAAGGGGTGAAACAAGGGGTGAGGCAAGAAAAATCTAAGAATGCCCTCCTCGACCATACACAAGATCTTCATCAGAGCAGCCGCCGAAGTGAGAGTCTGACAGCTCAATCGCCCGTTATCCGGAGAGGGTCTCCTTGGGGCACATTGAAAGATCTTTTCACCTGTGATCTTGCAGGCCCCGTCTCTGTTGCCGTCCATGACAAGGATCCTTCCAAAGTGATCGCCGTCCGCGCATTCTCCAAGAAAAACGCAGATACATGGTTGCAGGTACTCCAGCAGACTCAACACCCCAATGTTATCTCTGCGAGGGAAATCTTCAAGGACCACGGAATGACGTACTTTATTGTTGATGACCTTCCTCTAACTTTGGAACACCTGGTCGCCTGTGATGTCTTCCCATCTGAGCTTCAGTTGGCTTCTATACTTGTACAGGTATGGAACTGCAGAATAATCCACAGCAGGCGATCACACTAACTCTGGGAGGTGCTGGATGGGGCATCGCACTTACTGGGAAATGGCTTTGAACATGAATCCCTGACGTGTTCCAATATCCTCTTGGGGCAGGATGGGGTCGTTCAAATCGGTACGTGAACAGATCTTTCCGATACCCATACTTATCCTTGCTCACGATACTGGACAGCGGCTTTGGAGCACTGCATCGAGCGCCAACCAAATCAATCTCAGGCTAAGTCTCTCCGAGCCTTGGCTAATATTACGATGTTTCTCATGCAGAAGTATCTGAAGCCTGATGGTGTGATTGGGATCGACAATACACGTTGGCAGTCGGACCCCCTAGGGTTCTTGTCTGCAACTGCGTCGGTCGCGACCGTCCAAGACTTAAGAGCGGTCAGCCAGCTATCCTACCTACGTCGAGAAATGGTCTTCGGTATCTTACACATATATAGCACTCCCTAATTACTAAGCACCGCTGGTCTGCAGGGACATTGATTGGGCTCGCCCGTCTCTGCCTCATCACTACACGCACTTTCATAACGAAACCATGGTCTCAGGAAAATAAATGACAGGAGATGGAACCCAAGGATTACGTGATTGGCGAGGTAGGTCCCTCTTCAAGTTATTTGTTATGGTGGAAGCAAATGGTATTTGATAGAATTTCAAACCAGTTGAAATATCGCATTATTATACAGGGAAGGAAGCTACCACGCTAAGATCAAAAGGGGCATAACGCAAAAAGGTAGTGGGATAGGGATTATATAGTCAAAAATTAGGAAGAAACTCGGTCATTTTTTCCTCTGCAATAGATTCAGCATCCTTCGCCAGCCAGGTCTCTTCAGTTTGCTGGTCAGCCAAGGCTGCCTGATCCGCTGTATAGACAGATGTTAGCTCCTCTTGTCCGATAATGTCAGTATTACCAGCCAGAATAACCTGGCGGAGATCGACTGCAGCCACTCCGAGCATAAATGCTTTTACCACAGGCTCCAACGAATGAAAGAGTCGAACAGTGCCGGGCCGAGTGTGCAAGACGAAGGATATAAATACGATGAGTTGATCATTGGTGAAAGTGGAGTTGGTACTGCAGATCTAAGTTAGTTGAGGCGTGGTGAGCCGCTCGAGAAACATACATGGTATCTATCAGGCTATCATCAGCGTATAGCAAGATACCAGCTCCCAAGCACGCTGCAAGCTTCCAACCCCACCTTCCCCGTCGCACATGATAACCGGTGATATTATCACGGCGAGATTTCATTAGCTCTGGTGTTTTTGGCTCCTCAGGGCAGGCGTTGAGGATGACTGTAGCAACAGAGGTCCTACCCCGCTTTGCATGCTTACCCAGCCACCTATAGTTGAGATAGAATAATACTTGTGCGATACGCTTCGCGAGGGGATCAAGAATAAGCCGGTTTTGCTTCTCGGCTTCGAGCACTCTATAATAGTTCACAGCTCCCTCTTTATCCATCCATTGAATGGGAAGTCCAAGTGCATCTAGGGAGGGCAATGTATTAGCCTTGCTGCGATCCAAAAAGGGCTGCAGCAGTCCGAGAGGATCCCGTGTGAGAAGTCCGGTTTCCGCTTTAAGGATATTCGGGATCCGACTGTTGTCAAGAAGGCCCTTCCCGTCTTTGCCAAACCTACACAACTGCAACAATCTGCACTTTGTCTGATTTGAAATACCGGAACTTGAAGGGGCGAGTGACTCACCCGCTGGGGGAGAGTTAACGTTACATGTAGAGGGTGTCGGATAAGACGAAGCACTGGCATCGGGCCCAGGAGATGTCACAAGTCCCACCGGTGTCGTCGCAAGGACTGGATAAAGGCTGCCAGTCGACAGCGGGGTATTAATGGATTCGTATAACGGTAGACCGCCACCAGAACTCGGAAGGGCAAGCGGTCGACCCGCTAGGGGGGAGTTGACAAAATGAGGGGGTGTCGGATAAAATAAAGCACTTGCATCGGGTTCAGGAGATGTCACAGATCCCATGGGCGTCGCCGCAGGTTCTGGACAAGGGGGATTGACCATATTCAGCACTCCTGGAGAAGCCATGCATTGTTTCAACAAGAGATCAAACTCGTCACCGGCGTGGGGAGGGAAGTTCACAGGACTCGACAATGTGCGATCGCTCGTCAGCAGGGACGGGACAACGGAAGAAGGTAATGTGTATTGCGAAAGGTCTGTGTTATAGTTTCCTACGGTACGAATGCATGGTTAGATGGAATGAAAATGGGAAATAGGAAATGCGGGACAGAAAAGACTGTTACCTAATGGTACTGAAGGGTTAACCTCGACGGGTACTTGGTTCTGCTGCACCTCAAAGCATTCCACCATGCCGGCCTCGCGAAGCCATTTAAAAACCCAGACTACCTGGTCCCTCATCAGTTTCCGGATCTCGTCCAAGTCAACCCCGAGGGCTTGAACAAGCTAGCAAAATGTCAGAATCCACTACGAGCATTTTTCCAACCGACTGACCTTGCGAAGCTTTGTCTCATCCAGAACATCGGGAATCACTCCTAAACCAGGTTCCTGCGACATACGATGAGCGGCTGGACAAGTCTGAGGATAATGAACTCACCTCTAGGCCGAGCGAGACATAATATGTGTTCAGACAACCATCCCGGAAATTCGACGATATCTCGATTTGCTCTGTCGCTAGAATATGCCATCGAATATGCCCACCTTTTTTGGCCCCTCCCAACACCTCCGAAATCTGTTCGACGTGGAGCGATCGTAACCGTTCCAGATTTCTGCCAAACCGGTTGACCAACTGGACTAGTGTGAGCATCTACCTCAGAGAAAGTTGAGAATGGTCTACGCACATCGGAACATGTGTCCTCGTCTAAATAATTCACCTCGGTCGGATGAATCTCCAAGGCGAAAGGTGAGCAGATGAAAATTACGGGAAATGGGAATGAGGGTTGCACTTACAGGAAGGCCGAGATCAAGAAAGAGCATTTTAGCGGACCAGCCGCAGGAAGAGCGAAACAAATAAACGAGGGAATAGCAGCGGGCAGCGAGAAATAACGGCTGAGGTTGTTAAGGGAAGTGAGGCTGTTCGGTCGGCAATGAGGGGGAGAGAGGGCAAAGGAACGCCAAAACGGCAGGTTGGGGGGGAGTGGAAGCATCGTGGAAAGGGAGAGAATTAGCTTTTATTTATAGGGAAAGGGGGGGAGCCAAAATCGGCCTCAGAAGAGTGAGTGTGGTGAAGATGGTGCTCAAGAAAAAGAGCGTCCTGGGAGCAGAATCGATGGCCGCGGTTTTAAAACATTGTGAAATCGTGGCCCTGAGCCAGAATTCAAAATGGCTTGCATCAGCCCCACGGGCTGGCCCGTTATCGGTTCCTGCAGATCAGAGCGCAAGCTCAAAACTACGAACAGACCTCCTCAAATCGGAATGAAAACAAAATTACGGCTCTAGTTCTGTTACTCCAAGTCCTTCTTTCCACAAAATGCCACGCTAGTCATGTTTGGAGCGCTAATTACCTCCAGTTCCAACCCATCTCTCCGGTATATTATTTTTCTAATTCACGAGGCGTCCACTGTGACAAAACAAAAACTGTCGGTCCCCCATAAGCAACCCGAGCGATCCAGACCCAAATCAGCTTCCCCACTCCACAGTGCTCTCAATCAGCGCTGGGTTGGTACTCCAGTTCTGAAAGCTTGACGCCCTGATCGAGGTATTCTCGTACTGTCTCCCGTATGTGATCCCGAAGGTCGTCTGTTGCGGAGACTAGCCAGGAAGGTCAGTGCGTAATCCACGTGGGAAATCGGGAAACCTTACCCATCACCAGCGTCCGACCTTGCTCGTCCCGGATGTTAGGCAACCTCTCAATCTTGTCGCCAGATGCCTCGAGTGAAATTATGCTTTGATAATCTGGTGCTTCCTGGTAAAGATAGACTCGTTTATGCTGACCGAATGGTAATTTGTTCTGCTCAAGGCCGTTCCTGACGTAAATGGAGATATGCAGTATCTAGAACCGTGGTTATTGTCAGCCTCAGGTGGAGCCTCCCGGCATCAATCCAATACGAACATAGCCTTCATCCATGATATCGTCCTTCAGGAGGTTATTTAGTAGGGCCAGAGCTGTGGTCATCTCGCCAACTGATTCTACCTGCCACACCAAATGTAGCCGGCGAACCTGGGAGGTGCAGGTGTTATAACCGTAGATCATTTTCTTCAGGTACGGAATGGCCACCGCGATCCCAGATCCACTAGCAACCACTAAAATACTTTCATAGTGGCTAACATCTTCACTCGTTCCATGAGGACCAGTGAACAAGGCCAGGAAAGAAACCGAGCTCCCCGCAGCAGCAGGGGCATAGCGAAGAAGATCTGCAGTTAAACCACAGCGCGGCTGCACCAGAAGCTCCATGGTGTCTTGTGTGCCCCTAGACCACGATGTGACCGTGAAAGGGTGTGTCTGCATCCACGACCATAGACTGACCGATGGCATCCAGAGGTTGATATACTGCCCAGCCTCCACTTTCACAGGCCGAGGTAAGAGAACGCGAATATGGGCAGCTTTTACCACAGTACCCTCCTCCTTAGATTCGCTCGCGCTAAACGACACGACGGCCCTGGGAAAACCGCGGCCCGCGAACAGGCCGTTTCGATATAGAAGGGTCATCAGCTGTAAGAATAAGGTCAACCCAAAAGTCCCCAATGCAACCAAGAGATATATTTTTGAGGAACGGCTCCGCGATGGGAGATGCTGCCAGGTGCCGTAGACAAAGAGCCCGGCGAGTATCTGATGTCCCCGGAGAAAGATCTCGTAGGACCATTGACGAAACCATGGAATGGAAAGCAGGGCAAGGACACCCAGTGAGATCGCAGCCTGTTACACGTCAGTTGAAGTGGAATGGTAGCGTGAATAAGGCATACAAGCATAGTAAAAAGGTTTTGCTGTTCACGGAGTGGAAAGGTAAATCCCTGGGCCTGAACCGCCACAATGATGTGAAATGATAGCAGAGCGACGGCCATCAAGCCAGTAGCACGGTGGATCCTACGACAAGTGCTCCACCTGATACCTAGAAGGTCAGCTAGGTAGCTTAGGTGGATAGCTGATAAAGGGTAAATCAAGTTGACTAGAGCCAGCTCTCCTGCCCGGCGGCCAGCACCGGTCAACAACTTTATTCTAAAGAAGACAAGAAAAATATTGATTGCAGTATATGATAAGTGAAGGAAAACACCAGCTCGGGTCCATGGACCCCAGAGCCGATGCCGATAAACCACAAAAGGGAGCATCAGATGTCGAGAGGAAAAAACGGAAAATAAATCCGCCCAGCGGGCGAGGATAGGGAGGGTCCGGGCCAAGAAAAGACCAGCAAAAATACCGCCAGCAGCAATAGCGTAAATGGCTAATGAGTCCATAGTCTGCGAGTAAGGAGAGACAGCCAACAGGCAAAGTAGGAGGAACAAAGAAGAATAGATGAGAGAGGAATGGCGTGTAAATCAGAGACTTTTTATGGTACACATAGCCATAGATGACGACCTCGCTGCGCTGAAGCTCCCTGAAGTAGAGTGTTGCCTGCGGACAAATAAAGTCTTCACAACTTAGAGCCACCGGAGAAATGCTCATGGCCTAAGGCAAAGATACTTAAGCACCCTCAACCTCTCGAGTCCTGAGCCCTTCGAGGAATATACCCCAGCTTCGAAACCACGATATGTCCAAGAAATCTTCATGGGTAAAGAAGCGCTACTCAGAGAGCGCTCGAGCAAAATCGCAGCAGCGGCAGAGACGGAAGAGTGGCCTCTTCAAGAAAGCAGCAGAATTCAGCCTAAAGTGCGAATCCGATGTGGTCGTCGCAGTTCGGATCCGGAAAACCGGACAGATATATATTTTTGATTCATCGTCGAAGAAGAAATGGTTGAATTCATTATCTAGTTTGGTATGCCCCATCAGGGTATGTTTCTACCGTATCATCAAACTTACTTTCTCAGGCAATTTCCTATCCTCCTCCGATCTATCAGACGCTTGAGGATATCATCCCCCAGCTTGTGGAGCGTTCATCGAATCCGGGAGGCGGATCCGTATCTACTGGAAATGAAGGCGTGATATGACCTTAGACAAATATTATCGCTTCCTTTCTGTTTTCTTTCTTTCTTTTCTTTCCTTTACTTTGGAAACCATCTGTTCTGTAGACATGAGTGCTGGAATAAAAGGAATTGCAATCCACGTTCCTGAAGCACTAAGCCCTATGGGATTTGAGAACATTGACGCTAAGCCGTATTTGGTGAGCCTAGTCTTTTTCATCTGCTTCAGCGCTTCAGCACTTCAGCAGAGTAAAAATTTAGAACTCCGTGACCAAGTTGAGGATTACTAATTCATTTCTTTCTACGGTGACGCAGATGAGGTGAGTTTTTGTTTTTAGCTATGACATTCTCAGCGATCAGTGTCGCTGACATGCTTCCTTAGGTAGGCCATACCTTACTCTCACTTCTGAGGACATATCTCAAGCTAGCAATCCGCTTTTTTCAGGCGCGGACTAATGAACCAATTACAACCTGGGTTCGCCTGAAGGCGCTAAGCCTAATATATGTTCGGAAGCCGTTCAGGATGGATCTTATAGGCCAATGAAAACCCATTTCTGAGGGGAGATGACGAATGCGGCGCTTGTAGTTAGAACTGTGAGGTGCAGCATGGGGCCAGGGCTCAGGGCAGGAATCAAGAATTTCCCACCCGCCAGGCGAACAGTCGGCTAGGACAGTGGTGAATAGAGGATGGATGACTTTAGTTCCAAGTTCAAGAGATCAATGCTCTCGCTATCCATAATTGGAATAAGTGCCTCGCTCTCTACCATTGCAACCTAATCGGAATTTTCACCTCCTGCTCTGAATCAATAATATCTTCGAGTTTTGAGAGTAATATGATAAACATTAGCTAAACGAGCGAGGGATCTGATAACAGACAGCAATACCCAAGATTTTTGGCAGGGAGGAGGCCTGATTTTTCCCATCTACCAAGTAGGAACGAACACGTATGTCGAAGTCTTTGGGAAATCGCTGGTTTGTTGTGAACACCGCATTCCAGTACGTAGTAAAGGAATGTATCTACTTCATGTTGCTAGTCAAGGAAAAAGACGAACAAATAGACAAATGAACGTGAGAGCGCATAAAACAAATTTCCAAAAGACTAAGTCGACATATAACTACAGGAGCACGGCTGACAAATCCAGTGTAGGTTTCATTTACGTATACAAGCCATCCATCCGACCGGAGTTGTTAAACTCCTCGAAGAATTTATCGTTTGCCTTTGTGGCCTTTTCCAGGTGCTTGAAAGTTACTTGAGTCTTCTCGACTGAAGCCAACGCCTGGGCAATGGAGGTAAGATTTTTG
This sequence comes from Paecilomyces niveus, assembly GCA_003116535.1. Taxonomy (NCBI): domain Eukaryota; kingdom Fungi; phylum Ascomycota; class Eurotiomycetes; order Eurotiales; family Thermoascaceae; genus Paecilomyces; species Paecilomyces niveus. Next base: position 593,376 of record QEIL01000001.1, read on the forward strand.
ATCTATCGCATAATAAAGTTAGCTAGTATCAGGACATAATCCAGGTGTTGTGACTCACCTCTCGGCCATTTAATTTCATTGATTCTAGACGCTTGAGATCGCCAACTTTGATTATGGCGGGTCCTTTAGAGGTACTAGCCTCTGCAAGGAAACTTTCCCAGATCTTCCGCCGCGCCTCCTTCGTCAATTCTGGATACTTGATTTTCAAATGTATTCGGCTTAGAATGGCCTCGTCAAACTCCATCACACGGTTGGTGGTCAGAAAGAGGACCCCCTCGTAATATTCGAGTTTCCGAAGGAAAACAGTCACAAGGCGGTTGTGGCTACTCTGGTACGACGAGCGATTCTCCATAAACACATCCGCTTCATCTATAAGAAGGATTGTGTTGAGGTGCTTTGCAATTTTAAAGATCCGATCAAGTGTAATATCCAGTTGCAGGGGATCGCCATGGTCGGCCATTAATTCGCCAGCCGAAACCTAACAGGTGAGCATAAGACCGGAAGATCTGTTGGGTGGGTATCGCCTACCGAATAGAGAGGGGTCTGGAATCGCTCAGCTGTCGCCTCTACTATGAATGTTTTGCCAACTCCTGGCACACCACTAGGACCTTTAGGAAGGATATTCTCTTTGGGAGGACTGGGCCAGCTTACAAGAAGAGGACATTAAGTCCTCGCCCCTTCCCTTTGATGAAATCATCAAAGACCACCTCTCCATCGCTGCACAAGCGAGAGGTAGTGACTAATAGAAGAATTTGTCTCGTATCTTCTGGAATTTGCAAGCGGTCAAATGAGGCAGAGAACCACTCAACATCTTCCAAATCGCCCACTGCGCACTCCACTTTTTGATGGGTCAGCATAATCACGTGGACGGGGTTGAGACAGCACTAACAGAACATCTTCTCATTAAAGCTGAAGCAACGGACGGTTGGACAACAAATGAGAAACTCATCATCGGTCATGGAATGTTTATCCTTTCCGTTACCTTTTAATCTCTCTAGTTCTTCCCGACGCTCTATTTCTCTAAGAGACATGCCGTGGACAATGGTGGGGTCTTCCCAACAGTCCGAGACACGCGGTCGGCGGTAGTTCGGCTCCATTTCACGAAACAAGGCAGCATCGATTGCAACGCGGCTGTCGATATTCAATGCTAGCGGCTTGCCATTCTTCATGATGAACGCTCTACCCTTGCAGCGTTGGATTAGGATATCTGTGCCAGGGCGTCTGATGAATTCGCCGAACTTGCGACCGCGTTCCACAAGGTCCTGAGTGATCCGTTTGCGATCAGGATGGTACTGGAGTGGAAACGCATCCAGGGTGTGAATCGGTTTGCGTCCACGAAACTTAACGATGCCCAGCTCGATCCCTACCTCCCCGAGTTCATATCCGTCATGGTCGAGATAATGACATTCAAGTTTGAAATAGGTGACACCTTTCTGTGTGGTTTCCTCAGCCGCATCAAACACTACGCATCGAGATTTGTTAGAGCCGAAACACTTGGTATACACGTGGCATCCCGGCTTGAAGAGCACCTCGAGAAGATCATAAGTGATCTCCCCACGCTGTAACAATGGCTCAAGACCCTCCACAGTAGGGGCATAAGCGTCATTGATGTGGTCGACGAGCAGACAGAGATACTTATAGCTCTTTGAGTCACTACTCGCACTGTATTGCAATTTGCCTGCAGCTGTCCAATCCGCATATGCGTCTGAGTCATCTGGGGAAGGGACAACCGGGCCGGGGGAAACGACCCCGTCGTCAAGTACAGGGAAGGTTGTCCCTGTTGGATGGACGCTGTCATCTAGTTGCTCTAGCTTGGACTTGAGCTCCGGTAGAAAATGAAACAGGATGATCTGCTCAATCTGTCCTCAAGATTAGCTTCTAGGATTGCTCAAGGCGTTGAGTTACTTACTGATGGCTTGGCTTCCATGACGCTGATCACCTTCACATCCTTCAGCACCTCTCGCAGAATATCCCGCAGAATCTCCGACTTCACGTCGATGTATGTAGTCGACTTTTTGGATTTCGGATCTGGAGCAAGATGAGATTCTACCTCTTCTCGAGATGTCCTCCGTACGTACCGACATGTTCGCGAACGACGAATACATATCCACTAAAGTCATCTACTTCCGGTTCAATCGATTCGACCACCTTGTATTTCGAGGTGTCCTTGTCCCAGCTATTCAACTGTCAGCAATCCCTGGTAGTTATGCGCGAATATGGTGACATACATTTCCAACACCTTCTTGAACTTGGCCTCGCGGGCTTCAGTAATGCCCGGTGACGGGCCATCTTCAATGTCGGTACAGTCAGCCTCGCTTCCCGTATCGGTAGCCTTTATCAACTGATTTCCCAGTTCGTCTGCATCAAGCGGCGGCGTGGAGGGCCCGAAGGGAAAATTAGGCGTAGCTGGCAGCCCGCCCAGCCAAGTGGCCTGGTTGGACAAGGCTTTTTTCACCAAGTCAGCCACGACTTGCTCCAGACCGCTAAGGACAATGTTTGGTGAAGGTTTTCTTCCATCCGCCTGATCGACGGCTTGGAGGACCGAAGGGGGAGCGTTAATGTCTGGGTGAGTGGCGACCATTTTGGTTAGTTGACGGACGATTAGTGAAAATGAACTTTGGAACAGATTGGTACGATGGCGAACAAGAGTCTGAGGGTCAATGACATCGATAAAAGACGAATAATGAGGAGACATGCGCCCTTTTATGTCCGGAGCAGATGAGATACATTGGATATAGATTCCCCCTCTCCCTTTTACCATTCCTTTCGACCAGCAGGGGAGCCTACTAGCATACTGGCATACTACAGGATGCACGGTCGTTGTCTGGACCTGCGGGATATGATCTGGATAACATTATGCTGTGAGATGCGCGATGGAGGGCTCGAGCATGTTGCATTGTGCGGGCTCTTCCAACTAGCTATCCTGAAATAGCTCAAGGTTTAGATGAGATGCTTTCTTGATAACCTACCAGCACATCGTGTGCCAGGGGTGTTCAGTTGTTGTATGCACTTCGTGTCACGTCATCTACTCCAACTTCAGCCATCTGCCTGCGAAACTGCAAGGTTTAATTCGCTTTTCTGCAAGTTTGCAATTGGTTTTCCATTGAATACATAACGACTCATAGACCATTTCATAATAGGAGATAGCGTCTATCTCAGATTATTGGCTGGAACCATGGGTAGCTTGTCATCCAATGGTTGGGAGGCCCCACTTTTCAGTAGGCAGCCACTTTAGTATGACTTATTTAAGAGTTTTCCTCCCGTTTTTGACCTTTTTTGACCTTTTTTGACCTTCTTCGATCCTTTTCTACCATAAATGACCAGATATCTCCATATCCTTCAATTTTCCTAGTCGAAACCTGAAGCTGAAGATGCCACAAAGATCGTTATCAATTGAAAGCGTCATCAATAAACTTGTTGACTCTTCGCGACTGATACAACAACGCCCTGGACTGAAACCGCCAGAGGAAAATCGTGTCACTGAAGCTTTCAATTTGTTGGCTACAGGTCCACCTTCCAAAGGCGCAAAGGGCGCAAGGCAGCGAACTGTGTACCTCGAATTCCTTCAGCGAGTTAACACCACTCTCGGACGTGATAAAGTGGTTCTCTGCGCAGCAATCCTCGGGCCTTCAAGCGTAGCAGGCATGAAGGACCGTGTTAGAGTGGAGCTCCCGCATAGAATGAAAGAACGATCAGAAGAGTTTCACTGTGGCGTCCTCCGGAGCCTTGGAGATATCTATTTTGCAAGATGTATGTGAATCAACCTCCTACGGCTAGAGAGGGCTAACCGCGACAGTCTTCCCTCAACGACACACTAGCGCATCAAGCAATTTTGGAGGGGCAGATGCCACAGGTATAAGGCTTGCTACCTATAACACCGTGATATAAAATGTTGACCAATCCTAGTAACCACCACTGGTGATGTTTACGAACTTAATATCGAAGATGTTGAAGCTATATTGAGATCTAAGGTTCATGTACGGGGGAAGCCGTGGTTAACAGATACATATGCAAATACGTCGTCCTTTATCACGATACCAATATCTGATGAGCTGACGCGTCGATTAATCATACATAGTCAACGAGTTATGTAAAGACGAAAGTACCTGTTAGTTGATCCTTTTCCTCAATACATAACCGACCGGAAGGGATCCGGACGCTCTAAACCACCAGTCATTGTCCCAGGGAACCATGACCTTGTACCCTGCCCATTCTATTCCAACGCCATCAAGTTGCTCATCACTATCCTTCTTGTATATCCTAATCCGCCCTCTATCACTGACAAGATCAATAATAATCGCCACGGTGTTATCAGGCGGGTCTATTCGAGTCCCTATCGATGGGGTTGTCCAGGAGATAGGTTCACACTCTTCACATTTGGTCTATATACAGTTAAATCACATTCTAGTCACTAAAGAAAAATAAAGGGGGCCTCACTTCGTCTTTGCATTCTCCCACAAGCTCATCATTCGAGGAGCCTTTCATCTTAATTTTTCTCACCATCTCCATGGCGTTCTCAGCCTCAAAATTTCAGAGAGGCAATAAAAACTTGAAAACTAATGTAGATTTCTGGGATATGTCCGAAAGCGGTTGGGTTGACTGGTTGTAGAACACTCTTATCTTGCCAATTTCTTCGCTTTCGCCCGGTAGGAAAGGGTTCCCAGGAGTCTTGGTATTAGCAGCGGTGTAGGTGTTTGGTTGTTCGCTTCGTTTTGATGACAATTTTGGCCTTTTCCAGTGTGGTAGTCACGAGTACAGTTGCAAGGTTAAGAACTGCGAGAACAATTTCTCGGAACACTGCCACATCAAAGTTCGACGCGTCGAGGGACATCTGGTTCATGCAAAGGAGCTGAATCCTGTGGATAAAACATCTTATGGGGGAGTGAATTAGAATTTTGATCAAGAAATAGGTGTTAGGTTGAAATACTGTTTGTTCAGGACGACGAAAGGGCACGAGATCCAGTCCAAAAAAAAATCATGTGATCATGAGAGACCAAAAATGCCAATAGCATCATCCAGGGGTTACTGTTGCCGTTTAGGCATCAAATTTTGGGTCGGAAAAAACGAGCGTTTCTAATTGATTCCAATGTGTTGCGTGGTCGAGGAGGGGTAAAGAGGGGTGTCCGGGCGGAAAAATTCGATTCCGGCCTCATTTGAGTCAGCAGGAAAATCATCCCTCTTCAATTTCATGCCTTAGTGCCTCAGGCATAAATCACGTGATAAGTTTGGAACTCAGGCAGTTCGAACAGGTGCGTTTGCTTCTCAGCACTTGGGCTCCAGGAATGTACACCTCAGTAGCTTACATCCTGTTTGTATGCCCAAGGTTTCACGATGAACGCGACGCCTGGAGCAGCGAAGAAAGGTTGTCGGCCTATCTGAAACAGATCCTCATTGACGGCAAACGAGCGGCGCGAGCGGCCAAATTCATGCTGGAGACTAAGCTCCTTGGGCAATTCTGGAGCATCAACAAAGACCACTTGATGAGCATGAGCTTTTTGAGTCCCCAAGTGCATATATGACCGTCAAGTTCTGTGGTGATTTCAATACTTTCTCGGGCTTGGGTCGCAAGGTAGCATCGCTCCAGTACCTATCAAGTCAATGTAAAACCTGGTATTTGTCTGGGACAGGGCCTTCAGACCATTCAAATTGACCGATAACTAGTTAACTAACTATGTCTTACGAACCAATTTGAGCAACCTTTTGGATGGCACAAGAAGGCGCATACAGTACGCGCCGCGCGGGCTCTGGAGGTGTTTACCCCCAAGTCTGGTCGTTACTGCCTCGCCGTCCCGAGGTGCCTCGTCAGATCCCACTCCAGCCAATGGTTGTTGGATGAGCATGTTGAGTTGTGTTGTCTTTTGCATTAGCGGGGCTTGTGACTCGACATACATACACTAGCATTAGCTGGGGGTCAATGCAGTTTCTGATCAACAGATCCCACCCTTCAAGGCAGGAGATATCCTGGCACCCGGCGGTACAAGTTGGTATCGCTCACTGAGACGTAGCACTCGGATGTTTGCTGGCCTGATCGGTTTCCGGATATTTTGGCTAGTGTTCCATAAACTCCTGCAATGATCAGCTCGGTCGGCTTGGCATCCTAAATCATTCCCGTCAGCCAGTGAAATCACTCGGGCTGATGGGAAGCGATAAGGCTGAGACAGTGAATCATTTTGTTGACCAAATTAGTGCCGAGATCATCCAACTGGCCGTGGAGATGTGCCGCAACCTTGTCACTCGTGGAACACCTTCGTCGCTCGTCGCTGAGAGGGTGGAGTAGGCATTGCACCAGTTTTACATTTCCTTTTCAATAATCAGATGCTGCGCCGGTTCCCCCTGCTTTCGGCAGAGATATAAATAGAGACAAGAATCTTGTCTTGGGACAACCATGACGAATAATTTCATCCAAGGAAGCTTCAGGCGCGTCAGTTTGGCAGGCTGTAACAACTGTATCATTGCTGTGTGACATCTCCTGCATAAATCTCACTTTACGTGCTTGGGAGGAAGAGCAATCTGTGGGTCAAGTAGTAATTGGCGCCTGCCAATAGCTTTCCACATCTCTCTATCACATCTCATCATGTTGATACGACAACTAAAGTCTCAGGTTGGTGCCTGCCCAATCGGACTACTTATTCAGAATATGGCAGGGTGCTTGATTCCTCATCTTTATTTCAATCCAACTACCTAGCCACTCGTCAATCAGTTCAGATCGTGATTTGCCCTAGTACTTGCTAATCAAGTTTCATCTTAGCGCTCCATGAAGGAAATCAGAACTTGCTATCCAATTATCTGACCTAAGCTACGCGCGAGTGATTTAGAACCAACCAGCCTTGGCTAGGACTATTATCTGCGAGCGAACACCTCTCTGCTTTGGTTCAACTTGGACTTCAGAAACGCCTGCATTTAGGCAGCTGCGCGCTAGCTGCTTGGCAGTTTGAGGTCGCCTGCCACAATCAGCGACTTGTGCTTTTGAAAACATCAGAGCGGCTAACAGGACGTCGCCATTGGGTATAAGAGTAAGTGCTGTCACTTCTCCAAACTTAACCATCATTTGCCCATGTTCCAAGCGACATGCCAATTGGCTACATTGCGACGATCACAGAAAACGCCCCAGTTTCATTTTTCACGTGTCTGGAGGGAGGCGTTTTGCATGTTCCCCGACTACTTAATGGCAACGATAGAAGGGTGAGAAAGAAGAGACACTATTGTTGTATTAACTCTCACTCTTCAGAATTCACATTGCCTTTACTGTTCGCAAAATGTCCCGGGCTCTCAAAGACTTCAAGGATCTGATGATACGGGAAGGCCAAATAAGCAAGCTGTGGAAGACACATTCAGCTGGGACACGTATCGCTCCCCCAAAGAGTGGGGAGAAGGATAAAAAATGGCAATTGCGGTTGGATGCTGGAGAGGTGAAGGACGGCAAGAAACGAATCTACCTCCAGGTCAACTCTCAAGCTTCCAATGAAACACTCCAGAAGTGGGTGAAGAAGAACACAAGCCATGCCAATTTAGCCTCTGGAGACATCAATATCAATGAGCCAGAGGAGAAATTTCAGATGCTTTCGACGAATTTTGGCAAGGTATTGAAAAGCAAGCAAAGGATAATCTGGGCTAATGGTATTGACCCTCAAAGCACCAGATGATCAAACAATTAACTTGCCTATAGGGACCTTCAACATGAGGTCGCTTCGAGCCTCATTCACTTGCCCTTATACCAGCGGCCGAGTCAATTTTTGCAATAATGCGGCCATCATTATCCCTATTTCCACGCATTCCACCTATGAAAGTCTGCCTTGTCACACTCTGTCAATATAAAACCAAAGCTTCTTTGCTTCCTCTTCTGGTACCTCTTCGGATTCTTTCCGAATATAAAGTTGGAACAGTTCGGTGTGTCTTGCTTGCACTTTGTTAAAGTCAAGATGGGGCGGTACCCAGCCGTCATCATCTGAATGCAACAACTCCTGTGTATATGCTTTTAGTTTTTGCCAATCCCTGTACCGAGAAAGCTCAAGTCTGTGCCTTAATAAATCGTCCCTTGTAATTTGGTACGGACAAGGTTCAGAGAGACCTATTTGGCGCCACTTTTCGGATATCCGGACCAGAGAATCACGGAGCGGGATTATCCCGTGCTTCCACGTGTTTTCGGTCAAGGAGAGTAAGTCTCGTGCGACTGAGTCGACTTGAGTCAAAGCTAAGTATGATTCAAGGTGATTCTTAGCAAGCGCCGCTTCGTAACATTTTGATAGTAAGGCCTGGTCTCTCTCTGTTATCGCAAAAGCTTTCTCATCCGAGTCCATTTCGTCAAAGTTTGGCGGTAGGTCTGGCTTGACAATCCCAATTTCGTAATTTTCAGGAGGTCTAATGAAAGACGGCCACTGGACTTGCATGAACGCAGGCATGATTGACACAAATTGCCAATCTATTATGCCAACGATTCTCGTAGGGTCCTTGTTGCAAACAAATATATTGCCCAAATGAAGGTCCCCGTGCCACAGAGTTGGTCTAGAGAAACGCTGAATATAGCCCACTAATTTCGGTATAATCTTCATAGCAGTTTCCAAAATGTGAATATGTTCGAGTTTAGCGCCGAAATGGGGTCCACGAGGAACGAGCGTCGAGTGTTGCACATGCGCAAGGCCTCGATTAGCCAACGCAAGACAAAGGTCTGAAAGTCCCGCCCCTATCCGGATACACATGTTAGCCTGGGTCTAGTAATATGGGAGGCGCAGATATGACAAACATGGGCCAGCATAATTTTGGTTGCCAAACTGTGGAAACCACGACGCATTATAGGCGGGGCCAATACAATAATCGTCATTTATAGGGATCACTTGACTTCCGTCTTTAGTTGAGTGACGGAAATACAGATTTCCATAACCAGGAAACTCCATCGAAGCCAACTGACTTTCCAGCTGAACCAGGTTTTGAATCAGCTTGAACTGTTGCAGCTGACCCATCTCACCCCATACATCAACTAACTGCCTCCCCTTTACTTTCTCCATCACAATGTACTCCGACCCGACAGGATTCGAAGAATCAGAGCTCCACGCAAGGACTTTGGGAACTGGAACAGAGGTCTGAGACCTTACTACCGAAAAACCATCTGAATTAGCGTGGAGACTCGGCAGACGGCTCAAAAAAACCTACCATATTCCAAGGAAGCTGCTTCAGATGCAGTGCTATACTCAGCGGGCACAACACTAGGACATGGTATCTTCGCAATAATCTCTTTTCCATTTTCAGCTGTCATCAACAATGCTTTGTTGAAGCCACCCTCAAGTTTATCAATTTTGGATATCGGTGAAGACACAGAGGGCAAAGACGAAACTACTGTACAGAGAGCCTCGAGATCAAATTTGGCATATCGTTTTGATATTTCGTGCTTCTCATTGACCAGAAATCGTCCGTTCGTGTATTCGAAAAGCTGCTCACACTGGATAGGCTCTCCTAAGGGCGGATATCATTAGACGGAGAAGTTATTGCGATTCGAGGGGCATACCGTGACTAGTCAAAGAGATGTTCCTGGACATGGATTTGGAAGTTAGTATTGCCTTTTTCAAAATTCTGGTTCGGATTCTGTACATGGCTGTTATTCAGCACGAGGACTGAGATTTGGATGAAGATTGCATTATCGCTTTCTCCTTTTCGAGCTTACAGGGTCGAAAACATGGCCGCAGGAGCCGAAACCGATTACGTAACGGTCTTGGCGGTCAGGTGATCAAGGCCATCAATGAGATTCATAATTCCAGGAGGCCTCCGTGGAGTGGAGAATCGAAAAAATCCGACCTACTAATTGTCATCCAGCGCCTCGCTCAACCTGCCGATCCATCTGACATACCAATGGTTGCTTCAGGGATGACTACAGGGGTTCTAGAATACACTCTTTCCATTTCGGGATTAAATGAAGCGCCTGGAGTACTATATAAACCTCTATACAGACCGTAGTTAGGAGACCAACACCTTCAATTCCATTCGCTGCACAGTTCGTTGTCACCTGACCCAAATCCAGCATTAGTAGGAACCTCTGTAGCTCACAATATCCAATATTCAGAGTCCACTTTGAATCGCTCTAAGAGTCTCTGTTAGTAAAGAATAAATATAAACTCTACGTACTACCAGTAACTGTATTCAGGGAGTGAAGCAAGGTATGGGCAACTTCTGGGCATTGAAACCGGTCGTTTGATTCAACTTCCCAGGATTTTCCATCGCCTTTACAATCTTCTCCGTACTTCTCCAAAGGCAAACGGGTTTGACACTTTAAAAATAGCCAATAGGACTACCCCTTTTCAGTGGAGGCACTCGCCTCCCAACCGTGATATCAAATCGTCACAATCCCAAGATAAACTGGCGCCAACTTGCATGCATGGTATCGTAATGATACCCCGACAGGTTGATTCTTCATCAAGTGACAGCGGTGACGGTTCTTGACCACATTCTCATGGGATACGAGATCAAACAAAGTTGGGGTTGTCTGAATTTGACAATTCTATTACGAAAAATCTAAATCCACTAGGGTAGATACAAGATCGTTCTTCTCAAGTCCTCCCACTCAGCCTGGTATATCTACGTCCTTTGATTGACTTGTGGCCGGTTAGGTGAGTATCGCACGTGTTGGTTTGGCGGTGAGGAGGTCGTTACTGGCTAAGCCCGCTCCATCCCTCCTCCCTCTGAGTTTTGTCAAGCACTTCGCTGATCGGGTTGCAAACTTCAGATTTCTCGACCAACGCCCTTGCAGTGATTTCCGATCCCTTCCAGCAAACCTCCGACCGAATTCCTCCTCGATCTGTTCCCATTGAAGCTTTCTGTGCACCAATTCACGGAGAAGCTCGTCTTCGGCATCTGAATAAGGACGGGCCCGCTCGCTGCTAAGGAATGAACGAGATGCTCCTGCTCTTGCCCTTGCCCTTGCCCTTGCCCTTGTTCGAGGGCCCCCGCCTGCGGCGAGTTCAGCGTACCCCAACACGGTGCACACTGGCTTCTTTTGACTGTGACGCTTTGATCGGGAGATTTTGGATGGGCTACACACGGTAGTCTCAGTCACAGGCTGGGGGCCTCTGGATCCAGAGAGAGTGGTCTGTGATTCTTCAACCGACTGGCAGGAGCCCTTCGGTCTCAAAGTATCGGACAAGCCACCCTCGCTTCCCTCAGAGAGATGCTTCGTGTCGCGAATATCATTATTTCGGCCATCATCGGCATCACCGGGGTGACTTTCGCAGGACAGGCCTATCCCACGGACTTCGAATGTAGTTGAACTTGTTTTGTCGAGGCACGGCCTGTCATCCCTTCTGAGGGCCACTGAAGCCTCACAGCTCTCACAGCTCCCATTGTTCCATATCCAAGAGAATAATTTGTCAGGATGGGGCAAGTCGTCGCCGTCGATGTTGCTTGTCTTGTCACAGTCATTTTCGAGCCTGGTGAGCGTATCTGGACGGGGTAAGATTACTGATAAGCAAGAGCCTCGGGCAGCAAGACGTGGTAGACCTGAACGAACCTTCACTGGATGGACAGATGACGCTCTCTATGTGAGGGCCGCTAAACACCCCAATGGAAGATAAAGATGCAGTTACGTGATGGTGCTCAAAGGGCCTTTCTCGATCGTTGTTCACAAGGATGGATTTGCCATGGTCAACGTGCTGTGCTGCCATGTCTCGCAGTGTGGTTACAGGCTTGCGGGCAGGGGTAGTGTAGGCATGGAAGTGCATGGAAATGGGAGGTTTCGGGGGTAATGGATGATCCATCAAGGTCGAGGGACGTGAAGCTGGGAAATTGCAGGGCAAAGGAGGGGAAGACAAAGGGCCATTGTAAGAAACTTGGCGATCCATCCTGGCAAACAAGCAAAGTGGGAAGTAAAGTGCGATGTTAAGGAAACTGATGATGCTGTCTGCGTTGCTTTTCAACTTGAGACGGACGAGGGTATTTATAACCCGCAGATCAGGCGACGACTCAATTCCCAGGTCCTCATTCTAACGAAGAGAAGAACAACACCCCCGAAAGCTGAACCAACGCGGAGGAGCCCGATCCTGCTCTCCTGCTCGCGCGCCTTGGATCTTGAAATGGTACGCTGTATTCCTCCAGTGCAATCGGCCATTCCAAGGAATTATTGGGGCATTGTCCGGAAAGAGTAAATGCTGGATGCACGGCGCGGATTCGGCGAAGCCCATGTCAGCCTCGGAGCTCAGTGAATATTCCACAGGAAACACCGCAACAGCAAATAGCCATGCTTGCAACGTCATGCTTTCCACAAACATCTATCACGGGGCGCAGGAGACCGGATGATCGAGGACCAATCGGCCACTAGTCGGGCAAAGGAAGATTCCACGAATGTGATCGAAGGCAACGGCGATGATGGGAGGACAGCCAGCGGAGTCATGGATGAGGCATTTATGCCATTGGATATGTTTCTCCGAGGCCCTTTTCTCGTCGTCATCCATACAATCCCACCGCATGCCACAACGCGCGGAATCAGCATGGCTGGGACGAAAACGAAGGTGCAAGACAGGAAACCGCGGGAAGGGGGAAGAGAGGGGTAGGCATAAGGCGTAACGCGTAATCAGCCTTTGTTGGAGCCTGTTTTGGGGGTTTGGGGAGTCAAGACTTCTTTGGTCGAAGAAAGTCGAGAGGTAAAGAGTAGATACCGTAGAAGACCAGCAGGCAAAGCGAGGCCCCAGATAAACGAATCCTCTGGCGGTAGAGGCTGGAGGCACAAAAAATATGAATCATTTCGCTAGATTCAAGCAAAAAGGAGAAAAAAATTCAGCTGAAAAGCCGGCCCAAGCGGACGGGGTAGAGCATCTGGAAGTGGAGGGGACGAAAAAGGGCGCAGCCGCAATTTCCGACGAGAAAAAGGGGGCGAAGGGGGCGGGTAATTTTGGAGCAGATGAGACGACGGGGCACGACCGGGTGAGTGCAGAATATGGGAGGGGGCATGGAGGAAGAAGAAGAAACTGAGAGAGAAAGTCAGAACGGCGAGGACGGTTCTTATATACTCCGGGGTGCCTCGGGGCGGCGATGACGATACGGTGTATCGGGAGGCTATCTCTAAAAGGGAAAAACTAACGACAACAGGAAATTCACAGGTCCTCAATTTACATTATAAATAGAACTTGATTTTCAAACCCGTATCCCAGATAGTACCTAGTCTTCCTACCAGGTACCCATGCTAGTGCCCACCGCGCCCTTGCCGCTGGCGTGTCCGGCGTATCGGGCGGAGAATCTTATCTGGCCACATTCTGACAACTGTGTTGATCATCTAGACTGACTCGGTCGGGCAAAATACAGGCTGGACTCCTAGGGTGATAGTACGGTGAAGCTGTAAGGAAAATATATAGAGCGTGTCGGGCGGGGATGTCGGGCGGGGATGTCGGGCGGGGGTTGGGCGCCGTTTACGCTGGGGATCGATTAGACTACGTAAGTCGAATCAAGGATAGACTACTAGCCGTATGGGATAGAGAGGATAAACGCGCAACAATATAAAAGCGCGGGGACTTAGTGATACGCTTTCGGAAACGGGGAGATGTAGCTTAATTTATTGGAACAAGTTCAGACCTAGCTGGAGGACAGTGTCTTAAGGCAGGAGCAGGATTTTCAGGGCGTCGTTCTTGATCTAAGTTTCTATACTTTAAAAGAACTATAAAGGAAAATAATATTTTTAATGCATTTTTAGCGTAGCTAGTTGCTACTTCATAGATCTGCTTTCTACGTAAGCAAATGAATTCATCTACTCGAGAACCTTCCCGTTGGTCTCCTCAACAATCAGCTCAAACTCGGGCTGGAACTCAGTGTAGAAGTTGTGCTGGCGCCTATGTTAGCATCTTTGGTTGTCCGTATTGAGATGAGAGATGAGTATAACTTACAGGGTTTTGAACAGCGTCTGCCGTGTACTGAGCAACGTTGTGAGGGATGATCTTCTTCGGGACACTGTTTGCAGCGGCTGCTTCAGCGAGCAGCTGCGAGTGGCAAGCGTGATCGAAGCTGGAGAAGAGGAAAGCAGCTTCATCGACGGTGCGGCCTACCGTCAAAAGGCTATATGGTCGTCTTGTGTCAGGATATACGTCCCGTATTTAGAGGAGTAACCGGTTTTACTCACCCATGGTTCTGCAAGATGCAGACAAGATTGTCCTTGCCGAGGGCTTTGGCAATCGCAGCACCCTCATCCTGGGCCAGAGCAATGCCTCCATGGTCGTTGTACACACTCTGCTTTCCGTAGAAGTTGCAGGCATCTTCAATAGATTAGTTTACAATTTCATATAGGAAATAAAGTTCCTATTCACTCACCCTGAGAGAGCATCTCAACAGGCTTGCCGAATGCACTCCATGTCTTGCCGTAGATACCATGAGTGTGCGCAGCTGCAATAACGTCCGGTCTGGCCTTGTGAATTTCAGAGTGGATCATGAAACCAGCCTCGTTGATAGCAGCCTGGTTTCCTCCTTCGATGACGTATCCCTCAGGATCGACAAGGACCAGATCGGAGGCCTTCATGAGGGAGAAGTGCTTTGCGTAAGGGTTCATCCAGAAGTGATCCTTGAGGACCGGGTCTGTAGAGATAATCACATCAATATTGAAAAGTTGATTTCAAGATTATAGAAAGCCAGACGTACCTCTCATGGAAATGTGACCCGAAATGCCTTCTCCATAGCCCAGCTTTCCGAAGTATCGGAATGCAGCAGCCATGTGTTCCTTCATCCACTTGCGCTTCTCGTAGGGGTCAGTGAATGTAGGGATACCGCGCAACTTGAGGGTTCCCTTCCGGTCACCTCGAGCGGTGGCCTGGAACTGGGCATCGTCGGTGGCCGAGCCATACACGGGCTTGCTGTCATCGACAGCAACCACTGGGGTGGAGCGGGTGACGGTTTCAGTCACAGTCGTCGACATTTTGATTTGGTCGTTATTCTTTAATCGTCACAATAATTTTTGCTTTTAGATGCAGATCTGTTCCGATGTGTGTCAGTAGGTGTCTGCGCAGGGCTCGACTAAAGTAAGTAATTTAAAGATAAGGTCGGCCGATGGCGACCCCTCACCACCGAGCTGATAGTGGTTACGGGGCCCCAGCAGAGGATATATCATACATCCAAAAACTAAAATAAAAACAGACTTACCTATACCCTAACTCAACTATACTCTCATATATGCTCCGTCTACTGTACGTTGAATAGCAGCCCAAGTAATAAATGTAGATGGTAATTATCGGGGAAGTTCCTTATCTATCCACGATGGTTCGGCCGAGAAAGCCAATCACAGATTCCGTTTTACATCTCGTCGGCAGACCCCGCCTAAATGTCGCAATAGGGCACACAAGGCGTATGCGGCGTGTCCGATCAAATATGCTATCATGAAGCAATTGACACTGCTATCGCAGCAGATTTCGAAATAGCATGCACCTCGGATATGCTGGAGGTAGGGGATCAAATATCGTGGGAATTTATAACGAATTTAAACCAATTTAGCTGGAGGAGCTGCTAATTGAAGAAATTGATAGAAATATCAAAACAAGAATGGTTTTTCTAGATTCACTGATGTTTTTGTTTGGCTCTTCAATATGGGAATATAGGACTGCTAGCTTTTCTTATGCCGTCGTCTCCTCTCGCGCTCCTGCCCTTTCTATATGTAGAATGCAGTGCAAAGGGTTGAATATGCTGACAACGATTGAATGCAGGTAGTTAATGCATATGGAGACATTTCACATAAGCATGAACCTAGGGGGTTGATTGGCTCATTGTCATAATATCCATAGTGAGATTTAAGCAATGTAACCCTTTATCATGTGGCAGAGTTAAATCCAACAACTTTTCAATTGACAGGGATTAAACTCGCTTTAAGGAACAACAAGAGATGCAAAACGTATCTTTCGTGTTTGCAAGAAATTTCCGAAGCTCCATCTAGGTGCAAATTTGGGGGTGATATATAAATCGAGAACAAGATGACCCTAAAATGCGGATCACATTGCTCGTGCGTTACCGCCCGGTCTACTATCAAGATCCCTGCAGGAAACCAGCGGAGAATGAAATCTCAAGGAATATATGGCGAGAAACTAAACGACAAGGGCTGACGATGCTAAAATTGGCATCTAATCTGTACATCGCAATATGCAGAAACGGTCACGTGATACTATCAACCACGTGGGTGGGCTGGAAGCATATAAAGTTTGGGACACCCTTAAGAGAGTTTAATAGTAATAAATGTTTATTAATTTTATACCTCTTCTGACTTCGATACTCGATCGCAATAATATGCAACACCGGATGCAATGTGATGCATATTGCGAGGTCTTTGACCAACTATTCTTCCCCGGAGTTAAATTCCTAGCCGCGTCTGCATCGCTAATTAGCGGGGAAAAAAAAAGAAGAAAAAAAGCAAATAATATGGCTGCAGAAAGCGTTCAGAAGGACAATGCATCAGGATCTTTTTTGAAAGCGCACAGACCACCGCCCTTTACAAATTTTCACGGTGGTAATACGTGTCTAGGAGATGATATGTACCAGGAACTGCCGACTCCCACTGCCTCCGTTGCCGAAAGTCGAAATAGTCCAAGCCACACGATGGGGTGATGATAGCTTCCAATCTTATCTGGCTATCCCTTCCAAGTTCTAGCTAAGAGGAGAACTGCTGGTCATATCGGCAAAACATTTCAAGACACTAACGCAGCGCACAATTTGATGGTCAGCGACGGCACTGCAATTCGTCTGTTTTCCTCGTAAAACAACGCATTCTGGATCCACACATCTTTGGCAGATGTGTGCCAAATGCTCGAACGTGCACTGGCACCTCAAAAATGGTCTCAACTGATCCTGCCACTGCCCACTGATTCGTCCACCCTGTCAACGGCTTCGGTGCTATCCCGTCAGGTGTTGTCTAAATTGGGTAGCGTCCACCAGAGTTACGCTGAACCCGAGGCATTATGCGGAAGCGCTAGCATCCACCGCGCGAATCGCCAGTGTGAAGAAAATGCCATCTCCACTCTAACGTGGCTAATTCCTTAGACTAGAGATCCGACCGCTTAGGGAGACAGGGATATATGATGGGGATGTCCCTATCCAGCGTCACATGTACAGCACGGTTCATGCAGAGTTATTAAGAAGGAAATCACAGCGGAGGGGACTCATTAGGGCCATTAGGCTCATTATTCTTCTATTACCATCCCCTCCACCCCCTCCATCGACTCCCCTGTCTCCTTTGTTTCTCTGAATCAAGATCGTAGTTTCAGAGCTGAAACAATGTGCGGAAATCCACCACTAGCAGAGGACCCCCTGGAGGTCGACGTGAGTGCCTAGGATTCTCCTAGTATCAGTGCGTGGAATAGAGATATCACTGACATGGCTTCAATTAGGACCACGCCGCCACTGACGTAGATTCGGCCTACAATGAATCGTGAGCCTGCCCTGGTGAAGTGCCTCAAGAATCTCTCTAATCACTCACTTTAGGATCGGAACCGCCAGCTACGTCTCATCCCTAAGTTCTAGCATCAGAAATTACAAGTAGGCAGTTCCTACGCTGTATTGGCTTGCTTACTTCAGTTTCCGCCACCTTTTCATGAGCTGACGTGATCCCCACAGATATGAAGTAGGCCGGAGAAAGTGCGTATGACTGATGCAATGCTGAGCATGTTTCTAGAACGGGCGTCGTTTCCACGCATTCCATGAGGGTACATACATTCTGGTATGGCAATACAGGAGTGCTGTTGATGTCCACCTGCTAAGCTGTGCATTAGCCTAACGATGACGAAGAGCAAGACCGAATGGATCTTCTACACCACATTTACCTCCTGGTTCTCGACGGGCGGCTCCACCTATCGCCAATCCCCGACGACGTTCAGAGAGTGCTAGATCTGGGGACTGGGACAGGAATATGGTCCATTGACTTCGCCGAGTAAGGAAAAAACTGAGATGCACTAGTTTTGTTGGAGGTTCCGTGCCCATTGCTGATGATGACAGCGAACATCCTTCCGCGCAGGTTATTGGCACCGATCTGAGCCCTATACAACCTCCATGGTAATAACTTCTGCCTTTTGGCCGGTTTCCGGATCATATACGTGGGGGAATATTTTTCTGAGTGACGTGGTTTAGGGTACCGGCGAATTGCATATTCGAAATCGACGATTTCGAGACATCATGGTTATACAAGCGGCCGTTTGATTACATACATGGCCGCGAACTAGAAGGTTGTATAGGTGATGAGACTAAGCTCTTCCGGCAGGCGCTCGAACATCTCAAGTCTGGGGGATATTTTGAACTCCAATGTGCTTATCCGTACTGGTTATCGGACGATGACACTGCCGAAAAAGCAGAGAACGCCCAGTTATGGGTCAGCAAAGCTCGTGAAGCTTCTGATAAATTTGGCAAATCTCTCACGAATGCGCCAATGTTCAAGGATAAGATGAAGGAGGTGGGATTTGTCGACGTGCAAGAGGTTATCTATAAGGTCAGTCTGCTCGAAGCTTGCTTTGGCATTCTGGGATGCTGCGCCTAATCTGAACTGTACTAAACTGAACTTTTCATATTACCACAGCTTCCAATCGGAACATGGGCAAAAGATAAAAAGAAGAAGGAGCAGGGGAAATACCAACTGGTTCAGCAGCTACTCGGAGTGGAGTCCTATACCACTGTACTGTTCTCGCGTGTTCTCCAATGGAGTCAGGCTGAGATAGAGGTGTTGAAAGCGAATGTGCGGAAAGAGCTCAAGGATCCCTCTATCCATATGTACATTCCAATCTACTTCGTGTATGGGCGAAAGCCTTAGACGAAGAACGATCTATGCCCTTCCTCACTAATCAGATTGTTCTGGGGTGCGCAATCTGGTGATAGCAGCCTCCCCAGTTTCTGTTTCCTATGCTATTGGCACCAGGACCAATCCAATCTCTCTCTTAGCATACTCAGTTATGGTGAACAAATTCTGTTCACAAACACTTTAGCGAATTCACAGTCGTAATAGGTTCTAACAAGTGATGTGCATGCCTCCTCATAGTTCCGTCTTAGTGTTGGCCTTCTTTGAACCGCTGTGTCCACTATGGGTCGTCCTCGCAATGTATCCATCCACAGGATATAGTGGATTCCCGACCATTAATCCGAACACTTCATAAACTAGGTCTGCAGCAGCCCATGCTGTTGATTCCCCTGCATCATCATATGGCGGTGCAACTTCGACGACATCAGCACCGACGATATTCAGCCAAGTTAACTTTCTTAGGATAGCCTTGAGTTCGCGTGTCGTCCAACCGCCAGGCTCTGGGCATCCAGTTCCAGGAGCCAGACCGGGTTCTAAGATGAATCATAAGTCTCCATGTTAAATAGCAATTGGTAATAGTGGTAGAGCTTACCTAACACGTCAATATCGATGCTCAGGTACACGAGCCTGTCTCCGACTACTTCTTTGATGCGTTGAGCGACGCCATCGATGCCGATTTCATCTAGTTCTATGGATGGTCAGATGATCGAAATACAGCAATTCTAGCTATGTAGAGTCCACATACCTTCTGTCTCGATATATTGAAAGTTCTGCTTCGCATCTTCCTCGTAGTCACCGTAGTCATTGCCGAAGATTCGAGTTCGGAGTCCGGCATGGATGTTCCCCTCCTTTGCGATGAGGCCTTCGTTATGTGCAATCCAGAACTGCATGTTTGTGTTAACAGATGTCTTGACATGGAATTGTCTTGGCTCACCATGGAACCGTGATTATAGTCTGATTGTTCCGAAGCCCATGCTCCGGCTAGGTTCTTTGGTGACCATCTATCCAAATTAGACTAACGAGCTTCCCGACTTAATAACAGCACAACTTACGTATCCAGATGGCTGTCAAAATGAAGGACGCTAACGGGTCCATAGATCTCGTGTAATGCCCGCAGGGCCGGTAAGGCAACGGAATGGTCTCCGCCCAATGTGATTAGACGAGGATGGTAGACACCATCTTTGCCGAGCACCTTTGGAGTCGACGACTTAGGTTGCGTCTTTGCTGGTCGATGAAGAAGATCACGGTATGCTTCCGTCATTTGCTTGAAAGCAACTGCATTGTCGCTTTTGCGTTGGTTAGTGGAACTTCCGCTATCAGCCAGTAGCACCCCATCATGGGACTTACAAAGGAGTGACAGGGATATCACCACAATCGAGGAACTTTGCCCAGTTCTGGTATGGATTGATTCCCTGCGCATGATTGAAGCCTCTTGATGGTAGTTGTCTTTGGCTAGCACTGCGGATTGCTCTTGGCCCGAATCGCGCCCCGGGACGATATGCGACTGAGGTATCGAAGGGCACTCCGATGACCGCAAGGTCGAATGGCTCTTCTTGCTCGACAAGACACTGAACGTGAGGCAGATGCGCGAATGTCTGAATCCCAGTAAAGCTATAACCGGACTGCCAACGGGATACCGTATTCTCGCTTATCGGTTGTTGAGCCTTATGTGCCAGTATACCGAGCGGCCAGAGCGCGCTGAGCAGGATAATCTGCGCCAACATGGTGAGAGAAGCGCAGCAGCTTGATCCTGACCTGCTCGCGGACGATGACGCTCTTTTCAACAGACATTATGGGAGCGTTTGATTTTTAGTTTTGGGCTTCTTAAGCAAGATAGCACCGAACTTGAGATACGATGCGAGTTCGACCCATGATCCTCTAGCGCGGGCGTATCGGGCGGGTTGCGCAGACCGCCGTCGACAATGAAGATACAGAATTGGTGTAGATCTTAGATTAGGGTGAACTTTGAGTCTGTTTTACCTCGTATCGTGATGGGTCCTTTCACTATTCCTCTCTATCAGACATTTTCGCTCGAGAATATCTTATCAAAAGCAATGTGTGATGGTCGTGGTGGAGATGAAGAGTGCATCTGAGCTCTTGCCGCTGGATACGCTGCATTGCATACCCAATAGGCCTAAACTGGAACTTGGGTAGACAAGCAGTTTGCTTGACGTTATGCTCTATCTAGAAGATACTCAATGGTTCAGCGGAAATGTTGTCGATAGGAAAACCATCCCCATGCTCAGAATAGAAAGGCATATTGATACCTGATTGATTTGGATATCCGGAAATTGTTCACTTCTTTTGAAAAATTCATTTTTCTCGCGAACATCAAGCGACAGTTCAATAGAGGCATCACAAAATGCCTGCCGTCGAGACTCCAAAGACGACCATTCTCTACGTCGGACAACCGATCGTTTTTGCCCATGATGCATGGGCTCGTTTTCAAGAGAACTTCAATATTCTCTATTATGACCTCAATTCAAAAGAACAGCTCATAAAAGCATTCTCAAAGAGTGGGAAGTACGCCACCATTGACGGCATTGTGCGACCGAATCTTTGTCCAAACCTGCTCCCATCTCTAGACAAGGAGCTTATCAACCATCTACCCGAATCCTGCAAGATCGTATCCTATTGCAACCACGGTTACGATGGAGAGGATACAGAAGAATTGGAGAAAAAAGGAATATGGTACTGCAATGGAGCAGGAGGAGCTACAGACGCAACCGCAGACATTGCGCTCTTCCTCATCCTCGCTACCTTCCGCTATACAACCTTCTGTGAGCACAAGCTGCGCTCCCTTCGCTCTGCAGATTACTTTGCGGTTGAGGATGCTTGCAATGTCTCTCATGATCCTAGAGGGCGCGTTCTCGGCGTTGTTGGACTCGGCGAGATTGGTGCTGCTGCGGCATCGCGTGCTTTAGCCCTGGGGATGTCGATCCACTACTTTAACAGAAAGCGCAGACCGGCTGTGGAAGATTGTCTTGGAGGAGCTGTCTATCACTCTGATATAGAATCGCTACTGAAGGTTGCTGATTGCGTGCTCATTGCATGCCCTCACTCAGCTCAGACACATCATCTCCTCAACAAGGATACGTTTAAGTTGATGAAGAAAGGGAGTCGTGTGGTGAACATTGCACGCGGCAAATGTATTGATGAGGACGCATTGGTTGATGCATTGGACGACGGAATCATATCTAGCGCTGGACTGGACGTATTTCACGAAGAGTGAGTCTGCGTGAGCTAAGGAATTCCTGATACTTCTTCTGACATCGATAGGCCTGTTGTAAACCCAAGACTGCTTGACAATTGGAAAGTTACACTGCTACCTCATATTGGAGGTGCGACTCTTGATTCGAACCGAGTAAGTGCTGCCAGTCTTCCACTACGATTTGATATACTAAGAGGAACAGAAATTCGAAGAGATCGCGCTGAAGAATATTGAGGCATTCTTCCTTGGTGATGGGAAACCGCTAACGCCGATCAACAAGGTTGTAAGGTTGTAGATAAACTATTTGAGATAATTATATAGATTGAAACTGGCTTGAATACATAGAAATTTATGAAATAGTTATCTGGATTTCTAGACGAGGCAAATGACCCTACAGAAATTAAACAGTAGCGATTCCACTGTAATAGAGAGTATTCGTCATCTGCCTACTGATATTAATTCTCTTTTACCGAATCCTAGAGCTATTCGGTTTTTTCTGGAGTTAATTTCTCCGCGATAAGCGTCCGCAAGATGGGGGAGGGGTTATCTTTCCACGTTCTGTCAAATCCCCTCTCCCTTTGTCAGGACTACGGGGCCGCCAGGACGATAAGCGTCCACGAATGCCGCCGCAGACGCCCAGCCTATACAACAGCAGAAGTTAAAATGATAGAGGACAAATCTCTTTGTTTAATATCAATTAAGTTAGGTTATATACTCACTGAGCTACAAATATCATGATCTCCCCTATTCGAATCACTTCTGAGTATCCATCCTTCCATTTCTCATACCTAGTCCCTTCACAACCAAGTCTACAATATGGCACCATCCGCTGAGGCTGTCCCTTCCAGTTCATATACAGCCATCAAAGATGACTACCGAGGACCATCAAAGGTCACATTCGATCCTGCTATTCACTTGAACTATACTCCCCCAGAATATATCTACAGTCTGTCAGAACTAGGCCTCCCACTTGACGGAACAAGCGACTTTGCAACGACCGAGCCATTCCAACTTGCCACAGACGCTGCCATTATTGAACTCCGCCGCGAACTTCTTCAACCAAACACGTTGAAGAGACGAATCCATTGGTGGCCGAGATCTCCAGCCTGTCTGAGAGGCTTCACGAAAAAAGAAGCGCCTTTTACCCATGCATTCTGGACATCACCAGAAGTGATTAAGATCCTCTCTGATGCCGTTGGAATCGAGATGGAACCTGCTCTACCATATGAGATCGGCCATACCAACGTCCAATTGGGTCCCGGAGGTAGAGAGTCATTGAAGGACCTCCCTCTCTACCCCGTCCCCGTGCCTCCAGGCTGGGAAGAGAAGAAAAGCGAATACGACAACATCCCCGTGGATAACTGGCATAAGGACTCCTTCGCCTACAGCTGCGTGATGATGCTGAGCAATACTGAGAAGATGGTCGGTGGAGAGACAGCTCTCCAGATGCCGGATGGAACAAGCAAAAAACTACGCGGAAGTACAATAGGTTCTTGCATTTTCATTCAGGGCCGCCATATGACGCATGCTGCCTTGCGAGCTTGGAATACAGGCGAGCGCATCACGATGGTGTGTCCGTATCGACCAGCGCATCCGGCCATCAGGGATGATACGGAAATCACGAATTCGCTTCATATTAGCTATCTCAATGAGTTGTTCGGGCAATTTAGCTTGGAGCGGTTCAAGGTGATTAGGAAAAAGGCGGATTATATGATCAAGAAGCTGGAGGAGGCGAAGAAGGATGCGTTTGTGAGGGAACCAGATAATTACAATGCTGTCATCATGGATAAGAAGGAGGTTGGGGATATGATGAAGGAGATGGTGTGGTATCTGGACACAGCTATAAAGCAGATGGGGCTTGATAAGGAAGAAGAGTAGGTTGTTAGTCTGCATATTGGATATATTAAGTTTTACTTCTATCTGGTTTCACCGAAATTGCTGAAATTAGCTCTAATTCATTTCCAGTCATCGAGGTTATTCTTGCCATTCCTGTACTCGTTCCCTTCCAGTAATCTTGTTAGTATGTGGTGCGGTCCACAAGTATAGAGGTGAGGTACTTCCTGCTATTCCAGGGAACCCCTTAGGATCTTGAAGTTGTTCGGACCTATCTGATCTCTTTCTTCTACTGTATGATCTGGTAGGATACTATATTCTTAATATTTCGTAGATTCCCTCCACCTTGCTAACAAGATTACTAAGGGGAACCAGTACCAGATCGAATCAAGCGCTGCACTCTTCTGCTATCTATTGGTCCATACAATTGCAGCTCAGCCAACCGTGAAATCGTAGGCCGAGAAATGAGTCAGTTTCGGCGAACTGCTACTATGACACAAATCACAACAGCTGCTCTCACTCAACCACTCTTCATATTGGGCTGACAAGGACTGAGCTGGAAATTTATAAGGGAACTTAGGACACAATGAACTAATCCAGGTGATAGTCTTGTCTCTACTCCTGCTTATTGGAGGGTGCAGAAAGCGATTATTGAAATTGGGTGACTTTAATTAAAAGCTTAGAGTCGAACTATGCTGGCACGTTGGATGATCTCGGTAGGATGAAGATGCCTGATGCTTCCAGCCTCATAACCTCTCGGACTGGATTTCTAGCCAGGGCTTGGAAGCTTTGATTCTCTATCTAGGAGCTGGCTCAGCTAATATTTCACAGATCCCCCTGTAGGCCGAGCTGTTCTTAATGCGGAAGGTGTGGGAGAACTCCGTCAGGAGCTCCTGTAGGCAGGCCCCAAAAGACGCACAAAATTCGAGATTTTGAGAACGGGCAAAATAATCAATGTTTCAAATATAGAGTCGAGAACTGCATGAGATACCAAGTTACTCAATGTTTTCTAGTGTTATATGCTAAGGGCTGAATGAGTACTCAATGATTAATCCGGTGATTATGCGGAGGCGGTCAGTACTACTTACTAAATGATCACCAAACTCCTATTACTGTTAGCATCCAGACCAGTGATTTAGACCCTTATAAAAACGCGTGGGCCTGAAGAGGAAGGACAGGTTCGCTGCACATATTTCTTCAGCTATATGAGATCTAAGTACGTGGTCACAGAACCCCGACTGGCATGCTCTTCGAACAAAAACGAATTATATTCATGAACTAAACACTGTACCCCCACTATATACTCCGTGTCGAACATGTCATATCATTTTGTTGACCTCATTGGTTACAAGTTGCGAATTGCTGGTAGATATTACAATAACCACCGATTGGCGGGGACGACCGTCTCCGCTGCAGGGAAATTCTGGTTGGCGGGGAAGACCGAGAATGAATATTTCCTCTCTATCAGGGTGCTCTAGAAGTCCTGCTGGTGCTGTGCATCGTAACTAATGTGGACCTTCTTGCTTGCTACGTGGAGACATCGGGACGGTCCCCGCGTTTGTGATAAGGATTAGTGGTTGATATCCTTGATCTTATCTACATGGAACGCAGAGTAGACTTTCTAACCAAGTAACTGAGCTGCTCTTCGTGGCAGCTTTTTGGAGACATATTATCTGTAATCCATGGGATTCGAGAGATGGATTGGAACATTTGTGTCCCTTCAAGTTGTCATGTGTATGGTTACAGATTCCCCAGATCTGGAGTATTGGGACTGGTTCAGGAAGTGGGTGCTGGGGTCGGATCGTCAAATTAGAAGGGATCATTGATATGATCACCGGGGACTTGAAATTGAGAACAGATCGAGTAATCACAGCGCGATCTAGTTAGCCATCTATTTCAGGGAGATCGTGGGTCTGATCGTGACACCGTGCGGGAGATAAGAAGGCGCGGACATGTCCATCCAGCCCGCATATCGGCACATTAGACCTTCTCTTGAACAACACGTACCTATTCTTTCTACAGACATAATAATCCTGCGTTCCTAAAGATGTCTCTCCAAGAAGTTGTAACTCAGAGAAACATCTCTCTGTCCGCTACGGCGGCTAGCGATGCGAAATCGGATGAAAGCGCTGTTCTGCATCGGACACTCCGAGAGCGACCCAAGACAGTCGTCGGCAGCGGCGGCAACTATCTGCACACAGAGAATGGGCAGTCAATTTTCGATGCTGCTGGAGGTGCGGCCGTGTCCTGTCTGGGACATGGCAATGAGCGCGTCAAACAGGCTATGATGGCGCAGCTGGATGATAATGCATACTGCTATTCTGCCTTCTTCAGTAGTCCCAAAGGCGAGAAGCTTGCAAAGCTCCTAGCTGACTCTACCGATGGTGTCATGTCCAAAGCACTCATAGTGAGTTCAGGTATGACATGATATCTCCTGTTTTAGGAGGTTCGACGTTTAACCGTATGATCTAGGATCTGAGGCCGTGGAGGCGGCTTTGAAACTCTCGCGCCAATACTTTATGGAACTCTCTCCTCCGCAACCTCAGCGGATTCGCTTTATCGCCAGAAAACCATCATATCATGGTACCACTCTTGGTGCCCTCTCCGTCGGCGGTCATGTCACTCGACGGGCTCTGTTCGAGCCAATGCTCAATCCGAACTTTACCCATGTGTCTCCCTTCAATCCTTATCGAGGACTGAAAGAAGGAGAAGACATGGACACCTATATCACCAGACTAGCACAGGAACTCGATGATGAGTTCCAGAGAGTGGGACCCGACACAGTTTGTGCATTTTTTGCAGAGCCTGTCGTTGGAGCAGTATGTATTGTCCAACCAGAGTTCTTTCACATCTAACTGGATTTTATAGTCTCTTGGATGCGTCCCAGCAGCTCCTGGCTATTTTAAGGCCATGAAGGCAGTGTGTGAACGCCATGGTGCTCTCATGGTAATGGATGAAGTTATGTCAGGGATGGGCCGGACTGGGACGCTTCACGCGTGGCAGCAGGAGGGAGTGTCTCCTGATATCCAGACCTTCGGCAAGGCCCTGGGGGCCGGATATGTTCCGATCGCTGGTCTGCTTGTCAGTAAGAAGGTTGTAGATGTCTTGGATAAAGGCACTGGTGCGTTTATTCATGGCCAGACTTATCAAGGTCATCCAGTGGCTTGCGCTGCTGCCTTCGAGGTCCAAACAATCGTGAAGGAACAGAAGCTCCTTGAGAACGTTCGCGAGATGGGAGAATATCTAAGCGAACTCCTGAAGCAAAAGCTCAGCAGCCATCCGAACGTCGGAGAGATAAGAGGTCGAGGCTTGTTTTGGGGGGTAAGTAGTGCTCCCTATGTATTGATAATCCCGCTAACTCTCTCCAAGATCGAATTCGTCAAAGACAAAGCGACCAAAGAGGCATTTGACACTTCCGTAGGCGTCGCCCAGGCCATCCATAATAAGGGTCTCCAGCCTGGGTACGACATCTGTATCATACCAGCGACAGGATCTGTAGATGGTATTCGGGGGGACCACATCATCATATCACCGGCTTACAACATCACAAAGGCGGATGTAGAGACTATTGTTGACCGGATTCAGCGGGTCGTAGAGGACTATTTCACATCGCTGAGTGTTTAACGCTCATTGATTATTTTTCGCTGGTGAACTGGCCCAATATGATATTGACTGCTGTTATCCTTGTCTGCGATTAGGAGCACTAGGGAAATCAAGAACATATTAAACCAATAACACTGGAAATACTTGTGCAAGAAACAAATGGACTCGGACGCTGGGTTCAAGCATAATTGCGTAGATAGCTTAGTCAGTGTGTAAAGCACGTGACTAATGGACAGCACCAACCAACATCGACCGCACATGCCTTAGCACGTGGTCCATCCAACCATCTGGCAATTGGGAGTGACAAGCTCGAATATGTTCCAATGATAGTGTTTCTCATAGCTCCTTAATCACACTGTGTCTTGATGAGTTATGATTTGAAGATTAGTTAGATCTCCTTGCATACCTTCAGACTTTACCATCCAAGCATTCTTCAGAACATCTGGATTGAGCCAAGGACGAGGGAAAAGATCACGAACTTCAAAACATTGTCCTTGTTGCAGTTCCGAATTTCTTTTTATGATATCCCTTTAGTTCTTGTGAAGGATAGTGCGCCTTCTGTTTAGGCAGTGGTGCACAGTGTGCAAAACACAGTTTGCAACACACACCATGGCAGACGGAGAGCCATCATACATAGATTACGAGACATTTCTCGATCCAGACTTCTCTCCAGCTTCCTTTGCCAATTCGCTTGTCATTAGCACCAATAATGCTAATGACTCTCCGCTTGATCTTTCTACACCGCTATCTCGAGTGCTGTTTGATCTCCAGGAGATAGACACCCACATTCATACACTGACGACCAAATCGGCATTGCCGCTTCTCACGCATACGCGCGAGCAGACGGAATCCGGCCAGCATGTTGTCAAGGAAGTCGAGGAACAGGTTGCATCCTTGACTTTGGGATATCAGCGGCTAGAGAAGGAGGTCCTGCGGAAGTGGGAGGCAGCTGAAGAAGCGAGGGTGGCAGCTGAGAACTCCTGGGCGGCAGTGCGTCTTGCTAGAGCTGTTGCACGGTGTCTCTCTCTAGGAAGACAGCTGGAAGGTCAACTCTCTGAGCTTTCTGGCCGTGGCTCCGCAAGACAGGACCATAAGATATTGTCTGATGCAGCCTATACGATCGTTTCTTTACGGCGGATGCTCTCCGCTAGTGGAGAAGGAGATGAAGGCTACGGCCTTGACCGAGTCAAGGTCATCCGGACATTGAAGAGCGAACTCATGATCCCTGCAGAGAATACCGTCAAGGCGAGAACACAGCAGATCATCAACAGATTCTCCATGTCCACCTTACTGGCGGATGAGAATGGAGGCTCTGGCGGCTCGACAGGGTCATCGACATACAAGCAGGCTCTCGATGCAAAGGCACGCGTTATATCTGCCATCACGACACTATACATTCTTTCTCCGGCACCAAAGCCCAAGACCCCAGCATCGGAATATCGTCCCGAGCTCCTCCTGTCAACTCTACAAGGATATATGCACACTTCTATCACCACTTCTCTGAGCGCACTTACCAAAGCGCTCTCCATGCTCCCAACCCTCGAACGCGCCCTCATCGAAATCTCCGGACGGTGTCAAGACATCGTCGCTCTGGAAACAATCCTCGAGACACTACGACCCCCACCGCATCCACTCCTGGAATCCCAACCCCCGCAAAAAGAACCTCCTACCGCCGTCCCATCAACAGAGAAACAACTCAAACTCGACACCGACCAAGAAAAGAGCACACTCACAACCTCCTCCACCGAAAACCTCCTCCAACCCCTCCTCCAATCCCTCGACACGTCCTCACTCCCATCTTACTTCTGGCGCTCCCTCGCTTCCTCACTCAGGACTCGCGTCCAAGAGATCCTTAATCGCGGAGGCGTCTCCGCCCGAACTCTCAGGTCGAATGGAGACCGACTGCGCACTGAACTGCGCGAGTGCGTCCTGCGCGGCTCGCAGCTCCCTGCGGCCAGCGTGCTAGGTAAAGATAGGGGAGCCATTAAGCGTGATATAGGCGATCAGCCAGTTATGGTGGGGAACTGGGAGAGAGAGGCAGCTGTGATGGTGGGTGCGGTGGTGAATGCATTTGGGAAATGAGGGTAGATAAAACACTACAAATGTGGATGGCTATTCTACTTCTACTTCGTTCATTTGATGGACACGGCACTTTTATGTTCTGAGGCAGTTGAGTAATAGAGGAAATTTTCCAAATAGATGTCATATATGTGGAATGCTTCTGTAGATCATAGTTTGATACCATTGATTGTCTGAATTGAAATTTCATTTTCTCTCTAGGTTTGCCTCATTTAGATCACTAGAGATAATATCATGCGAGTAATATGCCTACGTTAGATATTTAGGGCCGTCCAAGGTGCTTGGTGCCGGAAAAGGCCCAGTCACACGGATAGATGGGATGGGATGTCGTCTAGGTGAGGGAGTAATTCTCTCACTACTTTGCTCTTCCTTCCGAGAACAGAGTTAAGTCATTAGAGTCGAGGTATAATTGAGAGAATATCGGAAGAGAGTAAGGCCTCTTTGCGGATATACACCCTGGATATTACACCGGTTTTTAACTTAGGGTCAATGTAATCATCGTAATCGTAGTCAAGAGTTACTCGTGATCTTGCCCTGGACGAGAGATGCGTCCATGAAGATTCTGCATGCCCATCTCCAAATTGTTGGGAAGGAGAGAAGATCTGAAGCGATAACACAGAATCTCATCAGTATAGCTTGCTTGTCTTGCAAAATAAGCATCAACGAGGACGATCGTGGAGGTCCTAAAAGTCGAGTCAAGTCGTCAGAATAAGAATCCAAAGTACGGTTGACAGACTTTGTCCAGACCCAGTGGTGAAACGTACCGAAACCGTCGTCTCCATCCAGATAAAGTAGTAGATAGCGAGGGTAGAATCCTATTAGGGATTGACCGTGGCCATTCCGCTTTCGATCACTACTGTTTGAGGGCAAAGCCAACTTGGAGAAGCGGAGACGACGCCAGCCTGGGGGCACAAGCGTGAAAGTTTGTACGGGAGCTTGCAGGTATCTCATTGGTCCGTTTCTCCCACTTGGTATGTTCACAGCGCAAGGGCCCGTGCCTGGATCCAGGCACAGAGGCACTGTTACTCGCTGCGTCAGCGCCTGGACGTCGGGTATACTTGTCATCTTCCTAGATGCTGCAGAGACCCTTTGCAGACTCGACTGCAGGACTCAAGCGACCGTTTCGAGGCTCTTCCCCTCGAGATCGTGCAACTGATCCGGACGAACGTGCAGCAGCCGGGAATGATGGCAAAAACAGCGACCGAAGACAAATGTGATCCCTGCATGCGAACAGTTTCTCATGCGCTGTTCGATCCGCGCGTCTCCTAGCTTAGGCCTGTGTGGCAAAAACTAACATAAGTTGTCATGAATGATGGTGGGGTCATGTAATCGAGATCCAAGGGCCCCGCTGCACGGACGGTCCCATTGGACAGGAACTTCTGACGACGGTCTGGCCGCATGGATGGAGTCAGTATCAAAAAGCATAGTGGAGGATAAAGTTACAGAGTCTCCTTCTTCGATACTATTCATGTCAGCAGACAAAAGAAATCTCTGGGGCCCGTGAACCTCCGCAGGGACGTGTCATCTGTCCTCCTGGACTTGCTTCAGATAGAGCCCTGGACTGGCAACGCCGCTCGGTCCACACCGCCCACATCGCCCTGTGGAAGAGGCTGTCTCCAGGGTCCACTTCCCCACCCCACCCAGGAGGAATCAATCAAGTTGCTATGTGCATACAATCTGCCATTGTTGTTCATGAATATGAACCTGTTTTCCTCTGGGGCAGGAGGGGCTGACCCTGCATTGTTTTCCCAGCCGGAGACTCCGACTCCAGTCGCAATGTACTCGATTTCACTGAGACGAGGCATGTCATGTTGTCGCGCCCTGTCAAAGACGTCAGCGTGCGATCAGGGCGCGGAGGGCGGGCGGTGAGTGGACGACAGTGGCTGTCGATCCGGATCTGTTAATCGTACGATATCGATTAGCTGGAGCGCAATCTCTCTATCGATAAGGCACCCCTCCGGCGCAGGTACCTCCCTGTACATGAGAAGGAGCCCTAGCGGTCACTGTCGTGCCTGATCGGACCTGTCTGAGAGCTAGGATCGCATGTACCGACAGGTACCCGTTGCGCCCGGGGCGACCTGGCGAGTCCTTAGCCCGAGTCAGCACGCAGGGTCTCCTGTCGGGTCCGCAAGTCGCGGGAGATATATCGCCAATGGAGGCTCTCAGGACAGTTCGCGTTGCTGCACGAGTGCAGGTCGGTGGCAAGCTAATAATAATACTACGAGCTGGCGAGAATGTTCCCCTCTCTCAGAGTAGGCGGCCTTGTCACGAGCCATACATACCCCTCTTGCCTCCGTTTGGACCTGGCGACAGGGTTCGGGCAACGGCCCCTCATGGTCCCTGTGATGGTGCCTTGATTGCTCCTCATACCGTCTCAAAACGAACCTCACAAGGTTCCCCCGACCCTGTCGGCCCTGGTGGCGCTGTTGTCCTGCCCTTCCCGGGATCTACCAACCAGTGCTCGGGGTCGCCCCCAATCCCTCCCGTGAGCATCCATCGCGCCGGCGGATCATACATCATCGGTGTGGCAGCCAAAGCTTCTGTGCTTCCTCAGCTTCTCTGTCGAAGTATATGCCATCTCGTACGTTGCGTCCCTCGATCAGTTGAGCCAGCAGGATGCATCGGAACCTGACGATGTCGCCGGGGCTGAGCGATGTCATAACGTCGACATGAGATTGTTGCTGGCTACCTAGTGGTACTCGTAAGGACTCGACTCGGATTGAGGGTCTCTTACCGTTTGCGGATATCGCGGGTGTGATGAACGACGAGAGGCTACCTAGGTAAGCGGGGTGAAGGCACTCTTCGCCTAGTGGGGATGGTTCGCTAGATGCAGTGTTCCCCATTGTGCTTTATGTTCTACTCTACGAGGGAAGAGGATACGGGGGAGACTGGAGAGGCTAGGTCCTGGCCTTTATACACTCTAGACTAGAATACCTGGCACGATACGAACCAAGATCAGAAACAGATCTGCTCTGTTATCGTCGGCGGTGAGTAGATCCCTGTTCAAGAGAGCGCAGTTGGAACGTGTTTGAGTTTCCACCTCGCTCCTCTTCCCGACGGGCAGGACACTCGGTGCTTGTGATGACGACTTGCGAGCCATGTGCTTGGGACGTTGGAGGGCGATGATGAAAAGCAGCGCCATGTGATAGGCGCAGAACTCTCGGGTCCGCGAGAATAGGCTGCATCTGCAAGAGGCTCGAAAATGAACGTGTCTCTTCATTGTATTATTCTCTCTCAATTCATATAGGTATGAAGAGACGGTAAGCTGAAGCCCTGCCTGCGCAAGGCTTTCAGCCTTCAGCCATGTCCCGATTTTTACTGCAAGGGCAGGTACACCGGTGACGGATCCCCCAACGATGCCCTCCGTTACTCGTTTGGTTGCAGACTGTAGACGCATCGCCTGTAGGGAATTCAATCACGTCAGATAGCCGTGACATCTCTCCAGTCGAGACCCGAAGCGGAGGGACTGTTTCGTTTCACATCGGTCCAGGCACACGAGTTGGAGACGATGATTCATGACTCGGAGGGATGAGGAACCCCATCAGCCCCATCCGTGGAAGCGTTGTGAGTTGTTGCAGGCAGGAGGCAAGGTTCCTGGTGCCTCAGCGCTGGACCAGCGGTCCTATCCACGGTTCACCTGCTGGCCGTCTCCATCATGAACCCTGGCAGGATCGCTTGGATATCGACTCTTTTGCTTCTTGTGCCTAGCCTTACGAGCAGGACAACGACTCAGACCCGCCGTCCAACGGCCGTTCTGAGTCTAGCGTTCCTGATAAACAAACCAGCGTCCGCCAGCGCCCTCTCTGCATCTAGAAGAATTGCAAAAACTCTAGCATCCATGGCCTTCCGTCCAACCGTCGTCGTAGGTTTTTTTATCCACCCTCCTCCGCCCGTACAGGCCTCATCCCTAGCACCGTGAGACTGCTGGTGCTGGCCCTTGAAATTCGCAACCGAGAGAGAGAAAAACAGCCTTGCGCCGTTCTGTCCTCCCCAATCGTCCCCGGTGTCCGAGCGTCTTATTCGTCCCGTCAGACGGTGTTGCTCGGCTGAACCGGTCGTCCTACGGGTGTTTGTCCGCCTTTCCGTCAGCTGTCGGGCGGGTTTGGTTGTTGTTGCTGGGTTGCTCTCTCTTTTTTATTTTTTCTTTTGGTCCTTGAGGATCGCCCGCTGGGGGCCGTGGCCCATTCGACTACTCACCGGCAAGCATCTCCAAGAAGCTTACTACAACACTCTTCGACTCAACGCGGCCCAGGCCATTTGTTGCCTTTTGCCCTGTCCTATCCTGTCGTCCCCCTGTCCTTTTTCTTTCCCCTCCCCCTCCTGCCCCTCGCTTCTTTCTTCGCCGCCCGCCGACCGTCGTTTCTGATAAGCCTCTCGGGGCTTGTATCATCGTCACTACCCTAGCCCGGTCAACCAAGTCCCTGTCCTTTCCCTCCTCTTTCACATCTTCTTGATCAACCCCGTCGACACTCTTCTGATCTCATCTGATTCTCCCTCCCCGGTGGACGGTTGTTCCTCTTCTCCTGCAGCATCCATCGGTCTTCTGTCTGCTGCTGCCGTTCACCGTTATTCGAAAACGAGACACACATCCGGTTCGGGGCGAGGTCAGCGCTGGGCCAAGACCGGCTACTGGTCAACGCTTCCCGCTCACGAAGATAGTAGGATTGCATCCGCAACAGACGTCGAACGTCCCTTGCATCCACCACAGCATCCTCTCGAGGAGAAATGCTCCGCTGCAGCTGACGGGTCAACCCATCTGTTCGTCGCGACAGTTTGCCCTTGCCTGATCGCCCTCATCGGCCGCCACGGCTCTCTTTCGACCCAATCCACGCTGTAAACTTTCTGCGATTCGCTGCGGCTGATCGGAGGTAATCTGTTGATACTGGTATGTCATATTCGATTGGCATGGTTTTGACCCCTGTTTCAATATATCTACGCTCGCGTGCTTACCACATACCCCAAATATCCACAGTTTGATCGAGCCGCACGAAAATCCGATCTTCGAACCCGGCCCTCATCCTTACATCCCGAAGGGGGGGCACACGCTCTACCCCGCGACGTGATCGGGATACGACGAGAACGCGTTCGCGGAAATAAGAGTCCTTTTACAGGATACGACCTGTTGGTTGGACAGATCTATCCGTCGCCTGGATCCTGGCTGCGAAGTTCGCATCGTCAGGCAGAGGACGGGAACAGGATTCTATAGCGACGTTCTCTATACCAGTCGAGATGACTTCGTTTCTACCCGTCAACAATATTCCCGCCACGCGGGATCACGCTGTGGATGATGCCACCACCCCTACGACCCCTCGTCCGAATTTGACCAATCTGCCTATGAAGCAGGAGAACCCTCAGCAACCACAACCAACCAACGGTGAAATTGGCCCTCAAAATACACGAAACTCGACTGAGGAGGCCGCTCGGCCGAATACCGCTCAACAGACCAATGCAGCCTCTGTGAACAAAGAAGGCCCATCTGGGCAACCAGCGACTGAGGAAAATAATAACACGACCGAATCCGATGGCGATCGTGATGGTTCTGGAAATGAGTCCGATCATGGAGGATCGGGCCCTCCTTCGAAGAAGAAAAAGGGGCAGCGATTCTTTTGCACAGATTTCCCACCGTGTAATTTGAGCTTCACCAGAAGTGAGCATCTTGCACGGCACATCCGGAAACATACTGGAGAGCGTCCCTTTCAATGTCATTGTTCCAGGCGGTTTTCGCGTCTCGACAACCTGCGCCAACATGCCCAGACCGTTCATGTCAACGAGGAGATTCCTGGGGATTCCCTTGCCGCCACAGGGACCCGGTTTCAACGCCAGATTCGTACCGACAGGGTTCGACCTCAAGGCAGAGCACGAGCAGGTACCGCAGGTAGTCAAGGAACACATAGTCGCGGTCACAGCAGAAATCTTTCCGCTTCCAGTATCGCCTCTACGGCATCAACTTTCAGCCAGAGCCAGGACATTCGACGTCGACCTCCGCCCCTGATCATGGCGAATGACGGTACACCAAGGGCTCGGTTGACACTAGACACGATGGGGGAACCACCGACCACGCCTCCTGCTCAGATTCGAGGAGTAGCCGGCCAATCTCCTGGTGGACCGCATTATGCACCTTCGAGTGCATTCCCTTCCGCTGGAGGAAGCCCTCATTTCGGCTCTCCTATGTCAAGCACTTCCCACGCTTCTGGCTTCTGGGATGGAAAAACGGCCGCACGCCGTTTATCCGTTCCATCAGGGCCTAACCCGTTTCTTCCCCCTCATGGCGCCACATATCCTCCCACCTATGTCAGTTCTCTCCCTCCGTCTCATCCATCATATTCAAACAGTGGAGTTTTTGCCAGCCCCGCCAGCTCGAATTACTCTTTGTCTCGGGATGAACCCGTTCTTAGCCCCGCTGAAGCGGAGTTAAGAAGAAGAACGTGGCACCCCTCGACCTATTCTGGCTATCCTCGACCCGCAACAAGCGGTTTGAGTCAGTATCAGACCCCTGAAACTCTGCAACCTGCTTTCGGGTCCAGTGCCTCAGGGGAGCAAACGACTAGGTTGCCAGGCATTGAGAGCTTCGACAAAGTGATCCCACAGCAACGACCGATGACACCTCCAGTTCGTAAGCCGAGTCCAATGCAGATTGATACGCCCAACAGACCGCATGGCATTACGCCGGGCTTTGCCCCCCATGGACTACCGTCCGTTCGCCCGCCTCCTCCGATCTCTGGCCCGGGACATCGACGAGGTCATGTCTCCTGGGATATGTCCCTGCATAGGCTCGATATCTCCGACAGGCCTTCCCCCAGAGATCCACCACAATGGGGACAAAGCAGCATTCCGGAGAGCCACAGCGCCATGTCCCGTACCTTTGGACCGTACGGAGTGAGTCGCGAACACCCAGACAATGGTGAGCCGGGTCAGGCTCTGGAACCGAGCACCCCGCAGAACAGGAGACGCTCGTGGTATAATGGACCGGGATCGAGTAGCGTCTCTGGTTCTCAGGCGAATCGTACGTCTCCTGAAGACTCCAGCAGCAGTGAGGGTGTGACCACTCCCTCGACATCCTCCCTTGAGTATCATCCAGCTATAGTGCACAGCAATGGTTATGTTGAGCCGCATCATCCACCGCTACCTGTCGAAGCATCTCAAAGTGTACGCACAAGTTCTTACTCCCGGAGGATTTGGTGATGTTGGCTGACCCGTTGCAGACTTGTGCACCACTTCCTCATCAAGCACCCGGGTATCAAACGAATCCTGAAAGCGGGACGCGTTCAGAGTTCTTCGGGGGTTCCTCCAATCATGGAAGCGGCATGGGTCGCCTAGAGGCTCTTGTAGCTGTTGCGACTAGCGAGAACAAAGGCGGGACGAAGCTCTACCTTTGAGAGGAAATAGTTCTTCTGCGGTGGAGGAAGTCATCATTATCTCTAGCTAGACTGTTGCTTTGCTGCTTCCTCACTGAATGTAGCAGGGATCAGCTCCTTTCGTGGGTCTTCACATCTGGCGGAACTTTCTACTTTCCGTTTCCTATGTCGCTGTTCTTTTTCCTTCGGCGTTGATTCGAGGGTACTATGTGGCATCTACGTCCCATTCTGTCGTTGCGTGCCTTTGCGTTTCCAAAGACATTCGCTGAGTGATATCCTCCGTTTATTGTTTACGAAGCGACGACCTTATGAATGATGCATAAATGCGGTTCCTACGAGATCTGGTCCCCATGTCCTGTTGTGCTTTCATCTGTCGGCTTTTCCTGTTCATGATTTCTTCCGTGGCTTGGAACCGTTTTCCCTGCTGGCGCACTTGGTCCCTGCATCGAGATACCCTGGCCTGGCTGGTTCCATCACAAGGTCTGGCAACGCAGTCTCTTCTCGGTTGCGGTGCGGCTTTGGTCTCCTCTCTTATCTGGGTTGTATCTGCCGGCCTGCTTTCCGGGAAGTGCTTTGCATCTCCCATCTATATAATCATCGCTATATACGGCTGGGAATTTCACTTCAATTTATGTTTTAGTAACGTGTCTGCTATCCTGGCACCTTTCCGGAACTGTTGATGTTTTTTTGGGTCTCCTGCTTCTGTTGTCAAGTCCTGGTCGGACTTGTGGCGCAGGCTGTTGAAGAGATCACAGAATGACTGATGATTTATCTTTCTGACTGGCCGGGTGAGGAAGACAAGGTTACGCCATGACTACTCCTCGCCTTATCTATCATTTCTTTTCCTTAGGCTGTGGTTTGATGAGCGGGTTTGGTTCTGGGCATGCTTTTTGCATTCACCTTATATCATTATGGCTTGCATATGCGTATCCGCGGTAGTCAGATTCAATCTATTCCATCTTAACCGCAGCACACACTATTTTGGACATTGTAGACGAAACAGTTTGATCGCGTGTATCCCCTCTTCTTGGCGCTCTAGTATTGTCTAGTGGTCTCTCCGACTCGGCTGTTGGTATTGAGTAGTGCGAGCCGGACAAATGCACAGCATCGCTGGCGCGGGGGATTCCGCAGCAGAGACATGCATCATGCTAATCGAATACCATGCATCGGAACCAATGAAACATACACCACAGCCCGGTTTTCAAAAATAGATGATCTGGCTCCTGCAAACGTCCGTTAACAGCAGCAGCACGTCTCCCAGTAGAATAGAGGAGAGAAGTTAAGTTACTACTCTCGCCTCGCCGAATGAAGCAAAAAGAACGCCGACCTTGACCTAGACGAGCCTCGCGGGATGACTTCATAGGTACCTAACAACTCCCCCACAATCGGCCTCAAACCACAAGTACCTACCAGGTAGAGTAAGTGTCTAACCGTGCTTGGCGTATCCGCGGGGTCGGCATCTGCGATGACTTGTTGTTGACGTCTTTGTGCTGGCTGTCATGATATGTTTTCTGTGCTGTGGGGGTAATAGGGTATTTGGTTAGAGGTATGGAGTTTATATGGTTTTATTGGAGATATGACAATAGTATTTATGAGAATAGATCTATCTGTATTGTATGTTCTCTCCATGTTGGCGGAGTACAGTGCTTCGATGTGATCATGCTCATGCTCATCCTCATCCCCATGCTGATCGTAGTAACCCTGACGATCAAATTACTTACTCAGACCAGTGACAAGTCATGGCATTACAACCGAACACAGATGCACCCTACGAAAAGGAAGAAATGAAGGGAGGGACCGGGCAGATGCTACAGTTGCGATTTGGTCTGGGTTGATTTGATTTGACCTAGTGTACTGCAAAGGCGGGGGATTATGCCACAGGCTGGGATTGAAGCTGGGTAACGTCATCGTGGCCTGTGACTTCCAGGGTACGAAGACTTTGCTCCGCTGGGGCGATTTAAAAAGACTGCGAGTTGGCGAGAGTTCGATTTGAGTGTATTTGAATCAGATAAATCACGGAGGAACTCTTTAAATTAATTTGGAGTTGAAAATCTCCTTGATCTATCGTCTAGCTCTACATTTACATCGACGTATACAACTTCACCTACGGCCGCCACCATGTCGAAGAACCGCACTGCCCTCTACCTTGGTGTCGGTCTGGCTGGTGCCGGAGGCTACTATCTGTACAGGGCTGGTGGAGATCCTCGGAAGGCGAAGGCGCAAGCGAAGCGTAAGTAGACCTGCGGAGGAATATAATTATTGTTTGATGAAAATACAATGTGTTGACCGGGAATCAGACGACGCTGAGGTGGCGCGCTCCAAGTTGCCTAAAGGGTCCGAAGCAGAAAAGACCGGCGAAAAGATTGGATCTGAAGCCGGTGCTGGCATTGATGAGGCTGTAAGTTGTTCTCTTGTCCGTCTGGATAACATGTCGGCGTGGGACGGATGCGGTCTGCATACAACTGAACCATTCTGTCTTCCATAATTGGACTAAGGAACTAACATCGACTCTTTCCAGGTCTCGAACGCCCGCGACATGGCCAACTCCGATGGGCGCAATAGCAGGCAGTATGCCCAGGAGGGTATCGACAAGATTGACCAGATCCGCCATGACACTGCCAACAAACTAGGCACGAGTGTCGACAAGCTCGACAGGAAAGTGGAGCAGAAGGCGTCCGAGGCCAAGAGCAGCCTCTCCGGCTGGTTTGGAGGCAGCAAGTAAAATGCCCGGACCGTGGTGGATTGATTGTTATCAATTGTTATCACGGGATTGCTGAGAGAAAAGTTCTAGTCGAGTCTGTTGCCATGGGACGCTTTAACTGTGGATCATGATCGAAACGCCTGTACTGTAACAATGCTGGAATGTTGAGCTATGAATGCAATGCTTTTGCTTACCGCCGTTTCTTTTCTCCATGCTACTCTACTGTCAATTTACCTGATCCTAGAAAGATCGCAATTGGAATAGCAATGTTTCCTTGGACGTGCTTCCTCTCGGTCCTTGCCATCATAGATTGTAACAGCAAGCGTTTTCAAGGTACCTAGGTCGTTTCAAGAGCTATGTGGGTTATACTCCACATTCCGACAACGGTTGCAAAATTGCCGTGGTGATACCGCACTATGAAGGCGCCTCTTCCCGACCTATTATATCGCGAGTTTGGGACCCCATATTGGAAAAATCCTCTCCAACTCTGCTGCTCGTAGAAACATATAGGTAGAGGATAGTATCAGGTCAAAATAAAGAAAACATGAGAAAGCTAGTTGTACTCTCCATCTCTTCACTAACACGAGGTGAGAATCCGATATAGCCCGATCGGGAACTAGTCAGGAACCGCGCAACGCGTCTCGACGCGTTTTGATTCCCGTCTTTTCGCGTCGTGGAGCTCGAGATCCTCACCAAAGCGGGAAAAAGCTGAGGGTCCGAGTTGAGCTTCAGGCTAGCTATAGCGTAGGCTGAAAATCAAAAAAAGGACGTCCCTCACGCAACGTCAACGTCTCTCTTCAGCCTGGGTTGCACCTTCATGACCGGATAAAAGATTCATTGCATTGATGTTTCCTATTTTATGACACAGAGTCATTTGTTTTCTTTTTCTTTAGAGAAAGTATAAGTTACTACGTCTACTTTTTGTTTGATTTGAGAGGCAGGCACAATGCCGCGTGCCTCGACGACGAGGACGACGCGACGGACCAGTCTGCGGTCGACGACACGGCAAGCGGGGATTCAGAGCTTCGCAAGAGCAACCAAGCCCGGGGCAAGGACGTCGATAGGTCCTGCCGACGAGAAGAAGATCCAGGAGACGCAGACGCCGCTGCTTCCGTCGTCACCGTCGAAGAAGCGGAAGTTGAATGAGATAGGGCAGGTGGAGTGTGTGCGTGAGGAGGATGTCGCGAAGGACGTGACGGCCACGCCGTCGAAAACGTTGCGGTTTAGTGAATTGGCGCTCTCGACGCCCAGGAGGACAAAGTCGGCGCCGTCGGGGGGTCCAGGGAGGAGGGAAGTGTTGCGAGAGGAGTCACCGTCACGGACGCCTAGCATTGAAGAGGAATCTTCGACTGAATCTGAGGAGGTTGATTCAAGGC
The DNA here is from genome assembly GCA_003116535.1 of Paecilomyces niveus. NCBI lineage: Eukaryota > Fungi > Ascomycota > Eurotiomycetes > Eurotiales > Thermoascaceae > Paecilomyces > Paecilomyces niveus. Next base: position 634,252 of record QEIL01000001.1, read on the forward strand.
CTACATCGCCGGAGGATTCACCACCAGTTGAGGAGCAGACGCCGCGAATTACTCGACCGGCTTCCTTCGATGACCTGCTGAGCCTGCACTCGTGTTTCCTCACCGCTTTATCACTACATTATGCGCATAATGGGGCGTCCACACCGGCAGATCTGAAAGAGTTCTTACCCAGCTTGCAGAAGATCTGGAAGAAGCGCAAGGTTGTGACGAAAGATTTACAGCGATTGGTGCAGATCTGGAATGAGGAGGAGAGTGCTTGTTCTGCTGGAGTACGGTTTCGGATTGCAAACTACGGTCTGGGAAAAGTATGTCTGGAGAGAGTAGTCGCGGCTGGACAAACTACGGGGGCGTTGGATGAGAATGAGTTGCAAAGACAGTTTGAGCGGAGGCTCGACCGGGTATGGAAAAGACTGGTGGATTCGATTCCAGATGTGAAAGTGGACGACCAGGTGGATTTTCTAGATCTGCTGGAGCTGGCTCCCATCCATGAGTCGCTCACAGCGTTTGCGTCGTTCCGCAAGGGCCAGCAGCGATTACAGGATCTCAGGGGAGGTGTTATCCGGGTGAAGACGGCGATGCTGAAGGCAAAGACAGAAGTTGATGAGACGCCAAAGGGACCTGTTGTGGCTGCAACGGCGCGTCGAAAGGGACTTCTGGATCGAATTAAGAGCAAAGAGCTCCGACAATCGAAGCTCCCGCCGCCTCCTTCGAAGGAGATGCTTCTCCGGCGATCTGCAGCTGAACGGGTCGAGGAGGTAGCCAGAGTCCTGATGGTCCTCCGACCCAGCGGTGCTGTGGGTACAGGGCCATGGGCTATTGCTGCATCACAAAAAAAACCATACAGCTTCGACGCGGCCGTGCAGAATGTCCAGGATTCAGTGCGCAGTCCGATCTCCGAGAAGGAAGTGGAGATCTGTTTAGATATTCTGACTCGGAAGGATATCGCTGGTGATTGGGTAAAACTAGTCACCGTCAATGGACTACGATCAGTGGTGCTCGGGTCCGGTCGAGATATCTCGCCTACAGAGATCGGTGCAAAAGTCAGCGCCTTGAAGATCGGGTGGGAGGAGCACACCCTGTACTAAGCATTGTTTTATTTTTCAACCGATGGATACCAGAGCGAAGGCGTACGGTTTTGGATTGTTTACGGAGTTTTGGATGCATTTGGGAAGTATGGGATAGACGAGTCGTCACGTTCTCTGTGGAAGTATTCTGTATCTATTGTCTCTATTACGATACAGGTGGCCTGCACCTGCTGCATTAGATAGCATACTATGAACCATTTATAATGAAAACACTAATCAACCAAAGTGGTGTTGCTATTGTTATTCTCATACCTCATAATATAGTTGATCCAAATGGGAACCACTTAACAAAAGCGACGCGAGACGCGTTCTCACGTGACCGTGTCTGGTGCTGCGCGTCGCCTCCCGTTGCTGATAAGTCGATGGATTATTATTAGTTTGTCGGTTTACACCAGACTTGCCTCGAGAACAGATTGTGTCATTCAACACGGTCTTGTTCATATCTCTGGCAAGATGTCTTCACGGCCGGACCTCAAGGTATGTAAATTTTTCTAGATTTCGAATGCTAACTACCTATATTTTCCAAGCTGTTGCCATTCTAACCACCTGCTTTTTGTGTATACAGGTCGACGACGAAGTCGGTTTCATCCGCTTCTTTCGCTCCCTGCCCAAGAAAGATAGTGATGACACGATTCGAGTCTTCGATCGCGGGGATTGGTACACGGCCCACGGGACCGATGCCGAGTTCATCGCGCGCACCGTCTACAAAACCACTTCTGTGCTCCGCACCCTTGGCCGCAGTGACTCTGGCGGCCTGCCCTCCGTGACGATGAGCGTGACCGTCTTCCGGAATTTCCTGCGTGAGGCGCTCTTCCGACTCAGCAAGCGCGTCGAGGTCTGGGTCTCTGCGGGTAGCGGAAAGGGTCAGTGGAAGCTGGCGAAGCAGGCGAGTCCTGGTAACCTGCAGGATGTGGAGGAGGAACTGGGTGGATCAGGTGGTATGGTGATGGATTCAGCACCTATTATCCTGGCCGTTAAGGTGTCCGCACGAGCGTCGGAGGCGCGTAATGTCGGCGTATGCTTTGCGGATGCGAGCGTCCGGGAGCTGGGTGTCAGCGAATTTATGGATAATGACATCTACTCGAATTTCGAGTCGTTGGTGATTCAGCTCGGTGTGAAGGAGTGCTTGATCCAAGCGGATGGTCCCAAGAAGGATGTCGAGCTGGGTAAGCTGCGCGCCATCGCGGATAGCTGTGGAATTGCCATCTCCGAGAGGCCAGTGGCGGACTTTGGTACCAGAGACATTGAGCAGGATTTGACGAGGTTATTGAGAGATGAGAGATCCGCGGGCACTCTGCCGCAGACGGAGCTGAAGTTGGCTATGGGAGCTGCTGCCTCCTTGATCAAGTACCTCGGTGTGATGTCCGATTCGACGAATTTTGGCCAGTATCAGCTCTACCAGCATGATCTCTCGCAGTATATGAAGCTCGATGCATCCGCGTTGAGAGCACTCAACCTCATGCCTGGTCCGCGGGACGGATCAAAGAACATGAGTTTATATGGACTGCTCAATCATTGTAAAACGCCTGTGGGCAGTCGATTGCTGGCGCAGTGGCTCAAACAGCCGCTCATGGATATCAAGGAGATTGAGAAGAGGCAACAGCTAGTGGAAGCGTTTGTCAATGACACGGAACTACGGCAGACGATGCAGGAGGAGCACCTGCGGTCGATTCCTGATCTCTACCGGCTCGCCAAACGTTTCCAGCGGAACCAGGCCAATCTGGAAGATGTGGTTCGTGTATACCAGGTCGTCATCAGGCTGCCTGGTTTCATCACTACCCTTGAGAATGTGATGGACGAACAATACCAGACTCCTCTGGAGACAGAGTACACGTCGAAGCTGCGACAGCTGTCCGACAGCATGAGCAAGCTGGAAGAGATGGTTGAGACCACTGTTGATCTAGCTGCGTTGGAGAATCACGAATTCATCATCAAGCCCGAGTTTGACGACAGTCTCCGCATTATCAGAAAGAAACTGGATAAGATCAGATACGATATGGATGTGGAGCACAGACGGGTTGGCAAAGATCTTAGCCAGGAGGTCGACAAGAAACTGTTCCTAGAGAACCATCGTGTGCATGGATGGTGCTTCAGACTAACCCGTACGGAAGCAGGCTGCATCCGAAACAAGAGGGAGTATCAGGAGTGCTCGACGCAGAAGAACGGCGTGTACTTCACGACCTCCACGATGCAAGCTCTGCGGCGGGAGCACGATCAACTCTCGTCCAACTATAACCGGACCCAGACTGGACTCGTGCACGAAGTTGTCAATGTTGCTACATCTTACTGCCCCGTTCTCGAGCAACTTGCGGGCATTCTGGCCCATCTTGATGTTATCGTCAGCTTTGCGCATGTCTCCGTTCACGCTCCGACCCCGTATGTTCGTCCGAAGATGCATCCTCGCGGCACTGGCAATACGAATCTCAAGGAGGCCCGTCACCCCTGCATGGAAATGCAGGATGACATCTCCTTCATCACAAACGATGTTTCTCTCGTCCGCGATGAATCGTCTTTCCTCATCATCACCGGTCCCAATATGGGTGGTAAGTCAACCTATATTCGACAGATAGGAGTCATTGCGCTCATGGCTCAGACGGGATGCTTTGTCCCTTGCTCAGAGGCCGAGCTGACCATCTTTGACTGCATCCTCGCTCGTGTGGGTGCGAGTGACTCTCAGCTCAAGGGCGTTTCAACCTTCATGGCTGAGATGCTTGAGACAGCTAATATCTTGAAGTCGGCGACTTCCGAATCGTTGATTATCATCGACGAGTTGGGTCGTGGTACGAGTACATATGATGGATTTGGTCTGGCCTGGGCCATCTCCGAACATATCGTTACGGAAATCCGTTGTTTTGGTCTCTTCGCTACTCATTTCCACGAGCTAACCGCACTTTCGGATCGTTATCCTAAATCTGTCAAGAATCTGCATGTCGTAGCCTTCATTGGCGATAGCACAGACAATAATGAGGAGAGTACAGATGAGCCACAGCCAAAGAAGAAGAAGCGAGAAGTTACTCTTTTGTACCGAGTCGAACCTGGCGTTTGCGATCAATCCTTTGGTATCCATGTCGCCGAACTCGTCCGCTTCCCTGAGAAGGTTGTCAACATGGCTCGCCAGAAGGCCGAAGAGCTGGAGGACTTCACCTCGGCCACGACAGACAAGCCAGAGGCACAGCCTGCTAAGAGCTTCGATGGATACTCTCAGGAGGAATTGGAGGAAGGCAGCGCCTTGCTGAAGGCGATGCTGTTGAAATGGAAAGAGGAAGTCGAGGCTCCTGGCAAGAATCTCACGGTGGAGGAGAAGCGCCAGGTGATGCGCGATCTGGTCAACGCTGATGAGAAATTGCGAGGAAATAAGGTCTTCCAGGGTATTAAGGCTTTGTAATTACTATAGCGTAAAAGGGATGGAATTCGGGTTTCTGTTAGTTTAATCTTCTTCGGGATATGATGGTGTTCCGCATATTCATGGGTACTTTACGGAGTATAAATACATGACCATGTCTTTGATTTATTTGAGAATCAATATTATCCTCTGACCCATAATTTACTTCGCCTCTATTCAGTCTTAAAAATCCAGTCTTGTCCCAACCAACTGTACTACGTTCATTCTATATAGATTCAAGTCACGTGTCACCAACAACCCGCGCGGCCCAGAGAAGCCACCTCCGAAGGTCGAGACCATTCCCCGGGTCCACTGCTTTGTCCAGATGCTCGATAGTTCTCCTAGACTCTTCTAGTTGAGTTTGTTCGACCATACTAATCCTTCTCCGCTGTCGAAGGGTCATTTCCTCCCTCACACCCCGTGTGCGCGACCAAGTCGAATCACTTCGCGAACTTCACCCGGACCCGTTCGTCTTCCCCGGACCATCAGCGACATTTCAATCAAGTACTATTGGTCAGCTATGCGCGAACAATAGACGACAAATTTCCCTCCTTGCATCTGCTACGGACATTCGGGAAGAGACAGAGAGAGAGAATTCATGCACCCGTTTTCCGTCCTGACTCTTGGGATCTTCGTAGCGGGCTACATCACCGCGCGGTGGGACCTTGTTACGCGCCTATACGAATTAGCGATCTTTGCGTGGGATCACGGTGTTGTTGTATGCTCTTCTCTCCCTTCGGCGGTTTAGATCTTTCCTGCACTAGTGAATACGCGGTGCTCTTGTTTGAGGAGATGGTTCTGTGGTTGTGGATTAGGATGACTGATTTAGAGCTTGCGCAGACGCGAACGGCAAAGGGATTCGTGCTCCTGTCGGTGTTTTTCTTCTTGTTGACTGTACCAATCAATTATATCGCGACGAGGGAGATTAATACGGTGAGTCGTGTTCGTTTTGTTGCTTGTTCGGGCCTGTAACCAATAGGTGCGACTTTGAATGAGATGGTTTACTGATCGTGTCTCTTGCGAACAATTGCAGCATCCGCGATCCGTGAATCAGGGTATATCTGCGCGCGAGCAATTACGGCGCCGAGGGTCGTTTTGAGTTGTGGTGGTGGGTTTCGCATAGGAGAATGACAACATGCTCATGAGCGATGGGTTGTTGCGGGTGTTTTGGCCGTACGACCTGCCGCGGTCCATGTCTCCTGGTGTGATTGTGGGCTGGCGAAACTCAGAATTGGATCTTTTTGTGCTTGGTGTGTTGGAGGATGTTGAGGTGAGTTGGGAGATCTCCCGGACCTTACAGGAAAGAATGCTGACGAGGCTTTTGGTGTCGAAATAGCCTCGTAATGTCGAAAATGCCTTGCGCGCAGGTATCCTCTTCCGCAACAGTCCGCATCCGGTTTCGCGACTATTTACACTCTGTGGAAGATCTGCTATGCATGTGCTAGGATCGACTAATACGAAGGAAACCCCGACTACATTCAATCCGTCACACCTCTATGTCACGACCAGTCCCTCGTTCAAGGTCCCGCGGATATACTGTCCGCCAGAGACGAATATCTCTGTCCAGGTCATCATGTTTGACCGTCCACATCCTACGCGAATGCAATACATGTCATTAAACCCGATTTCCTTGGCTTTGGGTGATAAGCCCTCGACGGCGGGAAGAGATGGTAGCGTGCCAGACAGCATCGATGCGGAGGAAGAGAGGGAGAAGCAGAGATCGCGGAAACTTGTCGAAAAGTTGAAGCTTCACACCGTGGTTAGACACGTTCCATCTCAGAAGGAGCAGGCCCTTCCTGTCATCCTCAATCAGGTGAACTGCGCTTTTGAAATGGGGAAGCTCATGGAGAAGAACAGTGGCCTAGTCGGGACGAGGGCCAAGAGAAGTATGAGCATGGGAGAGCGTGTGGTAGAATCTGCAACGACGTTGTGGGATTTCTTTGTCCTCAGTATTGCCTACATCTTCTGGCAGTGGATCTGGCCTGTCATTACGAGAGCTTTCGTGATTGGCCTCGTCTGCCATCGGGCTATCGCTGAGGTCGTCCTACAATTCCTGGAGTGGCGTGCTCGACCAGATGCGGCTGCATTAAAAGACATATCTGCCACGGCGCAACAGGTCGATATTCGACTGCAACAGTTCTGCTATTGGCCGATCCAGTATATAAAGCTGCGGCAACGGAAGGATAACTGGGAGAGCGTGACAAACAGCCATCCCGACTACATTCGTTTCTACAATAGCTTGTGGCTGGTTGCGAACGATGTGATCATTGGCATTGCCTTGGGATCATATATTATCGACAATGCACAGTGGGTCGCATATCAGATCAACAATATTCTAAGCGGCTACACAGTGGAGGGGCTACAGCGTACCATCTCCTGGTTGATGGATTGGCCAGCGGGTTTGAAGCTTAACAACGAGCTGGCTGCTTTCCTGGGTGACCTTTTCTTGTGGGTCATCGAACATTGGGCAGGTAAGTCGCCGCAAAAACTGTTATATGTAAACTGTCTGATGTGAAATAGCGTGCATCGCAAACCTCCAGCCGTATCTTCCTCGTGTCATCTATGTCATCGGATGTTCCAGCTTCGCAGGTGCCAGCATGCCGATTGCACTCTTCTCCGACCTTCTATCCGTACTAACAGTACATATCTACTCATTTTACATCGCCTCTGCGCGCATCTTCAACTGGCAGCTTACTATCATCATATCTCTTTTTCACCTTTTCCGCGGGAAGAAGCGGAACGTGCTCCGAAACCGAATCGACTCTTGCGACTACGACCTCGACCAACTCCTGTTGGGCACTATCCTATTCACTGTTCTTTTCTTCCTCCTACCTACGGTCATCGTATTCTACCTGGCATTCGCCTCTGCGCGGATGTTAATCATCTCATTGAAAGCAACTCTAGACACATGCCTTGCATTCCTAAACCATTTCCCTCTCTTCGCGTTGATGTTACGCGTGAAGGATTCGAGACGATTGCCAGGTTTGTCTCTCTCTCTCCTGGATTTAGGATTTTGATCGAGAACATTAGCTAATGATTACTCTAGGTGGCATCCAGTTCGAACTCCGCGAAGAACACGATAAATCCTCTTCAACTCCTACCGTGATATCCTACATCCACCTTCAGGTACGTGTCACCCAGCATGTCCAACAGCAGATTGAAATAAGAACTCCTTTCCTGACCTCCTACCAGTCCATCCCTCTCTCCCTCCGTGCCATGTTCGACCAATACTTCCAACTCGGTCACCGCCTGCGCAAACACTACCTCTCTCCACAGGTCATCCTCTGCCTAGTCACCGGACGCTTTGTCCCACCCATCCACCGTCGCAACCTCTACAGTATGCAATACAGCATGTTACCCGCTCGCCGTGCCGGCATGGCAGAGGTGTGGGCGCAGCTAACAGAGAAGAAAAGCAGCGGAGCCGGCTCCAGTGGCGGTCCTGTCGTAGGATTGGGTGGAGTAGGGAATGGCTTGCTGAAGGTGCCGAATGGGTTCGGCGGTGGGGTTGGGAGGAGACGGTGATTTTCTTCTTGACTTTTTTTACAAATATGTAATGTATTTCCACTGCGCAAACTTAGAAATTAGAAACATGATTGATGGGATGTATGTCTATTGTCCTCTTGATTAGATTCTAGAGGCAAAGAAACTATAATATGCCTATTACCACTGCACCACATGTCCATAGGCCAAGACGTCGAGGCACAAGGCATGAAAGCAGATGATATTATCAAACCTCACTTCGAGCCCTGAGCAAACTACATCAAATAATAACTGTACACATCGAACCAGCGAGTATCGACCGGTGGCCTCAGTCTCCCCTCCTCAAAATCCCTTCTGGGAGGAAGAAAAGAATGCGTCATTCTTAGCCTGAGGCTTCACAGTAGCAATCGAACAGTAGCCCCCAATCATCGATGGACACCACACCCTTGGTTGGCCTTTCTTTCTCCTTTGTGGAATCATGCACCAGACGATAACCCATTCAAAATAAACATGAAGCACCTTTCCCTCTTTCTTGGTTAGGATTTCTTTTCTCTCGTCACTATTAATCGGGACATGGTCCATTGAAGAAGTTATCTTTCGGGTTTATTTTCTCTTCCCAGCAATTAAGGCGAGAAATGATAGCGTTTTAGGAATATTTAATTAATTAGAAACGACACGTAACTGTTCGAGGATCTCAAGATCATGTTAATCCAATATATGGGATCTAATAGTCAGGAGTGGACGAACGACGCAACCTAATTATTTTCAAGCTTGATGACCAAGCAAACGACCGGAGTAGAGTGTATTGTAAGAAGGCAATTTGGCGCAGCGAAGGACCGGGTAAATTTGGTTTCAGTCTCTAAAGAATTTGAACGCCATCGCCTGGTCTTAGGGGCCGTTGGGTATGTTTATCCCTGTTGGTGGTTGAGATAACGCTACCCTAACTTTTCCTTCTTTTGAGTCTCTGCATCCCGATCTTGTCTTCTCTGTGACTAGTGCGGCCGTTCTTTTAGGTATTTGAGAGAGTCTTCATAGCACGGAGAAAATAAGAAACATTCCGTTCCTGCCTATCTTAAGCAGTATACTTCATCGTTGGCCCTGTGCCAACACTCTGTAGCCCTATGGCCGGCTCGATCGCATAGGGTGCACTACATTTGCTTTGGATATAATCAGACGAATGCGGTAGGAAAAATGCGTAAGTGACTGCTATACAGAAGATTTGTAATTGGAGGGAAACCGACTAATCATTGAGGATGCATGGTTGGGGGCTTCAACATCCAGCCTAGCATCTCAGCAGTTTCTTGTATCAGAATTGCTGGTGATATTCTGAACAGCGTATAATCTCTGAATCTTGTTTCCCTGCGGTCTTTTGAATCGTCGTGTCCTTAAATGTGGGAAAAAGATTCCACCGGAAACTGGGCCTTGAGCTCCACGTGGTTGAATATGAGTTCCATTTTGAGTCAGCCTCGAAGATCTTTATCAGATACCTTCTATTTTGCGATAATCTTAGTATAATAGCAGTTACTCACGTTTCGTATTCGCAATATGGACATTTATAAACACAAAATTGAATGTATTAACATATATAATTTTCAAATAATCCTCTTTCGAGCATAAATCTGAACAATGTGTTTATTATTTGCTGCTCTGAGAAGCACCCTTGAGGATGACAACATATACTTCCATCTCGATTATTGATAGAGAGGATAGGCATAGGTGTATAGGACCCTAGGTGATAAATTCCCAGGAGCGGCGGTCATACCTGCAGGCCAAATGACATTAGGGGTGTTGACAGCTTGGTAGATTGCCCACTCCCATTCCTTCTGTTTGAACTCCCATTCGTTATACTCCGTTGCAGATAGCTGGCCCGCTCGGGTAGCTGCAGTATTGGTCCCATAGGGTGTTCGCAAGTTGCTTCCTCTCAGCATCAGTAGGACACTTGTCAGTCAGTTATTATAAGGAGTCAAGATAGTGATATTTTCTTTCGAGATCCCAGACACAATCGGGCAGGAGCAGTCGCAGCAATGCATGTCTCTTCAGTTATGATGGGCAGGATTATATGAGCATGTATAGATATTCCAACTAAACGAGTGCTAAAGCGCACAAAGTCCAGGTCTTGAGAGGGGATATCAAAAAGATGAATATTGTGATAATGTGATTTCAGGTTTGGTCCAGCAGAATCAATAAATACCTATAGATGACGACAATGGTTTTCTCTCACAGAGCAGAAGATCTATATTAAGGATTTATATTTGATGCCATCCAGTCCGGTATGAAGCTATGGGTGTCAATACCGCATAAGTGTATTGTAGCCTTTATAAAGAACAGTTCAGTGAGGTTGACACATTATGCCATTTTTTTTACAATGTAATAGGACTTGCTTTCAGAGTATTGGAAACAAAGCTAGAAGCTTAGGACAACCCTGGAGAAGATCTCATAAGATAATTTAAAAATACTAGGAAATGGAAATTATATGATATTAAACCTAGCGCAGAAAAGAATCAAGTATAGTTTTAAAGTTTATACAATCTCAGAATTAGAATCATAGTTTGCATGCTACGCATCTCTTGTAGGCGCAAATTCATGTGCAAAAGGTGATAACATAGACAAAGATCAGGTCCATTAAGGGCACTACAAATAATAAAGTAGCAACTGGTTTACAAAATAGGCAACACATGCAATTGAGAAAAGAGGCCGCTGCTAGGCGCAGGAACCAAACCGGCAGTCTCTTACAAGAGACCGCATTAGCCGAACTTCACCTTTAGTCACACATTATCACAACACCCGACAAACAAGATGGTCCACGGTGAGTGGACTAACGATAACGACATCTTCCTTGTGGCCCTTGTTATGGGCACCAAATTCGGCTGGGGAAAGATTGAGGAGGAGTTTCGAAGAAGATTTGGTACCCCAACTACCCACAGGGACCTCGAGTCTCGCTGGAACAAGAAACTTAGGGAAGGAGATCTGGCTTTGGCAGTAGATGATTTCCGCCATAGTGGAGTCGTCAAAGAGGACAATCACCGCAATGAGCTACTTTCCATCGTGGTGGTCTTGGCGGCCTATTCGGCAGCGGAGAGAGTGTTTTAGAACAGAAGTAAGTAGCGCACTTCCCTTTCTTGATGTAGGGAGGTATAATATCCGCCTTTGTTGTTCTTCTATTCCCGTTCAAACTGACATTCAGAGTAGAGAGTTTCTTTGGTTTGCGGAACACGCTACATGACAATACACATCCGGCAAGCCCGAGGGCCGGACAGAAGAGGAGACGCAATATGCGATGGATATAGAGGAGACATGACTTCTATCTTTTTAGATGTTCAGCATCGCTCTCGGTGCTGCTCTTTCGAGCCTCATCAAGCATGTTGTCAATGCCTCTATCTTTAAGATGTTTCTATCGATACTGTCAGCGAGAAGCATTGCGAAGGGAAGAGTCTCAACAGAAAGGCAGACCGTCAGACATGTTCTGTACTCGCCGAAGAGCTTTTCGCAGTCACCCGAAGCAGTCTTGCCACGCAGATACTCTGCTGATGGTTAGAAAGGTTGTAGTAACGAAAGGGGATACTTCATGTTCTTACTCTCACTGTACCACTTCAAGAAGCAAGCATCATACTTCCTGGTGAACGTCAGCCCCGCTCCTTGGTGCAGTGAAGGGTGATGTGCGGAACTACATACTCTTTGATATTATTGCATTCTGGAGCAAGAGAAGCCGACATAATGGCAGTGAATGTAGGTAAATTCTAGATATTGTCTTCTAGCACCCTCCTCCACTGCACGTACCCCCTACTGATATATAATCAGCGACTGAAGGGACACGATTGGTCGCTTTGGTAGAGAAATGAGCAAGCAAGATAACGTTTTAAGAACGAGCAATGAATCTTGCTCCATAGATGTGCCTGGACTAAACCGCTTTCCGTTAGCCGGATCTCTCCGCCGGCATCATATTTCTCCGTCCCCATCTTCCCTCTTTTAGTTTGTTCCGCTTCAATGATATTTTTTGCTCGAATGTAGCTTGCCGACCAGCAGACAACAGGCTCACAGCGTCTGCTTGGTCCTGCTCTGTCCCATTATTTCCTTGTCTCTTACAGTTTTGGATTCTTTTCTCTTACACTTCATTTCTCACGGGTGTCCTTTTCGCCCCGTGCAACATGGACATTACCGCTGAGTTTGGCCCGTTTCAGGAACGGGTGACTTCAAAGCTAGTACAGACGACGCGTACTGTTGCCCAACTATCCTCTGAAGATCTCAATTTCCATCGATCATCGAGCGCAGAGATATCAGAGGCCCTTGACGAGCAAAGCGGAAGGCTTCTGTCTCTTACATCATTATTACTGAAAGTCGCGACTGCAAGCACGGATGTCAAAGCTCCAGTCCTGAATGATGAAGATTCTGTGGAAGACAATTGGCGCGAGATAGTGGATGTGATTGACACTCTACTAGAGAGAGCTGATGCTTGTCTTGACGAGTTTACGGGTGTTATCAAGAAGCTGAGTCCCTCTCAGCAGCAAGAACAAAATGCGCCGCCGAAGAGGAAAGATCCCACCCAAAAGTTTCCTACCATTTACGACTATGGTCCCTCCAAGATTCCCAAGCCTCAGCTGCTCTTTGACCGTGCCCCTGATAACACGGATGTTATGCCATTCCGACCTCTCCTCAAAACCAAGCCGCATGCTCTTGTGCCATTAGAAGAGTCTCTGCAGTTGATGGAACCGGCAAAAGGCTTCAGGAACCCATACGAAACCGAAATTCGAGCTGCCACATATCCACCTTCTGCCTATACTTCCTCTCCTCCTGTTGACTATCTTCCTTTCGAATCGACCACCGCGACATTTGTCGACACGCTTGAGGGATTGAACGACATGCTAGCAGAGCTGAAGTCAGCGAAAGAGATAGCTATCGATCTGGAACACCATGATGTGCATTCTTACCATGGTCTAGTTTCGTTGATGCAGATCAGCACACGTGAAAAGGACTGGGTTGTTGATACACTCAAGCCTTGGAGAGAGGAACTCCAGCAGCTCAACGAGGTGTTTGCGGATCCCAACATCTTGAAAGTGCTTCATGGATCGTCCATGGATATTATCTGGCTGCAGCGTGACTTGGGTCTCTATGTTGTGGGCATGTTCGATACATACCATGCTTCTATTGCCCTCAATTATCCAAAAAGGAGTCTCAAGTTTCTGCTGGAGAAATTTGTTGGTTTTCAAGCTGATAAGAGGTATCAAATGGCTGATTGGAGAATACGGCCGCTTCCGACTGGCATGTTCGACTACGCTCGTTCCGATACTCACTATCTCCTCTACATCTACGATCATTTACACAATGAGCTTGTACAGCAATCGACTTCCGAACACCAGCTCGTAGACTACGTGCTGGAACAGTCGAAGAACGAAGCCCTCCAACGATACGAGCGACCTGTGTATGATGCGGTAACGGGGCAAGGACCGGGTGGTTGGTACGATAATCTAGTGAGAAGCCCGGCTATCTTAAGCAAAGAACAATTCTCTGTTTTCAAGGCTGTCCATCAATGGCGTGATGAAGTAGCTCGGGCTGAGGATGAGGGCGTTCAGTGCGTCTTTCCAAAGCATGTCCTTTTCAGAGTCGCTCAGGCCATGCCCCTTGACCTGGGAACCCTCTTTAGAGCCATCTCTCCTGTCACTCCCTTGGTCAAAGAAAGAGCGTCGGATCTTCTGGCAGTGATCAAGGCTGCGAAGATCGCGGGTGCTATCGGCCCAGAATGGCGCGATGTTGTGAAACCGAGAACAGCTGCTTTGACATTGCAGAGAGCGGCAGCTCCGGATGTGACTTCTCTCGAACAAGGTCTATTGACCCCTCCTGAGTCGAAGGGTCTTGCCTTGCCCACTGCTTCCCGGTGTGAAGTTTCTCAGTTTTGGGGCGCAACTCTCGAATACCAGCCGCCGCTCACTCCGCCCGAATATTCCGCTACAGCTTCAGCAGAGGCTCTTCGGCTTTCTCTTCCTCTACCTCCTATGCCCATGACTGTTTCCGAAGTGAAGGAGAAATTAGGTACCTCCAACGTCATACAGTCGAAACCTCCGGCTCCAGCTGCCGCAACAGATGACAAGGAGAAGGAAAATGAGATCTTCACTGTCAAGGAGAAAGGCGGTCCACGGAAGCGGAAGTCTGTTGCTACTGAAACTACCGAAAGTGGTCTGTCTTCTGGAGTTGATGCCAACGACACCGACGCAAGCCCAAGCGCGGACACAGCCGAGCAACAGCCAAGGAAGAAAAGACGCAATAAGGACTCCAAAAATAAATCGACTGTGGAAGGGACTGAATCTCGCGATGAAGATCAAGACGCGATCCCGTTTGACTACAGCGCCGCCGATTCCGTGCTCCATGCCAATCCCAGTCAGCCAGATAGCAGGCTCACGTCGAAGTCAAAGCTGTTCAACCCATATGCTAAAGCTCTGGAAGGCCCACGGGCCGCGCGAAAGGCGAAACAAGAGATTGCGGGCAAGACTTTCACATTCAGGAAGTAGAATGGTAGAAAAGAGGCTGGAATATATTGCACGACTATGGCGTTGTTTATTTCTTTTCCTTGCTGTACAACTCAAGGTTATTCATGGACCTGGGCATGGGATTCAACATGGGTGTATCTCAAAAAAAGTTGTAGCATGGCGATACCCTGGCGTATTTTCTGGTGATATGTTGCAGGATACTAACCTGCACATCAATGAACTTCTTACATGATACTTTATTTTCTTTCTTTTGTAGATGCAGAAAAAGGATGTCACAAAGGTAGCGCATTACGACAAGGATGTTGAATAAAATGGGGAATTCCTCTCAAATGTGCACCTCGGCCTCCGGTGCAATAACTCAGCGGCAGGGTATCCACGCCAGGCCTGAGGATTCCCCAAATACGCAAGGGCATAAATAGAAGCAAGACGTTCTGCGCTAGTTGCATCCGGAGACACCATAATTGAAGAAAGAATCTCTTTCATGTTTCCAGACCTCTTCATCTTATTCCTCATCGTGGTCTCCTTGGTGACTACGACTGCGTATTGTATCTTGACAGACTAGACTAAAAGGGTGACGCCTCCCTTCTCGTCCCTCTGGTCTCAGGCTTACATCCATATCCCAACATATCCAAAGAGGATCCGCGTGATTCTGACTCGAGACAATATCGTCGTAGACTTCTTCACTGCTAGACGCCAATCTTCTTCCTGTTACACCGACAAATCTTTTTTTTTTCGCTTCTCTAACACTGACCTTTTGAATACGACAATGAAGATATGCCGAGTCCTACGGCTCTGGATGGGACATCTGGATATTATCTACAATCACAACATCGAGTCTCCAATGATGCCTGAAGGTTGCTGTCTATGTGTGTACATGCATTGACATGCCTTTGGTGATGAGGGATTACTTTGCGAGTGGCTTATGTGCATGCTATCCCGCATTTTGGCGAATGGTGTTCTACTTGGTTTATTCTTTCCTTCGACCACATATGATGTTCAGCTGGGCCTCTGTGGTATAGGAGAGCAGTCCGGCTTTTCTCAGAGTGCATTTCTTTGGGTTCCACCTGCTAATTCAGGAAATGAGTGATGCGGTGAATACGCCTCCTTGATATAGTCTGTCTCTTAGGAACATTGCTAATGTAATGATCTCCTTTAATATGCATTGCACAGATCGACCTTCAAGGTGGTAATTCGATACTTCTGCCCTAATGTCTATTTCTCTAGTTGATAACACTCTTAAGGTCACACCAAGAAACATCAACAATCATTCAGTGTTGGCAGTATCGAGGCGCTTAAGTTCCGGATCTCCGTAGCTGTGTTACCTTGCCAGCGCTTTGAAATCGACGATTTGAGGATAATTTGACACAGTTAGCTTTACCGCTTCCAGTATTGGGGTCTGTGGAAACACCGCGGTGAAAATCTTGCTTAGTAAAACTAGCTAAGGAGGTGGGAATATATAATATCTTGAATTAAGTAGCCTAGCGCTGATAAAGATGATTTTTTAAATAATATTATAATTTGAAATAAAAATTTCTAATATTTCTCTTTAAATAAAATATAAATGTTGGTTGGTTGATTCCATTAAAGTCTGATGTAACATGCGAGAACATCGGCCATGTCATGACCCTACTAGAACTGCGCCGCCGAGAACCCTTCGCCTCTCTGTCGAGGCGAGGGGAAGCCAACCCCGTGAGGTGAAACCCAGATGAAACTGCCAAGAGCTAGGGGACGAAGGATCTCCTAGATAGTTATATAGAACCCCTCTAGACCGAACGGCGACTCGCAAGCGACTCGACGTCGTCTCGCCCTCGCTTCGCCAGCCAACCTGTAGTTAGCTGGTTCCTAGGAACTCTAGTTCCTTACAGGCCATGCAGGCTAACTACCTGCTTATATACATGCGGTACCATCATTGTACGATATCCTATAGGGGTTGTAATTCCACCTTACGGAGTATACCTGTACTTATTCAGCGGAGTCCTGCACATATGAATAAATTAAAATATTTATAGGGAACCAATTGAATCAATGACGGTAAGATTGTTTCCATCTTGACGCAAACCGCCACTGTTCATTTCTTTTTGTATCAAGATCCCATAATATAATCCATTAATGTCAGGGCTTGCACCAGCCACTTATCGTCAGCTATATATATATCGCGCTCAGCGCGAAACTCGCTATCATTTGTAGAAGCATGGACAGTAGGAAATTTAGACAGGCGCATTGACCTCTGATAGCTATATACCCAGTCGGAACCCAAGGATTTCAATACGTAATTGATCATAATTGAATGTGACTGAAATAAGGTATACTCTATATGAGCATCGACATTAACCGAGCTAGTACGTAGAGAAGCTACGACGGGCTTGCGCTCTCTCGGGGACCAGATCTTAGGTAGTCGATCGGTCTTGAACCACATGGTCGATTTAACTTCACAGCCACAAGGCATTAGCAGTTCCGGGCGTAGGACTACTACTTGCAAGAAAGCTCGTATTCGCCTATGTCAAGGACGTCAGACAGCGATCATTGTTAGTGCTAGCGGAGTGCTAACTATTTTGATTTTAGGATCTCCAGAAGCTTGGATAATTATGTCTTACAAACTTTGCATAGGTGAAATGAGACCCAGACGCACTGATATTTTTGGAGTACTTCTGGTTCCTGGATAGTTACGTGATTTACGGGGTAGTATAGCCCGGTCATAATATCAAGAGGAACTGCTCCGGGAATCCGATTTGTTCCCAGTTTCAGCGTTTTCAAACGTTTCTTTTCCCATTGTTCTAGGATAGTGTTGAACCAGAGACCCTTGTAGGTCCTTTCAAAGGCTCTTGAAGACCCCTGGCTCAATGAGTTGATCAGGCGGTGTAGTGGTCCAGCTGCACCGGTGATCCCTACTGAGGGCAATGCGGACGAAATTGACTGGTGTCGATCAACCCCCACAAGCCTCGCCGCTCTGATCAACTGCTGTCGCGAACCCCTCGAGGATGCTGCACGAAATCGGAGGACGGCGACGTTGGATGTTACGACAAGCGCTATGAACTCTACGGAGTACTCCGTAGAGTCTGGGGGTTTACGGAGGTACTGTGCGCCTTCCGTCTCGTGGCACGTAAGTGCGTGGAGCAAGCGAGCGCCGATTATTAGGACCCTCACTTCGGGATGTGCATCCTTATGTCTCTGGTATCAAATCGATTTGCACTTAATTCTGATGCCTGTCGCTGTCTATGGGTCGTGGTCTGATGGCGATCAACAATCGGTGCTCTAGGATGTGATCAAAGGCTTCTGATACGTATTGCCTTAATGAAGGCTACACTTGCCGGGATACCTGTGTTTCATCTAGATTTTCCTTGTGCTTTCGGCTTCCGAGGGTCTAGATCAATGATTCCTGAGATAGACCTGTCATGGCCCTTTCTCCTAGATACCTGCAGTGACGATTGTTCGCTCTGGACCTCACTAACTTGACTACAGATCTCCTCGGGGCTCTCCAAGGCCCCAGCTCCCTTGCCAAAGTGACTAGCGCATCGTACGTATACTAGTCAGTTTTGGCCTCGGATATCTGTCAGCTAACCATGCCAAATGAAATAACTCCTTAAGGACACGATCTCAACGTGGAAACTAAAAGAGATGGTGTCTAATCGGGGTTCGGGATCCGCAGCGTGCCGGGAGGATGTGCGTTATCCGGCGCCATGTGTGGTAGTAGTCAGTGCGGTAGTAGTCAGGGCGTCAACCTCTTTGAAACAGTCATCTTGACTGATTCAAGATCCGCTGCGGGGAAAGATGGCTTGAGTAAGGAAAAAAAAAACCTGTTTCTTTATCTTGAATCATCTGGGGATCCACGCAGGATGTCAGCCTATATGGTGGCAGGGATCCCATCCGCCGATACTCATCTCCTGAGCATTTGAAACGCGGTATATTTTACTTCGGCTGACATGGTTCGGTGTGGAGCTTGCTATTTCGTACTATCAACATACCTCTGCGCGTCTCGATATTATTATTATTAATTGATCGATCATTCTCACGATACTCCTTCTACTAACATCGTCTAGGATGGCCGGAAAAGACCTAGCTCGTTCACACCGGTAGAATCCTGGGGTGGATCTAGGACATACACTAATGGTTGATACACTTCGCGAGGTTCATGCGCAGCGGGGTCACCTGTCACTGGACTCCAGTCGGCTCCTTCCGCTCACTAGGATCGCCGAAATAAGGATATCGTTGCCCATGGGTTCACCAGATTTACCAGCAATGATCAGGAACAGACAATAGCTTTGAGCGGTTTCGATGCTTATTTAAAAGAATCAGGTGGACAGTCCAGAAGTGGAAGTTACCCAACACCGGCGCTCGATACCTGGATTGCTCGGTTGGGATATCACCAAAGTACGGTGACACAACTGGTCTACTTTAAGCTCGGAGGCTTGATGATCAGCAAAAGCCATGCTCTGCATCTAGCAGATGTTGTACATGCGTGATTTCGTCCTGCAGCGGATACGGAGCTAGATAGATGGCGCCATATACTGAAGTGGGCAAAAGTATGATCTCCTTGCTCGATCTGGACTGTTGCTTTGTCTCGAATGCAGCAGAGGTCCCATCGGTTCCGTACTCTAATTGATTATTGGGCGACAAAAAAAAGGCGAGGATCAGAGGGAATAATATTCCGACGCACAGCGTTAAAAGGGTCTATACTATACGGATATGTCCCGGATACTCCCCACTTTGCCATGCGGGCAGCGGGAGGCACGCAGGAACGGGACCCGTGTTTGGATGCAAGGCAATAGTGGAGCAGCAGCAGCAGCAGTAGCAGAGGCTCTTCAACATGGTAGGGTTCCCGTGAAGGATTTCACCGTTAGAGTAAAACGGTCAGGACTTGAGTTTTTGGCATTCCGTTCCTCGAAGCTGTCGTCGTCATGAACTACGTCGACATCGCAAGGTATACCCTACTTGCGGCAGGGATTGAACCTACACACTTCCAGACACAAGAGTCTTGTGTTCACATCGGAAAGATTGAAATTCGAGTGGGAACTCATGAGTCTCTGGTAAGAGAGAGTGGATGACGGCAGGAGCTTGGCTGCATCCACGGCAAAAGCGGGAACGTGTGCTTCGGCAGATTGACAGCACGTCTGCGGCCTGGGGAACTATGGAGATTTCCTGGTCATGTTGCTTGCGAAGAATCGTCCGAGCTGGATCATTCCGTGGAATGGACCAGCACACTAGCAGACCTTAGTAGTATCCTATACTGGAAGTATCGAATACAAAAGTGGCTGCGCCCTGACCGGCTGCTTTTACTGATGATTGACCGTCAGCAGGCTACTGGAAATCGCGATAGCCCCTCGTTGATAGGCATGAGCTTTTCCCCCTCCCAGTGAATATCAGGGAGTTAGCGCCGAGTCTATCGGGTGCTTGGCGCCTTGTGTGTAGTGTAGACTAACTTAACTGAACCTAGAGTCAGTCGCAGTGTGTACCTTAAACCCAGAACGGTGGCGAACGCCGTGACGCCAGGGCCAGGGGCAACCCAGCAACCCAGCAACTAATGGCCCTTTCAGAAGACCAGGGATCCAACTCGAAACCGTGTGCGACAGTTTCGGCCCAGCTGAGCTCCCCTTGCTTCGTCCTGCGTCAGACTGGCACAGGTGAATGGAAGTGAGTGTGGAAGTTTGAGAGCAACCAGCGTCCTCGTAGCGTCTCCCCTTATCAGGAGTAACCAGAATAGGAGTAAGCAGAATCATCTAGTCAGGAATTCACATCTGCGCTCCTGCAACGATTGCTGCATTCCTGTTGATGTATGCTGCACGGAAGCAGAGTGTAACATGCGAGCTTCGGGTCGGAGGTGCGTTGTGAGTCCGGTCGATGTGAAGAAATCTTTCCATAATCATGCGCATCCACCTGTTTAACTTACCCCTGGCCCCTATCCTATTCCTGACGGTTCCTGGGATGCTCCTGTCATGGTCGCCCACTCTACGCCCACGGGCCACTCCACACCTCCATCCTGACCCATCAACGCCCGGCGCAAAACCACCTGCCGACACGCCAAAAAACACCCCCGAACGCCTTGAGCAAACCCCCCCAATCTTTTCTTGTTCCCCCCTCTCCGGCCGCGTCTGTTGCCTTTCATCACTCGTCCAATCTCTCTGCGTCTCTGTCGTTCCTGTCTGTTCTGTTCCTTTTTGTTTGCTTTTGCAGCGCTCCCGCATCCGCGTCTCGTTCTCTCGTCCACTCGATCGTTCTCCCATTGTCTCCCGAACCTACGCCGTTATCCAGACACATCGCATTGCAGTGGAAGCGCGCTCTCTCGTCTGTGGTTCGCCTGGATGCGATTAGCCTCAGTCCCCATACGAACACATCGCTCCCTGCTACGATTCGTGATCCACCAGTAATTCCCAGACGCAAATTCACATCGTCCGCGCGCGACCTTCTGGTAATCAGTGTTGACTCGCCTTCCACTCGAATATCGTGAACCAGGAAAGCGACCAGTTACGAAGAGCGACTGCTCCGCATCTGCGGTATACAGAGGTACAACTCACATCGGGTGCATTGGGTGGTTACGTGCAGGATCTGAATATCTGTTCCATTGGGAATCAGATCACTGCCTGCCGTCTCCTCTGGGAGTCGCCTGCATCAGAACTTTCTGGCGTCCTGACCGCTGCTTGCGGGACGTTGGTCTAGGCCTCTACGACGGGTGGTGTCGTTGCGGATATCAATTGATATACCTCCGCTCCTCGCCCGCAATATTGTGCTAGTTTCTTCCCTCGAATTGTTGATACCCTTTCCCGCTTTTCCACTGTTTCCAATGTCCGTCGCAACAATGTTGCAACCGAGAGCCTCAAGGGCCTCGACGTCCTCCTCGGGATCCTACCAACCAGTTACGCGGCAGAATACGTTCTCCTCCTCCCACGATGGCCGATCTGTCCGCCAATCGAAACGTATTTCGGTCACCGCACTGTATTTGTCTATGTCTGCAAAGGACAGAGACCTAGAGATCTCTGATGAACTGGCGAAAGGTAGGTTCAGCTCATACTTGCAGAATAACACCAAATTAAATATCTTCTGCAGCTCAAAAATACCTCCGTGAACTGAAGGCCAAGATTTCATCGCAATCCAAGAAGAACTTTGTTCTGGAGAAGGATGTGCGCTACCTGGATTCGCGAATAGCATTGCTCATCCAAAATCGCATGGCTCTGGAAGAAGTGAGACACCCATCCTTTACAATGGATTGCTTGCATTGCTTACAGGCCGCAGCAAAACGAAGTAGCTAGCCATCTCGATGATACCGCAGATCCCCAGGAAGGTTTCTTCCCAAACGATGAGAAGACCCAGAAATATGGAAACCTCTTGTTCCTCTTGCAATCGGAGCCCCGACATATTGCCCACCTCTGCAGACTAGTAACCATGTCTGAGATCGATTCTCTCCTCCAGACGGTGATGTTCACAATCTATGGAAACCAATACGAAAGCCGAGAGGAGCACTTGCTCTTAACGATGTTCCAGTCGGTTTTAACCTATCAGTTCGATAATACACCCGAATACTCGTCTCTTCTGCGACAAAATACCCCCGTATCGCGGATGATGACTACATACACACGACGTGGTCCCGGCCAAGGTTATTTGAAACAGGTGCTGGCAGACCAAATTAATTCCTTAATCGAACTCAAGGATGTCGACCTGGAGATTAATCCTCTGAAAGTGTACGAAAGCATGGTCAAGCAGATCGAGGAGGACACTGGATCGCTCCCCGATTACCTCCCGAAGTCTGTCACGGCTGAAGTAGCAGCCGAGAATGAGCAGGTGCAGGCTATCATCGCTCCGCGCCTGAAGATGCTGACAGATATCGCAAACACCTTCCTGACCACCATCATTGAGGGATTGGAGGAGACTCCTTACGGTATTCGATGGATTTGCAAGCAGATTCGCAGTTTGTCAAAGCGCAAATACCCAGATGCCCAGGATCAAACCATTTGTACCTTGATCGGAGGGTTCTTCTTTTTGCGTTTCATCAATCCTGCGATTGTCACCCCCCGTTCATATATGCTCATTGATGGCACGCCTTCTGAGAAGCCCCGTCGGACGCTGACTCTGATAGCGAAGATGCTGCAGAACCTGGCCAACAAACCTTCTTACTCCAAGGAACCGTACATGGCCAAACTGCAACCATTCATTCACCAGAACAAGGAACGGGCTAACAAGTTCATGCTCGACCTTTGTGAGGTACAGGACTTCTATGATACTCTGGAGATGGACAACTATGTCGCCCTGACCAAGCGTGACCTTGAGTTGCAGATCACCTTGAACGAAGTCTACGCCACACATGCCTTGCTTGAGAAGCACAGCGCCGCGCTGGCGCAGGATCAGCACTCGCATCTGCACGTTCTGCTCGAGGAGCTCGGGCCTGCCCCTGTTCTGGTCCCTCGGAAGGAAAATCGCACGATCAACCTCCCCTTATTCAGCAAGTGGGAGACTGCGATTGACGACCTGACGGCTGCACTCGATATCACACAGGAGGAGATCTTTTTCATGGAAGCCAAGTCGACCTTCGTACAAATCCTACGTGCTCTTCCTCCCAACTCTTCCGTCACCCGGCGTCCCCTCCGACTCGACCGGATTGCTGAGGCCGCCGCAACACTGAAGAATGATGCTGTCATGGTTCGAAAAGGAATTCGCACCATGGAGCTACTGAGCCAGCTCCAGGAAATGGGGGTGATCGACCGCTCCGACGACTTCAGCCTGCTGCGGGATGAGGTCGAGCAGGAACTTGTCCACCTGGGGTCTCTGAAGGAGAAGGTATTGGAGGAGACAAAGAAGCTGGAAGAGGTGTTCCGAACCATCCGTGATCATAATGCCTACCTGGTTGGACAATTGGAGACGTACAAGTCATATCTGCATAATGTCCGCAGTCAGTCTGAAGGCAAACAGAGAAAGCAACAGAAGCATCAGGAACTGGGCCCATACAAATTCACCCACCAGCAGCTCGAAAAGGAGGGCGTGATCCGGAAGAGCAACGTCCCCGAGAACCGGCGGGCCAATATTTATTTCATGTTCAAGAGTCCACTGCCCGGTACCTTTGTGATCAGTCTGCATTACAAAGGTCCGCTACTTCCGTATATCTCTTGATTGTAATTCCTTGTACTGACGATGTCACAGGTCGTGCACGCGGACTTCTCGAACTGGACCTCAAGCTTGATGACCTCCTAGAGATGCAGAAAGACAACCAGGAGGATCTCGACCTGGAGTATGTCCAGTTCAACGTTTCCAAGGTGCTCACGCTCTTGAACAAACGATTTGCACGAAAGAAGGGATGGTAAAGAGGAATGATACAACACTTTTTCATGACATCGACGAAGGGAAGGGCGGTGATCCGATATGCAACCGTACGATGCAAGGCTCCGTGTCCCAGGATGACCGCGGTATATTCTGTGTTCACCTGAACGACAAGCTGCTGTCGCTGTGCGGTGTGTTCGGAATGCCGCGATGACATCTTCGGGCGGAGTCTCGTTTGAGCTGCGCCACGTTACGATTCCAAGAGTATGAATACTCTTTTTTCCTATACATAATTCGTTTCGCATAGTCACTTTTCGACTCCGTTTTTTTTTCGTTTGCGTTTTATACCATGACGATTGCCAGTTGAAGCGAAAGTACCTAATGCGTGGGAAGAACCCTGTCGGTTGGGCTGCCGGCCTGTCGACTACCCCGCCGGTTCGGGGGAACAGGTTCGATTGATGGATCTCTAGCGGGGGTTGCTTCTCCTGGCATGTATGTTTTGTCGTTTTGCGCATCTCGTTTGCCATTCTTCTTGGTTGTTTCTTGCCGGTGATATTTTTTTGTCATGGTTCCCTTTTTCTGCCTTACCCATCTCTGTAATAATAGTGACGGTGCTGCTTCTGGGTGGCAGCACCATGGATACATGACCTCGTGTTTTTTACATGTTTGCCAAATACCATTTTGTGTTGTGATGTTTAACGTCATGCTTTTTAACAGTGACCTGGACCGTAAACTTCTTTTTTTAATATCGACTATTACTTTCTGAAACAAGCTGGATGGCTGTCTGGACTCCTCTGGAGAAGCGGTCTCATACGTCACCGCTGGAGCAACGCACGAACAGTGCCGGGAACGGAGGCGGGCCAGCACGGGGCCAGCCCGCCGATCGAGAGAGGTTGTCGACCACATTCTCGGGGAAAAGGTGGAGGGGGAAAAAAATTGATGAGTGGAAGACATGTATTTAATTAGCAGACTGCAATGACAGGAATTGAATTTTCGACCGCTCATAACTCGTTCTTCTCTGCATTTCCTTTTTATCAGCGATCTCCTTCCCGCCGTTGAAGGCTGAACTATTAGCTTAGCCACCTTCCGTTAGCCCCTCATCGCTCTCCACGCTCAGTGATTTGAACTACGAACTTACGCGCTACCTAGAGAAGACGCCGCCTCTCGCACGCACACATCAACAGGAGCCAACGCTCGAGGCATCTCCACACTCCCCTTAACGGCAAACCAAGACGCAGCTCCAGAGCAGAGGATCAGAGACAGCATTATTCCTCTTTTCGCGTCTCCCTCCCTGCTCCCCTTCTCGTCGCCAGACCCTCTCTTCTCTCGCCCTAGGACCCCTTTTGGCCAGGCCATTCTCACCGCCCGCTACGGTCAATCTCTCCCTCACCGACCAGATTGTATTAATTTCCTCGAGTCCTTCCATCAGCTTTCAGCAGCCAAGGAATCAGGAAACGCTGAGCAATCATGGCTGCTGCAACGACGCCCCTGCCCATCGACCCCAAGTACGATGACTATGATTTCCCCACGACTGCCCCCGAGCCGCAGTCTGGACACCCCGGCCATACCACCCCGGAGCAGGATGCCCAGGTTGCTCAGTTGCGCGCCATGCTGGAGCAGTTGGGCTACACGGAGCGTCTGGATACGCTGACCCTGCTGCGATTCCTGCGGGCGAGAAAGTTCAATGTGGAGGCTGCGAAGGCTATGTGCGTTCTTCCTCCTTTTCTCTCATGATGCCCGGATGCGTGGACTTTCTGCTGGCAAATGCCACCTGTCCGCAGAAAAAGATCC
Source organism: Paecilomyces niveus (assembly GCA_003116535.1). Classification (NCBI taxonomy): domain Eukaryota; kingdom Fungi; phylum Ascomycota; class Eurotiomycetes; order Eurotiales; family Thermoascaceae; genus Paecilomyces; species Paecilomyces niveus. Next base: position 659,709 of record QEIL01000001.1, read on the forward strand.
AGATATCTTTTATCATGATAAGAAAACCTATCTCCAAGCATCAATGCAACATGGGCTAATGTCGATGATCATTGTAGGTTCATCGAGTCCGAGAAGTGGAGGAAAGAGTTCGGAACTGACGACTTGGTCCGCACGTTCGAGTACACCGAGAAGCCTCAGGTCTTCGAATACTACCCTCAATATTACCACAAGACTGATAAGGTACGTCCTGGGGAATTCGTCGGCGTCTGTCTACCATCATCAGAGAAGGCAATTGCTCACATTACGTATCGTTAGGATGGACGACCCGTCTATATCGAGAAGCTGGGTAAGATTGACCTGAGCGCCATGTACAAGATCACCACGGCCGAACGCATGCTGCAGAACTTGGTCTGCGAGTACGAGAAGTTGACCGACCCCCGTCTGCCCGCCGCTTCACGCAAGGCTGGCAAGCTCCTCGAGACCTGCTGCACCATCATGGACTTGAAGGGAGTCGGCATCACCAACGTGCCCTCTGTGTACGGCTATGTCCGTCAGGCCTCTGCTATCTCTCAGAACTACTACCCTGAGCGGTTGGGCAAGCTGTACCTGATCAATGCCCCATGGGGATTCAGCAGCGTCTTCAGTGTCGTCAAGGGTTTCCTGGACCCCGTCACTGTGCAGAAGATTCACGTTCTGGGCAGCAACTACAAGAAGGAGCTCCTGGATCAGGTCCCTGCCGAGAACCTTCCCGCTGAGTTCGGCGGTACCTGCCAGTGCGCTGGCGGATGCGCTCTCAGCGACATGGGCCCATGGCAGGAGGCCGAGTGGAGCCAACCTCCCAAGTGGGCGACTCCCAAGGAGGGCGCTGCTACCACGGCAAATGATGAGGCTGTTATCAAGACTGAGGCCACCGGCCCCGAGGCGATCAGCGGACAGCCTGCCGCTGTAGGAGAGAGCACTACCGGTGCCACCGCAACTGAAGAGGCTAAAGCGACCGCATAGATTTACACCTCTTGAGCATTTTCCTCATCTTTTCTCGCGATGCTCGCATCTTTCTCGCGGCCTGCCCTTTTTATCTCAAGCATACGGCCGTTCCACTATTGATGGCACGTGTCCACTTTGTGATTTAGGAAGCACTGAAACATATTCCTTCAACTTCTCGTTTGATTCAGGACCTTTTCTCTTCATTTGCGATGATCCTCATTGGATAGTTTCTGCGGCATCGACATGAACATCGACAACACTGGGTTTCGTGTGCAGAGAAGGCTGGTCCCGTTAGCTGGTTGCTTTTGCGTTTTGCTCCCCAAATAGATATAGGAAAGGAAACTCATGGGATTGAGGAGTGTGGGATGCTTCTTACTTTTTTTGTGTGTGTTGTCTGAAATTAGAAAAGGGCGGAGAGTTATGGCGAATGTGATCGCGGAAAGGAAAGAAAAAGAAACCAAAAGGGCAGAACATCCTATATTCATTGACAACAGACACAGCGTGGTGCAAGAGAAGTTCAACTGCACATTACATTCTCATATTGAGCTTTTTTTTTTTTTTTACCATAGAAGTGAAAGTACGGTGGAAAGAAAAATGTGGCTTCGAAGGAGTAAGCTTTGCTATTTTCCATTCATTGCGTGGCTTGTCTTTCAATCGTGCTAGCTCGGTAGAGCTTTACATATGTCTATATCTATATTAGTATATTCAACATAACTAGTTGATTTCGTTTATTTCTGTATTTTTAAACTATCTGTGTGGTCACTGATTTCTGATTTCTAAAGGGGTAGAACTTTTCACAGTTGAATTTGATATGCATTGGTATCTTCTTTCTCTTCGGTGGTAATGCCAAGCGCCAGACGCCTTAGTCGGCCTTTTCCCGACAATGAACATCACAAAAGCTATCCGATGTCGAAGATCGGAGTGTGGAAATACATACAACTTCCAAAAATAGCGCTTCCTCCCGAAAATAAAGAACTACATGTAGACAGGACGCCAAAGAATTGAACCATCGCCAAGGGTTTCGTGTCAAGAGGGGCCCCATGAAATCCGGCTGAAATAGAAAAGAAAAGAGGGAAAACAGCACATCACATATGCTCGACGACCTCCGCTGCGCGACCGGCTCTTTCGGCCTTGCCCAGCGTCGTGGCCAGTGCCTTCGTGCTTCCTCCATATGCTGAATCTGATTCCTCGTGCTCATCACCCACAACAGTCTCGCCTTGTAATCGGAGAAGCGTCCGCAACGCGTCGCTGTACACTTCTGCCATCTCGCCGCTGCGCCAGCGCTCCTCTTCTTCAGCGGTCCCGAGCGGGATGGACAGTTTCCACTTTTGTTTAATACGTGGACTGCGCCGTAGTTGCTTCTGTGTATTCGAGCCGGTCTGGTTTTGAGGTTGGTTCTCGTTGTCATTACTTTGGTCGTCTTCCGTCTTAGGCGCGTCTGTCATCTGCACATCCGTATCTTCCTGCTCCCTTTCCTCTGCGTGTTCTTCCTTCTCATACTCTTCGTCATCTTCCTGTAGAGCCTTCTTCAATTCTTGCGCATAGTTCTTAGCGGCTCGTCCGGGCGCGTCCCTTCGCAATTGCGCGACGGTCGTGGTTAGAGACTCGAGCTGCGCGTAGAGAGATGTGAGGCGCGATGCTAGTTTCCCGTCGTATGGTTCGTACTCGACTGTTTCTGGGGTAGCGAAGGAGTTTGGAAAGGGGAATTGGGCGGAGGAGGAGTCGAGGCCGTTGATTTCGATAGAGGATGAGGCGGTTGCGAAGGTGCGGTTGATGAACTGTGATTGTAAGTCCAATTGTTCGAGATCTGGTGGTTGATTCTTCTCTAGGATTGATATCATGACCTACCTCATCTACTAGTTCTTTGACGCGCTCACGCATAGGATCCGGATCATTACCGCTGGCTGATGGGGGGAGGTGCAGATCGAGCTTTTGGCGCGAGAGCGCGACGGTGTTGGTGTAGAGGTAGGTGAGGTCCGCAGGGGATTGCAGCTCGATCTTGCGGTAGTGTGGAGCTGCCATGATGAAAATCAGCTACCGCCTTATCTTTCTGTGTTTTCGTACAGGTCGATTGCAGCAGAAGGTCGATAGGTGGGCGGCGTGCAGCGGGGGAAGTATTCTAATTAGTATTATCGCTTCTATCTAAGTTTCGTAGCGGAGGAATTGGTTATCTGCCGTGCTGATGCCTGAGGATAAATAAGGCAGAATAATCCGTGGGCGGTAAACGAACGTGGAGTGGAGGAGGCTAGCTCGGAGCTAACTTGAATAGGCTAGACCCATATACTCTATCACCTGCCATTGTCGATCGAGACTCGCTGAAAGGAGCGACGATGTCATACATTCTACCGTGGCTGCCCACTTTCAAGGCTGGGAAGGGTTCAGGGTTGTTCCACCTCCGCATGTAGGTTTCTTCATTGTGTTCCTTTCTAATACCCTTTCCCCCTATCCTGCCCCCTCTCTGTCAGTTATTCGGCGCTCATTTATCCTTATTCTGTGGAGGATGGGCTATTACGTAGCTCGGTAGAGACTCTCTATCCGCCATCGCTCATTTACTACTACAGGAGTCTCAGCGGATCTACTCGACCGGTTTCGGGACGTGCTATTCGAAATGTCAGTGGGATCTTGTGTGCAGTAACAGTGATTGAGAGCAAGCCTGTCCCAGCTTGACAACGGCGGACAACGATGCAGGCGGAATCCACCATCGCTCTCATTGACAATACACTTTCTGTACAGCCCTCGGATGACAGCCACCGATCACCATCTGTTGGAGGTCTATCGTCCCTGACGAAGCGGATCACCACAGGCTCGGCTAGGAAAAAGCGCAAATACGCGAAATGGCAGCCAGATAAGCTGGGGGTGAACGGGGACGGTCCGGTCAGCAGAGTTCATTCGCGCGCAAGCAGTCACTCGTGCACAGGCAGAGAGCGGCCGCCATCGGACTGGGATTGGGATACAGATGGAAGTATATCAAGAGAAGAGCAGGGCGAGGAGCATCGACATATCGACACGACGGCCTTTGGCCGCACGGAGACGGATAATCGTGCAGAAGCGCCTTCCAAGACCACAGCCACTGAGGTCGGTGCCAACAGCCATCTCGACGTGCTATACGAGAACCAGCGGGGTACATTTTTCTTCGGGGTTCCGCTTTACTCTCATAAATCTCTCCTAAATCTCGATCCTGCGCCATGGGTGACACATGACCTGAAAGACAGCCCCGTGAACATCACCAATGCACAGGTCCCGGATCCCAGCTGGGGATGGGCCTGGAAGACCTGGTATGTTGACATGTCTGGCGATGTCGACGAAGAGGGCTGGGAATATTCATTTTCATTTTCCGCGAAGAAGGCGTGGCATGGAACGCATCCCTGGTTCCACTCGTTTGTACGCAGAAGACGCTGGGTCAGATTGAGGGTGAAGAGGGTTCCAAAGAGGTCAGATAGAGAAGGACGGACAGTATTCGAGATGGCGCACATGTTCAATGACGACTATTTCACCATCCACTCAACACTTGTGAACGTCAAGAGCCGAGAGCCCAGCATAGGCCAAGGCAGCACCGCTAGGGCGAGCCAGGTCCACAAGATAGAGGAGGAGGAATACCACTTCGAGGAGATTGGTAATATCCCGACCTTGATGCAAGCTGTGAAGCGCGCCATCGTGGACCGAGAGAAGCTCGACGCTCTGAAGAGATTCGTCCAAGAGGGAGGGGAAGAGCTGCATTATCTCCCCTCAAAGGTATGAGCGAGAAGGCAACCGCGTCGTGATTTGAGACGCTGACAGTCATCTAGATACCCGAGATAATGTCTCTTTTCATCTTTCAGACATCCCGATGGCAATTCTACACGTATCTTCAAGGAGTAATTGAAGAAGAGTCCAAGGACTTATCCGAGAAAGAAAGGTCCGCTGAAGCGGATGCTAAGAGACGGAGGATCAACAACCTCTCTAAAGCGGCAGAAAGCGTGAAAAGAAATACAACAGGCCCTGATGTCTTTTCTCATCCCTATGATGCGTCAGCTAAGCTGGACTTGACACCGGCATCTGGACCGTCCTCAGCGCAAGTGAATCGAGAGACGGTTTCAGCGACGAGTGGGATTGGAGATATCAAAGGCATCCCTGAGGAAGCCGAAGTTGATTAAGATGATAGTCACATTCATCTCCGGCGAACATAGCCACTCGCTGTTCCTTCATATCTTAGATCTTAGATCCCGTAAGAGAATGCTAGTGAGTTACTAGCGCGTAATATGAAATAAAGTGCTCTATGGAGCGAGACAATAAAAAAAGAAAAGACTATATTTTTTCCATGAAACTATTCATGTCGAACAAGTACGGCAGCATGATAGTTGTAGGAACGTGCATACGGAGCAGCTCGGAATAAGCTAAGTACTTTGAGGAGGTCCCGTAGTCGGAGCTTTCTTCGGCGAAGCGGTCCGACTACCGGGATCGGCCAACTGCGCAATTCTGGCCATCCCGAATAAATTTCCAGTTAGCGACGACAACATACGAACCTGCTAAAACAACACTGGCGTCCGACCACATTGGACGTTGTCCATGACTTCCCCATCCCCCTTGTGGTCGTCCCCATGTTCTCGCGCAGCCAGCCTTGTCTGAGAAGCCGTAGAATCTCTGCCGCCTTAGACAATGTCGCTGTTGCTTCCAATGAGCCGCCTCTTCTTTTCCTGTACCCCCGCTGGTTCACTTCTGCCACGCGATATGATCATTCGGCTTCTTCGATAAATAACCAACGAGCTCCTCCTTTTCTTTCTTCACGTTCCTGCCCGAAGCGTCGGCTCCCTTCGGGTAACCCGACCAGACGATGGCTTTCGTCCGCAGCTCCTTTGTCGAGCAGCGGCATCGCACAAGCGGAGTCTAATGAGATAAAGACGGACGTATCTTCTACGGAAGGTCTGAACAAAGGTCTCGGACAGACATCTGCTCCCAACCATGGAGCACCAGTGGGTGGTATGTCGACTTCAACAACTGAACCGAACAATGACTCCAAAAGAAGCACTCCGCGGTCCACAATCGATCTTTCACCTATAAGTGGACCTGAATCGAGTGAACGCCCTGTTCGCAAGATCGTTGCGACCGTTACCAAAGAGAGACGGGCCAGATGGCGGCGAAAATCCACTAAAGTGAAGGTGACACATTTCAGGAGAGACATGTTCGTCAACCTTGCAAAAAGATTACCACCGACAGAACGTAAGAAGCTGCGATATGGGCGACATGTTGTCGAATATGCGAAAGAACAGAAACACTGGCGGAAACCCGTCCACTGGACGGATCTTGTGAAACTTCTGGAGGACCTCGAACGAGATACTCGTGTGTGGAGCGAGCAGGTCAGACACAAGGTTCTTGATGTACCTGAAGAGACTGTTGCGCTGATGGCTGGCATGCTTGAAATGGAGGAGAACATCTGGCATGTTCGTATTCGCAATGGCTGTCGGATTCGTGTCCTAGATCCAGCAGAGAGTGAGGGGCCCCATCGGAAAGTCATCATATCAGGTACTAAGCGAGTCCTTGAATTGGTTGAAAGTGGCATTTTGAAAGCGCAGATACGACAGGAGAGAGGCGATCCTGTCGTGGAGGTGCAAAAGCCACCTGTCCCGATCATCCCCTCGGTGGAAGTCCTCCAGCGCCGCGGTTTGCCTATCCCGCTTATTCGGGGTGTCTGGAGTAAAGAATCCAAAGACAGGAAGTCAGAACTTCTTGCACCTCTTGCTGTGGATCAAATCCCCAAACCTTCACCATTCACCATCAAGAAATTCGCAGAATACGTTGAGGACGTTGTCAAATCTGATGTTCCACGCCATTTGCAGAAGGACCTCTACAACTATGCACAAGCAAGTCATGAGGAGATGGTGGAGAAGACGCTCTTGGACCTCTTTTACGATGAAGCAAATCAAAAGTTCATCTCGACAGGTGCAGCCAATATCGCTCTCAACTATCTATGCAAACATGAGTTCCTCAGTTCTGCCCGTCGCGTACTCGCGAAGTGCGAATCCGTGGCATCTGCAGACACATACAACATACTCTTGCAGTCTGCTGCTAGAAGACAAGATCTCCATATCTTCCATTATATCTTGCTCTCGATGTCTCGACTTCATGTTCAACCTAACGACAAGACATGGCTTGCTTTCCTCCAGTGTATCCTGTCACCCCACATCAAAGCGAAAGTTCTACAACACATGGACTCAAAAGGACTCTTTAGCCGTTCGGAGACTCTCCGCGGAGCTCTCCAGTTAACGGTTCATGATTCTTTATCCCAGCACCTCCAAAACGGCGGGAATATCTCTGAATTTATAGAGACACTCAATCAAAATTATGGCCAAAAGTGGATGTCGGCATTAACAATAAACCAGATGCTCCGGCAGCTCCTGGAGAACAAAAATCTTTCGGCAATGCTGCAGCTAGCTGAGATATGTGAGAGACAACGCTTGCCTGTTGACAGCATGACTCTAAAACTGATGCTCACCTTCTTCTCGTCTGATACCCAGAAGGCGTTATGGTTTTTCTTCCGTTACACCGATCCACATCGGCACCCTTTTGACGCTAGGACGCTGGAAAAATTGTTTCTTATTGCATTCAAGGACAAAAGCTTGAATGTTTGCCGAGTGCTTTGGCGATACGCTTGCATTAAAGGAATGGTTGGCTACAAGATGAAGGATGCCGTTTTGAAATCCGTCGTAAAAAACTGCATTGCAGAAGGCGGCAACCTCATCAACCAGACATGGCAGGTCAACTCCGGGAAGATCATCATTGGTCTTGAACTGAGCCAGGGCCACGATATTGACCTTCCTGGGTGGATCAAGACGCTGGTTCCTAGTGGTTTTGAAGATAATCCTGTCGCGTCTCTCGCCGGATATAGACCTGCCGGACCGCAACGACAGAGGCAGCTGGACCTCGCACATGCTATCGTCAGACGGGACATTGACGCAGGTCCCATGTACCACTTTTGCGACCCTCTGCATCTTATGCTAGAAGCTGCCGCTGTTTTGGATAATGAATGGAACAACACTCCTCGGCCCTTGTTGTGGTTTGTCCACAACACGATCCGGGTCCCGATCAAAAGAAGGCGTTATTTGAAGGAAGAGCGCCACAGGCAGTATTAAACTTAATGACCGGGATAGTATGGATAGATTTCATGTACTCGCTCCCCTTGGCCGCCTGCCAGTCTTATTTATGCATCTCATCCTATTTCATCTTAGCGGGCGTTTCGAGGTATATATACAGTGTGAATATGTACAACATTTTGTCTCTCCTCTTATCTGCATATGAGGTTGAAGCCATGTACTATTATATCATGTGAATAGAGATCTATAGAGGACCTAGAGGCGCGCTGAAGAACGTGGAATGCCTGAAAGGGGTATAAATTCGTTTCTAATCTATCACAATCTCTTCACACAAAAGCAAGCGATTGGGGTGTCCTGTGCACCAGTCCGGTAAAAGCTGCATATCCAGACTTATCGATTGGTATTCCTAACTTCACTCTTAGTAGCGGTCCCATCGTTCACGGCACTTGTTTCAGGAGCATCTTCAAGCGATAAAGGAATTCCCTGCGCAAGCATCACAATCATAAATCATTATTGTCCATTCTCATTGAGTAGCGGCATCGAAGCCGCAGGGTCCGTTAGGCCAAGTCCAGGGTCTATGCCAACGGGAGCATATGGATCGAATGCTGCTTGGATCGAACCGACCCCTTCCTTGAGATACAGGACAAGACGGTATGCGGAGTTGCCGTTCAGATAATATCGATGTAGACGCTTGCTGCGGAGGAATCCGAGACGTTCGTATAGCTTGATGGCAGCCGTATTGGAGATTTCGGTTTCGAGCGCAATCTAGGAATGGGGATTAGCCAAAAAAAAATTGACTGCATTTTGTCGATGGGTTCATGGAGATAACGCACCTCATCCGCACTCCGCTCGATCATAGCATCGATCGCCATACGCACTAACTTTGTCGCAATTCCTCTTCCTCTGTATTCTTCCCGTACAGCCAACATGGCAATATATCCTCTGAGCGGACCGCCGCGGTGCGGTTCAAGCTTCGAAACTACCACCCCGACTAGGTTATCCTGGTCGTCCATTGCCATGAAGCACAGGTCCCCCCATTGGTACAGGAAGTAGCGGTAGACATATATGCTGTATGGCTCTGAGAGATCCTTAGAGATCAATTGTCTCATCGCTGCGACGTACTCATCTTCCCGGGCGCTGTTGTATTGCACGTACCGGAGCTCAGGCACGGCGGGCTTTGTGGTCGAAGCGGGCTCATCTTGGCTCATCACGTCCGCCGATGCGAGTTCATCGGAGAGGAAGCTGTAATGTGGGGGATTTTCGAACGATGAGATGCGGGTCAGAAGAGAGTTAGAGCGGGATAGGTTGTTCTATAATTATTATCTCTGAGAAGTGTCCGGGATGCGTTTGAGATGATCGGCGGTGGGTGGCTTTTGTCCAGGAAATTTCCGCACCTGTAGGAACACCAGCTGGTGAGCAGATGACTTCGGAGGGGTTGGGCAGTTCCTCACGAACTGCTAGTAGCTTTGTGATCGCTTTCCCCAACGGATCTCCGTGGAGTCGGAGTCGATCCTAAAAGGAATGAGTTGCCGCGGAAATTATCATTTCTGATACTTCTCGCAACTATGTATCGATAGTTCGAAGTTCTTCTTCCGCATGACGTCTTTCCCATGTGATTGGCGTCCCTTCGATCTGACCCGCGGGTCGCACTTGAAAGTGTAGCTTTTTCCGTTGTTTTCTCTCTCCCTTCCTTCTAGCTATCTACATTTGTTTATCCTTATTCGTATTGCAGAGTCGCTTCAATTGATTCTCCTCTGTCGAGAATCCGCACTGTCGTGTGCGATGTCCTCGCTTCGTCGTCGTCTGGGCAAGGACTCCGGGGCAGAGTCTCCCACTATCGATGTATCTGGCGGGGCCTGGCCGGATGTTAAAGAGGCAGCTGCCAAAGATGAGGATGTGAACCTGCGATCCGACGGCAAGGTTAAGAATTATGTATCAAAGCCCCGGAGCAAACGGCGGAATGGCCTTATCTTCGTACTGGGCGGAATCTTCGGCATCTTTGTTGCCCTCTTCTTTGCCAACCAGAACGAGGTGATCAGCCTGGATTCGCTTATGGATTTGAACCTAGATGCGCTGGTCGATGTTATTCCGCAGGGGATCGTGAAGGATGTCCGGGAGTTTTCGGTGGGATTGCCTCCCTTGTTTGGGTTATGTTTTGGTCATGGACTGACCCTCCGGTTCATTGTAGCAACATGAACGAGACGCCGTCAACTACGATTCCTTCTCGGTCGGTCTGCAGCTGCAAGCGCAAGGGATCCACGCAAAGCACCCGGTCATCATGGTCCCGGGAGTCATATCAACTGGGCTCGAGAGTTGGGGTACAGACGGTCAATCGCGTCAATACTTCCGCAAGAGGTTGTGGGGCAGTTGGAGCATGATGCGGGCGCTGGTTATGGATAAAGCAGGGTGGAAGAATCATATAATGCTGGACAAAGAAACGGGTCTGGACCCCCCTGGGATCAAGTTGCGCGCAGCCCAGGGTTTCGATGCGACGGATTTCTTTATCACCGGCTATTGGATCTGGAACAAGATTATCGAGAATCTGGCTTCTATCGGATATGATCCTACGAATGCATTCACCGCCGCATACGATTGGAGACTTTCGTACCAGAACCTAGAGGTCCGTGACCAGTACTTTAGCCGTCTGAAGTCGTACATCGAGACAGCCGTGGCTGTTAGCGGTGAGAAGGTGACGTTGACATCGCACAGCATGGGGTCTCAAGTGGTCATGTACTTCTTCAAGTGGGTTGAGAACGAGAAACATGGCAAGGGTGGGAAGGATTGGGTCAACAAACATATTGATGCTTGGATCAATATCAGCGGTTGCATGCTGGGTGCGCTAAAAGGTCTTACTGCTGTTCTGTCCGGAGAAATGAGAGATACAGCGCAACTCAATGCGTTTGCCGTCTATGGACTTGACAAATTCTTGTCCAAAGAGGAGAGAGCGGAGCTCTTTCGAGCAATGCCCGGAATCTCCAGCATGCTTCCTAAGGGTGGAGATGCGGTATGGGGAAATTCAACATGGGCGCCGGACGACCAGCCTGGACAGAGCATCACATTTGGAAACCTCATAAACTTCCGTGAGGCCAATTCCACCTTGACACAAAAGAACCTGACTGTCAACGAAGCCCTACCCTATCTGCTGGCGCAGAGCGAGGACTGGTATCGTGACATGGTATTGGGCAGCTATTCTTGCGGAGTGGCTCATACAAGGAAAGAAGTCGAAGCAAACGAGAATGATCCTCGCACATGGCTGAACCCTCTTGAGTCTCGCCTTCCTTTGGCTCCTGACATGAAGATCTACTGCTTCTACGGAGTGGGAAAACCCACAGAGCGCAGCTACTGGTATCAAGAGGAAAGAGACCCCTTGACAAAGCTCAACGTTAGTATTGATACCACAATCACTAATGATGATGGCATTGACCACGGTGTTGCCATGGGAGAAGGCGACGGCACGGTCAATTTGCTTAGCACAGGTTATATGTGTGCAAAAGGATGGCACATCAAGCGTTACAACCCAGCGAGGATCAATATCACAGTATTTGAAATGCCGCATGAACCGGACAGGTTCTCGCCTCGTGGTGGACCGAATACAGGTTTGTCTCTCCTCGAGTGTTCCACCCTAGTGCGTAAGGCTAACGTAGAGTAGGTGACCACGTCGACATCCTAGGTCGCGCATCGCTCAATGACCTTATCCTGCGCGTAGCAGGAGGGAAAGGATATGAGATTCAAGAGAAATTTGTCTCTAATATCCGGGAGTATGCCGAACGCGTTAAAATATATGAAGACTGATGGTATAGAAGCCACCCCTGGCGTATCTTCATCATTATGTACTTATTCGTAGTCTTGGTTTGTGACGGTTTCCTACTGATGATTGATGGTTGGCTTTCCTCCTCGTTTTAGTTGGCGTATGGTATTCTTTCAGGGGTGCTCTGCAGAGAAGGGTGCCTTGTTATTCAGCTTGATGGAGGCGATGCGTCTGCTGCCACAATAGAGATAAATGGGTAATGTCTAGATGTCCACATCGCAACCGTCTCGGCCATAAATGATGTTTGATGATTTGCCATATATTTGATATGATGCAGGAACAATATAAACAAGTTCCTGAGGTTGACAGCATTGAGTTCAATTTTTAGGTTTATGGATCAACTACTTCTTCCGCTAAGCAAATCATTCTGCCACCATATGTCAAAGTTATTGCTAGTTTCCCCTTCCTACGTCCCGAAGAATTGTATTTCAAATGTTAGGACTTTGAGTAACTGGAAGATCGAAGATAGGTCTGGCGATATGTCACTTCTTCCATTCTAACCACTAGAGACAGTCATTGATCTCGTTCTTTTCTGCGATGATCGATTGGTTGCGGAGTCAGTTACATATTGCTGCGCACACGGTAATTCCAGGCAACAGCACGACGCTCACTCAGTGACGGAATGACAGTGAAAAACATCATCAGCAAGAATAGGCATCATTCATCAAGCGGGGCTTCCTCCCCAACTTTCTTAGAGGAGTGAAAGGCTATTTCTTGAATATATTATCTGCCAACCGAACTTCTCTTCCAAACCATCTACCATCTCTTCCACTGAAAGCGGGATTTATATAAATTGTTTCTAACATTTACAATATTGTATATAGCTGCAATACCACTGTACAGTCGCACATACTACCACTGTTACAAATCTAGAGGAGGATGTTCTGCAATCTTTGTTGTTGCGAGAACCTGACGCTATTAGATAATTTTTATATTCAGTGGATTTATCTGAGATGCAAGCTAGCGTATTTATCGAATCCTAAGGCACGGAAGCATGAAACGATACCAAATTGGTATTCAGGAGGAATTCTCTGAATTGCTTACTTTCTGAATCTATCGAAATCTATCGTCTATGTAAGCTTGAGGAATAGGTCAGGACCATGTTTGCTACCTTTCTCACCGGTATCCAGATCCAGAATTGGGTGAGACCTGGATATCCGTTTGTTGCGGGTAGATGAGTTGCGCGGTAGCTTGCCATCAGTATAGCGGCTAGGCGCTGACAGTATTTGCTTCTAGCCTATATATTTTGACTGTTATGTTAACTATTTTATATCTATCCTAATCTACTTTCTAGATTATCTTCCAGGAATTTTTCTTTTATTATAGTTTTTAAAAGACAGATATTATAGAGAGAATGTCCCTAGTCAATAATTATTACCTTTCTAATGACATAATGGATTCTTCTGAACCAAGGCGTCCCGATCGTCCCACTGTCCCAGCTTCTTCAATGAACACATTGTCGAATCCTAGGGCACGGAAGCATAGCAACTGTATTGACTATCTAAAGTGCTAGATGAGCTGCTAGCTACTTAGTCATGCTTGCTTGCTTAAAAACTAGAATCCAGGGGTGCTCTGAACCCATATTTAACCCCTAATTAGACAAAGAAGCTACATCCTAAGGATCTAGTAGATTCCATAGGGATCAAAAAAAATCTGCCGCAAAGTGTGATATGACAGGTCACCTATGCAGGTAAACCTCTGGCGCCGACACACATACGCTGCTCCTCTTGAAGTGATCTCCTCCACCTTATGATGCGATGCAACAAACCGGTGCATTTGCGCCATTCTTGATGGCAGTGTGCCAAAAGATGAGTGTTGTCGCTGGTTCAGTGAGAATATCATCAACTATATGTCAATTCTGGGCTCAAGCATTGAATTCTCACCCCAGAGGAACTATCATATTTCTCCTTCTGCCAGTGCTAGGTTGATCGATATACAGAACGCTGCTGCATTTATTGAGGCTGATTCGAGTCCTTTGAATACGGTGGTCCACAATATATTACTATAACCAACATATCTAAGAATGTTTATCGGGAGCTTGAGTTAAAGCGAAAGGGCTTCCCTTCCCGCAGTTCACATCACCAGTTCCCACATCATCAACAAACCTCAGCAGGGTCCAATCGTGAAAAACCTGCTGATTCACCTGATCTTTTGGTTTTACCCCGAGTTCAAAATGCCGCAGACGCAGAGCACCGAGCTTCAGAAATTTCAGTTGGTTGCACGTGTCGTGCATAGCCACAATGAGAACGTAGATCTCGAGCGACTGGCCATCAAGTTCATTAACGAAATATGGGCTCACGTCGTCAAACACTTTTCGGAATGGTCAGTGAAACCCTCCCCCCGATTCATCATGGAACTCTCTGATATACTCTCAGTCTCCGCTCTTGTGGTGGCTATCCTCGCTTTGCTCCCATTTAATGGGTCTATATATATACCTATAGGCAACAAATTTATTCGACAAAGAAAAAATAAGACTAAATAACTTCATTGTATTCCGTCCCAACTGTAAAAAACGTATATGAGGCCAATATGTCGGCGCCAGGAGATTACCTGTATAGGTAACTTATTGTATCGCCGTTTGCGGTAAATTCTTTAAGTACTAAAGAATTTACTAAATTACTAGGACCTAGCTTCTTTGTCTAATTAGGGGTTAAAATAGGTTTAAACCCCCCTTAAATTTAGTCTTTAAGCAAGTAATAAGATAGCACTTTAAATAGTCAATATAGCTGCTATGCTTTCGTGCCCTAGGCTTCGACACAATACAAACGGTGAATATATGACAAAACTCATTTAGTTATTCGAAAGGAAAATATCCAGAGAGTAACCAAAACTCATAAAGGTCAGGATAAATTTCAAAACCAGGTATACCCAGTTATTGGGATAAATCTGAAGCATGTGCCGTGCACCATGGCACCCGTACGGACATCTCTTTGGCATACGATAATAGAGGCATATCTGAGAACTGCATATGGACGCACCAATGACAACACGATCCAGCCGCCTCCTAGTGAACTCACAGTTCATTTCGAGAGTCACTGTGGATCATGCAAACGGAAATCTCGTTACTGATGCGCCCTTGATCCTCTCAGTTAGACTTATATTTGATAATCCAGTTCAGCTGCCAGTTAACTCTCCGCCTATCGATACGGTATGCTCGTTCCCTAGTACAGATCTTCAGTTTGTGACAGCGACACTTTTTAAATGATCTTTGTATGCTGCTGGTATTGATATCTCTTCTTCTTGGAGGCTACAAATATCGGACGCTTTTATATATATTGATCTCAGAACTGACGGGAGAGGGAGATAGACTGGATAGACGGTCAGTTTGACCATGCTGTTTTTCAGATATTTGATGTGATGCAAGAACAATAAAAAAGGTTCCTGAGGGTGATAGCATCTAGTTTAACATTTGATTCAATGACCGATTGTCAGCACCTAGCCGCCGTACCGAAGGCGAGCTGCCGCGCACCTCATCTACCCGAAACCACGGGTAGGCAGGTCTTACCCAAATCTACTCCGTTTGATCTATTCCAAAGATTAGAGGTATTCCAGATGTTGATCTAAGACATGCTATTGGACATACTCGATCTGGATCTCGGTGAAAAATAGGTGGAGGAGATAGCAAACATGGTCAGGACCTATCCTCAAGCATAAACATGGCGATAGATCTCGGTAGTTTTAGATATCAAGCAATCCAAAGGATTTACTCCTGAATGCCAGTTCTACATTCATTCTTGCTTCCATACCCTAGGATTCGACACCGATTAACTACTTCTTCTAAACAAATTAGTTCCTCTGTCACATGTCTTGGACATTGGGAAGTTGACACTCCCTACGTCCCGAGAAATCATTCAACTGAAGGCTCAGCTCTTCGTAGTTCTCGAGTCCGGGAGTTTCAAGTCATCTATCAACGATTATAGACATACAATCTCAAGTAATTGGACGGAGAACACGTCAACCCTCTCGCATAGAGATATCTCTAGCTCGAGGTATGGCTTTCTTTATCTGATGTCAGTATCAGTGTTCTAAGCAATGTTCTGGTATCACCAATGTTTCAACCCTGGATTATAAGCCAGCTACTTGATCCTTCAAACGGATACGAGGAGCTGGAACTATTATCTGCTATTTTCTTCGCAAAGCAAGAAACGGAAAGGTACGGAGGAAAGGATGAGATAGGATCAACATTCCACGCACTCCAAATTACCTACAGTCGAAAATACGTTTTCCCAAGCGCTTATTTCGTGATGTCAAACTCCTCAAAAACCTTCAGTGCCCCTTTCCTTTTTTTCCGTCTCGCAACCTGCAACGGTGTCTTTCGACCGGCACCAGCGACGTCCGCTCTCGCACCATTCACCAGTAGAAAACGGATCATAACCTCCAGTGAACATGTCGCTTCAGGCTGATCTTCTGGCGCTTTGATAGCACGGTAAAGTGGCGTACCTACCCTGACTTTGGAAAGTAGACCGCTTCGATTGATCTTGGTGGTAAATGCATGGTTGATATCTGCGCCAAGCTCCAGCAGCAGCTTAGCCGCGCGTATTCTGCGATATGCCACGGCATATGCGAAGGGATAACTTTCTTCTATACAATCCCCGTATTTGATGAGCAAAGAGATCATCTCCGCATCGTCGTTCTTCACAGCCATGGTTATGGCTGAGTTCGACCCGTGACGGCCGGGGTTGGCGCCGTGCTCTAGCAGAAGTCGTACCACGTCATCCTTCTTCCTTTTTACAGCCTCAGAAAGGAGGCTGGTACGTTCCTGGAGATCATGATCCGCGCTCAGGCCGTAGTCAATTAAAAGCTTGATTATCGCGGGGGGATTTATTCCTTCCAGTGCATGAACGAGAATGTCACCCACACCCTGGCCCATATTATTGTCACCATGTAGACCACCTTTGTCATGGTTTAGCGGTAGGCAGAATTGCTCAAAATAATACTGCCATGGAAGCGGCCTTTGACACATGGTTAAAGTGTCGAACAGATAGCGGAGAATATCTGCATGGCCGTCTCTAGCTGCTTCGGGAAAAAGATCCTCAGTTAATTGAGCTTCTGAGTGTTTGTATTTGTCTAGTCTCCCAATACATGCGTGTAAGCGGTGGAGGTCACCATTGCAGCATACCTTGAGTAATTTTCGATTAAGGCCATCCGGTACATGCCCTTATATGAAAGATTAGTCCCGATAGGAGAACGTCTCTGGAAAGGGGAGAATACTTTTGCCTCTTTGTTCATGTTCAAGGGGTTGCCTTGGAGGCCAACACTCATATCCATATCCTTCTGACAACATATTGCTTTTTGACGCAAAAAAAGATATTCTCAAATGGAATTGAATCCCTAGGGGCGGTTAGTTTGGTTTTCTTGTCGGCCAGACGATCGATGGGTCCCAAAGCCCTCTAGAAATTGCATAACACAATATACGTTCGAGTAATGCTGAGGTAGTTGTACCTACCCAGGCAGCAACATGACGCTCATTTATCGACTGGATGACAACGAACCGCATCATCTGTAAGAACCAACATTATATATCAATGGAGCTTTTCCTCCTACTGTTTCAGACGAGCAGATGACAATGGCCCGACTATATGACCTGTCAAATAAACTTCTCTTCCAAATTATCTCCCATCTACCCAAGAGAAGGAGGGAGCTGTATAACCTGTGTCTGACGTCGAGAGTATTTCACGCAGTTGCAGTCTCACTTTACGTTCGCACATACTACCACTATCATAAACGCAGCAGGAAGTCTCCAGCAGTCTTTCTCGATGGAGTGCTCCGCCATCAGATAAGTTCCTGTATTCGCCGGGTTTACTTGGAAAACTGGCAAGTCGAGCGGTTCCCACGAGGGGGGTGGGCGCATCTCACAGACAAAGAAACTCGACAGCGTCTCTGCGATGCTGCGGATAAGTTTAAATTCCCAGCTGACATCGCCATTCCTTGGAAAACGGCACTGAATGATGCGCTAGAGGACGCAATTTTCGCATTGTTGCTCCTTCTTGCAGACGGGTTGCAAGAGCTGTGTCTCGTTCTGCCATTCTCTGGCAGCGGGAAGACATGGCTCTTCAAGCTCCTCTGTGCAGCCCAAGAAATACCTTCGAGTGTCCAATATCGTGGACTGCAAAACCTACGAAATGTGTTTCTGGAAAGCTCAAACTATAAGATGTTCTTCAACTTGGATCTGTTCGCGCCTTTATTTCGCCTGCCTGCACTACGGACATTCCGAGCTTCCCAGTGTATCGGATCCCGTGGGACGTGTTCTTGGGACTGGCCGCAAGATACATCACTTGTGAAATCGATCACATTCGAAGATAGTCGATTGGATGCTGGATCGATCCATCTTCTCTTTAGCGCTTGCAAGGGTCTCAAGCACTTCCACATCGGCTGGTCTCAGAATTGGAGGGACAGAGAGACGGACTGGGTACAAGGTCAGATTGACGATGTCGTACTTGAAGCAGCACTTCGCACTCAAGCCACTTCGTTAGAGAGCTTCGAGTTTATCGATGGCAGGTACGACGAGTTTGGCCACTATGATGACGACTGCCTTCTGCTACTGTCAGATACTTCGTCTCTGAGCTTCCTGCACGAGTTTCCTGCTCTGAAATCTCTCAAAATCCCACAGGCATGGTTATAGATCAGTGACTTTCCTCATACATTGATATCCAGATGTTGCTAGGAGGCAGGACCAAAACAGCCTATTTATATGTACTTGAGAACTTAAATGCGTAGCAAACTAGTCCCCGTTTGATTTAGAGAATGCAGTATAAAGCCCTTCTAAAAGATAGGCGACAGTTGAATTTGTCACCAGTGTAATTTAAGTATGGTTCCCTCTCCAAGCTGTGAA
This sequence comes from Paecilomyces niveus, assembly GCA_003116535.1. Taxonomy (NCBI): domain Eukaryota; kingdom Fungi; phylum Ascomycota; class Eurotiomycetes; order Eurotiales; family Thermoascaceae; genus Paecilomyces; species Paecilomyces niveus. The sequence goes on from QEIL01000001.1 coordinate 678,361, forward strand.
GATAGACCTTCTTTTGTGCTAAAGGAACTGTCTCAATCTCCACCAACCTGCATAGACGAGCACTCTTGATTCCCACCTGAATCTATTCAATCCCCATATAACTCCTTCAACTTCTCAACTGTCAAATCAGAAACCCGTTCATAAGACCAAAACCTCATACCCTTCACAATCTCCCTTTTCAGCGTCTCAAGCGGAAACAACGCATGCTTCCCATAGAACCGAAACTCAGAAGTGTCAGTTATCCCATTATCCGGGTGCTCCGTGGCACGATAAGTATGATCGTTAGAGAAATCACAGCCCCAGACCTTCTCCGGTTCTAGCATGTCGTTTCCCCAGAGGTACATATCTACCTTGAACCGTCCTATGATCGGGACGTGATTTTCAATGTACCAGTCGTAGATGTGGTGACTGAGCACCCAGAAGGCAGGGTACTTGGAAAGGATTTCCCTGTCGGTGAGATCCCAGGTCTTTTTGTACCGGGTCATTTTTCGGGATTTCCGGATGGGGGCTTCTTTGATATCGAAGAGGATGACGAGTTGCGTGATTCCGTTGGTGCCATCGAGCCATATCTTCGCGCGCTGGAAGAGCGTTTCTGTTGGTTCTGAAAAGACGATTTCTACTGCGATGGTAGGGTATATCTGACCTGAGCGACGAAGATGGACTTCGGTGGTTCTGATGCTTCCTTTGTGTGGGCCGGATAATTGCATTCCTCCTAAGTACACGGGTATATTATTAGCAAAAAGACCACCGAGTATACCACCAACCCCATACCAATCTTATAAAAAAAGTGCTAATGGTACGACAACTAACCTGCAGGATCAAGCGTAAACCTACTCCCCGTACTCTCCCTCACTGCAACCGCCAACTCACGCAACCACAGCCTCATAACCGCTCTCACTGACGTCCTCACCGGACAATGACCAGGCTTAATACTCACTTGCCCAATCTGCGCATCATACTCGACATGTTCTTCCGCGCACCGAGTGAATTGTCTCCGCCATTGCTCGAATTCTTCTATTGTGATTTTGAACTTGTCGAGTGTGACGATCTCGCGGGAACGCAGGTGTATATCGCCGCATAGCTCCCATCTGAGTTCTTCGAGGGAGGTGATCCGGTCGAGGAGCGCGGATATTCGTTCCTTATTTTCGGTTGTCATGTCCAAAAATTGTTTTGGAGAGAGAGGGACATATTGTGCATACGTTGGAAATATCATTTTGTTGTGACTTGATACGACATGATATGACTTGCTCTTTATATTATTATGGTCTAGTTATTGGGTTAATCTTCCTGATAGCAAACAAACAATGGAATTGACGGAATCACCCGCATGAATCTTGAATAGCGGGTTGCACAGTCACAGTAGTCATGGGATGACAGAGGACGACCCTTTGACAGGTGATAACTATTTCTTCAATATCCGTGAAGGCCGCCTGTCCATTACAATAACAGACAAAACAGCATTGATCTAGATATCAGAGTATATGGAATAGACCTTCAGAATCCTCATAATTGAGAGACCGTTCTCTGTAGTGCAGTGCAACTGCATTCTTGAGACGCAGCCTCTTGCCGCATATTTCCACAATGCTTTACATGCCATTAAAGTTGAATCACGCATTCAGACCCAATCTCCTCGTGCACCCCATAAAGTACAGATTATACAACCGATTAGACATACACCCCTAACTCATCACCACCAAACACAAAATCTAGACCTCACACGGAATAAACTATTACTAAACACCCAGAAGATCCGAACTTGCCGATGATCCTCCAGGTTCCTCCCAGGGGTTTTGGCAGTGGGTCCGATCATCCGATCATCCTCTCCTCTCTGACGTTGACAAAATCCATCACATCCCCAAACCGGCACATTTAACAAAAAAAGGAGAACCTAGCATAGGCATAAAATTATTATAATAATAATAATGCTAATGCACTAAAACAGACAAGTTATAAGGAACTAGTTAGACTCGGGAGTTTCTACGGTGCCGCGCATCCCGACTGGAGGAGGAGGACCCATCAGGAACAGTGGGACTGAAAGTTCAGAAACGAATTTCAGTGGGACAGTTCCTGAACTTGAAGTATAGACTAGACTATATCCGAGAGGCAGATTATCGGTTGGTACGAATACGATACAGCATACTAGTAGTATTCTAACTGGTCAGGTTCAGGGTTAATAGACCCGGGAGTCCGGGCTATGCAGTTACGCTTAGGTGGATCGACTTCTGTTTCTGATAGATGGGTCGTTGCGTACTCTGTAGATCGCTCGGGAACCGGATCGATAGGGGGTATTCAGCTTGGTTGAAGATTGCAGTTGATGAACTTATCTCCTTTCATGAAATGCTGCACTAGTACAGATATACAGAGCATACAAGGCATCACAAAAGTGTTCATAAATGGGTCATCAATTAATATTAATTCTGCTACCGACACGCATCACCTTGCACCATGCAATCCAGTCAGTCTCGCCTCGTAGCGCTGTGCAAGTTCCGGAAAGGAGTACACAACCGCCCGGTGTCAGCAAGACAAATCCATGGGATGGTTGGTACCCCGGTGTCCACAGCCAGCACCAGTAGCAAATATGGAGTCCAAGGACAGAAAGCGATGTCTCCGTCATGCATCACCTCCCGTTGCCTCGACCCTTCTGTTCAACTCCATTCACATCCTCCCCTCCCCTCTCCTCTCCTCTCTCCAATGCTTCTGCATCTATCAACACGCGTGCCGTTCGGTAAAGTAGCCGCAACGGCTCTTCCCATGCATGGCATACAAACGAACGTATGTGCAGAGGATGACCGGAAAATCAAAAAGTCAAAATAGTCCTCCTCTTACCAATTCTATATGCTGACACAGGTCGTATCCACTAGTAATAACACGCTAATGATCCGCAATCATGCGATCAGTTTGTAAAAAGCACAAAGAATGTAGTGCATGCGAAAAGGCGCCTTGTACCCCTTTTTTGGTTTTCGTAACCGTTCCCATTTCCCAGGCGCCAGTTTAAGCGATTGACATGAATCGTAGATAAAATAGCGAAAGCTGACAATCCAAATTGAAGAATTGGCATCCATCAGATGCCGATGAATCGAAGGTGCACAAGGGAGCGTCTCCAACAGTAGCCATCAGGATGTGCGGATAGTCGACATGGGCCCCTAAAGGGCAAAAAAGAAATAATGAGCCCACGACCTCCGCTCCGAATGGCCACCGGAATTAGCATTATCGACGGAGTTTCCATCGAACCGTGGTCCCTTGGACCAAGGCGCAATAGCAGTCAGTTCGATGATTGTATACATGTACAATCAGCAAGGAGTATCCAGTCCGATCCAGAGCGAGGTCGCAAAACCGACAAGATCAGGTGGAGAGAGAAAAAACGGATCATTAAAAAGATGATTCATGCGTCGAAATCGCTTGATGCAAATAAAGGTTCAGAACATGTCGTGAAACATGAAAAACGCCGTCTCGAAAGACAAATGCGGGAGAGCCGGCAGGGGGGCGATGCCGACCACAGTATATGCACGTCGGATACAATGGAAGCGGGCAGGGTCGCTGGTGATAGGATTTAGCGACCGGCCTCAAGGTCGGAATTCGAGCCCAGAGTCTCGCCTTCCCACATGTGATTCTCATCAACCGGGCTGAGGGAGCCGGATGACACAGAAGATGACGATCCGACTGTCCACTCGTCACTGTCCAGGTTGAACTCATTGTCGAGGCTGGCGAGGTCGTAGCCGAACTCCTCAGCCGCCTCGCCGATCTCCACATAGTCGTAGTGCCAGCGGAACAGCTTTCCACTTTGGATTCGCGGCAGGAATCGGGCTTTGGCAAAGTAGAAAGCGACCGCGGCGAGAAGACCACCACCAACCAGATCGACGGCATAGTGATGCGAAAGATACATGGTCGCCCACCACATCCAGAGAGTGTAGGTCACGAACAAGGGCTTGAGTCTCGGGAAGACATGGCTCATGAATAGAGCGGCGAGGGTAGAGTCTGCGGCGTGGAGTGAGGGGAAAGCACCAAACACCACCGGAGACTGCTTGAAACCGGAAGTATACAGGTCAATACCAAAGAGCCTATCAATGCGGGCAAGACCAGCCGCATTTCCAGGCATCGAGTAATCCGCCGGAGCGAGACCGTACAGGTTCTCATACCACGGGGGTGAACAGGGGAAGATCAACTGAATGAAGACAGCCGTCATGCTGATATAGCCGAACGTTCGAGCGAAAAGTGGGACCGTTCCAGGAGGTCCAAAAATGAACATGATCAGAGAGCACACGAAAGGCGCTCCGTAATGGCAGATACCATACGGCAACCACGCCAGTACGTCCAAGAAGATGTTCTGGTGCGCAGAGAGAATGTTGCTGATGTTCGCGCCATACAGGATATTCTCGAGAGCGGGAAGGACGCGAACCCAGATTGCTGGGCGCCATTCACTGGGAACGAATCTATCACCAGGGCGTCAGCTGCTATACACGTCGTGTGCCGTTCTCAGAACGGGGCGCAGTTCTTGGGCATGACGCCTACAAAAGGTGTCGGGCATCGAGGGAATACTCACTGGCAAGCATAGAAAAATATGAGCCATGCGGCGATGGGGAGGAAGGGGAGAAAGAACTGCCGCGTTATCGGGAGTAGCAGCGACGTGAGTAGCAGGGTCGCGATGACGGTCTTGACGATAGGTCCGGGGACCTCCATGACACAGAGGGAGAAGATGCCCAAGACCATCAACACCAGATATTGAAAATCGTAGAAGGTCCATCGGTGCGCCTGCAGAGATCTCAAGGTATTTAAGGGCGAAAATGACGTCTGGAGAGACGCGATGGAGGATGTAGGAGACACTCGACTCCGTAACTTCGACCGCAACTTCCTCCGCATACGATGTGGAACCAACATCTGGATCGATCGCCATGGTACCGGTATCTGAACATTGCCAAACTGACTCTGCGTCCGGTCCTTCCAGGTTGGAAGAGTTGCGTTCATCTTGTCTGATCGAGCCTCGTCACAGAGACTCCGGAGCGATAATCCCTCGCGGCTCGGGCTGTCAAGAAAGGGGGGAACGTCACACGAGCGACCCGAGAAGCGCAGGAATCGCGGGAGGGAAAGAGGGCGTGTAAATGCGGGAGGAATCCGAGGAGATTCGACCGCCTCCTGCCTCAATCCGACTTGAAGAGTTGTAACCTGGTGGTGGAAGACGTGATGACTGACGATTGGTGATCCAGACACCGGTATCCTGTCGTTCCCTCCGGAGAACCGTTCTGACGCAAAGCCGATCGCACGGCGTTGATCGCGCGCAGGAGTTGCGAGAGAAGAAGGCGAGGCGTTGTAGAGACGGAGGTGTCGAACGAAAAGAGGACGTTGGAGGGAGCAGAATCGACCGATGACCACGACAGCAAAGAGAAAAGGAAGAGGACGAGCAGAGCCGGGAATGGATAGGCTATGAAGACTTTCTATTCACCAGGAGAACCGAACGAATGGGGGATAACGGGGTGTGACGAGCGGACAGCGGCGGGTACAGATACGGATACGGATCCCAGGTATTATCGGTAATAATACCGTCCATCCAGTCTTGTTGCTCGGCGAGGATGGGGAAAAGGCGGCCTTCTCTCTCCGTCTACTCTTTCTCCCGTTGCTAGGGAGATAATAATAACTCCCAGACTTACTTAAAAAAATTCTAGGCTGCACTCGTAGTTATTCTCATTCTCTAGCCCTTCACACAGCCCGCTTTCCTCCGCACTGAGCCATGTTTCTTTCTTTTTTTTTGGGCGGTGCTGACCGGAAGACACGGAGAGGAAGCACGGAGGAAACGGAGGTTACAGGGGCCGACGGGCGTCGGAAGTCAGACAATACCGGCAGCGATACGGTAACAGATCATAAATAATACCGACCAATTCTCTCCCTCTCCATCTTTGACAAGCGAGATTTATTACAGCCCGTCGCTTTAGCGACCAGACCGTTCCATGACGACACCAGTCCCGGACTCTCATTGGCTGGTCCACTCCGCCGTCAGGCACATTACCCAATCAAGCATCGGGGCCCCAGAGCAATCTCGCCTATAAAACGCGCTTGACCTGATTAGGACTGGCTGAGAAGATCCCGAGGTCATGATTCAACCTCGAATTCGGCCGGTCTCTTTCATCCATCCCGGATGACGTCCCACGGCGTTCAAAGACTGATCCTCAAGTTTCCTCTTGCGGTATCTGTGAGGCTCAGGAACCGAAGTATACAAGAGAAGGATAAGAGTCGTTTTCTGATATCTCTCCCCCCGTGATAGAACTGCTACTCGAACCGTCTCGATGCACTACCCCGTACATATGCGTACGATACGATATGGGGTAGAGATGACACCCGATGACATGCCACACCGTACTCGTTTATCTGTCCGCATCAGGTGCATCTCCAGGACGAAGCACCAGAAGTCAGCCTAACCCAGTGAGGCATCTTGGACTTCTGTTTCGCAGCCTGGTCGTGTGCCGCGCAGCTGATCCTCTAGTAGAAACTGTAGAAACTGGACCGCTTGATGCCAAGCTGCTCGGCGTCAAATACCCATGTCTATCAGAAAGCTCGATGATCCATACGACATCTTTTCCTGCCAGCAGCGGCGCCAATGGTGATTGGGATACCATCCCAATCAGGCATATTCTCATGTCGGGCCGGCAGCCATAGCGCTGATGGTCAGCGTCTTTCCCGATCGGGGGCTGCTCATTCGACCCGCACCGTGGAAGAGAAAATCAGCTAGACTAATCTCAGCAGAGTGTGGACGCGTCGCAATGGGAAGTTCTAGAGTACGGCTCTGGTCGAAGGAAATTTTACGGCCCCATCCATAGTAACTATTACTCCATCAGCCAATCTATATGTCGGGGCCGCCTTCGGGCCATCCCAGGGTCATCCTCGGACTGGACAGTTGGTGAAACAACTCAGGCACCGACCGCGGGGGAAAAAAACAGCATCCCCAAGCCGGGACATCCGAGTTAACGACCAGGATCACGCGCTGGCTCGAGCGCGATCCGTCTCACGATGCTCTCGCGCGGCGTGAATATCCCGTGAAAATACGTTGGGAACCTCGACTTCGTGCAGCGACAAAACGGCTTCTGTGTGATGTGCACCTCCCGTCACATCCCCTTCCTAGTATCATAGATTTCCCCTGACTGCAGGATGCCCCATATTTCAGCCTGTTTCAATCGCCCCTGTTTTAGTGGTGCAGGGCTGATCTAATAGCAGTAAAAAGGCGCGAGGCTGGGTCAATTCCACTGCGTTGTCGAGGGGAGCTAAGGAGCTCAGACCAAGCTGACCACAGCTCAACGCCTTGGCCTATGTCGATCCAACTAGCCCAGCGCTCAGCATCGAGTAATTCTTAAAAATAATGACTTGGCACCAAGACAGCTGCACTTTCGTGGGTATGAACTACAGGAGCAACTATGGAAGATCACTCGTCTCCTTGCTCGTCGCGCCTGCGCCTTGCATTCTTTCTCCGCCATATACGTGTTAAGTTGCGGCGCGTTGCTCTGGGGTAACGCCTTACGGCGGCCGTCCAGCTGCCATGGAGTCTGTTATGCGGCTGAGCATTCCAGAATGCGAGATGGAAGTCAGATGTGCAAAATGTAATATTAGCAACAATCTTAACTGAACTTAGCTGAATAATGGGGGAATGCCGAGGTGTCAGCATGAATTATGGGTCCAGAAAGAGGATGAATAATAAACTGTTCCGATTCTATCCAATAAGCACATGGTCGGGAGATAATGTCATTGGTCCTGCTACTATAGAATGAAGACTACGGTCTGCTAATAAGCACTACTTGAGCATAATCACCCACAGAATAATACTACTAGTATACACAATGGATAATAATAGTTCCCAGCTCCTAAATCCCACGTGGCCCATCAAGGCAGAAAATATTAAACCCATAACAACAACCAGTAACAAATTCTATCTTCAATTTCCATTGGATACAACTTCCGCGGTGCCTGGATGACCCAGAGAAATGAAATCTTACCGTCCAGGGATCCCCTGCCATCCACACGAGGTTGAAATGTCTATACGTATATTGTTGTTTTGATCCTTCTTGAAGTAGGGGTAGATGTTCTATGTAGTTGTCGAGCATCAATTTCAGTGTATTTCTCGTAAACGCTACCTTGTGAATGGTGGGAAATGTACATAGTTACAGATCCCCGTCGTAGCTTAAACTTCATTTCTTATCCGTCTTACTTTAATAAACATCGGTTCTATCATTGCCCAGGACTTATTCGACCAGGAGATCTCCAAAGAATTCCCCGAATAAAACAAAAAAGCAATTCCCATCACCCAACCCAAACTGTACATCACCTACCTCCCCATCCTCTTCAACCAGACCCCCAGATCAAAACTCACCTCCCTCAAATCCCTCCTATCCCCCACAAAAACAAACACCGACCTTAACCCCTCCCCCGGCTCCTTCCCATCCGTATACCTAATCCAACATTCCTCCACTCGATAACTTCTCGTCTCATAAGCCGCTAGTTACTCTCCATACTCCACCGTTTCCACGTGATAGACTACTCCCTCCACAATGGAGTTTCCATCATTCGTGCTCGTGCAAGTCCTGGGCAGTAAAGCAGGATACTGGCCCCATAGCATGCACTCATACCCTGATACACATCCCGGTCGAAGGTCCAGCTCGTGATCTAACCCCAGAATTTCACGGAGCATGGACGGGTTGCCGAGCGTGCCGTAGAAGAAATAAGGCCTTGTAGGTGCGGGAAATGGATCCACCCTTTCAGGAAGAGAAGTAGGTGGCTGATAGGAGAAAGTTGGAGGGGCAGTTCGTAGTTTCAGCCTCGAAGGGGAGACGTTCGAGCGATGATCTTGGAGTGGGGGCGGGGGCGGAGGTGGAGGGAAAGGCGGGGGAGGATTGGAGGTAGTATTGTCGTTATTGATGTTTTTGCCCTTCTGCATTGTTGATCAAGTACGTAGACTATTTAGTTGACGGACGTAGCGAAGATTCGAGATTCGGACGTTGTTGAGGAAGAGAAGAGGTGAGAGATGTCATGAGGACGTTGGGTGAAGGACCATGCAACAGGACAGGTCTTAATATCTACATGATTGGATCCAGCAGGCGATAATCTCTTCGGGAGTATTTGTATTTTTGTAAGAGGGTATATGAAGTTCTATTACCTCGATTGATACCGTGTAGTTTGGATATACGTAATTACATAATTTCCAATTCATGTCCAACATGAACAGTAAACTTTCAGGAACCAGTGAGCTAGAGCTTGGATATCCTTTAAGACTGAACCAATCCGATACAGCATTACTTAGGGATTGTCTTAAAACATTCCAGGATTTCGGGATTGTAGTTCAGTAACAAGTTGTCTCTGCCGTGGGGCTATATAAAATATATTTTTGAATTCCTCTGATTTCGTTAGTACCGGTTAGAGAATCACTTCGAAATAACACATTAGCTACATAGCAGTCTAAATATTTGAAACTGTAACATATTTATGCTTTAATCGACTATTAATGATTCCCATATTTCGCTGTTTACCCCTAGATGGCCTTGAAGGCGACCTAGCTTGGATGGGAAGATATTCACTTCGAATACTCCCTTGATTCTGTGTGGATTATCCTCTTCCTGTTTTCCCCTTTCAGACTTTAGTCCAAGTCACAGCATACCCTACCACATGCTTAAAGGAGCTCAGGCACGTATATAAACAAACATAATACAGCTATGAATCCGATCCTGTTCCTTCAGTTCGCTTTCACGACCGAAACGCTGAAGGCAGACTGAACATGGCTCTTGCTCCCCTCTTCCACCGATTATCAGATTCACGGGAGGCTCTCTGCATGCGATGCAACTCATTTGCCTCAATACTCCAAGTCACATCACTGAGATGCACGTCTGGTGCTTGGTATTGTTCAGAAACAGATGCTCTCTTGCAATTTGAATTGTGTCCACCATTGACCCCCTTCAATTGTTCACGCACAAGCTCCTCATCAGAGTCATGTGCCACAAATCTAGACTCGCCGTTTGAGGAAACTGGGGTTAATGTCTTCGCTGTCGGTCTATCCATCTCATACGCAACATTGTCTGGTGTGAAATTCAACCTGTTGGCTTGCCATGTTAAAGGGGCCCTCAGACTGGAGCTCTTTCTGCTATGGTGAGGGTTTGTAAACCATTTTCCCACAAGCGGCTTCAGCCCAGGTATCGACAAGGCGATCAGGGTCCCGCCGAGCTCGGAGCTCTCAACGACTATCATGGGATCGTAGAACCAACTACCGTCGGTTATGTTACCTTGGAATGTGAGCCAGATACGGACGCAGGAGAGGGCGATGACACTGTTGTTGGTGACGGGTTAGCTAGGCAACTTTTTTTCTTGGAGGATGGACTGTAAGATCAAAGGTGGATATACTCACAGAACACCAGGGAAAAGCACAAATGACAGCTGTACCTTCTTCTTCGTACTCGCCTGAAGCCGGGCAATGAGGATAGCCGGTATAACTAGCATAGCGATGTCACACACGAGAGAAATACCTGCATTAACACCATAGACCGTTCCCCAGCGCAGACATTTCTCATGCAATCCAAGCGTGGCGGTTTGGAAGGGGTATGGCCAGAGACCAGTAATCGGTCTGCAGTGCAATAGGAGAAGAAAAAACTGGGGCAAATAGCCAACGACAGTGAATACTGCAGTACACTGTATGGACAGCTGAATCCTGGGATGACGCCCCGCAATTCGCAGATAGAATGCTAGACCTGATAACCGGCAGACGAATAAAGCAGTGACATAGAGTATGTGGGCAACGAAATCGAGTTTCTCCGTCTTACCCACGTCAGAGAGAGGCATCACGTATGCGATATACTCGTAGTGTCTGCCCATCCCCATATTCATCAATATTATGCCGAGGATGATGAATGTAATATAGAATGGCTGAATAGGAGGTTAGCCTCGGTTTGCGATATATGAAACACGGTAAACATCAGGTGTATCGATTTATCGAGATTATCTCGTAGAAAATGACAGAAACAATTTTCATAACACGTCCGGCTGAGAGTGCTGTCAAAGCTCACCATCGTAACCACGGCAATAACATCATCCAAGCCAAACTTCTTGAGCAGGTACCGACGCGCGTAACATCGTAATGTCACAATAAGAGTTGTAAACGAGCCGACGAACAGAATCGCAATCATTGCGGGTTTATTTCTGCTCTGTGCCAAGTACGATAGATCTGTTCCCTTTGGGATCCTGCCGGCGGCAGCAGCATTTGCAATGTCATCAGGGATCTGAGTCATATGGCTCATATTGGAGTATAATAACGTTAGAAAGAATTGCCCAAATCACAGAATTAAATGGATAAAGATGCAAGATGTACTGTCCAGTCCTGTACATTATGGTTCAACTACAGTCTATAGATCCACTGCGCTCGCCAGGGTAGTATATGTACTGAACGAGGCGTTAGCAGACGATCAGCCTCAGGATGAAAGTGCCGCAAAAATACATGTGATCCAAATGAGGCTAAAAATTCCTCAGAGTTGGTCGAAGAGTAATAACAGACGGTGAGAGCTGATCTTTCTCCATGAGGAGATCTTGAGGTTGCACACAAACAGACGGCAATAACCGGCGTACCACTGAAATCGAAGATGAGTCTTGATATCTGCAATCCAACAGTCTCAAGAAGCATCTTGGGCATTTATTCATTGGGTTCACTACAGATGGGAGGGTTTCACAGAACTAACGATGATGCGAAAGCTGTGAAGCTGTTGTGGAACATACATCCGCTCTATTACCAGCAGTCTGGTCCGTGGGCTTATCTGTCGCAGTGCGTACTCAAAATTTCTGAGTTACGAGGGAAGATCCACGGAATTGTTGACTTGGCTGTCTCCCTGTTTCGTCCTGTTTTTCTGTTTTGTTGGTTTTGACACATTTCTAGATATCGCTGTTTGATAAAAATAAAAAGGGACTTCATTGGACTTATTGCTTTCTTTAAATAGTCAAGACTGGGTATCTATATGCAAACTTTTATCGTTCAACTTCTGTGATCTCATAACGTAAAGTCATGAAACTCCGGGCGAAGATGTGATGTACGGCGACTCCTGATCCAGATATGGAGTTTGCACGATCTTCGGCTATATCCGCTGGTACTGTTAACAGCACCACAAGAGATGGTGCGGATATTGTAAAGGTCGTCTTCGACCATAGCTGTTCAAACTCAGGAGAACATCAGGGAAATAAATATTCGCGGAGGCCTGGAACAGTAAGTGTACACTTCCTTTGGGCAGGATGACACAGCAGCGTACTAGGGCTTTGGAGTTAGCGAATCGAATTCTTCTCCGTTTTCTCGCAGAGACGGCCGTACCGAGAGTGCGAGCGGGAAGACGCGACGAGTGGAGTCCCGAGCAGGTTTATGCCACCGTCTGCGCGGGCTTCTTCATCTGTAGGGAGTATCCGCCTTGTTCAATAGTCTCGGTGGCACCCATAACTTTCGGGTCGACTTGAATGGCCGTGTCCGCTCATGATTGAACCGCTCTCCTACGAGAAGTGTATGCCTTCTGCGTTGCAGGCGTAAAGAAGCCGGAGAAAGTCATTCTCATCGCATTTTGTCGCACGGCTGCTGGAAAGTCCAGTCGAGTCCAGGATTCGTTGGATCTTGTGCTGTATTAACTTCGTCACCATGACTCGTGGAACTTGAATGTTGCCAACAGCCACCTGGGATCCGCTGGCAGCCTTGGTTCCCGTACTGGCCGAGTTGTTATTGCTCGTGCTGCTGGTGAAGAAATCAAGATCGTCGTCGAGGGATTCAGGCGCTTCGTCCATATCCATATCCTTATCCTCCTCAACCTCCATATCCCCGATTTGCACCTTTCCAAGAAGGAAGTCAGTATCCGCTTCGCTAAGCTTCTCAGGGTAGATGGAAGCCCATGTAATCCAATTCTTCTCGATCAAAGCGCGCACTTTGGAGGCCGTCCAACTCGCACGTAGGGTCTTGTTCTTTCGGACGAAGCAGATGCGAAGCATGCCATCCCATTCTTCCCAACTGATAGCTGGTCGATCCGTCTTTGGCTCGATCCGGACAACGCTAGACTCAACCTGCGGAGGTGGCGTGAAGTTACCTTTGCCGACCTTCATGACATGAGATATGCGAGCGAAGAACTGGGCATTAACGGAGAGACGCGAGTATAATGAATCTCCTGGTCGTGCTATCAATCGAAGAGCAAACTCGCGTTGAACCATGAGAACGCTCATCTGAGGGGGTTTCGGCGAAGAAAGAAGTTTGAAAACTAGCAGCGAAGAAATCTGTCACGGTTTATTAGCAAATACATTTTTCTCTGAATAGTCGAAGACGTACCTGATATGGTGTGTTACTAATGCAAATATTGCAATGAGGCAGTTTGCTCAGATCCGTCTTAACGAAATCTCCCAAGACGATTTGCAGCTTCGAGTGCAACGGCGTGCCTTGTACCCGACAAGTGAGTTCAGCCGCCATTCTCGGGTCCAGTTCCACAGCAACAACTTTCTTGGCCTTCTCGAGAATCCGAGTCGTCAGGATACCCGTTCCTGGACCGATTTCGAGGACGGTATCGGTGGGCTGGAGGTTTGCCTTGGCGACAATGGCATCTGCGATACTGACATTCTTGAGAATGTGCTGACCAATGTTGGTGTTGAACTTGAAGAGAGAAGGCGGGATATTGGTATCGGGCTTCTGGTATGGCGACTTTGCGCCGCCGTTGCGCTTGGCCTTCTGAACTTTACCCATTTTTTGCGTGAGGGCGATAGGGGCGTTGAATTTGCGTCCCGTAGAGATCCAAAATTTTTGTATGGGGTATCAGAAAACTTTAGCCGCTTGGTGGAGGTCGGTTAGATAAGATAGGGAGACCAGCTATCACACGTGATTTCGAGGATGATCTAAACTAAATATGGATTTGCTTACTCATCACCGCTCAGGTCAACTCTATCGTTGCGATGAGGTCATGTCACTATGAAGTATGTGAATATGTTCTCTGCAGGTCATGGAACTGTAGAAACAAAATCAGGGTCATTTTGTTTCACCATATTACCTTGAGTCAGAGTGCAGGACCGATCACATAACATCTAGGTTTGGATCACGGATGATTACAAGTTGGCCCCATACCACACTCACCAATTTCGTCTATCCAGACTCGTCTCATGAAATGGGGAGCCAATTTGCCTGCTGCATTGTTCCAGTGAGACGTGAAATCCGATGAAATAGAGAAGAAGGGCGGCTTATATTCCAAATTGACTTCCTGGATTTACTATGTCTCCAGGCTTAGATCCTTGAGCGAGCATTGGGTGGAAACACTAATAGGAGGCACCCAAGCCCAGTACAAGAGCGGAATACTGATTTTCGTTTTAAAAATTGCTGAGAATATTACAGTCAAGATGGGGGTTTTCACTTGGACAACGACCACAACCGTGATAACGGTTTTATTCATATTCAGATGTTTCTCGATGGCTGCTGAGAGCAGTATCGATCATAGCGGAAACTACACAATGGAGGTCTTCACCGATCAGTTTCCATATAGCTTCCCTCAACGTGACGAAGATAGCTCGCAGTTATTTCCTATGCCGCTTTGTAACGGGTTTGAGCTGGAGGAAGCCACCATTGATGAGATGCAGATAGCCCTGAGCGCGGGACAACTGACCAGCGTTCAGCTGCTAAACTGTTATCTGGATAGGAAGTATCAGGTAGACGACTATCTTAGGTATGGCTACCAGTTTTAACTAACTTCCTACCCATAGGTCTTTACTAACGCCTGCTATCAGTTCTATACTTGAACTCAACCCGGACATGTTCAAGTTGGCAGAGTCCCTGGATAGGGAGCGGTCCCAAGGCCATGTCCGAGGCCCTCTGCATGGTATTCCATTTATTGTCAAGGATCTCTTTGCAACAAAAGATCGCATGCAGACCACTGCTGGCAGTTGGGCCTTACTGGGATCTGTTGTACCACGCGACGCCTATGTGATTGCTCGTCTGCGCTCAGCGGGCGCGCTGTTGATGGGTAAAGCAACATTAAGCGAATGGTCCGATATGCGCAGTAACAATTACTCGGAAGGCTATTCTGCACGAGGTGGACAATGCAGGAGTGCTTATAATTTGACTGTCAACCCTGGAGGTAGTAGCTCCGGGTCGGCTGTCGCTGTGGCAGTAAATCTTGTCGCCTTCTCACTGGGAACGGAGACTGATGGGAGTAGTAAGTTGAGAATTAAAACGGAGAAGGCTGGCATGGGCTCATCTCGCTAATTAGTATATTGATAGTGATCAATCCTGCAGAGCGAAACAGTATCGTCGGTATCAAGCCGACTGTAGGTTTAACATCCCGTGGGGGCGTCATCCCAGAGTCATCTCACTTGGACAGCGTTGGTACATTTGGCCGCACCGTTGCTGATGCTGTTTATGCTCTGGATGCCATCTATGGTCCGGACCCTCTCGATAATTATACTCTTGCTCAGGAAGGCAAAACTCCCCGAGATGGCTATAGCCAATTCATATCTGATCGATCAGCTCTCCAAGGCGCAACATTTGGACTACCATGGCAATCGTTCTGGGCTTTGGCTGACCCAGATCAGATATCCCAACTAGTAGAATTGGTAAAGCTCATTGAAGCCGCCGGTGCCACAATCATCAACGGCACAGAATTGCCCAACTACAAGACCATCGTTCCCCCCGACAAATGGGACTGGGACTACGGTTCGACACGAGGATATCCCAACGAATCCGAATACACTATCGTCAAAGTTGATTTCTACAACGATATCAAAAAGTACCTCTCTGAGCTCGAAAACACTAACATCCGCTCCCTCGAAGACCTCGTACAATACAACATCGACAACGTGGGCACCGAAGGTGGCCTCCCAGGTATCCACCCGGCCTTCGGGTCCGGACAGGACGGCTTTCTCGCCTCTCTCGGAACCAAAGGCATCATGGACGAAACTTACTTCCAAGCCCTCTCCTTCTGCCAGCGTTCCACACGGGAAGAGGGTATCGACGCCGCGCTCATCCACAATGGCACCCGACTCGACGGCTTACTCGTCCCTCCAGATCCCGGCCAGGCCGGCCAAATCGCAGCCCAGGCAGGATACCCAATGATCACGATCCCAGCCGGCGTCAACGCCGAATCAGGCATGCCATTTGGCTTGGCGATTATGAATACCGCGTGGTCGGAACCGGTACTGATCAAGTTTGCTAGCGCGATTGAAGACCTACAGCTTCGTTCGGGGACCAAGTATAAGAGGTCGATGCCCACGTGGAAGGGGTATATGCAGCGGAATTTACCGGTTATTAATGCATAAATTCTCGTGTCTTTGCTACCACATAAGAGGCGGATAGAGTTTAACGCGAGGTTTTATACGATTACTGTGTCGTATGTAATGGTACTTTTGGCAGTATTATCCTGCTGAAGAAAAGGTTATCCCGATAGTATCTTGATGCTGTGATGTGATTCTAGTTCGTGGAAGGAAGGTATTCCTAGCAGCCGCTGCGATGGGCAAAGTACCAAACCCGCTACAGTGATTCCCAATAGTAATTCGATAACTAGATTCTACTTTGTTCAATTTCTACCGTTACCATAATCTGTATCTATTGAACATTGAAACACTCAATATATTTTGCCCAGAACCGTAATACTTCATTCCCAGGAAGAATTTTCCCTCATAACGCCGCAAACCCATACCAAACCTAGTACAAAGGCAGATTCGTCCTGCAAAAGTAAAGACGTACAAAGGCATATCGACATAAAGGAACCTATATTTACTTATTGATGATGACGATGATCTTCCTCGGAAGCATCTCTGGCCAAGGACTGGAAACCCTTCACCAACGCCATGGCAGATCCGGCGGCCAGGCCTCCGACGACCACCATCTGCACTCCGCCGATGATGCCGCGGCGTACATTACTTGAGCCCTTCCAGCCGCTAACGTAGCAGGTCTTTCCGTAGCCAAACAGGAACAGAGCAACTGCCATGGTAGCGATGGACCAGCGCAGAGCGAGGAAGGCTTCGTGCGGCCCAACGAAGAAATACGGAAACAGAGGCACGAAACCGCCGACGAAATACCCCATAGCAATGGTGAGAGCACAGATGACGGCACGAGATCCAGAGGGTTCGGGCAGCGTGTGGTGGAAGTTCATGAGGAATGAGGGGAGGTTGGGAGACTCGGAGAGGTGAGTGGTGAGCTCTGTGAGGAGATTGGATGGAAGATTATATGGGGCAAATATCTCTGAAATGATGTTGTCGACGGATGATGGATCTGTCACTGTCTTTTCTCGGGTTTCTTTCAGAGTAGCTCGATATGATTCCCTAGAAGGAGTGTTAGTTTTGATCTGATTTTCATATGGATTATGGATCGTCTCACTCTTCGCTCTTGGCTCCAAGATATCCTCCCAGTCCCATGGAGATGGCACCAGCAATGAGCTCTGCCATTCCGCCAAAAACAACCACTTTGGTATCACCCAATGCAGACAAGCCGGCCGTGAGGGCAAAAGGCACTGTCATGCCATCGGACAGTCCAATGATCGCATCTGATACAATTCTCGCATCAACGATCTTGAGGCTGCTCTTCTCACCCCGCTCTTCCCGCTCATTATCAGTCGACGACCCTGCTGTCGATTCCAGGTCTTGAAGTTCTCTTTGAAATGGAATCCGGGCTTCTTTCTCCGCATCTCTGGACGGAAAGTGATCCGTTAGAGGGGAGTAGCGGGAGAGCATGCTCTTGAGCGCGGCCAATAACATAATTGATTTAGACCTCTCACCGTTCGCTGCTGAATTGCGTTCTCTGCGACGATTAGAATCCACTCTGAACCCAGGAAAGGGATCCAAGAGTTCTGGGAATTCGTCCAGCAACGCAGAAGAAAAGAGTGACTGTCCGCTGGGTTCTTGATTCAATGTCACCATGCTTGTCTCTTTTTGAGAGAGCAGTCGCCTTCCCAGATAACGGCTCACAGTACGGTGTCACAAGGAGCATGCCGTGAAAGAAATAATAATATACATCCGTCCGAGATCCGAAGCCGCCATGAGAAAATGTCTCGTGGAGCAGATTGCCCAGGACGGCAGGTGTATCAATTCGGGCCATCCCGCCTCGTTAACAGTGTACTAATCGGGATGACCGCTGTTAATGTGAGCCTATCGAGTGCAGAACGTGATGAGAAAGATTTTGCCATTCAAGCTCTTTGACATGTCTGCGGGCCTCCATGCAAAGTGGTAGTTTTAGCGGCACATGGAGTGTAACTCCACCTCGAGGCTCGGGAAATGAACAGATAACGATGGCGGCCGTTCAATATTGCACGTTGTTAGAATCCGTGCTTCTGATTCGCGAATTAGTACAACTGAAACTAGAAGCTTGGCAGATAAAGCTTCGGCGGGGTAAAAGACGAGCGGGAGGCTTAACTTGAGGCCCTGACAGTCCAGCCTATGGTATACCTGCTGTTTCCAAGCCGGCACTGCCTAACGAGCCCTAAACGTGCCTGGCGTTGAGTGTCTTCCGGAGCCCAGAAAGCCCTGCCCTGCGGGTGCCTGACTTTTACGGCGTTAGCGCGGCATGACCCGAAATGCATACACTCTGCGGAAGTACTCCGTGGTACGTAGTAAGATTCTCTTCTCCTCCAGTGCAATCTCGAGATACCACTTCAGAGAACTCCACTCCTTCTGGTCATTGCTACCGAGGTACCTCCAAAAGAGGGTATCGCTGTACCATCGAGATGGATTTTTCTTTTTATCTTTCCTTAGACTTACACCGGTTAATGCCGGATCTTCCGACAATGGGTCAACTGCCCAAGCAAGCAGCCCACGTGGTCATGGCTTGTGGTAATTGCTTGTGGCCGATGTGAGACAGATCTGATAAGCTGTGGACTCGTCATGACTCGTGGTACGATGATGATGGGATAGAGCTGGATAGCTACTTTTTGAGATTCTGTATAATCAACGGATCCTGACCGAGATCCATGTTTATGGAACCAAGAGTAGGAGAGAGTTATTCTAGAATCACGATGGTCAACAGATATATATGGAGCGTTTCACGCTTCAATAGGAGAGATCGACAGGCACTTCACGATCAACGATCAGAGAGGAAACACGATGAAGTCCACTCTTGCTGTGACGGCCATTTCGGCCTTGGCTGCTGTCGGCTCTGCCGCGCCTCAGAGAAGGGCCGATGTGTGGAACCAGATCAGAGGAAATGTAAGATTTCTAATCTACACAACGGTTGAGAATACCTATGCTGACGTAAACAACTAGATCAAGCATGTGGTCTACCTCATGATGGAGAACCACTCCTTTGATAACATTGCAGGTTACTGGGACTTCCATCCAAACATTGACAACCTGGTCCATACCCAGTATTGCAATGAATATACCAACCCAAACTGGACCGTATGGAATGAGCCGCTCGAAGTCTGTGCTGGTCCATATGAGTCTGAGGTGCCTTTGGTTGACCCGGACCACAACTTTGCCGGCGTCAGCTACGAGATCTACAGGAAATGGAACCCGACCAAGGATGATGTCCCTAATATGGGCGGTTTCATCGAGCGTCAGTCGGACAAGTACTCTCAGACCCCCGGAGAGGCTTCTTTTGTCATCAAGGCGTACGACCAGAAGAAGACGGCAACTCTGATCGAGATTGCCGAGAACTTTGCTTTCTTCGACTCCTACGTATGTTCTCTATGATTGCTGACTATGGAAGATTGATACTTACCTGAAACTAGCATGCTGAACACCCCGGGCCGACCAACCCCAACCGCCAGTTTGCTACGTCTGGCTCTAGCTGCGGTTTCGTTGATAATGGCGACTGGCAGGCCAGTGGATGGTTCAACAACGTCACTGGTACGACGTGTGCTGTCTCCGTCTTTGAGGCACTGAGCAAGAAGAACATTACCTGGAAGAACGTTAGTTTCCCTTCTTCAAGCTGGAGACTAGTCCCTCACACTTTCTCTGCTTAGTACTATGAAACCGATATCATCGATGCCTACATGTACAAGGTAAGATAGAGACACCTTTGCTTTGAGTCGTGCTTGCATTTGGAATTAACATGGTATCTTCTCAGTGGGTCCAAGATAATGCGATGGACCGCCTCGTTCACGCTGACCAGTTCTACCGCGACCTCGACCAAGGCACTCTGCCTGAATTCTCCTATATCAACCCGGAATGCTGCACGGTCGACTCGATGCACCCCACTAGCAACATGGCGGCCGGTGAGCAGCTGATCAAGCACTTGTATGACGCTGTCCGCAATTCGAAGTACTGGGACAATGTGTAAGTCATTAAAAATCCTTGACATTCTTGCCATTCATTTGCGCTGACCACGAAACAGTCTAATCGTCATCAACTTTGACGAGCACGGTGGTTTCGCCGACCACGTTCCCCCTCCAGTCAATATTCCTAGCCCGGAGGATGGCCTCACCTTCACTGGAACCTCTGACGCCCACAACGTCACCTACGACTTCACCCGTCTCGGTGTTCGGTAAGTAACCATATACCCCTTTTGATAAACCAATTGTTCTTCCAAAAAGCTAATAATAAACCCACCAGCGTCCCCGCATTCCTCATTTCCCCCTACATCCCACCAAACGCCCTGATCCACGATCAGGGAACCATGTACGCCTCGAACTCTGCCTACACGCATACTTCCATCCTACACTTCCTTCAGGAACTCTGGGGTCTGGAGGGCCTGAACAACCGTGTCCAGTGGGCCAAGACCTTCGAATACGTCTTCTCCAACAACAAGCGTGAGAATACGCCCCAAAAGCTGTCCACCCCGGTTTGGTACGGTGGTAGCACCGATCCGCAGCCGGACCCGTTCTATAAGCTGAACCAGAATTATGATTACTATGCTAATTTGTCTTGATGGGTCTTCTGCATTGCAAAAAAAGAGAAGAACAAACGCTATTTGTTACTTAATGCTGGATAGAATAACTAGATAGAGGTTGATTGTTACAGGGACTTCTAAAAAGAATAATGTCTCATAATATCCAATCCTTCGTTTTTTACCTCTTCCATGGATAACCCTGTCGATTCTGCCGAATACTATGGCACGGAAGCAAAGATTGGAGGCGAGGGAGTCAAACAATCCGCTTTACTTAGTACTTACTATTATAACTACCAAAACCTATCGCTATTTCATATCCAGAAATAGATAGGAGTAATTTAGTATTTTTATAGATGGCAAATATTAATATACCTGTTGTGCTACCTAAAACATGTACCTAAAACATGTACCACGTGACTTATGCCGCATGATTCGTTAGAGAAAGCCGAGGCACCAATGTTGTCAACACGGATTATTAAATATACGGTCTAATGTACATAGCCCTTACAGCTCCAATTAGCCCTTTCTAAACTGTTCTTTCAAAATAGAGCCCCTCAGATTGATGTGGGATAGGAATTGAGTATATTTATTATAGGAACATTACACTAAGCCTTCGATTCCCGGAGAGCCTCCATGAGTGATCGCCAGAAAATATCGGAGGGTGTGATTCGTCGAGCTAAGGTGCGTACAGGCTACAGAACTATGCAGAGGTATTTTTCTGCTGACAATCCAAAGGCCTGCAAAGTCTGCAGGAAGAAGAAAACTAAATGTGATGGTGCCCGACCTATTTGTACGCCTTGTAAGGCCTTTAATTTGTCATGCGACTTCCAGGATAAAGTGAGACGCAGCGGGTACTTGACAAAGTATGCTTGCTCTGTGTATCTCTCACAAGTTCCAGTCTGACAAAAAATGGCCCACTAGGAATAATTATATTCAGCATTTGGAAGCAAGACTGAGAGCGTTGGAGAATGAAAAGAATTCTGCTCAAGAACAAAAGACAACTATAGCAGAGGAGCATGCATCTTACTCCAACTCTGGCAACTGCGATATTACGTCGGATGCAAGAGAAGATGACATAATTTATCAAAATGAAAAATTGAAGACAAATGGCGTGGATCATTCGTCTCAGCTCCTGAACAATCCCCGTGAAGGGATGCGTTTCTTCGGTATGTCATCCTCCCCGGAGAGTTCTGTATCCCCCCTAGCAAGTATGGCTTCTCAAACTCCGGCTCATCTAGGTGCCTCCTCTTGGATCTCGATCGCCTCTCCTCAAGGTGCTGAATGGGTCGCAAGCCGCACAGGCAATCGATTCTGGCATAGTTTTGCCCAAAATAGTGCCAGTCAATGCAAATTAGTGGGTTGGGCACCACGCACACTGCGTACCGACTTTCACGGTAAACATGTACATCCAATCCCTGGGAGAACTGAGACAGTGGAGCTTGTCAAGTCTTTCTTGGACAACATTAACATTGCGCTGCCGCTTTTTGATCCGTCGAATCTTTGGAGACGAGTTGAAAGACAGTTCTCGTGGCATCCAGACGAGAGCCCAGGGTGGTGGGCTGCTTTTATATTGTTCTTGCCTTTGGTTATAGAGAACGAGCTCAAGATCCTTCAACCTACGATGACTGCTGGAAGAAATGCTTAGGTCACGTCAGGAATGCACTAGATGTTGTCAGCGAGCTTTTCTTGTGCAATGCAGATCTAGTTGCCGTGCAGGCTATGTTGGGCCTTGCTCTATTCTTCCAAGGTACACCAAATCCACAACCTCTGTTTATGTTCACCGCAGCGGCCGTACGTCTGTTGCAGACCATTGGCCTGCACAAATCGAATGCCTTTGGACTACTTCCGGAACAAATTGAGGAGCGGAGGCGTGTATTCTGGATTGCATTAATATTGGATGCTGATATATCTCATCGAACGGGCCGTCCTCCGGCGCAGGATACAAGTGACTTTGATACATTATTGCCGACCGAATTTGCGGCTGATAGCCTAGGGGTAATAGAACTCAATGGAATAAGACTGGATCTCTTCAACAGTCTCGCGCGATTCTCACTGATTTTACGACATATATACGAGAATTTATATACCACTTCGTCACAGAAAAGGTCTCGCGATGATATCAGAAAGGAAATTGCGACCTGTGCGGAAAAGTTTCGAAGTTGGCAACAAAGCGTTCCCATATAATTTCGCCCGAGCAAGGAATTTAGGTTAGATTATGATCACCCATGCTTGCCTTATCTGATATGGTTGCATTTTGCGTACCATAGTTGCTACGCAAGTTTACAGCGCGCTTTTTCAATCCCCGGAAAGCTAGACGGTCAAAACGATTGCGAAAACGAGCAAGACGACGGCAGGGAAGATTCTGTGCAAGTTTCTACAGATAAAATGCTTCAAGCAGCAAGATTCGCCATTGATTGATAAGTAAGATAGATCGCTTTGGGGTCTGTTTTCGGTGGTATGTCTAATGTCTACATAGCTCTGTCCACACAGAGACCATTGCAACACCACTAACTAGATTGAAGGAGTGTCGTCTCCTTTACGGCTGCAGCAACAGTCTGTCTATTCTCTCATATTCTCATCGATCCCTCTCAGACTCATGTCCTCTCTGACATCCACATGATCCATCGAGTTATCGAACTTCTCGCCAAGATGACCGCTGAAGAGCCAAACACATATGTGGATTTTATTCTTGCTTTATGTTCGGATTTTGAGACCACTGCCCAACAAACATTACGTCTACACTGTGGGAATGGAGCTCAAGTCCGTGCCATGAACCCTATTCCAGAGGCATCTATTCACAATCAACAGTCTCAGGATCTGAGAACATCCCAACAAACTAATGAGGGAAATGAGGCGGAAGAGCCCTACACATCGTCACCTCTGGCCATGGGCCAGGATTATCAGGTACCGAGGAATGAACTTCCAATGGCCGCATTTCCGACCTGGAACTAGCAGGATATGATAGGTGGTATTCCTCCTGTTTTTGACCCTAATGCATTTCTACAATTGGCCTCCATGAACGCACCAGACGGCGTGTGAGCGTGTGACATGAGCCTACCTGACCTTTTGTCAAGGTGTAAAGCGGACGCAAGTTGGAAAGTTGTGGAATAATGAGCTTTTTGAAGTTGGCAGCATGTAAGTTTCAGCGATCTTGTATTCCTAGTGATAATAGAAAATGTCCGCCAAAGAATTCTTATTCTTATTCTTCTAGCAGATCGTAAATGGAACCTTGACCGAGCCATTTAGGACATTCTATTCCCATAGAATATAATAGCCGAGATCCTATAGATTTTGCTACCTCAACAAGAAATTCTCTTACTTGTCTACCAACTAGGGTTGGGCCTCGTCTATCTACTTGAGCAGTTCAGACGGAAACTCAATTACCTTATCCCGAAGGTAATCCGCAAAGCCCTTCCCAAAGCCATCCAAACGACTCGAGCTACTTACCCCACGTCCCAAAATACCGTAGATAACGAAATGAACAGCATATATGTACGGGAACTCGACTCTCTCGATGAAGAATGACTCGTCCCAGTCGTCCTCGAGTAAAATCTCCATGCGTTCTCTCGACATATAGGACCGCAGCCAGTCCCAATGTCGAGCATCAGGGACGAATATACCGAAATTGAGATTAGATCCTTTATCTCCCGATCGAGCGAGAGTCGCGTCTCCGAGTCGGATGCTCGTCGTTGGACCGTCGTACTTTACTGGGTCTTTCGCATCATAGTTATCGCGAGGTTGGAGGGTCTTGTACGAAGGCGGATGGCCCGTGAGGTTGCTGGTGGTGCTGAGGTCATCGTTAATGAAATTTATGGATTCATGCAGTTTGGATTGCTCGATCAGTGCTGGGTAGTATGCTAGGACTGGACGGGGCACTGCAGTTCGCATGTCGAGGGAGAAATGGAATCATTTGAAATCGTGGTTAGTGTGGGATCTTAGATATCAGGGGTGGGAAAGATGACAATACCTGAGAAATTCTTGAGTGCGATTTGCTTGAGAGCCTCTGATACGGCTACTAAGGAACTTGTGATGATGAGGCATAGAATATGCGAAGGTAGGTGGTGCTTGCATTTTGAGAGGTCGGATTCACGGCCGGAACTCCAATCTTATCATACCAGTGGTTAGATGTTTGACAACGAAGGTGGACTGCGATTCTGGCAAATTGTAATAATAAAAATCTCTTACTCTAGAATTCTAGGATGTCCAAACTATTCAATACCTCATCAGATAAAATATGGCGAATTTGCATCTCAATCAGATCCCATTTCTTGGAGGTAGCGTATCCAGTAGCGTTGAGGAGCAACTGTGCTTCATATCCTCCTGGATAAAAGACTGTCAATTTAGTGGTCGGGGGCGTAGGATAATCCTTAATTTCTGAAACATAGACTCTGTGAACTTCATCAATATCAAATCAAATCAAGATGTAGTGGAAACAATGCGAGAAAAACCCTACCTATCCTTGCCGACGTCTCGAACAACGATATCTCCGATATGGGCGCAGACAGCACTGTTCAAATATACATTACCCTGTAACTCGTAAAGAAGCTGACAGCGAACGGTGTCAACGTTTACAATCCCCTGCGTGTTCGGACGTTTAGTAACAGTGCAGGATTCATCTTTTTCAATCTCCGCAATAGGGAATCCCGGGAAGTTTGCCCCAGTCACATATGCCGAACACAAGAGAATGCCTTGTTTGTGCTGCTGCGCTTGCCATGATATACTATGAATCTGAGATGAATATACGATTTTACTTCCTATATTTTCTATTTTATTCTCTGTCTCTTAGATTATCGGAATGAGAATCATCTTGCATGGCAGTTTCCGACATAATCGACTATTCCTACTACGAAGACCTCTTTGTTGACGCGTAGCAAGAAATAGTTACACACATGAAAGTGCGTAAATAATATTGCCATTAATCAGAGATATATATTATTCCCCCAAACCCATCTCCAACTGTTGTTCAAGTATGTATGCATCTCACAGAGCACATGCCGCCAAAACAGCAGCGGCACCCACGACACCAATGGCATTGTACTGGAGCAAGCTAGCGCTATTCCCAGTCACAGCAGCCCCCGCAGAGCTGCTCGACGACGAACCCGCAACCGAAGAAGAGTTACCCGCCCGAGAACTAGTCTTCGGAGTGGCAGTCGGACTGGCAGCAGGCATACTCGCGCTGGAGGTGATGATGACGCTAGTCTTCTGGGAGCTCGCAGACTCGGTCTGCCCAGTCGCCATGGTGGTTGTTTGTATAGTCGCCATGGCTGTTGCTGTCGTCGTCACTGCATCGCTCGTCGCCGCCAAAGTCTTGGTCGATGCAACCGCCCCGGGGCCATAACCAGGCAGATAACTTGGCTCGTAGGTTGCGGTGCCGGTGTACTGCAGGGGGCACGCGGGATTGTCGCGCTTGGGCGGGGCGCGACCCCCACCGCAATCGGGAATATCGCAGATCTCGCCCGTGCCAGGGACGTACCAGATCATGCTGGCCTCGTGCCATTGGTTGTAAGTCGCCGAGGAAACGCAGCCGAGCAGGTCGGTCCGGGCGTAGGCGGCGGTGGCCAGGAAGGCGGAGAGAACGAGGGGATTGAACTTCATTTTCTGTTGTTCGTTAGTAGGTGGAAAATTAAAAATTAGGGCTATGTGGATCAGTACATTAACGAGTGACTGTATTGCAACAAGTGAAACAATGGAAATTAAAGAAAGGAATAAAAGATGAAAAAAGGATGGCCTCAGAAGGGAATGAGTGTGGAGGTGATATCAGAAAGGCATGGGGCGTGTCGCAGTCTTTTATCCCCCTTAGCGGTTGAAATGGGATGTTCCTAATCGGGAGGTGTGGCTGACCTGGCACGTGACCTCATGTAGCTGACCAGAGTGCCTATGGGAGATGTTAAGCATTATATTTAATAATTAAGTGACTTCAGACTGCTTGTTGTAGCTGTCCTTTTTTCTCTTTGACATTCTGTCTGTAAAAGCCTTATTTTGATGGCTGCTTCTATTTATACAAATTGTCAACCCAATGAAGCCTAGGGTTGAATGTGTAACGGTCCAAGAGGTAGTTTATTCAACTAGCTAGGACGACTCAACGAGTATTCTAAACATGAGGAGAGAAAGGAAAGAAACAGCAATAACAGCATGCTAGAGACGCTTAGTATAGGG